>HG992326.1:1272500-2472500 GCA_905220615.1 Tinea trinotella
ACAATATTTTTATTGGTTACATAAACCGTAGATCACGAGTTCGAGATCACCTACCAATACCAATGTATCTTTGATATATGTACTTTGGTTGTCCTGTTTCTATGATACAAGTAATAGCATACAGTATAAAAAAAAAGTAAAACTGTTTTCAAGTAAACAACGTATTACTACGTTTACTGTTACGGTTACTGTTACCGATGACGGATAGTTAATTATAGGAGCGGGGCATAAGTGACATGGAAATTTTCGGATACATTTTAACTATTATTATTGACCTTATCAATCTCATATCCCTTAAATTAATGAAAGGTACTGTCACTGTATATGACATGAAATATGGTTATAATTTGAGACAGTTTGGCAGGCACTTTATTATAGGCAATTATTATACACCAAGGCAGTTTCCTCAGCGTTTATATTTCTACATTATATGGTATCATTCTCCCACAGGGATAGGCAGAGACAATGGAAGACCAATTGGCACGAATCACACACAACTCATGAAATAAAAAAATGTAAATAATATTCTTTATTATCATAATCATACTAATCCCATGCCTATGATAGTGAAGTTAGATACTACAGTTATATAATTGTAAGTGGCAGTCGCATCCACTATGCCGGCCTAGTTGAAACATGCTGTTTCCGAAACGCGACTAAGTCATTTTACGGTCTGTATACTTGTAAATGGTGGTACTACCCCGAATACAATCCTTAGACAACCAGACTCAAAGCAAATATCCCCTCTTGTTTTTAAACAAATATTTTGAATATTTAATATTATTTAACAAATAAATAAAGCTATAAAACAAATAAATTCGCCGACCGAGAATCGAACTGGTGTGCTAACGCATGGTATGATTTGTTTAAAAAATAATCTGTATACATAAAAACTTAGCCCACTGACCCCAAAAAAGGAAGTTAAAATGTCAGAATTGTCTTCAAATATAAATAGGTATATGTTTACAAAATGAGAAGGCAACCATTCGGGAGCGTTATTGGGGAAAATATCTCCCTTTATGGGAATATAAAATGTCGGTGAATTGGGGCAGTTAGCGCGGAAAGGTTTTTATTTAATCGACACATAATAAATTTGCCACATTTTTTAGACACGATTGCAAACAAATGAAGATGAATTAAGCTGGGGCTTAAGTGTACATAACCGTAGAGCTTGTATGAAGAGAATTGAGGATGTGAGGGAAGCGAGAGAGTTGGCAAGTGGCAAGTGGCGCTCCTTTGTCTCTGGCTATGAACAAAAGGCAGGGGAATTTGATTTCATTTGACCGATGTTTTGAGCTAAGGTAAATAAAAAAAGCAATTCAACTAATTTTTACGGTTGCTGATATTTATATGCTGATATATATATTGATGATATTTAAAAATTTATATACATTCGTAAAACGGAAAGTAGGTAGGTTATAAGTAGGTTAACAAAATAAGTTACGCAGATTCAATGTCCGCGCTCTTTTTATTCTGCCGGGATATTAAAAATTGCAAGCAAAACACAAAAACTAAATAAAACTGCCACAACTCTCTTTCGATGGATCAAAGTCAAATGTCGTGTCACAATAAAAAAACTTCTTCTCTACGGTACTAGATTTCATTCTGTGACGAAAGTTCCCAGTTGTTGCGCCCTCTGTGTCAAAAACCAAATGAGCTTCAAGCAGACTATTCCCAGAGGAGATGCGATAGAATTCATACCGGAATTGTCGACTATTTGTATTGTACAAAATAAAATTTATTTTTTATACACTTAGAGTACCTTTTAATATTTTTTAATGATACGTCAATGTTAGAGAATGTGAGCTAATAGTTTTTTTTATTGTGACTCGACATATGACAGCACCCCGCTTGATGTTAAGCCAAAGTGTGGTCCATGAATGAATGTCACTGCTACTACAATTCAATAACTGTGAGTAGCAATCACATCCACTATGCCGGCCTAGATGGAACCGGCAACTTAAAAAGTTAAAAAGTTATTTATTTTATTATGGCACCCCGCCTGAGTTTAGGCTGGAGTGCGGTCCATGAAAGGAGGCGACTGCTACTACGTTTAAATAACTGCAACTTACAGTAGCACCCATTATGCCGGCCTAGTTTTTTCATATCCATATTTACACACAGGCCTATGTTAAACTGTGTTAAAGACTTTTTGTTCATTATGTTTGCATGTTCACGCTACTAATTCCATCGGTCAAGGGCAGTTTGTGTGTCAAGGGTATTCAGTATGAAACTGTATTAAATACGTGTTTTGCAATCCAATTTTCGTATTGTGGGAATTATAGTATTATTATAAAATGGAATTTAAATAAAAATACAAATAAACTAGTATTTTCTTAGATTTTGCGCGAACATTGATTAATGAATTAAACAACCAATAGGACGACCAACACCTCAGTCTCTCCGTGACCACGATGGCTGCAAAGCTCTCGAAACGTCGGAATAATAAGAAAATGTAAAATCAAAACCAAAATAAACGCGATAGTAAGCCGCATAAAATTTGTTTAATTCATTACAAATAAACTAGTAATCTTTCCTGGTTGCCGATCCGAAGACCACTTTTAAGTGACTCATGTCATTTACATACTATGAAGTGACTTAGTCGCGTTTGCAGATCAGCATAATAGTTGCCTGTTTCAACTAGGCCGGCATAGTGAATGCTACTTGCAAACATTTAACTATGATAGCAGTCGCCTCTATTCATGAACTGACTGTCACATGTTGAGCCATAATAATCAATCAATCAAATTGTCACGCCTTTTTCCCACAGGGATAGGCAGAGACAATGAAGCGCCACTTACCATGATCCTGACACAACACTCTCGCTTCCTTCACATCCACAATTCTCCTCATACAAGCTCTAAGCCATTTTAATCAATAATAAATTGATTTGTATTCTATTTTGACTTATTTTAAATACAATGTTAAGAAAACTATTTTTCGAATAATACTTGAAAGTCCGCAAAGCCCATAACTTATGGACGAAGAAAAAATTATGGATGTGAAAGAAGTGTTTATGGATCGCAAAAAGTGGCGCGCTATTGTCCCAACCTAACGCATAAAGAAATAGAATATGATTTTTTTTATTGTGACCTAATAAATAGGTCAAGCAAGAAATGGATAAGCATAATGATAAGCAGAAGAAGGGGCCTAAAAATATCAATCAATCAAATTGTCAAAATGTCATTGTCTCTGCCACAGGGATAGGCAGAGACAATGTAGCGCTACTTGCCACAATCCTGACAGGGCTCTCTCGCTTCCTTCACATTCACAATGCTCTTCATACAAGCTCTTTGGTTATGGGCAAAAAATACTCATGTACAATAATTTAAAAAAATACAAAGACCTCAATAAACTTTTGGTCCTATTAAGTTTAACCTCGCGTTTATCAATAAACCTATAAATGTTTATATATATATCACCTAGATAAATACATAAAAAAGGCTTATCTTCTTATCTGAAAGATCAACGGGACCGCCGAAAGTCCAAAAGTGTCCCAAATTTCTAAGAAAACAAACAAAGAAAGTATATAAATCTAGACAAGCAACGCCTGCTTACGTGTACGTATTATATAACTTACTTTTATACGTCTTTTATTGCAACAAAAAGTATTTGGTATATTTATGTAAATATTTTCTGATCTTTCTTGAAATATAATATAATAATAATGCATATTATGTTTATTTAAATCACGTGGCCCTGAATTCAAACATGATTTATCTTCAAAACTAAAACAATTAAATTAGGGAGATTAATGATTGCCGACGAATGAATAACTTAAAAAGATTACGGTTGCCTCAGTCGTCTTTCTTATGCTGGCTAGAGGTGTTACTTTACGTTTAGCTTGAACGGTCCAAGGTTTTATTCCACTTGCTAATTAAATGATAAAGAAAGGGCGCTCCAAATCGTTTACTTCGGTTTTTGATTCGGTCAACTAAATGCGAGTGCTTTTCGCGATTTAATAAATAGACGACGACGTGGAAACAAACCTTTAAGAGTTCCTTGTCAATATAATTTAAATAAAGATTATATAAATATATTATTGAAAATCTATATTGCATATTTTTTATTGTTTTTGTCGCACTGATCAATGCAGATAGGACGAAAAAATAAGTTTCAGTTTTCTAAAAAAAACACTTGTTACCTTACCCTCGAGATGACACAGAAAGGGTAGGCTTACGGACAATCGCTGGAATTACTATATTTTATTAAGTTTAATACAAAAAACGTCACTTCTAAGTTTTTATTGGAAGTTAAGTTCACAGCTATTTTTTACCTACTACTACATTTGTACTCACTAGGTTTGAGTGTATATTTTTATTGTGGCTCGACATTATAACCGTACTTAGCCACGCACGGGAGAGTATGATACAACAAAGATTATATAGTCTTATACCGAAATCTACCACAGAGCAAATCAACAAGAAGACAAAATGGCCGCGGGGACAATGTCAAAATTGACATTTGAAATTAAAACACTCTCGGGGCCCGAATTGCCTTTTTTCTTAATTTCCACTAGCGGTTACGTCTAACTATAGAGTTGACCCGGCCGTAATGATACAGGCACTTTAGAAGGTTAATATAGAAATGTAAATTAATAAAAACCGTGGTGTAGTGGTAGTGGTCACGAAAACTGAGAGACTCTGGTCTAAATCCTTCACTGGTACCAATGTACTTTTGATTTGTGTACGATTTGTGTACTTTGATCATCCTGTTTCTGTGATACAAGCACTTTTAGAAGCTTAGTATAAAAAATGGTATAAATTAAACAAAACGCCATTTTACCATCTCACAACTTAAATTTTAATTCACAAAAAGAATCTTAAAAGGGCACGAATTCACGTCTTTTTTCAGAAAGCAATAACACGGCCAATTAATTTCTTATTTACATTCCGAGATTGTAATTAAAGTTAGTACTGGGAGTAACAAGAGATGCTCTCAGGAAGTTCCAATGGACATTTCAAATTACCTTTCAAGCAATGTAACTCGAATCATGAATAAATTATACAGAATAGTTTCTATCTATTATTGTTTATAATTATATTCGACGCTTCGTACAATTCTAAAACTAGCAATTCTGACTTTGCTTATACCTCTTTATCTCACTAATTTTAGCTGGCATAGTGACGGCGACTGGGGCAGTCGTGAACTATCAGTTTTTTTCAGTCGTCGTCACTCTTGGATCTCCTCTCGCTTATCATCAGGCGGGTCGAGGTCAGATGTCAGGTCGCAATAAAAAAATACCCTATACCTATACGAGCTATCGTAGCTTTTGGGAAGATAATAATTATTGTGGATGGAGGAAGCGAAGACTTGTATTATGATCGTGGAAAGTAGCACAATTAAGGTATAACTGTGCTAGTAAGATATAAAGTGCTTGTATCATAGAAACAGGACGATGAAAGTACATAGGTACTAACATAACACCATGACCGCCTTGTGGGAATAAAATCGTGGGAAATAAACGAATGAATTGATAATATTTCTTTATGAATAACGTTATAAAAGATACAATTTCTAATTATTATTATTAATCGTTTCCATGTTGTCGTGCTAGTATTATTAAATAAGTATTAAAATTTGCCTTCAATTAATCATTACCATATAAATATATTCATATTTAACATCAATAATTTCCACATAATTTCAGTGATTATATAATTCTTGGTTTGGAAACTTTCACTTCCAGAATAACTTTTTAAACTCCAAAACAACAAAAAAATGGTCGTCAAATTCTGTAACGAAACTGTCAATAAAAGATTATTCTATAAAGCCAACTTTCTTTTGAGATAACATTTCGGAAATTTAATTTACAGCTCGCGTAAAACTGAAGTGACAAAAAAGCGTTTGCAGCTGCCAAAGGAAGGATTTTCCGCGAAAATTTCAGTGAAAAAATATGCCGATAAACAGCGTAGAGGGGTTGGGTTTCGGCGCAATACAAGCCGGTGGATTTCATTCTGGTCGGCGATGGGTACAAAAGGGGCATTTCTCGTACAACCTCATTTTAACAATTTATGCAAATCAATTTTCTATTTTTATTTGGGTATTACTGGTTAACGGCGAGCTGGTAGAAACTGTCACTAGATAATAAGCTCGCCTATGTACATGTTAAATGTGCTTTTATTTATTGTGCAATTAAGAATTTAACATCTATCTATCTAGTATAAATACGTATTTATTTAAATAATTTTATTAAAGGTCAGCTGTAAGCCATATACATACTTATATGACCGAATGTCATTGGTGGGTCATTGTCATTGGTAGAGAGGAAAGTGAGTGTTGACATGTCGCAAATGACTTTACCTACTTCCTAGTCTCCAGTTTCAATCACTGCCTAGATTTTTCTGGCTGACACGCGTAGGTCTCGGCACCAGCATGAAGAATTCTTGGATGATTAGAAATTTGTTTAATAAGAAATTAGAAAGGTTAAAAATTAGGAAAGGTATGGTTATGTCGGTTTGGGCACATTGAAATATTGGATAAAAGTAGATTGACTAAAGAGATTTACAATACAAAAAACGACCCAGAAGATTGTTCTTTCACTAAATCAGAGCTTAGAGTATACGTTAGACGTCTTCCTAAGATATTCCTAAGGAATGTATACTCTAAGAATCGGAGACATTCCTAAAAAAGCAGTGGGCTTAGAGTTTTTAAGAATACAAATTTTGTGTAATTATTTCGCAATATTTCTTCGAGTAACATTATCAGGGCCGAAACTTCGGAGTTCACGAAAATATGATCAAAAGGGAATCTTTTCGGGAACATGTAATTCGTGAAGATCATTAATTTTCCATATCCCGTTAGTATCCCGCGGGCTGTACTCCTACAACAGAGAAAATAGAATTACTCGTAATTTACTTTATATTTCTTTATTAATTTATAAGATTTAGTATTAATAACAAGCCTACAGAAAGATTAATGGAATTATTAGCTTTTATTATTTATTGTAGATCATTTTTAAAGGTTATTTTTATTTATTTTTATTAGGGATCGACATTTAAAGGAATGGAGGCTATTTGTCTATAGAGACCAAAGCTACTTGCTACAGTTAAATAACTTAAAGTAGCAGTCGCACTATGCCGGCTTATTTAGAACTGCAAACAGTACAAGCTGATCCCGAAACGCGACTAAGTCACTTCACAATTAGACATTACTTATTAGACAATGTTATTCTTATAAATTTTTATGAGTACTTATCAATCAATCAAATTGTCACGCCTTTTCCCCACAGGGATAGGCAGCGCCACTTACTACCATCCTGACACAACTCCCTCGCTTCCTTCACATTCACAATTCTCTTCATACAAGCTCTATGGTTATGGGCACTAGGCAACCCAGCTTATATATATATGTACTTACATATATATAATTTATGTTATAGTGAACAAGTTATTAATAAAAATAATTTATTGTCATATAAGATAAATTAATTTATTACTATAATATTTCCCTGTTGTATTCATTGTATAAAATTAATCAATGTTAAATTAAATAATGGAGTTAATGGACTTATTCCCGAAGGCAATGATACTACAATAATATCGTTTATCGTTTAATTAATAAAATGTAATTAATTTTATAAAGGTAGTGTACTACCATTTTTCCATGTTAAATTCCACCTTATAATAATGATTTTTTAAACATTTTTATTCTATTAAACTGTTTCTAAATAAAAACAGGATGACAAAAGTCAAAGATACATTTGCACCGGCAAGTGGTTTTGAACCTGTGTCTCGGATTGCGTGACCATTTCACTACTAATACACGACTTTTATCTTTACTTAAAGTGTTAACTAATATTTTTTCTCAATCAATCAATCAATCTCACAATATTAAAAAAAGAATCTAGAAGTTTAAGAGTAGTAGACAGAAATTTGATGGTCATTTGCTCAGTCGCCCAACTGGGGTAGAACCACCACTTTCAAGTGAAAGACCGTGAAGTGACATAGTTACGTTTCGGCATCAGCTTGGAATGTGACTGCGCTTCAGCTTAATATTAGGTAGGATGCTGTCAAATATCAAGCTACAATAATTAAAAGTAAAAAACGCGCTCATATGAGTGTACTTTTTTTTATTGTGACTCGACACCTGACCTTGATCCGCCTGATGGTAAGCAAGAGAAGATCCAAGAATGCCGACGACTGAAAAAAGCGAGTCAAAAAGCGCCGAGACAACCGATTTAGCTTATGATTGCCACAGTTGCCGTCACTATGCCGGCCAATATCATATAAGCCGTCAGGACCCGGTTGCCCCGGTCGGAGCAAATATTTCATAGCTTTTATTTGTAATATTTAATCATATTAAATATTGCAAATATTTGTTAATAAAAAAATAATAAAAAAAAGAGATGGATATTTGCTTCGGGTCTGGTTATCTAAGAGTGGTATGCAGTGGTATCCAGTCTGCCGATCCGGGGTAGTACCATCACTTACAAGTATACAGACCGTGAAGTGATTTGGTCACGTTTCAGGATCAGCTTGTAAGTTGCCGGTTCCATCTAGGCCGGCATAGTGGATGTGATTGCTACTCACAGTTGTTGAATTGTATTAGCAGTGACATTCATTCATGGACCACACTCTGGCTTAACATCAAGCGGAGTGCTGTCATATGTCCAGTCACAATAAAAAAAAAGCTCTGGAGTCAAAAGTTAATTCAAAAGGCGACTGTGGTGTAGTAGCAGTGCAATGGTTACACAAACCGAGAGCACGAGTTCGAAATCACTCACCGGTACCAATGATTTATGTTCTTTGGTTGTCCTGTTTCTATGATACAAGCACTTTAGTAGTTTAGTATAGAAATGTGAAAAAAATATATTATTGTGACTCGACATCTGATCTCGACTCTACCGACTCAGTTCACGGTTGCCTTAGTCCCCGTCGCTATGCCGGCCAATATTAAAAAGACTGGCATTTAAATGTTTCACACGAAAGCAATAATAAATAAATGCATATTATATAAAACTTGCACGTACTTTCACGCCATAGATAGAGATTGAGGCTCTACACTGAAATCCTAAAACAACTCCATATTTTTTACATTTGCTATATCATAGGCGTCCGTGGTGTAGTGGCAGAGCAATGACTACGTAAGCCGAGTGGCACGGGTTCGAAACCATTCACCGTTACCGATGTATTTTTGATATATGTACTTTGGTTGTCATGTTTCTATGATACAAGCTCTTTCGTAGCTTAGTATAATGTATAATGAAAAAAAAAAATTGGTTGCCTGTAAAGTTTTACGTGACAACGACTTTGAGTGGTAAAATAATTTTAATGTGAATATTCATTCGTATAGTAGGAAGAAGGATGAAATAATAGTAACAAATTAAAACATTTATTTATACAAAGAATTATATTTAAAACATAAATATAACTGTGCGGTTATATTTATATAAAACATAATAAATAAGCGGGCTAACTGTGCTCGAGTGGAAGGGACGCGTGCCTTTCACTTTTTATGTCTGTCTCTCTCGCTCTTAGGCGGGCTAACCATGCCCGAGTGGAAGGGACGCGTGCCTCTCACTCGCTCTCATTGTGAGCGCATAACGTGAGCGGAGCGTAACGCAGTTTCTTGAAGTGTCACCCGGCAAACCAATTTATAAGACGTTGTCACGTCAAAATATATAAAATATTAATAAATACGTATTTTTTACATTTCTACATTAGGCTACTTAAGTGCTTGTATCATAGAAACAGGACAACCAAAGTAAATACATATATCAAAGATACATTGGTTCCGGCAAGTGGTTTTAAAGCCGTGCTCTTGGTTGGCGTAACCATTGCACTGCCAATACACTACGGTCGCCTTAAGTATAGAAATGTATAAATAAATTATATGATAAAAGTTGATGAATAAATGTGTTTTACAGTAAGTTAAGAGCAGAGGTTTTTGGTTGCGAGAGTGGCACAGATTCTGAGAAAATCGATAACAAGAGATATTTCGGGTGAGGGTGGGTAATGCGCAAAAAGAATACCCATACTTGTTCCTGCAGTTAAGTGGAAAGTTCCAATTTCACAGAACATTTCACTTTATTAGATTTAACTAGTAAAGCACAAATCATTTCGACGACTCGCCTGGCGCTTTGGTTAGTATACCAGTCCGTTACGCGTGAAGTCAGAGCAGAAAATTTGTTTCGAAGCTTTTATTTTTTATATTGAATAATATTAATCAATCAATCTAATTGTTACGCCTTTTTTCACAGGGATAGACAAAGACAATGTAGCGCCACTTGCCACGACCCTGACACAACTACATCGCTTCCCTGCTTCCCTCACATCCACAATTATTTTCATACAAGCTACGGTACGGTTACTAGGCCAATCAGTTTTCTTGAGGATGTCTCAGATTTGGTCGAAAAATACCGTTAAACAAGGCAGGGCCTTGTTTAACTCATCCATCCACATCAGATTTATAAATTTCTTTCGTGAATGTATATTGACTTATCCTTTCCATGTATTTAATAATTAGATACAAATATTTGTTAATAAAAAAAGACGCAGATATCTGGTCCAAGTTTAGCTAATCCACTCCTACTCAAGGATTCTCAATGGAGTGCCAGGTAATATTGACAAAACGCTCGCTGCACCACCTTAAGGATACAATGGTATGAACTACTCTTGCGCACGTAATACGCCCATTCTCAGCTGCCTCACGTTAGCCTATTGAAGGCAAGTATTTTTCTATAATCCATTTTTTTTTTGTTTTATGATCTGCAGGTAATAATCCTTTACTATTGTTTAGATTTTTTTTTGTTACCAAAATGTTGGTATTAAAATATTTTTTTGTTAAGTCTATTAGTTGAAGGTGAAAGAGGCGTGGCTTATGCTCCTGCCAGGCGCAAGGGAATATTTTGTTAAATGATGTTGCACAGATTTGTTCTACGGTACATCGCGTGGCAGGCGGGAAAGTGAACGTAGTTTATTCCTCCGTGTCATGGCTTTAACAAATATTTAGATCGATATTTTGATCAAAATAATATGTAAATAATCACATTAATTATTGTTAATTTTCTTTATGTTTTATTTCTCCTTCAGTACCTACATATGTATATTGATGTAAATATGGCTACGTTATTTCATTGTTTCTAACGTTACAATTTGATAATACAAACTTTAGTGTGGCAACCCTAAAAGTATGTGAAGTATTCAGGAAAAGGAAAAGGGTTTATAAGGAGAGAAAGAATATAATGTTCGCGTCCTTTATATTAATGTTTGTATGGGAAAAGAATAAACTTTTTATTATTACATTTTGTGTTACAAATTAAATGTCAAGAAGTTTTGATGGTTTTAATGCCCTTAGGGGCTATCACATGTTTATATATTTTAAATTTATAGTAGTATATGGTCTAGAGAAACTTTGGTCTAGTTTGTAAGGAATCGGTCTCGTGAATCGGCTTTGCAATATTATCTTTGATAATAATTGACGACATGATTAATTAAATATTAATAATATTAATATATAATATAATATTATAAGTAATAAACAGTAATAATTACCTAAATTTAATTGATATTTAAAATTAAATTAATTCATCTCCCATTTATTTCGACACTTAAACTGGATAGACATTAAGTAAAGGATTGTCATTTTGTTAACTTTAGGCTCGATTTCACCGATAGGTCCTAATATTTTATATGACAGTGCGGTCCATGAATGGAGGCGACGGCTACTGCATTTCAAAAACTGTAAGTAGTAGTCACATCCACTGCTGATTTCGAAACGCGACTAAGTCACTTCACATATACTGGATGTGGCTGCTACTTACAGTAAATTGACTGTAGTTCCAATTACTTTTATTCATAGACCGCACTCCAGCTTAACATCAGGCGGAATGCTGTCATATGTCGGGTCACAATAATAAAAAATGAATTACATCAGAAAGTTGTAGTATATACAGTGTCAGCAAAAAAGTTTACCTACCACGCTTCGAAGTACTTAATCATTTGTCTCCGCATTTAACAATTTATTACAATCACAAAGCTCACTGTCTATATTCTGTAGTGCATCCGGCATTTTTTTTATTGTGACTCGACATTTGACCTCGACCCGCCTGATGATAAGCAAGAGGAGATCCTAGAATGACGACGACTGAAACATCCATTCGCCGTCACTATGCCGGCCAAAGGTGCTTCTTCGCGCATCTCTTAAAGGATTCAGGGTTATAGGAGGGAGAGAACACATGGGCTGGCAAAGCATTCCA
This sequence comes from Tinea trinotella, assembly GCA_905220615.1. Lineage (NCBI taxonomy): Eukaryota > Metazoa > Arthropoda > Insecta > Lepidoptera > Tineidae > Tinea > Tinea trinotella. Next base: position 1,284,700 of record HG992326.1, read on the forward strand.
CTTGTCGATTGTTCTACAAAGAAAAGACGCACTGAACTTTTTAGTTCGCCTGCCGATTCGGTCGACTAAAATGCGGATGCGGGGTACTTAGTGCGGGTATTACGGGTGTGAAGATGATGTAGGAACAAGGTTAAAGAGCTCCTCGAAACATTCTCCGTGGTATAGGCGATAGAGGACGCACAGAGCCGCCATGTCTCTGCGTAGTTGCAGGGGCTCCAAGGTTCGTGTAACCTCTGCATTTTCTATAATCCTATAAATGTTTGCTGATGCTCAGGCGGATGGCTTCTATGCTGTGATGCGCAGAAAAATATATTCTATCAGAAATAGAATGCTGGGTAGTTTCAACAATATACTTAAGGTGCTTGTTGACATGCCGGATAGTAAGTTGCAACGGCACTGGACAACGGCCCTTATGAACCCAGAAGCTGAAAAGATCTACTGCATTAATTAATAGAATAAGTATAGTTGTAACTCATTTATATTCTCTTTTGTATACTAATTTAGTTCATAAGTGTGTGTATAACTAACAATAGACTGCGAATAAATGTTTTTTTTTATTTTTTATAGAGCGCTTTGTTCGTCTTCGTCCCGAGTATTAAGACGAAACATTAAGATTTTTGTTAATTATAATCAGAGATTTAACTTAACATTATATTTGTGAAATCGACCGTGAGCATATTAATTTGATTTATAACAATTTCTCGCCTCCAACGGTAATAATAGAACAGATTCAAATTATTATTTGATTGCAATAGTAATTAGCTTTTCTGATAAATTGTTTTGGGTTTCATAAAGCTTTTTGTTACAATTTTAAAAGAGAGAGACGATTTTCTTAGCCTCCATGGATTCTCAGTGGGTTTTGGGCTTGCGACAGGAAGGTAGGTCGCATTAATCTGTATGAGATTGATTCCGTGCAAAGGGACAAGTTGCACTCGGCAGTAGACATTTTAAGACCGTACCTATGCCGCCTTTGACATTTGGATCAAAAAGTACTTCTTGCAATTCTAAGAGTTTGTTTTTATTGTGACTCGACATCTGACCTCGACCCGCCTGATGGCAAGCAAGAGGATGTCAAAGAGTGCCGACGACTGCAAAAACTGAGCCTTCACGGTTGCCCCAGTCGCCGTTACTGTGCCGGCCAAAGGTGTTTTTTCACGAATCGCTAGAATTTATAATATAATAGAATAAAACTTTAGTAGCAGTCGGTTTCATTAGTGGTCTGCGCTCCATCTTAACACCAGGCTGGGTACGGACATAATGTGTGGAGCTACGATAATAATAAAAATAATATATCACTGATAAGACTATTGCTGCCAATAATCCTGACATGGTATCGACTAGAACGTCGCACAATGATTGTTGATGTAGCGGTCCCTCATGACGAGAACCTCGTGAATGCTGAGAATGATAACCAAATAAAGTATCTTGATCTGGCTCGCAAGGTTATCGACATGGATAACCTTGAAGGTGGATGCAGCAGTGATTGTGCCAATAGTCGTGACTGCCAATGGCTTAATAGCCAAGAGCCTCGACGAACACCTAAAGAGGGTCTCGTTAGGTAGCTGGATCAAGCGTTTGATTTAGAAAGCGGTACTCCTGGAGACGGCGCGTATTGTTAGGAGGTTCCTTTCTCAGAAACCCTGACCATCGGTGGCTTGGACCCTGTTCCCGACGTCGGTGGACAACTATTTACTTAAATTTTTAAATTATTTTTATTTAAAAAATATATATAATAAATAAGAATAATAATTTATTAACAAAGCTGATTTAAAAATAATCCTACATGCCACCTCAAAATTCATGACATGATTTCAAACCATACGTCATTTTCAACAATTAAACAAAGCTACTGTCTACCCTTATTAATAATGAGTAACCGTAATATTCCCACATGAGTTAAGGAAACGTCCCACAGCGGCTTTGTAGTGTTAATTGTGAACTTGACTGACACTTCGCTAAACTAAAGTTAGGTAAGTTATACACAACAACAACTCATGTTTGCGTAGCGTCATGTTGCGCAGTGAAGACCACGGCCTAATTTCTTCAGCATTCAGACAGTTTTTTTTTTCAATGTGACTATGCGAAGTATCATTCCACATATTGATGTAGGAGGGAAAAGGAAAGGAGATCTTTCTGCTGCGTGCAGGGACTCTACTAGTCAAGTGGATGCAACTTGTTCGAAATTGCGTTCTAAGAGGGAGGCCTATGTTCAGCAGTGTACGCCTTCTGGCTGATGATGATGATGTCTTGTAATAAATGCTATTTATTAACTACTATACCAACAGCACGCTATGATGACTGTTTTAACGTTTGCATCGTTCATGAAGTTTCGTATAAATTAATAATAACGTTCGAAGAAGAAAATTGCTGCTGTTTAATGTTACCATAAAGAACAACAATTGTTTCTTCAAACGTAATTATTAATTTATACAAAACTTCATGAACGATGCAAATGTCAAAACGGACATCACAGCGTGCCGCTTGTGTAATATAGAGAAGCCCTAAACTAGACTATACAGTATGTATATAAATTACGCACTTGCAAACTAAACAAGCAGTTTGTGGTTACCATAGTAACTAATTACAGACATCCACAATTTAACTAAATGTATTATTTTAGTTATACAACTACATTTATGTCCTTCATTGTGAAACCGTGGTGTAGTGGCAGTGCAATGGTTACACAAACTGGAGAGCACGAGTTCGAGACCACCCACCGGTACCAATGTATCTTTGATATATGTACTTTGGTTGTCCTGTTTCTATGATACAAGCACTTTAGTAGATTAGTATAGAAATGTAAAAAAAAAAACATTTGTTCAGATTTAAGGTCAATAATATTAGGTGATGTAATATTTTCTTAGATTTTGCGCAAACATTGCTTAACGAATTAAACAAATTTTATGCTGCTTCCATACATTGTATACCTAAATGTATGGAAGCGATTGTCGTGTGTAGCAGAAGAAGCATGAGAGTAGAACTAATTCTGTAGAAATGCGGTCATTATAGAGTGTATTTGGAGTGACAATAACGGATAGAGTGAGGAATAGCAGTGCGCGATAGATGTAGTTTGAACGAACATATAGTGACATTAAATGCTTTGATGGTTTGGGAACATGGAAAGGATGAGTAAAAGTAGAATGACGAAAGTAATTTATGTGAATGGGTTTTCGACCAAATCAGAGGTATCCCCAAGAAAGCTGGGTTACCTAGTGCTTATAATCGTAGAGCTTGTATGATAAGCGCCATTATCTCTGCCTATCCCTGTGGAAAAAGGCGTGATTTTATTTTGATTGGACCATCGTTAAAGAGTGGTCCAACCAATTTTCTTAGGCCGGCATAGTGGCGGCGGCTCAGGCATAGTGGACCTCCTCTTGCTTATCATCAGGCAAGTCGAAGTCACATCGTGTCACAATAAAAATAAAGTTAGTACAACAACGAGTATTCAACTATCTTTAAAAAAAAACAAAACATTGTGCTTATCTCATTATATTTTATAGGACAGTAATGCACGAGCGTTCGACATTTTATTATAAGTAAATAAATAAAAAAAAGAAAATAATAAAAATAAAACAGGGTAAAGTAACGATGAGTGGTGCTGTTAATAACTTTTATGACCACAAATTTTCTCATATAAAAAGGTGGTTCTCATAAAAACACATACAGGGATAGTCGGGAAGCCTCGGACGACGGGTAACACTAGACACTATTAGTTCTAACAATCATCTTCACATTATATTCTAGTACTATGCGCAACTTAAAATGTTCGCAACGTTTTACGAGTAAAAATACCATTGTTTAATGTTTAATGCGAAGGAAACAATTTTTTATACCCCGCCTGATGTTAAGCTGAAGTGCGGTCTGTAAATCGAAGTGCCCTTGATGGAACTGATAACAGAGACACGAAAAAGTTGTAAAATCGACCAATGGACGAAGTTTACCTATTTATTTGTTGTTAGCTGAATGGTTACGAAGATGTCAAATATGAGTGCGATGAAATTTCACTGCTTTTCGACGACATAATTTATTAATATAATTGAGGCTCTAATCCGGAGACTAACTCACTTCACGGTCCGTAAATAAATAATTAAATTTATTCAAATTAGCGGCATAACAAGACAAATTACGAGGACAAATTACGAGTAAATGCATATTTAAAAGCGTCAAAATTTAAGAGGTAGAGACGATTTAGTGTTTTGTTACAAGTATACAAAACGTAAAGTGACTTAGTCGCGTTTCGGGATTGTAAGTTGCCGACGTAACTGTAGTAACTTCATTCATGGAACGTACTTCAGCTAAACATCAGGCTTCCTGTGATATGTCAAACCACAATAAAATAAATGTAGTACGTGTAGGGCTCGTAGAAGTGTCTGGGGCAAACCGATACTCCCCTATACATAATAAGTGACAGTTTATGAACTTGACCTTATAATAATAAATGTAATGGTCCCCCTTATGTTACGTCTTGCCTAACTCTAAAATATTACGGTTTTATCCTGTGTTAACTTTTTTTAATATGTACTTTTTGCGATATTACCTACTACGTGAAAGGTTTCATTTTTTTATGTAGTAATGTAATGTACTGTCTGTTTTTATTGTTGCTCGACTTATGACAGCACTCTGCCTGATGTTAAGCTGGAGTATGTTCCACGAATAAAGGTGACTACAGTTACGATATTGTAAGAAGTAGTCACATCCACTATGCCGTTCTAGTTGGAACCGGCAACTTACAGGCTGACCCCGAAACGTGAATGAGTCACTACGGTCTGTATATTTGCAAGTGGTGGTACTACCCCAGATTGGCAGACTGGGTACTACTGCCTACCATATTTGGACAACTAGACCTGAAGCAAATATTCACCTCTTTTTTATTAACAAATATTTGTAAAATACCATCTAATTATCATATAAAACAAATAAAAAACCGATAGCACGAGTTCGAAACCACCCACCGGTACCAATGTATCTTTGATTATTGTACTTTGGTAGTCCTGTTTCTATGATACAAGCATTTTAGTAGCTTAGTATAGAAATGTAAATTTTTAAAAATCTGCTTTGCCCGGGAATTGAACCCGTACTTACGCGTAACGAACTGATGCTTAGCTAACCAAAGTCCGATGCCTGTCACCAAAATCGTCTCTATTAAATTAAACTTGAAACTACCTGATTATTTCATTGATAATAGAACAAACTTCTAATATTGTGCAGTCTATAAACCACGAATTAAACTCCATTGTGTCAGTCTCTATGCAATTATAAAAGTTTGTGTCCGATGTGAATTTAACTGAACTAGCTAGTTTCTAGTTTGTCGATAATTTCCTGTTATTTTAACTTATTCTTCGCTGCATATCTACTGTGTCTAGAGAGCAGAAGTACTTCTTATATTTATACTTAGTGACTGTATGAAAAGCTCTTGTGACATTTTGTGCGTTTGCAGGTATAATTTCGCTCTTTTATCAATTAATGAAACAAATTGTTGGGGCCTTTTTTTCTACAGGGATAGGCAAAGACAATAGAATGCTACTTGCCACGATCCCGACACAATTCCCTCGTTAACTCACATCCTTAATTTCATCAATCATCCATCACAACTTAATTCTTTTCATACAAACTCTACGATAAATAAATAAGTAGTAAATGGTAAATAAAGAGCTCCCGGGGCGAACCCAGCTTTTTATGTGATCATAGGATCTTTGAAATATGTACTTTTGCCTAGTGTCCATAACCGTAGAGCTTGTATGAGGAGAATTGTGGATGTGAAGGAAGCGAGGGAGTTGTGTCAGGATCGTGCCAAATGGCGCTCCATTGTCTCTACCTATCCCCGTGGGAAATAGGCGTGACAATTTGATCGATTGCTATGATACAAGCATAGTATAGAATAGTAAATATATATATATATATATATATATATATATATATATATATATATATATATATATATATATATATATATATATATATATATATATATATATATAATAGAAAATAATGAGTAAGAAACATTTTATGAGGTTAAAATTTTACTTGAAATTGTGTTAAAATCGTTGCTTGAATCAGATTGATGGTTTTATAAGCCTGCCACTGACAACATGATGGATTAATGTTTTTTTTAGATATTATTGTGTTTATAATGAATATAGCTGTAATTTTGTTGTTGGAGGGCGTCATCTAAAATATTATTGATTCTCATACTTTGGAAATTATTGCCAGTGTGTTGACTTAGTTTGTTTTTATAGATTTTGTTTTATGTAGTACTTAAAGTATCATAGTATCTGGACAACCAAAGAGTTTTTATATATTGTATAATAAAACATTGTATACAATATAATTAAAACAAAGTTTCTTCCTTCACATTTTCAAGCACGAAACGCGATTATCTGACTTTGTAAAAGCAATGGCGACCCAATCTTACATTTACAGACAAAATACAATACATTATTTATTCTACACAAAACAATATTCAACTCTATCTTCTAAGAAATAAATACTAATTTCGATTGTAGTTTTCTAAACGTAGAACTAAAATTTCGGACTTATTTTCACACTTGAATCAGTTCTGCTATTAAAAATGTACATTTTAAACTCAACAATAATCCAAACAATTTCAGAAGTTTTATTACATACCTACTTTTAAGAACGTTATAAAATATACAAAATTCTAGGATTTTAAAAATAATACATCATATATGTACATATACATATATATATATATATCGTAGTGTTATTGCTCTATAATTAGTAATGTAAAATAAGCTAGGTTGCCTAGTGCCCATAACCATAGGGCCTGTATGAGGAGAATTGTGGGTGTGAAGGAGGCAAGGGAGTTGTGTAAGGATCGTGGTAAGTGGCGCTCCATTGTCTCTGCCTATCCCTGTGGGAAGAAGGCGTGACAATTTGATTGATTGATTGAATTAGTAATGTAGTGGTGATGAAAATACTTTGTAAGTATTTGTACGTTGAACGTTTATTGGACAGTACTAGTGGGTCCGCCTATACCATCCTGAACTCAGCAGAGCTACGGTTCGTAGGTGTACGAAACGAAGCGCCTCCGTGCTCACAGGTACTAAGCTTAGAGAATGTATCGGTCTCGCAGTTCAGAAGGGTTTTGTCGGACAAGGCTATTTTTTTTAAATTGTGACTCGACATATGACAGCACCTCGCTTGATGTTAGGCTGGAGTGTGGTTCATGAATGGATGTCACTGCTACTACAATCCACTATGCCGACCTAATTTGAACCGGCAACTTACAAGCTGATCCCGAAACGCGACCAAATCACTTCACGGTCTGTATACTTGTAAGTGGTGGTACTACCCCGGATCGGCAGACTGCCTACCACTCTTTGATAACCATACTCGAAGCAAATATCCACCTCTTTTTATTTTTATTAACAAATATTTGCTCTGACCGGGAATCGTACCCGGGACTTTACGCGCAACAAACCAATCGTTAACCGTTCGTCCACGCCTGTCGTCAAAAAGGCAGCAGCGCCGTGGGCAACAAAACCAACACAATGCTTGAATGTGGATTATAAATAGATTGTTCTACATTGCGTGAGCGTAATTAAAATTTTTATCTAGATTTTTTAAATCAATCTTCAATCAACAAATCAATCAATCAAATTGTTACGCCTTTTTCCCACAGGAATAGGCAGAGACGATGGAGCTCTCTACTAGGTCTGCCTGCATCCATTTATATCACATTTATAAATTCCTTTCTTCAATCTACTTTTACTCAACCTTTCCATGTGGCTAAATCATCAAAGCAAAATAAATATCAAAGTACTATTTATTCATATGTAGTACAACTCCTCAATGAACTTAGTGTGAGTTGCACAGTGTAACTTTGCTAGTATGATGTGAAGGAACTTCGTATCTCTGATCACTATTCGTACTTGAAACAAAACACAGACTTCATGTAAGCACTCGAAACTTATACTAGTGGGACCTGTAACAAATAGGGTTATCATGGGTATGTTTACTCGTATGTGGGGTAGTTGTTGACACACCAGTCCTTTACGCAGGAACCCGGATTCGATTCCCGGTCGGAGTAAATATTTCTTTCATAGCTCTTATTTTTTTTTATTTTTTTTTTATTGTGACACGACATCTGACCTCGACCCGCCTGATGATAAGCAAGAGAAGGTCCAAAAGTGACGACAACTGAAAAAAACCGAGTTTATTCACGGCTTCTTCAGTCACCGTCACTATGCCGGCCAAAGGTGCTTCTTCACGCATCGCTTGAAGGATCCAAGGTCATAGGATAGAGAGAACACATGGGCTGGCAAATCATTCCACTTGTCGATTGTTCTATAAAGAAAAGACACACCGAACTTTTTAGTTCGGCTGCCGATTCGATCGATAGAATGCGGATGCTTTCCCCTACCTATGCGGGTATTACGGTTGTGAAAGGACGAGGTAGGAACAATGTTAAAGAGCTCATCGGAACATTCTCCGTGGTATAGGCGATAGAGGACGCACAAAGCCGCCATGTCTCTGCGTAGTTGCAGGGGCTCCAGAGTACGCGTGACCTCTGAATCTCCTATAATTCGGACAGCTCGGCGCTGCAATGAATCCAGGGCATTGAGAAGATACTTGGCAGAGCCGTCCCACAAGTGCGAACAGTACTCCGCGCAAGAGCGAATTTGTGCCTTGTATAAAAGTAGGCGAAGCTCTGGCGCAAAGAACCGCCGCACCTTGTTCAGGATGCCAAGTTTGCGGGAGGTGGTCTTAATGGCCCGCTCGATGTGGTCCTTGTGATTAATATCGCTGCGAAGGGACATCCCTAAGATGTCCAGTCTGTCCGAAGTACCGAGGGAGATGTTACCGAGAGAAGGAAGGGGGATAAACGGGGATTTTTTCGTCGAGAACGCGCACACCTGAGTCTTGTCTGCGTTGAACTGAACCAGGTTCTTGTCGCCCCATTGGGTAATACGATCAAGAACCCGGTTCAGCCCCGCTACATCAATATTTAATAATTATATTAAATATCGCAAATATTTGTTAAAGAATAAAAAAGAAAGAGATGGATATTTGCTTCGGGTATGGTTATCAAAGAGTGGTAGGCAGCGGTGCCCAGTCTGCCAATCCGGGGTTGTTCCACCACTTACAAGTATACAGACTGTGAAGTGACTATAACACATATATATAGTTATATTAATTATAATTGTTAAATAAAATGAAACGTAACTAAGCTCATACATCAAAACAAAATACTATAAACACCTAGACACAAGTCCAGTATACAGCTAAATTCTAAAGGTGAGCTTTGAGCATAGGATATATAACAATAGACTCTGATTCATTACAAATTCATTTGAAAGAAAATATATCTTTAGTTATTGCAATAAGCATGCAATAGTTCTGTTACGTACTGTAAGTGTTTACTAGAAAGAGGGTGTTATTCTAGAATGCTATTGAAAGAAACCACTACAAATAGAAAAACAACAAAGGTCTATTCTAGTGAATGCCAAAAAAACAAAAACCTGGAATTCCCTTTATAGAGACAAAGAGCCATGTCGCATCAAGAGTTTGTGAAAGTGTCGCAAACTGAGAAAAGCTGCGATGGGGAAACAAGGACTTAGGTTGGACAGCGAGAACGATTCGACTTCGAGGCAGACACAAGAACGACTTTGGTGCTTTATTTCTTCAACGAAATTGGCATTTGACTGTGTCGCTAACAACCACTTAGAATGTTCCATAGATAAGTATTTTTATATTTACGTTGAATTTTTTTAGGTCCGAAGAAACATCGTATATAATATTTATAAAAGTTTTAGATAAAATAAATTAGTAAAAAATAAGAGAGCTGAAAGAGAAAATGAAGAGAGAAAAATAGTCATTTGACCTCGTGCCTTCTATTGATTTATACTCTGCACCCGTAAGCTTACCCACTGAAAACAAGCTTCGTAAAATATATATTTTTCACTACAAAAGATTGAGTAAATCCGCTCCTGAAGGCGGCAGGTATTTTTATATGTTAGTGCATCTCAACCTTTTCCCTACTGTATTGTGTTTAACTTTGACATTTCTCTCTGAAAGGAGTTGATACTTTAAGCAGATATATATTTGTATGTTAAAAGTATATTAATAAAATTAAAAAAGGAAAACATATTTATGGATTAGAGGTGTGTAAAAGGTTTATACAGGGACGTTTTCTGGGTGTAGTAAAATGAAACAAGTGATATGTGTTATAATCGTGAAAAAAATCCCGAGAGTTAGTTGGTTTCTAACGTATACTGCCCCAGAGGTGACAGATAGTAAAACATTGTACTGTACCGTGACGTCGGTACAGGAAGCCAAGCTGTTAGCCTCTAGGTTAGGACCCAGATAGGAGTTTCACCGCCAATAGCATAAAATATTTTTTATTGAGTCGCGACATCTAGCCTCGACTTGCCTAATAAAAAAAAGGTTTAGGAGCTCCGAGAATTGAAAAAACTATTTAAATTTATGAATGCTGTCTGTCGAAATTATTTAAAATAACCTAAAACCATACCGCAAAAGTAAGGACGATATCTTAAAATGCATAACAACGTGCAATTAAATTTTATGAATTTATAAACAAAAGGCTGTGCAAAATGGCGTCGGGGCCAAAAGCCTGTTTATTTTACTAATTGAAGCTCTTTCATAAGCAAATTAAAATTTAATCCCAACAGGAACTATGGAGCGTAAACAACGCGCTTACTGCTTGAATTAATATCTTTGTATACTGAATGTTTTAGTACGGTTAAAGTTATATAACGTTGAGGTTGAAATTGACTCTCCAATCAAACGTCAATCAGATGTTTAAATTCCACAATATTCACACGCTCGCTTTTAGGAATAACATCAATCAATCAATCAAATTGTCACGCTTTTTCCCATAGACATAGGCAGAGATAATGGAGCGCCACTTGCCACGATCCTGACACAACTGCCTCGCTTCCTTCACATTCACAATTCTCTTCATACAAGCTCTATGGTTATGGTTAGGAATAACATATAAATAAATACACCTTTTTTAAACAAATAAATACAAAGCTACTAAACGTACTTGTATCATAGAAACAGGACGACCAAAGTACATATATTAAAGGTGCATTGGTACCGGCAAGTGGTTTTGAACCGGAGGCACTTGGTTTGCGAAACCATTGATGTACAATTTGACCACGTTCACCTTAAGTTTTCATATTTAATATTTTTATTATTGCGATCTAAGTAGTAGTCCCACGTGACACTAACCTAGTTAAACCGGCAACTTTCAAGCTCATCCCGAAAAGCGGCTGAGTGATAATTATCACGGTCTGTACACTAGTAGGTGGTAGTACTTACCAAGATCGGCAGACTGGGCAAATTACCACCAACTCTCTGCCTACCATTCTTAAAAATAAGGAAATGAATTTTAATATTTAATGGCAAGTTATTAAATATTGCTGGATCAAATTAGGGACACTCTTAAATCCGTGAAGTTTGTTTGAAGAGAACTAACTCGTGGATTGGTCTCCGCCTTTCCCTGTGGGAAATGAGGCGTGACAGTTTTATTGATTGATCAATCAATCAAATTGTCACGCGTTTTTCCCACAGGTATTGGCAGACACAAAATTTGATAAAATTCTATTTATTGTATTGTGGTCCAGACACTCGACTTGACTGGCAATCATCTTCATAATTGTCACGTCTTCATTCACATAAGGGTAGACAGAGACGACGGGGCGTCACTTACCACGATCCTGATACAACTTACTAACTTACATACATAATCCTTATAGACATAACTAACGTCCGTAATTCACAGCCTAAATCTTGTACAAATGTTGTGTTCTATATTATGTATGAGTTAGGTACTATCTTTCTGATTTATAGTACAGCAATAGACTAGTCCCCTGTCATGTTGCTAAGGGGCTTTAGGTACGCTAAATTTTGTATTTTGCTAGTTGTATTTTGTCATGCTAGTTTTAAATTCGATTTCTTGGTAGTAAGAAAGGCTAAAAATATAAGTTGAGCTATATGAACATTTGAAGTTTAATTTTTTTTTTTGTATATATGACCCCTGCAGTGCATAAGCAATCCATGATAGAGGCGACTGGTCCTACGAGTCTTAGTTGAAAGTCTTAGTTGGACGAGTCTTAGTCATCTTAGTTGGAACCGCCAACTTACAAGCTGATCCCGAAACTGAGTCACTTCCCGTCTGTATGGATCGGCAGATTTCTTTACTACTGCCTACCATTCTTTGATAACCAGACCCGGATCAAATATCCGCCTTTTTTATTAACAAATATTTGCAACTTTTTTTAAACATATTTAAAAGAAATATATGCTATAAAACAAATATTTGCTCCGACCGGCTCAAACACGCCTGTCGTCGATATATTGATTTTATATTGAACAATAATATTTATATTTTTTATTGTGTCACGTCATTTGACCTCTACCCGCCTGATGATAAGCAAGAGGAGATCCAAGAGTGATGACGACTAAAACAACCAAGTTAGTTCATGGCTGCCTAAGCCGCCGCCACTATGCAGACCAAAGAACGCGATCAAACAAAATCTTTTGAAAACAAAATCTTTAAACAATGTCAGCTTATTTTAGTTTCGTGCCACAAATATACAAGTTCAAGATTTACTTCAACGTTGATCAACTCCAAGTTTCTGTTACTAATTAGTTAGTATTGATAAAGTTTCCTACAGGTTTTAGTTCGACCTGAATTTGTATACAAAGTTACAACTTGCTAAATTGCCTGCTAGTTTCCATTGGCTTTATTTTTACTTAAATTTATTTTGGTATTCTACTGCCATTTTACTGTTGTATCTTAAATATCAGTTTGAATTAAATTATTCATCATCATCATCAGCGGCGTCCACTGCTGAACATAGGCATCCCCCTTAGAACGCCATTTTGAACGACAAGTTGCCAGTTGCATCCACCGGTTATTCGCGACTTTCACTATGTCGTGCAGTCTATGAGCTCTCAGAGGGACACGTGGAGTATTTTACAGAATACCGTCTGTGTATTTTGGTGGATTTAGCCTAGCTTTTATTATTTTGCCAATCGTCGACGAGAGACGATAATCGTTTTAACTTGCCCTAACAAGCCCCGCTGATGTTAAGCTAGAGTGCAATCCAAGAATGAAGGTGACTGCTACTACAGTTTTATAACTGTTAGTAGCAGTCACATCCACTACGGACAAATATTATAATTTCGCGAAACGCGACGTTAATAAAGCCTTTACTTTACATAAAATAATATAATATTAAACCATATATCTTCACATAAAACTGATTTTACATACGAAAGGGCTATTTATGAAACACATTTCATCGAACTGCCATCTCGCATGAAATGTCTAAAACCTGAAATGTACATTCTAAAGCGTTTTTCATACGTTCCACGTGTAAGACGTGATCGAATTTTTATATCTTTACATAACGGAAACACACAGTATATAGTAAAACAGTAGACAAACTTCCCGTCTATATTACATTGGATTGAACTTGTCTGAAATATTTTATTGTTTTCATTTATTAAAAATAAAAGTTATTAATTTGACTGAGATATATCCTTTTTTTTATTGCGACTCGACATCTGACCTCGACCCGCTTGATGGTAAGCAAGAAGAGGTCCAAGAGTGCCGACGACTGCGAAAAATTAGTCTTTACGGCGGCCTCAGTCGTCGTCACTATGCCAGTACATCTTGTCGTACGAAATGGCGTTTTAAGGGGGAGACCTATGTTCAGCAGTGGACGCCTTCTGGCTGATGATTATGATTTCGAATATGACAGTACCCGCTTAATGTTAAGCTGGAGTGCAATCTATAAGCTCTCAGAGGGACACGTGGAGCAGCGCCACACGTCAGACTTTTAGCCATCAGACAACGAGAACTCCTTTAAGGGAAGTTATTGACTGATACCCAGGATGCACTGGACCATCTGCTTTCCGCATCACCTAAGCGATACGGCAAACAGACAGACACACGTGGAGGTAGTCTGACCATTTTCCATAATCCTGACACAACTCTCTTACTTCTTTCATATTCATTTTTTTTATTGTGATATAAATATGTAAATATGCTCCATTGTCTCTGCCTATCTCCGTGGGAAAGAGGCGTGACATTTTGATTTGATTTGATTTGATAAATATGTAAGCACCTTGCCTGAAGTTAAACTTGAGTGCGATCTATGCTGCAAGCCATATTCACTATGCCGACCTAATAGTTGGAACCTATAATGCGGAACCTATTGGGTAATTATTTTTCCCTACAATTCGAAAATAATCCTAAATTTTACTAAGAAAATATTGAAAATAAGTATTTAAGTAATTATTTACTGCTTTTTCAGTACTTAAGTATTGTAAAAAACACATACCTACCACTGTACTACGGCAGTACTGTACACACATATCATTGCAGGCATCGGAATAGTGGAGCTTAACGTCATAAAATATGAAATATCGTTACTTTCCATCTGACTGGAGGAGACGTGAAACTGAGTTAAATATTCTAATACGAGTGTGAAATACACTTTACACTTCAGCAGTTTTCAGGTAGCTTTGAGAAAAATTTAGAAGCTTTCGCGGGATTTCAATTGTACAGTATTAAACTACAGTGAAATATCTGTAGGATTTTTTTAAAATATTTTAAAATTATTCGAATAACACTTGGTTATAAAACAATTTACAAGTGGAATGCATTACCAGCCCATGTGTTCTCTCCATCCTATAATCTTGGATCCTTCAAGCGATGCGTGAAGAAGCACCTTTGCCCGGTATAGTGACGGTGACTGAGACAGCTGTGAACTGCCTCTTTTTTTCAGTCGTCGGCATTCTTGGACCTCCTCTTGCTTACCAAAGGCGGGTCAAGGTCAGATGTCGTGTCACAATAAAAAAAAAATCTACAAGCAAAGCGCAAAAAGTACCCTCTTTAATTAGAAATTAACATGGATACTCCTGGTTTCTCTTCATCACAATCGCTGGAGATTGGGAGCTTGGGGGGAGATGATTGTTCTACAAAGAAAAAACGCACCGAATTTTTAGTTCGACTGCCGAATCGGTCGATCGTGAAAAGACGAGGTAGGAACAAGGTTAAAGAGCTTTCGGAACATTCTCCGTGGTACAGGCGATAAAAGACGCATAGAGACAGCATGTCTCTGCGTAGTTGCAGGGAAGTGATCTCTGCATCACCAATAATTCGGACAGCTCGGCGCTGCAATGAACGTCATTGAGAAGATACTTGGCAGAGCCGTCCCAGAGGTGCGAACAGTAAACGAATCTGAGCTTTGTATAGAAGCAGGCGAAGCTCTGGTGCAAAAAACCGCCGATTCATTGAGGTACACATGGGCTGTATAAATTATGTCCTTAATTAAGTGTATGAATAACAAAGTTTAACGTAGAGTGTTTTACCTAGTATAACCTTCGTGTGATATCCGAGGTGGTCATCTACTAATTGTGTTAACAACCTCCCTGGTCCACGGCAAACTAACGCTTCGTCACAGTATAATCGAATTACAGTAACACTATTGAAATTTTGTTGTGATTGTTTAAAGTCAATAAAACTTTAAATTGTGTCTTATTTTAAATTCTCACGTACTTTTTTATGTTTTGATTTTTTAAATTATTTTATAAAAAGTTTCAATAAAGTGTTAATTAATATTATTATTGGGCTTTAATAACGTTTTGTGTAATGGAAATATAATATTTAATGAAAAGACATGTTAAATATACGATCATAACGGTTAATGAAAGGAAGATATCTTTTAAAATTTTACGTGCCTTTAAACAACTAAGAAAAAAATATTTATTAGTTACTTAGTTAACATTTTATTACAAAACGTGTAAAAGAATATACAAATAGTACAAAAGTCTCAATACTTTGGACTAAATTTAAGACTGCAATTGATCATAATAAGCATTATAATAATGATTGTTCGTCTTGCACCAACTGGATTCAGTCCGGTCGGCATAGTGATGACAACTGAGGTAATCGTGAACCAAATCGTTTTTTCATTTGTCGGCGTCGTCATGTTCGTCATGTACTTGTATATTAAAAAAACGCCTGTATATAGCTTGCCTAAATAAAAATAGCCCATTCACTAATTTTCTTTGTCCGAATACTGTAATAACTTTACTGTGGCATAATATGGATATCCTCGTCTAAATCGTAACCTAACTGGTTTATTTAGTTAATTATACGATGAAAATAGAGATTAATGGACCAGTTAGAACCTTTACATTGTTGCCAGATTTCTATACAACCAATGAAGGTTCCTTTTCTTATAGTAAAATAATTAAATTTAATTAACAAGACGGAATTACATTATCAATTTTTCAGTAAATTATATTTTTTTTATTTTCTTTTATTCCGGCTCGAAATAACGATGATAAAACCCCGCCTGATGTCAAGCTATCTATAATGGAGGTGCAAGTTAAAACCAGTCACATCCACTATACCGGCCTGGTTTCCACAATAAAAATATATGTATAAAAACATCTAAAATAATTTAAAAATTAAATTAAATTTACAAAAAAGCTTATATTTCAAAACATCAAAAGATATAGGGATATGTTTGCACAATCAAGCTTTTGCCGAAAGCACAGTACGCTTATAACGTGGAAAATTCTATTTTTATTTAGGCTTTGAAGTTATTTTTCATACTTATTCATATTAAATGTCTTATTATGGATATTGTGGGTTAGACGCTTTTTTAAATTAGCCGTGAGATGAGAATCTTGCGAGACAAAGTACTTTGCAAATATATGATGTAACGTGTTTCTTCGTACATAAATAATGTAGGTACATACACACAAAGTTTACGAGTTTATGCAATGATATTAAGTAAAATGAGGTAGATACGTCACCTAGACGAGTTTTAGTGTTCGCAAATGGTACGAGCTTGAACGATCAACCACGACTAGGCATACACACAAGTCAAAGTAGGACGATAGTTGATAGTTTTTTTCTAGATTTTGGGCGAACATTAATTAATGAATTAAACTAATTTTATGCGACTTACAATCGCGTTTATTTTGGTTTTGATTTTACACTTTTTCATTATTCCGACGTTTCGACTTAGGACTTGAGTTTGCATTATGGCGTCCCAGGTGTTAGATAATCGCAAACCACCTTCTCTATTGAAATTAGAATATTTTTTTATCTCAATAGCCTCACGTACCATCCTGGGTATCAGTCGACTTTCTAAATAAACGCGATAGTAAGCCGCAGTAAATCTAAGAAAATACTGGGGAACTGTAGAACTAGTGTGAAGAGAATTGTGGATGTGAAGAAAGCGAGTAAGTTGTGTCAGGATCGTGGCAAGTGGCGCTCCATTGTCTCTGCCTTTGCATATATGGCGCTCTATTGTCTCTGCCTTTGTAATATGGTTCCGTGTTTCTGGAAAACACGGAACCATATTGTAGGCATGATTATATCACGTATACGGTCAAGAACATGGAGGTCGCGTTTTAGCAATTCCATTTCAGTGCCATAACCTTTGCGACACGTTTTCGTTAAATAACGCACAGTGAAAATGGAATCACCATAAAATTATCCTAATTGGTAATTAGTCACGATCCTGACACAACTCCCTCGCTTCTCCCACATCCACAATTCTCTTCATACAAGTTCTACGGTTACACAGCTTTCTCGAGGTTTTACGCATCCAACCATCCACATCAGATTTATAAATTGTTGTTCGTAATTGATTTATAAAATGTCTCCTTTGTCTCTGCCTATGGGAAAGCCCCCCAATAAAATTGATTGATAAATAGCTGAATTAAAGCCAAGTTAGTCAAGTTGGTTCCGTTAATAACGAATAGTTAGGAATCGCATTCTTGACCTAACAGACCTGCATCAATGTTCGCAGATCACAATCAGATTATTGCCTCCATGGGTCAGTTGAATTGAATGGGTGCTTAAGTAAATCGATTGACGTTTAAAGCGATGTCGTCTACAGTGATGGTAACTGATTGATGACATCGGCATTTCGAGCTCTATCTCCCTTTGTAGGGTAGGTATAGGTATAAATATAGATACGAGTATTGGATTAGTTTCAAACTTGTCGATCAAAAACTTAACTGCATTTTGATCGACACTCGATGATCGATTTTAACTGCATCTGTTCACCATATATTTTTTTTGTGACTCGACATCTAACCTCGACCCGCCTTTGTAGGGTAGGTATAGGTATAAATATAGATACGAGTATTGGATTAGTTTCAAACTTGTCGATCAAAAACTTAACTGCATTTTTTCTAATCTGTTCACTATATATTATTTTTCATATTATGATTTAACATCTGACCTTGACCCGCCTGATGGTAAGCATAAGGACGTCCGAGAGTGCCGACGACTGAAAAAAAAAACGAGTTCATTTACGACTGCCTCAGATGCCGTCACTACGCCGGTTAAAAGTGCTTTTTCACGTATCGCTTGAAGTATCCAAGAAACCATGGGATCTATAGTAACCATTAAAAATTAAATAATTCATACTCTAAAAAGCTAGGTTTCCTAGTGCCTTTTTTTATTTTTTTATTGTGACTCGACATATGACAGCACCCCGCTTGATGTTAAGCCAAAGTGTGGTCCATGAATGAATGTCACTGCTACTACAATTCAATAACTGTGAGTAGCAATCACATCCACTATGCCGGCCTAGATGGAACCGGCTACTTACGGCAGACTGGGTACCACTGCCTACCACTCTTTGATAACCAGACCCGAAGCAAATATCCATCTTTTTTTATTAACAAATATTTGCAATATTTAATACTATTTAATATTACAAAAAAAAGCTATGAAACAAATATTTGCTCCGACCGGGGATCGAACCCGGGACTTTACGCGCAACAAACCAGTCGCTAAACTGTTCGTTTACGCCCGTCGTCACATATAGAGCTCGAATGAAGAGAATTGTGGATGTGAAGGAAGCCAGGGAGTTGTGTCAGAATCATGGCAAGAGGCGCTCCATTGTCTCTGCCTATTCCAGTGGGATAATGGCATGACAATTTGATTGATTGATCGAAAAATATATAAAATATGATAGAAACAGAGTCTGTTCAGGAAACGTCTCATTAAATTGAAGAAAGATATTTTTAAAAATTTCGTGATCCTTTTAGAAGATATTATAACGAGTGGTCTCATTCTTAAGAAAAGATTTCTTGAGAAGCTTTGTACTGACAAAGATAACTATAATTTCTAAAATATAAGTCTTCAATTGAGTTTATCAAGTTTAATTACTATTTTGTGCTCGACTTAAGAAAGCACCCTGCCTGATGTTAAGCTGGAGTGCGGACCATAAATGGAGGAGATTGCTACTACAGTCAAAAAGGCGGATATTTTCTACGGGTCTAGATATCAAGGAGTAGTATGCAGTGGCAGTCTGCCGATCCGGGGTACCACCAATACAAACCATACAGTACAGACCCTGAAGTGACTTAGTCGTTATTCGGTTTCAACTAGGCCGGCATAGTGGATGTCACCTCTATTCATGGACCGTATTCCAGCTTAATATCATATTGATTCATAATAATAAAATAATATGATTTAATTTTTATTTTTATTGTGACACGACATCTGACCTCGACTCGCCTGGTGATAAGCAAGAGGAGGTCCACGAGTGACGGCGACTGCCCCAGCCGCCGCGCCGTCACTATGCCGGCCTTAAAGATTTGATTGTTTTTCTATTATTCTAAAACAATATTTTAATTTATTTATTGTAGCGCGGCATCCGACTTCGAATTGCTTAAGCAGGGAGAAGTAGAAGAGCACCGTCAACTTAAAATACAGCCTCAGTCGCCTGCCAGAGAAAATCTATCTCTGGATAAAATCATACACTTATAATCTATACTAATATAATAAAACGGAAGAGTTTGTTTGTTTGTTTAAACGCGCTAATCTCAGGAACTACTGGTTTGAATTGAAAAATTCTTTTTGTGTTGGATAGATCAATTATCGAAAGGCTTTAGGCTATAAAACATTACGTTACGACTTATAGAAGCGAAGAAACAGTCGAAAATGTGGAAAAAAAGGGTTTCTTTGAGGGTTTTCGTTGCATGCGCTGCGAAAACCGTTCGAGATACCCAAAAAATATGTATGAAAGAATTATTCCTCTTTAAATTATCTAAAAAAATGTCCGCGGCCGTATATTTCTATCTTTTAAGATTAACTCACAATAACCGTTTTTATGATAGTCAAATTTGGTCTAAATTAATTATTACAAATTATTTGTCAGAGTTGTATTAACATAATAATATTATTCTTTATCGAAATAAATGTGTTATTAATTAAGAGTATTTAACTGTGAACAAAATTGTCATTGACATAACCTAATTTCAATAAACATCTTATAAGATAATACAATTTTAAAATAACTTTGAAACAAAATACACACGCGTCGCATGATGAGCGCTAACCGGCGGGCGAGGAGAGGCGGTGCTTGCGGGCGAGGCGGAGGGGGTTGTAGCTCTACGAGGTATAGTCTGTCTAAGCCGAAATGACGCGCCCCTCCACTGCATTTACGCATACGAGCAAATATAAAATATGGATAAAACACACCGAAAATGCAGTAATTGGTTATTCAGTTGCTGGTTCGACACAAAGGAGGAATGAACGTGATAAAGTTTAATAGTATAGTTAGTGATATTTGCATTTACACATTTAAATAAACTAATAAAGTGGAGGGGCGCGTCATTTATAGACAGACAAGCATACTATGCGGTCGGCTCCCTACTGATCGGTTGAATGCAGCGTTAATTTGTTTTTACGATATAATATCATCGTGCAAAATCCTTTTTTATACAATTTCATTTTGTAGTAGTTTTCTCTATAGTAGGTAGTGTTTGTTTTAAGTATAGTATTTTGTTTCTAATATTTTCACAATAACACTTTTTTTGTTTTGTTGTAAATAATACCTGTAGGTGTCATCTACATTCTTTCAAGGTTAGGTTTTACAATTCTTATTAGGTTAGGTTTTAGTTTAAGCATACAGTTAGTTTGGTTAAGTTTTCATTTTCTTCGTTCTTTCTTCGTCACTGTAATGCCTAGAAAAAGGACTCAGCGTTCTCGGCAGACTGCTGCTGCAAAGCGGCTGCGAGTTTTGCGCACAAGAAAATAAAACTGAAAATATAATTTACGCAGAAGTACTTTAAAATATATTCTTTTTAAAACTACTTTAAAATATATTCTATTAGTTACGTAATTTGATCGTCTAAAATAAGTCGCGAGTAACAGCTATAGGTAATTTATAATAAAGCTGAGCAGGTAGGTAAAAAAAAAATAATATGATTCCCAAAATAACTATTCCAGTCGCGGGCACAGCTAGTTGTAGATATATTTGCAGTTATATTCATGTAAATAATGTAAATTATTTTAACACTTATTTAAATATTATATTCCTCTCTATTCTCTAGTTCTTGGTAGGAATTTCCTCCCGCGTCCTTAATTCCTTGGATTCCCGTCGTGCGTCTTTTCATTGCAAACTAGTTGAATATTCATACTGAAATGAAAGGAGAACTAAGGCATTTCGCATTAAGAAATTCCACAAAACCTAACACTTCATTTAGTACCTATTTGAATCTACTATAGTATTTATTTGTGAATTATTTATTTTATAAACAGATAAAATTAAATATCTATTAACGAATTAAACAAATTTTATGCGGCCTACTATCGCGTTTATTTTGGTTTAGATTTTACATTTTTTTATTATTCCGACGTTTCGAGAGCTTTGCAGCCATCGTGGTCACGATGACCATCCGCATAAAATTTGTTTAATTCATTAATCAATGTTCGCGCAAAATCTAAAAAAATACTATGTCTATTAACTATAATTAAACTACAAATAATAAAATCATCTAATGACGTCACATCAAAGATAATTACAAGGAGACTGGCAATATTTCCTCTTTGTATAGCAAGGCTAATACGTTGGCGGAAATAAATTCCAGCCTTCTTGTCTCCGGACTTCTAATTTACTATAGTTAAATCCAACTTTAAATTTAACTAATGTTTAATGTTTAAATATAACTGAAATATGCAATGATTTGGAGAGTTTTAATACCTTCGAATCCATCCTTTGTTCACCAGAGGACTGCACTGACGTTGTTAAATCTTTTAGAAATACCATAAAAATATTGCAAATGAACATCAGAAGCATAAACCATAACTTTGACGAATTCAAAATCTTGCTAAATAAACACCAAATGTGACATTATTGTACTGAGCGAATGTTGGCTTAGCAAGGTACCGATATTACCACAACTAGATAGCTATGATTCATATAAATCCAAATATTATAATCAAAATGATGGTATTATTATCTACATCCGCCCTGAAATACAATGCAAAGTTTCAGATTATAGCATCACCGAGGCTAATTGTATGGTAATCGAATGCGAAAACAGTATGGCCGTGGTTAGTATTTATCGCTCACCTTCATTCACCAATATTAACAACTTCTTGACAAATCTTGACAATATATTAAACAGACTGTCAACTTTTAAAACAATAGCATTAGTGGGTGATATCAACATTAACATTGCGGCAAACTCTGTTCACTCCGACGAATATCTCAACCTTGCAGTTTCCCACGGACTTCTTCCAGCCTATACAACACCAACTCGTGACACATCATGCTTAGATCACGCCATTATTAAAACTAATAAAAAATCGACAACTATGGTTCTTAACACCTTTATAACTGATCACAAACCCGTACTGTCCTGCTTCTATCATCCAATAAGAAACCCTAAATTAATCAAGACAAAGAAGAAAATCAATTTCAACTTAGTAAATAACGAGTTAAGCAATACAGACTTTACAGAAATATACAATATTATAGATGCTAACACAGCGGCCGATTACTTTATTAAGATCTTATCTGAGGTTATTAAAACCCATACTTCTATTAGTCAAGTGTCTCACAAAAATATAACTATAAAGCCTTGGATTACTACAGGTCTGTTAAGAAGTATCAGAAATAGAGACCGCTTGCACATCAAATCTAAAAACGACCCACAAAACATGATCTTAAAGACTACGTACACACGGTACCGAAATTTTTGTAATAACCTACTTAAGAAAATTAAGATGAAATACGAACAAGAAGAACTAACAAAAGCTAAAAACAATCCAAAAGCGACTTGGAAAATTTTAAAAAACATTGCAGGAATAAATAGTGCAAAAAATAGATCTACTGAACTGCTAAGTCTTAAAACTGACGAATTGTCCTCGCTTAATTACATAAATAATACCTTTGTAAATGTGGGGAAAAAACTAGCGGATAATATATTACAGGAACAAAAACACAAAACCAGTGACTTTGATGATGCTGATACCCCGCAAGGAAACTTTTGCAAGTCAATTGTCTTAGCGGACGTTGACGAGTTTGAAATAAACAAAATCATATCAGGTCTTCGCAGCGACTGCGCGACAGGGTGGGATGAGATCCCGACTACTATTTTAAAGATGTCACATGATTCTCTGATAAAGCCACTAACATATTTAATAAACCTGTGTTTGTCGACTGGAACTTTCCCGGATGCCTTTAAAAGGGCCCTCGTTCACCCGATTCATAAGCAGGGAAGCAGAGACAGTGTCAACAACTATAGAACTATTTCTGTGCTCACTGCTTTGTCAAAAATATTAGAAAAAGTATTAAACTCCAGACTTATGAATTACTTAGAGACACACAACATACTTGCGAAGAATCAATATGGTTTCCGGAACAGTAAATCAACTGATGATGCCGTACTAGAACTCACTGATAGTATAATTCATGCTTTGGACAAGGGCAACAGAGTTCTCGGTGTTTTCTTAGACCTCTCTAAAGCTTTTGACACTGTCTCTACACCCCGTTTATTACGCAAGTTGGAAAACATCGGAATTAGGGGCCCTTTCTTGGACATACTCACTAGCTATCTTTCAGGACGCACACAGCGTATAAAGGTTGATGACTTTGTTAGCGATTATGAGCCTCTCTGTTATGGCGTACCACAGGGCAGCGCGTTAAGTGGAACTCTATTTTTGTTATATATAAATAATCTATGTAGTCTCAATGTTCCTAACTGCAATATTTTTACATACGCTGACGACACAGCGCTCATCATAGAAGGCAGAAACTGGGATCATGTTTTCTGTTTGTCTGACTATGCTTTACGACAGGTCATGTCCTGGCTAACAAGTAACTTACTCACGCTGAATGTAGAGAAAACAAAATACATGACCTTTTCTACGTCAAAGAGGACTCAACCCATAGAGTGTTATAAAATCAAAGCACATAAATGTAATTCCGTCCAAGCGACCGTCAATACAGAATGTAATTGTCTTAACATAACCCGGACTAACAATATTAAATATCTAGGAGTAACACTTGACGATACGCTTAACTGGGGACTACATATAGAAAATCTAATCTCACGAACAAGAAAACTGATAGTAATTTTCAAAAAACTAAGGTCCACACTCGACTTTAACACCTTAAGAACAGTTTACTATGCCCTTGCACAATCAATCCTTGGTTATTGTATCACTTCGTGGGGTGGTACCTTTAAGTCTCTCATGCTTCGTATAGAGAGAGCACAAAGAGCAGTGCTTAAGGTTATGCTAAAAAAAAAACTGAGATTCTCCACCGAGTTATTATATAAAGAAGCAAACGTATTAACAGTGAGACAATTGTTCGTATTGAGGGTTGTATTACGAAAGCACGCCACTTTAATATATAGCGTGAACTCCTCAAATAGTTTGAGAGGGCGGGAAAAAGTGTGTAACACGCATTTTTATAGAAGCAAATTAGCGGACAGACATTATACATCAGTGAGCTCCAAATTATACAACAAATTAAATAAAAAACTAAATATCTATCCACTCACCACAAAATGTTGCAAAATTTCTGTACAAAAATTCCTGCAGTCTCTGACGTACTATGAGACTGAAAACCTCTTTACAGTCCTAACATAATAATAAATACATGCGTATGTACGTTAGGTAACACACACTCGGCACACATTCACCCGAACACACACACGTAAACACACACACACACACACACACACACACACACACACACACACACACACACACACACCACACACAATACACACTTCTACTAACTATTCTATTAAATTTTAAATGTAATCTTAGTAAAAACAAAAGGAAATAATATCAGATCTTTGTACCATCAATTTGTGTTTAATAGAAGAGAAAGTTGATATTTGCAGCACAGTACAAGTACTAGTGCAGGTATCATCGTTCATGGAAAACTGTAAACATTGTAAAGTACCAAATAAAGTTTTTATTATTTATTTATAATTTACCTTGTAATGTACTCTGATGTAGATAGATGCATTAAGAGAGGCAGGCCCAGGAGGGTGTTTTCCGACCAAATCGGAGACATCCTCAAGAAAGCTGGGTTGCCTAGTGGCTATAACCACAGAACCTGTATGAAGAGAGTTGTGGAAGTGAATGAGGGAAAACCTTGTAAATATAATAGGTCTAGTTGTAAAGGAGGCAATGGTGCCCAGTGTCGATCCGGTGTAGACCACCACTTACAAGTGTAAACCGTGAAGTAACTGGGTCTATTAGCCAGCTTGTAAGGTCAGCATAGTGGATGCAAGTGATACTTGCAGGGTGCAGCAAGCAGGGTGCTGTCATATAACGGACCTAAAAAAGTTATTAATTTATTACAAAACAAATTCATACCATTTTCACACAGGGATAGGCAGCGTTAACACAGCGGTACTTGTCACGATCCTGACACAACTTTCTCGCTTACCTCACATCCACAATTAAGGCGACCGTGGTGTAGTGCCAGTGCAGTGGTTATGCAAACCGAGACCACGGGTTCAACATCACTTGCCGGTACCAATGTATCTTTGATATATGTACTTTGGTTCTTCTGTTTCTATGATACAAGCACTTTTGGTAGCTTAGTATAGAAATGTTATTAAAATAATAATACATTCTTTTTATAAAAGTTATTCTCTTCCAAATAGCACGTAACCTATATTTATTTTCATATCGGTAGATCTTAGTTGCGTGACCAATTTACCACATGACCACGGTCGCCTGTACTTATTAATGTAAAGTTAAATTTCTTAACAATCCTATATTATTTTATATTTTTTATTATTTTTTTATTTACATTTCTATACTAAGCTACTAAAGTACTTGTATCATAGAAACAGGACAACCAAAGTACATATATCAAATATACATTGGTACCGGTGGGTAGTCTCGAACTCGTGCTTTCCGGTTTGTGTAACCATTGCATTGCCACTACACCACGGTCGCCTTTATATAAATATACTCGTACTTAGTAAATGGATTTTCCTGTGATCGAGTGTGATCAGACAATGGTGTCTATAACAATGGCGCCCACATTCAATTGTTTGTGTTGGCGTGTTAATCGCTCGCTTTCATGATTGCCAGCACTTGTCACATTTAATAATTACGCATTTATTTGTTATCACATATAACAATGTGCCTTTTTTCCACAGGGATAGGCAGAGACAATGGAGCGCCACTTGCCACGATCCTAACACAACTCCCTTGCTTCCTTCACATTCACAATTCTCTTCATACAAGCTCTATGGTTATGGGCACTAGGCAACCTAGCTTTCTTGAGGATGTCTCCGATTTGGTTGGCAAACACCCTCCTGGGCCTGCCTCGTTTAACGCATCCATTCACATGAGATTTAAAATTAATTTACGAAAGTAATAAAGTTCTAGCTTAATATATATTGTTTGAAGCTATAACAAAAGTATAGCTTCATATTATAAGGCGACCGTGGTGTAGTGGCAGTGCAATGGCTACGTAAGCAGAGTGGCACGAGTTCGAGACCACCCACCAGTTCCAATGTATCTTTAATATATGTACTTTGGTTTCCCGTTTCTATGATACAAGTATAGAAATGTATAATAATAAAAAATAAAAAAAATACCTTAATATTTACTTATATGTATAAAAGTTATAAATATATTCACTTGATTATGTTCACACATAATTAGGTAAATTATTCCATTATACTGTACGCAGTTGATTGAGTCGATAAAAGCTACTTGAACGTTGTAATGCACCTCACAATTTCATCAGCTCTCGGAGCGATTTTAATCGAATCACTAGTGGAAATTGGGCTTTGACGTATTGTAGGTAACGGGAGGGTATTTCATGTTGTCTACAGGAAATTGGTATTTATTCGCGTTTTGATTACTAACTGTATGATTTTAATAATGTTTTTTAATAAAAATTTATATTGTATACTAAGCTACTAAAGTACTTATATCATAGAAACAGGACAATCAAAGTACATAATTGTATTGAAGATACATTGGTACCGGAAAGTGGTTTTGAACCCGTGCTCTCGGTTTGTGTAACCATTGCACTGCCACTACACCACGGTCGCCTTAAATTAAAACTATTTATTTATTATTAAGTTTAAAGAGTGGTAGGTATAGTCTGGCCACTTTAAAGTGTGCTGACCGTAAAGTGACTCAGTCTCGTTTCAAAATCAGTAGCAGCCGGCATAGGCATAGAGACTGCTAACTTTATCATTATCACCAATTTCATGCCTCGATTTCCATAGAGTTATGCAGAGGTAATAAAGCGCCACTTTTCACGATTCTGACACAACTCTTTTGCTTCCTTCACATCCACAATTTTCATCATACATGTACAAAATATTTGAGCTAAAGGCGCTTTCATTCATATTCTTATGAGCCAGCCTAACTAAGTACCTCATTACAAAAAAATTGTACAACCCATGTGTTCTCTCCATCCTATAACCTTGGATCCTTTAAGGCGTGAAGAAGCACCTATGGCCGGCATAGTGACGGCGACTGGGGACCGTGAAGGCTCGGTTTTTGTAGTCGTCGGCACTACTTGGCTCCTCTTGCTTACCTTAGGCGAGTGGAGGTCAGATGTCGAGTCATAATTAAAATAAAAAAAACAATCATTTAATCAAATTGGCACGCCTTTTTCCCATGGGGATAAGCAGAGACAATAGAGCGCCACTTGCCACGATCCTGACACAACTCCCTTGCTTCCTTCACATCCACATTTCTCAAAAATACAATAATCCCATAATAACGAGCCATCTATAATGATATCTAAAATTAAATCGTTAATCAATATTTAAATATAATTAATACCAAGAACGTAAATTTAATCCGATTATTGCTAATCAACATCTGTTCGCAATCTGTGTTGTACGATATCATAATTGCATAAACAATATCTAAATAAAATCCCAATTAAAACTCGGTTTCATTTCATTATAAAACAACTTTCTTATTTAAATAAATTTAAACGCGAGTATAAATATTTAGAACTAGGTTTTAAGTGTTGTATTTTTGTAAATAAAATAAGTGATAATTGTAAAATTAGGCTTGGAGTCTAACGGAGGGTAAAGACACCATATCCGGGTATATGTCAGGGAAATCCCGGATAACCGCAAGTTAAGGGTAAATTACCCGGTTTATAAATTTGATTGTGGCTGTTTGGGTTGAGTTGCGTGTCGTTTAAATGCGATAAGAAATTGGACTAACAGTAACAGGGTGTTTTACTTAATTATTACAGTCGGTTTTATTAGATAATTAATAAATTAGTAAGAATTTATTTCTTCTTATCAATCAATCAATATGTTAGCTATCACAACGGACAACGGACTTTTACAACAGAAAGTGCGCGATATTCCACAATCCTAACGCATTATCTTGCTTCCTTATGACTCAATCGCTCATCGCCACATCGCTCAAAAAATCGACAACCGATGGGGGGAAAAGGTAGGCCTCCCACTAGGTGGACTGACGTCATAGTGAAAGTTACCGGTGGATGCAACTGGCGTTCTACGAGAGATGTCAATGTTCAGCAGTGGACGTCTTCTGGCTGATGATGATGATTTATGACTAAAGTGTAGTCCATAAATGGAAGTGACTGCTTCTGCCAATCCGGGGTAGTACCACCACTTGCAAGTATTCAGACCGTGAAGTAACATAGTCACGTTTCGGGATCAAATTATAAGTTGCCGGTTCCAACTAGCCGGCACGTGGATATAACTGCTACTTTAATTAATTAATCAAATTGTCACGCCTTTTTTCTACAGGGATAGGCAGAACAATTAAGTGCTACTTGCCACAATCCTGACATCCACAATTCTCCTCATACAAGCTCTACGATTACTACTTACAGTTATTTAATTATAGCAGCAGTCACCTCCATTCATGGACTACACTTCAGCTTAACATCAGACGGGGTGCTGTCATATGTCCAGTCACAATAATAAAAAAATAGAATACCATCAAAATAACGTTGTAAAATGTAATAAATTTTCATTTTCAATATAAAACTGTATGAAATTTTACGTTTTACTGTGCATTTGAATAAATATATGTAGAGAAACTGTTTTCCTTCACCTGGCAAATTTTCAGCTGCGCTGGGTTTAACGACAAATTTTCATGAACTAACTGAATTTTGAATACGTTTGCCGACTCAGCTGTTTATTTATTGTTTTATTATGACTCGACATCTGACCTCGACTTGCCTGTTGGTATAAAAGAAGAGATCCAAAAGTTCTCTCCTTAATTCGAATAAGCCCGCAAAGTGGATGCGACTGCTAATTTTAATTTTTTCTATACTAATCTGTATTATAGAAACAAGACGACCAAAGTACTACATTGGTACTGGTGAGTGGTTTTGAACCCGTGCTCTCGGTTTGCGTGACCATTGCACTACCACTACACCACTTTCATGGACCGCACTCCAACCTACATCAAGCGACATGCTGTCAAATGTAAACCTATAATTAAACAAAAAGTATAGACGAATATTTTTTAGGTACAATTTTATTTTGCAAGCACGAGTGAATATCGTAGCATTCAGTGTTCGTAACCAATTCCAAGATATTTATTATGCTTACAACAAAGGAATGCGAATGTGGAACATTTTATTGAAAACAAGTATAGACTACGCAATGAGCACAACATACATACAAAACTGACAATGAATTAAACAAATTTATGCGACTTACTATCGCGTTTATTTTGGTTTAGATTTAACATTTTTTTATTCTTCTGACGTTTCGACAGCTTTGCAGCCATTGAAATTAACCGGAACATAAAATAGAAAAAACAAAATCAAAACATCAAACGGGGTAGCTTTGAAAACAATAATAGCATCAACCAATAGGATGACCAACATCGTGGTCTCTCCGTGACCACGATGGCTGCAAAGCTCTCGAAACGTCGGAATAATAAAAAATGTAAAATCTAAACCAAAATAAACGCGATAGTAAGCCGCATAAAATTTGTTTAATTCATTAATTGATGTTCGCGCAAAATCTAAGAAAATACTAAAACTGACAATGGTTTATAACTTGAATTGAATTATTTTGGAGGATTAATAGTATTACCTACTCGGGGAGAAAAGTAGGACATTGTGTGTTTGTGTTTGCGTGGATTGGCAAACACACACGAGGGATTAGATGCCATGCTATTCTCCCATAGAGCGTAATCATTGTTTTCACACCAGGGAACCGACCGCACAACTTCAATGTAATTAAAAATGAAGTTTATTCTAAGTTTTTAAATGTACTTAATTGAGAAACTTAAATTAAATTAAAAAAATTAAATATAAACTATAATTAAAATATAAATAGAAAATATCATCTAATAACGTCGCATTAGAAATAGTCCCAAATAAACTGGCAACATTGTCCTAATGAATGTATAGCAAGGTTAATACATTGGCAAAATTAATTGCCAGCCTTCTTGCCTCCAGACTTCTTCGTCAGCCACTTGGTCAGCCAAGGGCCCATCGTTTCGATCCCAAACGGCACAAAATTCGTAATCAGTACCGAGGTTGACGTATTTGTTGACGCAGCTTGAGGTTCTCAGCAGAAATCGACGCACCTCACGAGGTCGCCTAGATGTAAGATGGAGCTAATGTGTCGCATTCCATACCAGACACCTGCCAAGTTTCCACGTCCCATCAGTCATGCCGTCGGGTCTTTTTCCGTCGCTCCGCGCAATACCAGAGGGTTCAAAAATTGTGGGCACTGCAGCAAGAGCCCTTCGGATGATATCGTTGTGCTGCGTGACAGGAAATGCGGCCGGCACTTCTGGAACAAGTAAGATCGGGGTGTCAAAGATTATCCACCGGTTCTTCAGACCGACACTGGTGTTGATAGACAGTCCGGGCTCCTTTGGTCGTGCTGCTTCCATGATACACATTAAGTATCTTAGTATAAAAATGTAAAAATAAAAAATTTACATATCGGTTGAATATTTAAAATAATAAATTTGGTTCATTACTATTCATGTAGAATAAGTGATTCGAATCCAAAGATATTAGCTGTTAATTTTGGTAAAATTATGTAGTAAATGAAATTTTCAGTGTAGAAGGATTGGTAAGATTGGAATCACTCAAAGATTTTCAGAAAAACATATATGGAATATTTTCAGTACTGGCTTCAGTCGCCGGGCTTTGAACCCAATGTCTAGGTCTTGAACTTATCATAAACCGCTCCGGTATTATTGTTTTATAACAGTCATTTACGAGTAATTAGTTTGTCTAAACACATTAAAAAGTTGCAAATGAAACCCAAACAAGCAGAACTCAGCCATAAATAAATTAAAAACAAATTTACGATAACGTATTCCCCTTGCCGACCAAAAAGTAAATTATATTAAATTTTAGTAGTTTGCAAAACATTTAAACAGGGAACATCCGGGACTCGGTGTCGTGAAACTTTTAGAAAATGATTTTAATTTTCGGGTTCGTTCCATTTATGCAACTATTTTTATTTTATTAAGGCTCGTCATATGACAGACTATTCAAGCGACCGTGGTGTAGTGGCAGTGCAATGGCTACGTAAGCCGAGTGACACGGGTTCGCAACCACTCACCGGTACTAATGTATCTCTGATATGTTGTACTTTGGTTGTCCTATTTCTATGATACAAAAATAACAAGCACTTTAGTAGCTTAGTATAGAAATGTAAAAAAAAAATGTATTAAAGCTGGAGTACGGTAGAGTAATTTTAGTTAAAGCAATATAGTTCTATGTCTTGTTGATTTGTTGATCTAAAAGGATCCATGATGGTGTATCATCAGATACCCCAGGTCCTCAATTTGATAACGGCCCAGCTAAAGGCTCGTTGTGAGTAAACATTTTAGGTAAAACACTATAGTTTTATCTCTTGTTGATTTGCTCATCTCCTACTTTCGAGCTCTATCATCAGCTCTATGTATGCGTATACATAGGTGTGTCAAATGTTAGGTCACAGATATGTTTAAAAGTAAAGTAAACACTGATTATGCGTCTAATATCCCTACCGCAGCTAACAAAACTAAATAATGACCTTGAAACCCCTGATCAGATCCTCATCAATTTTAGCTAACAACCATCTCGATCACGTCAGCTTTCAAACAAACAAAACCGCATTGTAATCGGTCCATTCGTTTAGGAGCTATGATGCCACAGACAGACTACAGATACACAAATACACAGACACGCTAAACTTACGAGTATAACACCCCTCTTTTTGGTCGGGGGTTAAAAATGAATGTTGATGCAATGGTACCAAACTAAAATGTTAGTTAAAATTCATATTTCTCTAGTTAAATCGTTTGCCGTTGCCTGCAAAATGGCGACTTGTCCTTTACAAAATTATATTCGCCTTTATTTATAACTGCTCTTGAATGGAAACTAACACTTTTTGTACGAATGGTGAACTTTGTTTTCACAACTTTGTATTGTTAGGTTAATTCAGGTTTGTTATTATAATTATTGTTGTTATATATACACAGTGCTTTTTTTATTTATTGTGACTCGACATATGACAGCACCCCGCTTGATGTTAAGCCAAAGTGT
Source organism: Tinea trinotella (assembly GCA_905220615.1). Taxonomy (NCBI): domain Eukaryota; kingdom Metazoa; phylum Arthropoda; class Insecta; order Lepidoptera; family Tineidae; genus Tinea; species Tinea trinotella. The sequence continues at coordinate 1,317,531 of HG992326.1, forward strand.
GGTCCATGAATTAATGTCACTGCTAATCAATTCAATAACTGTGAGTAGCAATCACATCCACTATGCCGGCCTAGATGGAACCGGCAACTTACAAGCTGATCCCGAAACGTGACCAAATCACTTCACGGTCTGTATACTTGTAAGTGGTGGTACTACCCCGGATCGGCAGACTGGTACCACTGCCTACCACTCTTTGATAACCAGACCCGAAGCAAATATCCATCTCTTTTTTTTAATTAACAAATATTTGCTCTGACCGGGGATCGAACCCGGGACTTTACGCGCAACAAACCAGTCGCTAAGCCGTTCGTCCACGCCTGTCGTCAAAAACTTTATAAACATTATATCTATTTACTTTTTATATTTAAAACTAATTCTTTTAATTCCTGCACTTAAGAAATCACCGGATAAATATCCTAAAGGCAAACCGGTAGAAAATCCCTTAAGGCAATAAGTTCGCCTTTTGTAAACTTTTGTAGTTATTTATGTGCAGTAAAAAATTCTATTATTATTATTAAAGGTCAGACAAAAAGTGGCATTAGAAATATGAGAAAATACACACAAAGTCATATATTGCTCGAGCCAACCACCTTTTTTATTAAAATTGACATTTAGTAATCCAGGATCTAGAGCCTTCTGGGAATAGAACCTTCCTTACACTCCGCAAGGTATACTCGTCAGAGGTTAGACAATAAAGTTGGCACGTGAGCCCTCCCACGTGTTTCATTAACTTAAATATTTTCCTTGGTTATATTTAGAGTACATTAGAGTCACTAACAAAATTACTATTGAATGCGTGGCTTAAGGATCATTCATATCTTTTGTAATTTTACTCGTATTAAGGATCTCTTTGTCGTTTTATTAGGAAATTGAATAAATCAATCAATCAATCAAATTGTCACGCCTTTTTCCTAAGGGGATAGGCAGAGACAATAGTGCACCACTTGCCACGATCCTCACACAACATTTGAATATGTGCCATGTTTAAGGCAACCATGGTGTAGTGGCAGTGCAATGGTTACGCAAACCGAGAACACGGGTTCAAAACCACTTGTCGGTATCAATGTATCTTTGATATAATATGTTCTTTGGTTGTCCTGTTTCTATGATACAAGTGCTTAGTATAGAAGTAGCTTAGTATATAAATGTAAAAAAATAGTATTAAATAGGTTTATATAACTTAAAAAAAAATGCGTCAATAAACAAAAAAAAGCTCCCACAAAGTAAACAAAACGCTTGACGCCAATCTCCTTTTTATAAATGTTCCAGAATTACCTCATTTATTTTATTTCCTCTCACGTGAAAGTACGCATAAATTTTAGTCGACATTCTCTCATACGTATATAGGTATATAGGTCAATTTATTATAATTACTGTAGAATTCTACTAATTATGCCCGTGGGTGTAATTTTAATGTTAAAGCCTACAAGAGAATTGATGTTTTATGTAAATCGTATCATTTGATTGATTGATTTGATAAAATCTAAATCTATTGTTTATGGGATTATTCAATATTTAAAAAAAGGTCTAAAGCCTTTGCGACATGTCAACGCTGACCTTCACTCTCCTGACTTTATCAACTACCATCATCCATCTATTAGGTATTTTAAGCAATAATCTACCATTACTACTTATCTACCATTACTATTCTCTTTTCGCTTCAAGGATCCAAGGTTATCTAAGAATGGAAAGAAAACATAAGCTCGTAAAGGCATCTTTTAATTCGACTGCTGATTCTGTCCACAGAACGCGGATACCTCCTCTGTCCTGTGGAGGGTATAGCTTGTCTAACTATAAATAACGCTCCCCTCCACTTTATTATTATTTAAACGTGTGAATGCAAATATTACTAATTATACTGCTATACTTCATCAGCGTGCTCCTCCTTTTGTGTCTAACCAGCAACTGAACACAGAACACTACAAGCTATATGGCTGTAGGCACTAGGCAACCTAGTTTCCTTGAGGATGTCTCCAATTTGGTCGGAAAACGCATCCTTCTACATCACAGCGTTAATTCTACTCTCATGCTTCTTCTGCCATACCCAACCTTTACTTCCATACATTAATGTAGAAACAAGTACTTTGAATCTTAGATTTATTTTTTAAGTAATTGGGCTCCAGAGAAGCAATTTTACACGTTAAAAAACACAATGATATTTAATATAACCCAATTATTACAATACAATAAATAATTACGACAGATGCAGATACCAAGTTAATAATAATATATACATAAGCTTTATTGGCTATATTATACACATATACAATACATAACCCAACAGCAATATTGCGTGAACTGCTGTTAAATTTTATAGTATTGATTAAAGAATGTCAAGGCAACCGTGGTGTAGCGGCAGTGCAATGGTTACACAAATGTATCTTATGTATCTTTGTAAAGGTACCAATGTATCTTTGATATATGTTTTTTTATTTTTTTTTATTGTGACACATCTGACCTCGACTCGCCTGATGATAAACAAGATGAGGTCCAAGAGTGACGACGACTGAAATAACCGAGTCAGTTCCCGGCTGCCCCAGCCGCCGCCACTATGCCGGCCCAAGGTGCTTCTTCACGCATCGCTTGAAGGATCCAAGGTCATAGGATGGAGAGAACACATGGGCTGGCAAAGCATTCCACTTGTCAATTGTTCTACAAAGAAAAGACGCACCGAACTTTTTAGTTCGACTGCAGATTCGGTCGATAAAATGTGGATGCTTTCCCCGACCTGTGCGGGTATTACGGGTGTGGAAGGACGAGGCAGGATTAATATAGGAATATGTACTTTAGTTGTCCTGTTTCTATGATACAAGTACTTTAGTAGCCTAGTATAGAAATGTAAATAAAATAAAAAAACAGGAATATAACGAGTATACCAAATAAACCTAAATACCAAAATTCACCTCAAGATTTGGTATACGAAAACTATAAATAAGAAAAGTATAATATCTTTGCAACGAAATATTTTACGAACGAAATAATAACATTTATTTTGTCTTGTTTTATTTGTAATCTTGGAGATATGTTATCTCTTTTATAATAAATCATTATTCTGACATTATTTATGCCTTTACCTGCTACTATCTGTTAGTACTATTTATTTATGTTTGTGTAAGCTACTGTGGATGTTTTTGATGCATGGAATTCTGTCACTCCGGTGGAAGGCACACAATATATTCATTACAGTAATTTTAACCCCCTTTCGTTCTCTGGTCTCTTCGTAACATCTCCCTGGACATTTTGGGGATAACGACTTGAATCACAGGGACCACATCGAGCGGGCCATTAAGACCACCTCCCCCGCAAACTTGGCATCCTGCATAAGGTACGGCGAATCTACGCGCCAGAGCTTCGCCTACTACAAGGCTCAAACTCGCTCTTGGGCAGAGTACTGTTCGCACATCTGGAAATGAAACAATTTCTTAGCATCCATGGATTCACCGTGCGGGTGCCAGGTCCATCGCGTGGCAGGCGGGGGAAATGTAGGTTTCAAAGCTTTTTGTGACATGTCAACACTCACCTTCCCTGCCTTCACTATCCCCTCTACTCAACCGAATATTATAAGACCCCACCAATGCCGCCTTCGACATACGATCCAAAAATGTGGTTACGGCGGACCTTGGGAGGCCAAGATTTTTAAAAGATGATAAAGGTTTTGCTGGTAATTCCCTTGCTCCAACTTCCACTGCGTAGAGCTGCGTTTTAAAACCGTTTTTCGTCATCTCGTTCGTGAGATCATAATATTTATTGGATTTGATGTTGTGATGCTTTGAAATGTTTGTTTCCCACGGAACGGTAAGCTCTACGATGATAATAGTTTTTAAGTGTCGAGAGTAAACTAAAATGTCCGGTCTATAGGCTGATACTGCTAGATCTTCAGGTATCTTGTAGTGCTTTTCGAATGTATCCATGAATATTTTCCAGTCAGGTGCGTCGCGCAGGATCGAGAAAGGCTTATTTTGTGATTTTCTGAGATGGGACTCTTTCACAAAAGTAATCTGTCTTTCATTTGTGGACAAACCTTTCCTAGCTCTGCCAATGCTAACTTACTGGTGTTTCCCTGTTTTTCCCGCTTCCCTCTCCTCAATACTTCGGACAGACTGGACATTTTAGGGATGACCCTTCGTAGCGACTTGAAGAATGTTGGCAACGTTGATGCCAAACGTCTAATGAATGGTCCGATGATACCGCCAACCCACAATCTGACAGTAACTTCTTGTATATGTTTTTTATTGTGACTCGATACCTGACCTGGAAAGTCCAGCATGGCAAACAAGAGGAGATTCAAAAGCGCCAAATACTGAAAACCCCGACTTAGTTTACGACTGTCTCAGTTACCGTCACTATTATGCCGGGCTTCATCACGCACCACTTAAAGGATCCAAGGTTTTACTTTTCTAGTAGTTGTACGACAATGTTTATCTCATATGGATTTTTCTTACGATAATAGTGTTTATTATCAAATCCTAATATGAGAGATGAAAGTATACCTTATCAACTGCTCGTTGATCCAGCTTTAAGCTTGCAAAATTACAAGCTTTTGTAAATTAGCAAAATTACGTCACTTTAAATGGTCTGTAAGATTCAGTTCATGGATAATTTAAATCTTGTAGGCAAAACTTTCTGTAAAATATTATGTAATATTGAGCGACAAATATCTAACTCCTGTTCACAACGACGAATAGACTTTTTTAGAAGCTCGGTCACAATTTTCCTTACAGCAACCATATTTTCAGTAAATTTGGTTATTTAATTTTCAATGAAACAGGTTGCTATTTAAACATGTTATTATTGTTTCTACAATACTCGTAAAATTTAATTTCAATAAAACCACATTATGTTGTGGTAAGTAACGAGCTGCCAATTTAACGCAAAACCGATATACTATTTCAGGGAAATCATTTACATAATAGGCAATTAAGTGTTCAGAATTATTTTTCAGCATTTCACCGCAATAGTGCAGCCGCCTGCGAAATGATTTCGCTTTGCAATATATAGGAAACACGTTTTAACTTCGAATAGATTTATTTTATTTTATATTTTTACATTTCTATACTAAGCTACTAATGAGCTTGTATCATAGAAACAGGACAACCAAAGTACATATATTAAAGATACATTGGTACCGGCAAGTGGTTTTGAACCCGTGCTCTCGGAACTATTGCACTGCCACTACACCACGGTCGCCTTAGATCGAAAAGATGAATTTTGCCATAAAAGTTTGTGATAAAAGCTAAGACAGTCGTTGGACTGTCTTCGGAAGCTATTCTCTTTCTCGTTCGCTTTTTCTCTCTACACGTGATAGTAGAAATTTGTAAAGTAAGGGGGTCTTACGCCTTTAATTTCACGTAGTTCTTTTGCGAGTTAGGTCAAGCCATAAACGGGATCAAGACCCGAGCGACGTTAGACGCATAGCTTAAGAAACTATAAAATAAATCCCAGGAACTACTGGACAGATTAGGAACTACTTTTAATTTAGAGAAAATGGAATAAATCTAGAATAGTTTTTTTATCAAAGTGCCTAGTGGTCACTATACCAGAGGCACGCTATAATGGCCGATAACCGTTCATGATGTTTTGACATTTTAAACCATTCATAAAGTTTTGACGTTATAACCGTTTTTAAAGTTTTGACATTTTAAACCATTCATAAAGTTTTGACGTTATAACCGTTTTTAAAGTTTTGACATTTTAAACCATTCATAAAGTTTTGACGTTATAACCGTTTTTAAAGTTTTGACATTTTAACCGTTCGAGATGTTTTGACATTTTAACCGTTCATGATGTATTTAATTATGACTATAAAGAACAGCAATTTCTTTTAAACGTAATTAATATTTTATAGGAAAATTCATGAACGGTTAAAACGTCAAAAGGGCCATCATAGCGTGTCCAAAATAAACCAATCTAAACAATACAATATCGATACTTGTATTGTGACTTATAGAATAAATACCAGTCAAAATACCAGGCTTGAACATTAGGCAGGCGTAGTGACAGCGACTGTAGCAGCCGTGAACTGGCTCATTTTTTTCAGTCGTCGGCCTTCATGTACCTCCTACATGCTTACCATCAGGCAGGTAGAGGTCAGTTGTAAAGTCACAATAAAAAATGCGGTCCCTAAATATTACAAACGAATGTCATATAGGCTCCCGCTCTATTATAATTTATGAATTTCAGCAATTCACAACAGATATTGTTTTCAATTTAATAATTAAGTTTGTTTAATTATCATTGCTTCTGTTAGAAAAACAACTATAAATACTTTTTGTAAAGTAATTATAAATTATTTCGCATTTATTACGACTTCTGGCAGTTTGTAAGTTGATTCCGCAACTCGACTGAGTCACTTTTTTATACTGTGGCTTTACATTATGACAGAAGACCGTCTGTTGTTATGCTGGGGTGCGGTCCACGATTGGAGACAGCTACCACCAATAGACTTGTGGTAGGCAGCTAGTTTAAGTTTTTTTATTGTGAGTTGACATCTGACCTCGACCCGCCTGATGATAAACAAGAGGAGGTCCAAGAGTGATGACGACTGAAAAAAAAAACCTGTTAGTTCACGGCTACCTCTGGCGCCGTCACTAGGCCGGCCAAAGGTGCTTCTTTACGCATCGCTTGAAAGATCCAAGGTTAGGTGGTAATCCCTGCCAGCTGAGGCACACAAAATATTGGAAGTCTACTCCCTCACTGTCAATATACTCGTTGGGTGTGGAGATTGTAAAATACGTTATCGTATATCAACGGCTCTTACGCATAAAGTACATATAAAAATTTTATGATTTTTATTGAATTTAAAATTTCAGAAAACATTAAACAATCAATCAAATTGTCACAGGGATAGGCAGAGACAATAGAGCGTTCTTGCTAAGATCCTGACACAACTCCTTTGATTCCCTCACATCCACAATTCCCCTCATACAAGCTCTACGGTTATGAGCACTAGGCAACCCAGCTTTCTTGAGGATGTGTTTTTAGAAAACATAGTATTTGTTTTACACACACGTTACATACGTGTATTACTATTGAGATAATAAAAAAAAACAATATTTATGCAAATGATATTTGTCATTCTCGCAGGCCATCGATTGGTTACTCGTTGATTAGTTACCTACGAGAACGCGACGCAGTTTTGCTTTCCGCAATAAATATCAATATTAAGTATAAAAGTCACAATGATAAAGCAGTGCAAGTTGTTTGTCAAGTCGTTTTGCTGTCGTGTATTAAGAGAACTGTCACGCTAGAGTTTATTCCCATAGGAATAGACAGAGGAATGTAGCGCTACTTGCCACGATTCTGACACAACTTCTTTGCTTTTCTTCCACAATTCTCTTCATACAACTTTACAATTATGGACACTAGAAAACCTTGCTTTTTTTGAGGATAAATTTGATTGATTGATATAAGTAGAATAGGGGTCCTGGTTTAATTTACGGTCACGATTTCCGTCTCTATGCCGGTCTAAAAACTTGTAGTATCGGATTAAAACAATAAAAATAACGCAATAGTAAGCCGTTTTATTCTTTTATTTAATAACTACTATCAGAGACAAAAATAGAAGTGGTAGGCAGTGGAGCCCAGTCTGCCGAACAGGAGTAGTACCATAATTACAAGTTTACAGATTTAGTCTCGTTTCGGGATCAGCTTGTAAGTCGCCGGTTCTGACTAGACCGTTATAGTGGATGCCACTTGTAATTATTTAACTGTAGTAGCAGTTGCCTCCTTAATCGTCGTACAGTCGATGGTAATCCAGCTTAACATCAGGCGAGTCACAATAAAAAATAATAATATGAAAATCGTTTTTTTGTTACTAAGACCCTTTACAGTGGAAGTCATATAGATGTTTGAAGGTTCGTTAATTAATGAGCGCGCACGTTTGTGGCCGCTGTAAAAGTTTCATAAACCTTTTACATATCGAGGCTTTATTAACACAATGTGTGATATGTTCCGATAACTCCCTTGAATGAGTGGAAAATTTTGTAAAGTTTATCTTTATTTTAGTAAAACGTTTTTTTTTATTAGCCCGGTGTGATATTTGATAGGCCGTGTGATAGGCCGGCATATTTGATGCGACTGCTACTTCAAATCAAAATTAATTTGTCACATCTTTTTCCCACAGGGATAGGCAGAGACAATAGACCGCCATTTGCCACGATTTTGACAGACGTACCTCGCTACCCTCAAATCGGATTAAAAGAATGCAGTTGTTTAACTGTAAGACCGCACTCCATCTTAACGTCAGGAGGGGCGCTGTCATATTCGAGTAACAATAAATTAACTTAGGTTTTTAGGAATGAACTTTAATCAGCTGTAACGACCGGGAATCGAACCCAGCGTCTGTTTCCTAACGTGAAGTTATCTCAGCTGCTGGGTCACTTCAACGCGACTTCGCGTTGGGGATAAGCTATAAAGTTTTTACTTTTAACTAGGCCGGCATAGTAGACGCTACTATTTTACTTATTTAATATTTTTATTTTTATTGTTACTTGAAAGTAATGCCATAAGTGAAAGTGACTGTTTTTAGTTAGTTGAAACCGGCAACTTACAAGCTGATCCCGAAACGCGACTAAGTCACATTATACAAGTTTTTTTATTGAGATTCGCCACTGACCTTGACTTGCCTGATTGTAAAGAGAATCCAAGACATTTACCTTGGTCGCTGTCACTGTGCAGCCAAAGAAAAGTATACAATAACTATTTTCCTTAGTAATTAAATTAGTACTAAGTTGATTTGATTGAATCCATTTACACATTTCAAAAATAATCTTTCACTAGATAGCGTATGAATAGGGTTTCCACATTCACACTTTCCTTTGCCATCTAGTCATTAGCAAATGGAGCTAAACCGCACTGTGGGCTAACCCTAATCCTATTTAGCGTACTATCTTGATTTACTAATTAGAACTTTCGTAGCAAATGTATGCTAAGATCTTTTTTTATTATGGCCTGAACTATGACAACACCTCGCCTGATGTTAAGCTGGAGTACTATCCATTAATGAAGACGACTGCTAATATAGATAAATAACTGCAGTAGCAATGGCATGTACTATGCTGGCCAAGTTGGAACCGGTAACATACAAACTGATTCCGAAACGCGACTAGGTTACTTTTCCAGGTCGGTAGATTGCAAATAACAATCATCTGTCTGCCTACCACTATTATTATTATTATTTGAAAGTACTAAATAAAAGAGAGGAAAATAATTTTAAAAGGTAGAGTACCATTAAAGTTAATCGGAATCGTGCAGGACTGTCAAATGCATTGAAATTAAATTAATTTTCACAATTTTAACATACTCACGGATTCCCAATTAACAGGTGTAAATTGAATAAATGCTGAAAAGTTATAAGTACAATTAAGTTAAATAATACTCACTTTTTGATTTAATATCAACATTGTTAAGCCTTTATTTTCACATGGATGAGCAGAACAACGGTGCACTAGTTTCTTCAATCTTAACACAAATTCATCGCTTTTTTATTTTGACTCGACATTTGATCTCGACACGCCTCATATTAAGGTGGGTCGAGGTCAAATGTCGAAGGTCCAAGAGTGCCGACTACTATAAAAACCGAGTCAGTTGGTGAACCTCAGTCTCCGTCGCAATGCCGGCCATAAGTGTTTTCCTTGAAGGATCCAAGATTATACGAACACCTGGGCTGGTAAAGCATTTTAATAATACTTTTTTAATATTCATCATCCACTGCGCATCCAAGGCGTCCACTGCTGAACATAGACCTCCCCCTTAGAACACCATCCCGAACGACAAGATGTCAGTTGCATCCACCGGTTACCCGTGACTTTTACCATGTCATCATTCCACCTAGTGGGAGGCCTACTTACGCCGCGTCTTCCGGTTCGTGGTCTTCACTCTAGTAACTTTTCTTCCATCGGTTGTCGGTTTTAATATTATCATCATTGATTGTCGTCCCACAGCGATTAGCAGACAACAGTGCGCCACTTCCTACTATTCTGACACAATTCTCTCGATTCCTTCACATAAGTCTCTTCATACTGCGAACCCCTTTTCTTTTTAAAATTAATACTTTATATATCCTGTCGCGTCTACTACATATATTGAATCAGTGACATGTCTCTTCGTGTTATCCTAGCATGATTCCTTTTACTCACCAATTGACAAGTCAAAATCTAAACTTTTTTGGCCAGCATAGTGACGGAGATTGACGCGGAGCAGACGCGAACTCGTTTTGTTTAGTCGTTAATTCTCTTGTATCTATTTTAATTCGAGATTAGATCTCGAATCACAATAATAAATTAAACAAAACAAATATTTCGCATTGGCCCTTTCAGCTGTTGCACGTTATCAAACTCTACCATGACTTCGGAAAGACATATGACGAAAATCAAATTAGACCCACCATGTGAACGGCAGTATGCGGCGTGTCCCGCAAAGTCATTACTAAATTACAAAATCAACCCAAAGAACCCTAAAACCTTATTCACGTAAAACTAATGTAAGTAAGGTAGAGTCAGCACTTTCATCCGTATTCCCAAAATTAAACACGCACCTATAAATCTTAATAGTGAATGAGTCACTGTTTTCCAAATACCCTCATGGGATTTGGGGAAAATTCCTTAGTTTATCAACGTATGTTATCTTTCAGACCGTATTTAGTTACTTTTCTTCTTATTAGGGAAATATCAGATGAAATGAAAATTATTTATCAACATGAGAATGTATTTACACATGAACAATTACTATTCTTGAATGGAGGCGACTGCTACTACTTGTCGCGCTTTGCGATGACCGTGGTGTAGTGGTAAGGCAATGGTCTCGCAAACCGAGAGCCCCCGGTTATACAATATAATAGCCCCACTTCTCTCTGATATGTGTACTTTGGTCACCTGTATCGATACCGTAGGATTATAGAAGTATTATGATCTCTTAATAGCTTTGTATAGAAGAGTACCAAACTTTAAGAATTACAAATATATAATATACAAAAAAATACTTCCAAAACGCGAATGAGGCAATCGTAAACTAAATCGATTTTTTTATCTCTCGACGCTTTTGGACTTCCCCTGGCCTTATAGACCAGTAAAAAGAAAGTATAAATAAATCTATTTTTGCAAGTTTCATCCAATTAGTAGTTTCTCTCTTATATCTAGTAGTTGAAAGTCATATTGCGACGTCCACATCCAGACATCCATCTGTTTACCAGACTTAGTTGATCTAGATTTATTATAATAGCCTGTCATGTTTGAACAAACAAGGTATATGTGAAACTTTATAAATGGATCTATTTTTCTTTCGTCTTCCAAACATTTTATTTATTAGGTAATTCTAAAAGTAACATATCTTTTTAGAATAAGTATGTTATCTAATTAGATTTTTTTATTGAAACGCTACATCTTTTTTTCTTTGATTATTGCATTTTATTTTTTTATTTATTATATTATTATTATTTACATTTCTATATTAAGCCACTAAAAGGCTTGTATCATAGAAACAGGACAACCAAAGTACATATATCAAAGGTACATTGGTACCGGTGAGTGGTCTCGCACTCGTACTCTCGGTTTGTGTAACCATTGCAGTGCCACTACACCACGGTCGCCTTTTAAATTACTCTTTCATTATTCAAGTAACAACAATTAAAAAGCGTGTAGAATAATAAAAAGTGTAAATGTACCTGCCTCGACTTCTGCACGATCGAGATTATAAAAACAACTTTTTTATTTCTCTGCTTGTGCCTTCAACGGGTTCATTAAAAATTTTCTCGTGCAAAATGCACTTTTAAATTTAATTTTTATTTCTCTTCGTTTCACATACACGCTAAAACACTTGTAATGGTTTGTTTTCAACTAAAGTTTGTGAACTTTTTACTTAAGCTGGGTTGTGTTTAGTAAATTATTATAGATTTTTTTATTAGGGCTTGATGCATGACAACATTGATAACACTCGCCTGATGTTAAGCTAGAGTGCGGTCTAAAAATAGAGGTGACTGCTACTACAGTTGGATGCCGGTGACTAAGTAACTTAACGGACTGTACACTTGTAAGTGGTGGTACTACCCCGGATCGGTAGATTGCCCACCACTGCCTATCACTCTTAGACCATCAGTTCAATTGTCAGTTTTTTTTATTTTTATTATTTTGTTTTTAATTACATTTCTATACTAAGCTACTAAAGTGCTTGTATCATAGAAACAGAACAACCATAGTACATGTATCAAAGATACATTGGTACCGGTGGGTGGTCTCGAACTCGTGCTCTCCAGTTTGCACTACACTACGGTCGCCTTGATAGCTTGTCTTGCACTTTAGTAGCTTAAAATAAAAGTGTAAAATAAATACATTTCTGGTTGCAGGCTTTTCCATCTGCATCGGTTGGGACACTTCTCGACAGAAATACCCTGACCCTGGTAGTATGCCGTCGTCTCGGAGCCCGGACTGTCCATTAACACCAGTGTCGGTGCGGAGAACCGGTGGATAATCTTGGATACCACGGGCATTCTTGTGCCAGAAGTGCCGGCCGCGTTCCCCGTCACGCGGCACTCAACGATATCATCCGAAGGGCTCTTGTTACTATTGGAGTGCCCGCAATTTAAGAACACTGTGGTATTGCGCGGAGCGATGGCAAGAGACCTGACGGCATGACTGTTGGGCCGTGAAAACTTGGCAGGTCTTTGGTGTGGGATGCGACTTGTGTAGACACATTGGCCCCATCTTTTTTTTTTCTTCTTGTTTATGGCTTTAGTATTTAACTTGCCAGTGTCAAAGTAAAAATATATGGTTCAATGTTAAAACATTGTCAAGTAAAGATGAAGATGAACCACGCGAGTGATTCATCAAATGATGATGATGAGAATGAGGGTGATGATGATCGTTTTAGTAAAGCGGCGGAAAGCCTTTACTAAAACTTCAGAAGAAGTCTTGGAGGGAACATGAAGAAACACGTTTCACAACTTTAAATTACTTGTTTATACTTGATCAACTTAAAAAACTATTACTGGATAACAAATCCACCATTATTACACATTAATATTTATGAAAAACACAAGCTTTTCAAATAATTCAAAATTGCGCGTCCTGTCAGTTGCAGTTGCCCGCCAAAACTCTGGCCCCATCTTACATCCAAGTGACCTCGTTAAGCGCGGGAAGTACGGCGATTTCTGCTAAGAACCTCAAGTTGCGCAAATACGCTAATCTCGGTACTGGTTACGAATTTGCGCCGTTTGGGGTCGAGACGATGGGCCCTTGAGGACTTTCAGCTAAGCGCCTGGCCAAGGAGTTGTCCAAGCGGCTGTCGGAGAAGTCTGGAGACAGGAAGGCTGGCATTATATTTTATTTCGTCTAAAATAAATATTTTCATTAATATTCATAATATTAAATATATATATACAATAAATATACAGCGTTTTAAATCCATCATAAAGCGAAAAGTCTAAACAGGATCAAATCTTTGTAGCTTAAACAAGAGCGGTTAAAATGCAAAGAGATTTGAATTGTTTGTTAAAGGGAAGAGGCGTAATTTCCTTAATACAACAAAAGGCACGTACACGATTTTACAAAAGCCTTTCAAAGGAAAAAAGGTAAAAAAATCCATGCGTATAATACAGAAAAGGTCCATCGATCAATTCATTCTGCGTAATACAATGAAATGACTTTTTTTGTTCAAAATAACGTTTTATTACAATTAATATTTATTGACAAAAATGTTGTATTACAGTTATCGATTATTTAAATATTTATATTTAGTATGTATAGTATATTTATAGTATATTAGAATTAGTAATATGCTTCAGACTAAATGCTTCTATTTTATTTTACACCTACCTCATACAAAAAAGTGCGTTAAATTGTTTCTAAGGTAGGCTGGTAATAATGCCTAGCGGCTTTAAGTCCGGCTTTGTACCTAGTGCATAAAGTTTTTAAATAAATAAAAAATTGTATATGTATATTTTTGGCTGGCATAGTGACGGCAACTGAAGCAATCGTGAAGAGTTTTTTAAGTTCTCTTGGACCTTCCCTTACTTACCATCCATCAGGCGGGTTAGGGTCAGATATCGAGTCGCAATAAAAAATAGTGTGTATTACTGAGGGTGTGGACATCATAAAACATAAAGATTCATTTTTGGTATATCCAAATTACAGTCTTTGTCGTTTATTATAGTGACGTCACTGTGTATCTAAAGTAGTAGACTGCTGATTCGATCGACAAAATGAGGATGCTTTCCTCGATTTAGAAAAACAAAGTAGGTTAAGTAAGTTATTATTAACTAGGTATTATAATAACATTATTAGCAGAGTTTAAAGGAAAGTACAAAATTAAAAATATATATTATTTTAAAACTCTAAAATAAAAAAGGCCGACATCAATCAATCAAATTGTCACGCCTTTTTTTCACAGGGATAGGCAGAGACAATAGAGTGCCACTCACCACGATCCTTACACAACTCCCGTGCTTCCTTCACATCCACAATTCTTTTCATACAGGCTCTGTGGTTATGGGCACTAGGCAACCTAGCTTTTTTAAGGATGTCTCCGATTTGGTCGAAAAACACCCACCCCCCTGGGCCTGCCTTGTTTAACGCATCTATCTACATCAGGCTGACATAGTGATGGCAATTGAGTCAACCGTGAACTGAGTTGTTTACCATCAGGCAAGTCGAGGTCAAATGTCGAGTCACAATAAAAAAAAAAACTACTTTTTGCCATCTCAGCTCATAGATCCCACACCGATTATAAAGTAAATATCGTGAGCGAAAAATTAAAAATAAAAACAATTGTTCTTATTTTCACGGATTTCTCATCAAAAATAAAACTATATTTCAAAATACGCTTATATGACAATGTGAAGTAAAAAGTAAAAAAAAAAAAAGATTCCGTTCACGGTTGTCACAGTCGCAGTCACTATGCCGGCCAAACAGACATCTACAAGCGGGTGAAAATTAATTTCGTTAGTCCGTTACATACAAAGTACAAAACAAAAGCGTATTAAAAAGTAACACTAAATTCTTGATTATTTTGTATAACTATAAATATAAAAAACTATTTTTATATTGAAATAATATTTTAATAAAAACTTCTTTTAAGTAAGTAATAAAATACAGCTTCTGAATTTGTTTTCTACGCTATATGAAAAAATATAAAGGGAGAGAAATCCAACGAATGTTCCTTCATATTAGATTTTTTTGATAGACACCGCGACGTGCAATGAGATTTTCATTATTTTAGTGTCATTTTTACTGACATATGTCTGTCAGAATATTATCTGTGTTATAAGTAAAGGCTGAATCTGTGCATAAATAAGAACTAGTTCAGTGTTATTTATCTCATTTATACTATGTTTATACCGCGTGTGACTGAAAGAGACAACTACTTGTACTTCCTTTCTTTCACATGTTCTCACTACTTTTTGCAATTACAACCACTTGTAATTGTGGTTGACTTTTAATACTGCTTAATTAAAAGTCACGTGGTGGTAAGAGTATCGGCATAATTGTTCCGTCATCCTTTTTTGAAGTATTTATGACTCTTTTTTTTTCGGTTAAATTAGGTTGTCAAATGATCATCAAAACTAGTGACAACCTTCTAAATTACGAATGTAAAAATGAATATTCTTCCCCTTCTGACTTCTTTTTAATTTCATAAGTAAAAATAGTATTAACGGTTGTATTTTGCAGCTATTTTAGAGCTCCTTCTATTTCTTAAGTCCAAATTCCTTGAGTAAGGGCGTGTTTTTATTGGTGACTTTGACAGCGCGTGCTAAAACAACAAAACTTGCTCTAAATCCTCTGAAGCGTTACATTTATACTTAAAGAGTGGTAGGCAGTGGTGCTCAGTCTACCAATCCGGAGAAGTACCACCACTTGCAAATTAGTGAGACGCGTTAAGTCGTGTTTCGGGATCAACTTGTAACTTGCTGATTCCAACTAGTGATGCCATAGTTTAACTGTATTAACAGTTGCCTGTTGTCATATAACGCACTCCAGCCTAATATTGTTTTTTTATTACTAATATTGTGCGGGTGTTTTCATATGCCGAGCTATTTTCGATTCCCGGTTGGAGAAAAGATTTGTTTTATAATTTTTATTTTTAATAGATAATATATATATATATATATATATATATATATATATATATATATATATATATATTTTACATTCCTATACTAAGCTACTAAAGTGCATGTATCATAGAAACAGGACAACCATAGTACATATATCAAAGATACATTGGTACCGGTGGATGGTCTCGAACGTGTGCTCACGGTTTGCGTAACCATTGCACTGCCATTACACCACGGTCACCTTGCCTTATAATAATTGGACTGAATATTAGAAATATTAGATATTAAAATAAAGCGGATCTTTGCCCCAGGTCTGATTGTCTAAGAGTGGTAGGCAGTGGTTCCCAGTTTTCCGATCCGGAGTACCACCACTTACAAGTGTAAGGACCATAAAGTGACTTATTTCCGTTTCGGAATCAGCTTGTAAGTTGCCGGATCCAACTAAGCCGGCATAGTGGATGTGACTGCTAATTGCTACTGTAGTAGCAGTCGCATGTAGGCGAGGTGATGTATTAGGCCACAATAAAAAAATCGCATTAATTAGCTTATAAATAAATCTATAAACGTTTGATCCCATGAAAATCTGTACGTTGTTATAGTTTGTAAATTAATTTACCTCCGCCCGCCCAACAGCTCAGTAAAACGCTGCACGCTCTTCTCTAATTAGCACAAGTAGAAAACATACGCAATAGACGCGCCGCTTGGTGCATCATGGTTCGTCATCAGGGATAAATGCGACCTATTAAACTGGTGCAGAGAGTAGAAGGCGCTGCCTCCCAGGTCGAATAAGATTATGGAATAAATGCGACCTATCGCACTGATGCGGAGTCTAGTAGGCGCTGCCTCCCAGGTCGAATATGAAAATGGAATAAATGCGACCTATCAAACTGATGCGGTGACTAGTAGGCGCTACCTCCCAAGGCGAATGTGATAACTGGATAAATGCGACTCACTAAACTAATCCGGAGACTAGTAGGCGCTGCCTCCCAGGTCAAAGATTACAGGACAAATGCGACCTATTAAACTGATGCGGAGACTAGTAGGCGCTGCCTCCCAGGTCGAATGTGATTACGGAATAAATGCGACCTATTAAACTGATGCGGAGACTACAGTATACTACAGAATACTATAGTATACGCTGCCTCCCAGGTCGAATGTGATTACAGGATAAATGCGACCTATTAAACGGATGCGGAGTCTAGTAGGTTATTGTGTGTGTTGGCACGTAACGACGTTATAGGATTATACACAATTAGTTTGTTTTTTTGCATGCATTAAATGTTTTTAATTAATATAAATAGTTTATAAACTAAAATTTTAGTATTACTTAGCAATTAATATTGGACCAAATTTTCTTGGCTTTTAATGGCTGTTTAGTGACTAAGTCGGGATCATCATCATTAATTATTACGCATTAAGGCTACCGTGGTGTAGTGGTAGTGCAATGATTTCGCAAACTGAGAGCACGAGTTCAAAATTCACTTGCCGTTACCAATGTATCTTTGGTTGTCCTGTTTCTATGATACAAGCATTTTAGTAGCTTAGTATAGAAATGTGAAAAATAAATTTGTTTATTGAAGCTCGACATAATATGAAAGAACTCTACCAGATGTTAAACTGAAGTGCGGTGTTAAGTTGGAGAATGTTAGATGTTTATTTGCCCAGTAAGCCACTGTTAAGTGTACAGATTGTGATGTAACTTAGTCGCGTTTTAGGATCAATTTGTAAGTTGCCGATTTTATTTAAATAACATTTAATCAACTAAAGTAGCAGTCGCCTTTATTCATGGACCACATTCCAGCTTAACATCAGGTTGGGTGCTATCGTATGTCGAGCCACTATTAAAATATACACGAGACAACGCCTTGGTCTGGCGAGTCGGTGCATCCATTGAATCACTGTAATTCAAGACCTCTGGGAGGGCTTTGCCAAGTATCTTCTCGATAACCTTGATTCGTTGCATCGCCAATCTGTCCAAGTTATAGGAGCCGTGCAAACTCAGGAGCCCCTGAACTTCGCAGAGTCACCTACCTCGTCTTTTCAGTCCCGTGATTGGGCCGGGCGTTGTCACATGACGACCTATTTATTTTTTAAATAAACCATTATTATAATACACCAAACATATTTCTAAAAATAAAATCATAATTGTTTATTGATATACCGAGCTTAGCTAAGTGTCGTTTAAGTCGTGTTAAGGTTCACGAAGATAGATTTAAAGTGGTGGTCACATTGAATTAATAACAATTCTCATTTTCTAGATCGCTAACAGCTTTCTCGCCTGAGTAATCCTAAAGGCGATTTCACATTGAATTTTCAAAGTGGTCGTAACTTTTTGCTGCAAAGCTCTCGTAACGTTGGAATAATAAAAAAAATGTAAAAGAAATAAAAAAAAAAACGCCATAGAAAGCGGCATTTATAATATTTGTTTATTTCATTTATCAATGTTCGTGAAAAATCTAAGAAAATACTATGGTCCTAATTATTTACTTTTTTCCTAAATTAATATTTTTATTATTTATTTATTCGACTACTTTCCTGTAGCTTTTTTGTCATAAGCTTTTCCAGAGCCATGGTAGAATGATATGATGAGCAAGTCATATCATTCTACAAGTATACAGACCGTGAAGTGATTTGGTCACGTTTCGGGATCAGCTTGTAAGTTGCCGGTTCCAACTAGGCCGGCATAGTGGATGTGATTGCTACTCACAGTTATTAAATTGTAGTAGCAGTAATGTTACATTCATTCATGGACCACACTTCGGCCTAACATCAAGCGGGGTCCGGCCATTTTTCGAGTCACAATAAAAAGATAAGAAAAATTATTAGCCCATGCTAATAATTTGTTTTTATTTCATAATGGTACATTTCATACATACATCTTCAAAAAAAACTGGGTTGCCTAGTTCCCATAACCATAGAGCTTGTATGAAGAGAATTGTAAATATGAAGGAAGCGAGGGAGTTGTGTCAGGATCGTGGCAAGTAGCGCTCCATTGTCTCTGACTATCCCTGCGGGAAAAGGGCGTGACAATTTGATTTGATTGATTTCATAATAATAATAATTCGTGAGTTTATGAACAACTATTCTTTAGATTTATATAGCGACGAAATGTAAACAGCACCTGCTACAAATTTGCCTCACTACCCATTATGTAGGTACACGTAAGAGCTTAAAGCTCGCAGCTTTGCTAAAGTTTTGAATAGGTTATATGCACCATATGAATTTGTGTGAAAGATATATTAACACTAAGTAGTTGGGGACACTGCTCATTTCGCTGAGCAACTTATTTTTAATACCATTAACCCATAAGTACATGCTTGTGCTATGGAGAATGTTCTAAGGAAATCTTTAACCTTGTTCCTACCTAGTCTTTAAACTCACGCAATACCCGATACCCATACCGCGATACCGATTCGCAATAAGATATTGTGAGATTAAACCATTGCAATCTCCATTGCGTTAAACGAGGCAGGCCCAGGGGGGTATTTGCCGACCAAATCGGAGACATTCTTAAGAAAGCTAGGTTGCCTAGTGCCCATAACCATAGAGCTTGTATGAAGAGAATTGTGAATGTGAAGGAAGCGAGGAAGTTGCGTCAGGTTCGTGGCAAGTGGTGCTCAATTGTCTCTGCCTATCCCCGTGGGAAAAAGGTGTGATAATTCTATTGAATCTCCTATAGCTACCATGATAGCTGTAAAGCTTCCAAAAGTTTGGCTTAAAATAAACTCGATAGTAAGCCACAAGAATGTTATACCGCCTTGCCACTCTATTTTAATTGCAACCAGTATGTTTTGTTGATTCTTTTGATCAAATACAAATATTCGAGCAAAGGTATAAATGATTGGATTGTATTTTTTTTTACATTTCTATACTAAGCTACTAAAGTGCTTGTATCATAAAAACAGGACACCAAAGTACATATATATGAACAATACATTGGTACTGGTGGGTTTTTACGCAAACAAAGGTTTATTTTTTTATTGTGTTTTAATATTCTCTAATATAATCTAGTTCTTATTGTAGTATGATAAATTTAATTCCAATTATCTTCCTATTGTATTATACTTTATACTAATACTAACAGCCGGTTGTACCATAAAAGTTTCAATTTACGAATTTAGTTTTACTTTATACTTATTCTATTACGGTTACTATTACGAAATCGTGAATTGAGTTGGTAATCATTTTATGTTAATTTTGTTTAAATTAATCATTATAATAATTTAACAAAACATAGAAACCCAAAATGAATGATGTCCTTTAGCTCTGTATCCGTTAAACGTAAATGTAAAATGTAAAGCTAAAGAGTGGTGCAACCCATTTTTCTTTTTTCTTTTACTTATACGATACTTTTTACAAATTCGTAAATTATAATTTTTGGTACAACCGGCTGTTAGTGTTTTTGTTAGATATTGTCATTATTATTATTAAGACATGCAGTCCTGTCCTACAACTGAGATTGCATTCAGCTATATTATATAGTGCTATATGAGTGTGTATTGTAAACAATGTAATCATGTTGAAACATCAAAATCAAATTGTCTCGCCTTCCTCCCACAGGGATAGGCAGAGACAATGGAGCGCCACCTACCACGATCCCTACACAACTCCCTTGCTTCCTTCACATCCACAATTCTCCTCAAACAGGCCCTGTGGTTATGAGCACTAGGCAACCTAGCTTTCTTAAGGATGTCTCCGATTTGGTCGGAAAACACTCTCCTGGCTATTGTTGAAAGGCTTAATAAATGAATAAAATTATATTGTCATTTGTAGTTAGTAATGATTATAATAAAAAATGGAAGCTGGATTTAAACGAGCCACTCATTTAGTTTCAACGGATATTATCCGCCATTTTGATGTCAGAAAAACTGAAAGGGCTTTGTTATAATTTGAAAAAGTTGGTAGCGGATTAATTTGTCAAGATTTCATTTAAAGCATCCCCCTCGGTGATATTTTTGCGGAATAAGAGATAAATTTAATTCGAACGCATTAATTATAACCAGGATTTGGAGCAAGGAAATGGTCAAAAAATTATAAAAAAAACAATATTTAGTTTATTTCTATTATTTTATTTTTGTAGTATTTTTGAGTGAGGAAAATTAAAGTTAAATAAATTTGACAGAATGCTGAAGCTTTTTCTGATCTGTGGGTATAAAAAGACAAGGTAGAAACAAGGCAAAAGAACTCCTCGAAACATTCTCCGTGGTATGCTATAAAGAACGCATAAAGCCGCTATGTCTTTGCTAAGCTTTTTATTACATTTTTATACTAAGCTACTAAAGTGCTTGTATCATAGAAACAGGACAACTAAAGTACATATATATCAAAGATACATTGATACAGGTGGGTGGTCTCGAACTCGTGCTCTCGGTTTGTGTAACCATTGTATTGCCACTACACCACGGTCGCCTTACACACCAGTTGCAGGGACTGCAGAGTTCGTGACCTCTGCATCTCCTTTATCACGGACAGTTCAGCGCTGCAACAAATCTAGGGCATAGAGAAGATACTTGGCACGATTGAATTTGAGCCTTTTATAGTAGCAGGCGATGAAGTAGTTCAATTCGATAGCAAAAATTCGAGCTTCACGTCTGTCAACTGCATCTTCTCCCGAAGACCGGTCGCAATGTCCTTCAAGGAATATAGGAATTAAAAAGAAAATGTACTAAATTAATCTAGTTTGTATTTGGACCTATATTTATTTACCCGTAAATTAGTTTACTTTTTACTTAACAAAAGTATGTACTAAATCTAAATTACCAATTGGTCATGAACCAGAATCGAACCCAAGACAAATACATAAAAAGCAATGCATACTTAACTTTATGTAGAACAATGACGCCACAAAATATATTATGTCGTGTAACCTGCAAGTTTAAAGCAAGCGCATACATCTGCGACAATTTTTTATAAAAATAATTTTAAATTTAAAAGCAAACATTTATAAATGTTTGCTATATATACGTATATATACGTATATAATATTATATTTTATTGAGACGCACTTTCTTCCACTTGCCCCTCAAGCAAGGAAAAATTCAAGAGCGACGACATTGTGACACGACATTTGTCTCGACCGAAACAATCGAGTAGTTCACTGCAGCCTCAGGCGCCGTCACTATGCCGGCCAAACGCATCGCTTGAAGGATCTAAGATTATAGGAGGGAGAGAACACATGGGGCTGGTAAAGCGTTCCATTTGTCGATTGTTCTACGCAATAAAGACAGAGCTTTGCATTCAACCATGATAAACCAATTTACAAATAAAGCGTCAGTCGCTTATTGCCAAAAATGTGTATGAAATATGTCGTCGGCATCTTTAAATGCGCGATTCATATTTTTTAATTAGTCTGAGAGCTTAGTAAAAATTCGATAAAAAAATCGCAGGTAGGTGTGCGATCGTAGTAGGGAGGGATCGTGGTAGGTGGCGCTCCATTGTCTCTGCCTATCCCTGTGGGAGGAAGGCGAGACAATTTGATTTTGATGTTTCAACAATATTACATTGTTTACAATACACACTCATATAGCACTATTTTACAACTGCGAGAATTTTGTCGTATAGCGACAATTCTGTATATATCAAGACTGTCGCAAGACTATTTTTGTCTCTTAACGACAATGTATCACTAGTGTATACTAGCTTTAACAATAAAAGCGACAAGCAAGATACAAACATGCTTAACCATTTACAATTTAGTCATCGCCATTTTGTTTTATGTGCGCTCATTTAGTTTTATTTGACCCTTTCGTGGATTTCGACCCCTCTTTGGAAGCAAATATTTTTGTTTTGATTCTGAATACTATAGTTATCTTAGTAGAGTTTTCCTAGTTGTTAATTTTATTATTAAACTTTTATCAATTAATCAAATTGTGACGCCTTTTTCCCACAGGGATAGGCAGAGACAATGGAGCGCTACTTGACACGAACCTGACACAACTCCCTTGTTTGACTTGCTTCCCTCACATTGTGAATTTTTTTTCATACAATCTGCACTGGGCAACCCAGCTTTCTTAAGGATGTGTCTGATTATTCAGAAAACACTCTCCAGACAGACTCACTATCTCGTTTAACGCAAATCTATCCACATTGGTTGATTTTTACTGAGTTTAACTTATTTTATTTATCATAATTCATTTATAGTTCTGGAGTTCATTCAGTAGATGACCTGCCCAGTCCAGTTTGGCAGTTATTTCAGCCACATCAGAAATTTATGTTTTGGAGCGCAGTATAGTGTTAAGAATTTTATCTGTGAGTTTTACGCCCAGAATACCACACGCCACCTCTGGTTATCCATCAAAGACCGAGCCAATGCACCATGTAGGTACTGTTGGGGAACGAGCTAAATAAACGCGGTAGGAATGCAGTTGTGACGCCATGGTCACGTGTCTATTATGAATAGTGAAGTATCATGCAAAATGTTGATAACGATAAACACACACTTTCCTCAAAAAGCAAATAGATTTAGTTATGATTGACTACGGATGACGACTCTCTTTTATTCAATTAACTCACAATTTTTTGTCACATCCACAAAGGATAACAGGATTTAAAAAAAAATAAAAAGTTCTTGTAGCATCTGCCCCGGTAGCTTAGCGTAAGCTTGCATCTAATAAGGGTTATACACTTTACCGGTGTAAAATTCACGCACGTCCTTCGTTTTTGTATTTCACCTTAAAGATTGTTAAAGGGTTAGGTGTGCCGGAATCGCTCATTATCACGTCTAATAGTGCCTATAATTCCGGCTCAAATAGTGTCTCAAATCCCGGGTAAAAGGTAGGGTAAAGGCTAGCTATTGAATTACAATGTTCTTTATATGACACGTTCTGAAAGACGTTGCGAGGTTTTAAGTAGGTAGATTACCTTATTATGGCTTTTAATAAATAATAGTGATTATTAATGAGGTTATTATGGGTTTCCTAGTTCTCATAACCGTAGAGATTGTATGAAAAGGATTGTGGATGTGAGGGAAGTAAGGGAGTCGTATCAGGATTATGGCAAGTGGCGCTTAATTGTCTCTGGCTATCCCTATGGGATAGGCAGATCCCTAGGGATGGTTTTGATCTATTTGACAATATGATCAATTGTCAAATCCATCAAAACCGATCAAAACCTTTTGTTTTGATCGGGAACCGAACCTGAAAATCACGCATAGCTGGCTGGTTTACTATCCACGACGCAATGCAGGCAGTTTAATTATTTATTTAAAAAAATAAAAAAAACGCTATTATTATTTTTAACTATTATTATTAACGCTCTCCTAATTATTATTTTTATATAGGTATATATGTATACGACTTGGATTAGAGAATTTTGTTGTCCAACAAGGGGTCTGAAAAAGAGAATATAAAATATTTCGAAGCGACTCTGCATTGTGGATGTTAGAGATATCTGGATCGTGGTAGGAGACGGTCCTTTGTTACGAGTGTAAATCTGCTGGCAATTTTCGTTACGATATTCCGCAAGTTAAATTATTATACAGTTTTTATATTGTGTTTTTTTTTTTGTAACATTTCTATACTAAGCTACTAAATGGGCTTGTGTCATATGTAGAAACAGTATTAGCTTGGTAGGTTAATAGCTTTAGAGAGTGATAGGCAGTGGTGCCCCGTCTGCTGATCCGGGATAGTACAACCACTCACAAGTATACAGACCGTGAAGTGATATATCGCGGGATCAGCTAGTAAGCAACTAAGCGGCATAGTGGATGTGACCTCTATTTATGGACCGCAGTCCAGCTTAACATCAGGCGGGGTGCTGTATTAAAATAAAAATGCTTGTATCATTGAAATGACAACTTCACTTTCTACAATCCTGACACAACCTTCTCGCCTCCTTCACATCCACAATTCTCTTCATACATTTCCCAGCTTTCTTAATGTCCCTGATTTCAAAATAACAATAAAATATTGTGTTATTGTATTCTAAATGCTATTGATTTATAGTATGATAGCTAAAACATTTATTTTCTCAAGTTATTGTCATATACTCGTTATAAATCTCAGATGGGAGGTATTCTTGTTTACTTTTAAATTGATATTGTATTGAACTTAAGAAACTCTTAGAAAGAGGTCAATATTCCAACAATTTAAGTGTATATTATGTTAAATTCGAACTCAAATTCACAGAATAAATACAATTATAAAATAATACTTGTAAATAAAAGCGATGTCAATGTTACTAAAGTAGCATAAAAAATATAGTTTTGTTTTACACGTGGAGATTTTTTACACGTGTAGTCTACAAATAAATACACGTTTTATTATTCAATTTATGAACTATATTTCATTTTATGATTTATTAAATCAACAATATTTTGATAGAAGAAATATTACAATGATAAATGATAAATACCTTTATACTTATATAAAGCAATCATAAGCTTATTAATATATTTTTTATTGAGGCTCGCCATATGAAAGAACCCCGCCTATTGTTAAGCTTAAGCGCGTTCTATTAAAACGGATGCGACTGCTACCAGGGCCGTCTTAAGCATATTCAGCGCCGGGGTGCGAAAGTCAAGGCTCCGCTCGCGTGGTCTCAGTGTAGTAGGTACCTATCGAAATTTATGGCGGTCGGCATGCGCCCCCTAGGACTCTGCGCCCGGGTGCACCGCACCCTTTGAACCCCCGGGTAAAGACGGCCCTGACTGCTACTGCAGTATTTAAGAATTACTTCATATCGTTCAGAAACCTAAAAGTACTGACTTTAGGTTTTTGCGAAAGATGGCAGCCGAGTAATTAAATAAAGATACTTTACAAATATTTGTTTTATATACGAGTGTCACTCTTGGACCTCCTCTTGCTTATCATCAGGCGGGTTGAGGTCAGATGTCGTGTCACAACAAAAAAAAACTATATTCAAATATACAATATGTATTTATTTGCACTATTGTTTTATTATTATTGATTGTCAAACTAAAGTGGCAATGCGCTGGTTACATAGCTCGAAGAACCGACAACCGATGGGGAAGAAAGGTTCTAGAGTGGAGACCACTAACCGGAAGACGCAGCGTAGGTAGGCCTCCCACTAAGTGGACTGACTAAAGTCACAGTCACTAAAGTCACAGGTAACCGGTGGATGCAACTGGCATATTGTCGTTTGGAATGGCGTTCTAAGGGGGAAGCCTATGTTCAGCAGTGGAAGCCTTCTGGCTGATGATGATGATATAAAATCTAGCCAGGGGCATTAATAAAGTTAATACATAGTTAAATAAAGTTCTAAATAAATAAAAAGGAATAAGTATTCCGTGTACATAAAACATATTTTTGTTCATAAATGCGTGAAACACGATTGCGCGGATAACAGGTAAAAGATTATCCGTGAATATGTCATGCGTTGTTGATTTACAAGTACGTGGAAGAAAGTCCTAAAAGCAATGACATCAACATCAAGTTATTTTGTTTACATTCTATTCTTTATGATATATGACTCTGTTTTTGTTGTAGCCTGATATTTTTTTGTTAACATGCTTTTCTTGTAGTATTTTCTTCGATGAATAGATTTGAATGATTATAATATTGTCACAACAGCGAAATAGTATCGACGATAGACGACTGATCAGTCAAAGTGACTATAATAAGTCACTTTGACTAATCTGTATACCACACTACAATATTATAAAGTCAGCGGCTTCTCAGTGACGCTGGGCAATCTTTTTTTTTTTAATTTGTCATGACATCTGACCTCGACCCGCCTGATAATAAGCAAGAGGAGGTCCAAGAGTGGCGCCGATTGAAAAGACCGAGTTAGTTCCCGGCTACGTCAGTCACCGTCATTATGCCGGCCTAAGGAAAACTATCCTAGCCAAACGGTTTTGGTGTGATATAAACGTATTTTTTATAATTCGGCCATTTTTTTATTCTTCTTCAGTTCAATTGTCCCTTTCTGGGAAGGCAGTCTATACAGCGCAGTCTTCCGTTATAATGTCTTCAGTGAATGAAGATGAAACACTTCAGTGTTTCATCGATTACATGAGGGTGAGGATGATGGTGATGGTTTTAGAAAAGCGGTGGAAAAGTTTTACTAAATCTCTTCAGACGAAATTTTGAAGGGAACACGAAGAACACAGTAAACAGCTTTAATTCGCTTGTTTATACTCGATTAACTTATAAATTATTACTTGATAACAATTTCACCACTATTACACATTAATATTCAAGAAACACCAGCTTACAAATAAATTAAAATAGCACGACCTGTCACTTGCAGTTTTCCGCCAAAACTCCTATTTTTTATTTATAGTTCTTTATTGTAGGACACGGAACACGCAAACGAACACGAACACGGAACAAAAAACATATTCCTTAACGTTAATTCTAAAACGTTTTTTTTTGTTTTCTTTGTTTTCCTTTCAATTTTATTAAATACTTGCAATTAAGATAATTTAAATAATTATGAAATCAGTATACGTATATGATAATAAGTACGTACGTACCTACAAGTGTTTTACTATATGAATAAAACATTATGTTTACACAACAGACCATGTACCTAATAGACGCAACATGAAATAATTTATATGTTTATTTACTAGCCGACACAACATGTAGGCTTTTAGTCAATAAATACATACGCGTAACTTAATTTATTAAATATATTAATAAAAACATCAGATCTATTTGTCATTAATTTCTACAAATATCAATTTTAGTACTGTGCGTGGAAATTGATTCTAAGAAGCGTTCTGCTGATGCCACGAACTTCGGCTCAGAGTAGAAGAACACATCAATAGATTGGTCATGGGTCAGTATGTAATTCAAGAATAGCAAGTATGAAATTAAAGTACGGTATACTATTGCGTAGTCGGAGAGACTTATTGCGACCATGGTGGTCATTATATGTATTTAATAAAATATATAAAGGTAGCGCTAAAACCTAGTTATCTACTGAAAAATATTATACCTATTAAGAACCTACTTATGTTACGTACTTTAAAAAAAATGTTAT
Source organism: Tinea trinotella (assembly GCA_905220615.1). NCBI lineage: Eukaryota > Metazoa > Arthropoda > Insecta > Lepidoptera > Tineidae > Tinea > Tinea trinotella. The sequence goes on from HG992326.1 coordinate 1,345,519, forward strand.
GTTTTGACATAGAAAAGCGACCATGATCAATATCATGTCAGTATATAAACTGTAATTTAAAGCAATGAATTCGCGTTCATGAATGTTTACTTACCAACAATAAATAAATTCAATGTGACGCATTTAGAAAATAAATGCACATAATAGTTGTTTTTTTTTTAATTTATACCATAATATATATTACAGGATCTTTTACTGTTGTAAAAAAGAAGCACATCATTGCAGTTACATGTTCGATTTCTTGATATTAAATAATTAATTTTATTATAATTATTTTGTGAGCCCTAAATTATCTTATTAGAAGTCTATTTGTAAGTGTTCTATAGTTGTTAGTATACTTCTACCCTTTGGAAAGATGAAACGGGATGATGATTAGGGTTTTGAGGAAAATTATGAAAATCATGTTTTTCGTATATAATTAATATGAGAGGTTTAATGTTTGTTTTTTCTTACCCTGTTTTGTTGTTAGAGGGAAAGATTGTTTGGTTTTCTTTATGTTGTTGTTGGAGTTGCTGTGTTTTTAAATTTAAGTTTGTTTTAACACTTTGGATGTTGGTCTTATTATTATTAGCTTATTTAAATATCCCACTGCTGGGTAAAGGTTTCCGTCTCCTTTTTCTATGTCTAACAACACTGCGGTTTTCCGCCACGAACTAAAAATGGTCGGGTTTTTTTATAGTTTATATTATAGAATGAAATAACGTTTTTGTTTTGTGAATGTAAGTAAAACTAAAATGTCCCAAAAGTCACGGATGGCTGTTCATAATGCGGTGCTTGTTCCTACATTAATGTATGGAAGTGAAGGTTGGGTATGGCAGAAGAAGCATGAGAGTAGAATTAACGCTGTGAAAATGCGGTCGTTAAGGAGTGTGTGTGGAGTGACAAAAGCGGATAGAATAAGGAATAGCACATTGCGTGATAGATGTGGCTTGAAAGAAGATGTAGTGACAAGGATTGACAAAGGAATGCTTCGATGGTTTGGGCACATGGAAAGAATGAGTGAAAGTAGATTGGCGAAAGGAATTTATAAATCTGATGTGGGTGGATGCATTAAACAAGGCAGGCCCAGGAGAGTGTTTTCCGACCAAATCGGAGACATCCTCAAGAAAGCTAGGGTGCCTAGTGTCCATAACCACAGAGCCTGTATGAAGAGAATTGTGGATGTGAGGGAAGCAAGCGAGTTGTGTAAGGATCGTGGTAAGTGGCGCTCCATTGTCTCTGCCTATCCCTGTGGGGAAAAGGCGTGACAATTTGATTGATTGATTGATTGATTTTGTTATTATGACGCGACATCTAAATTCGGCTAGCCTAATTGTAAGCAAAGGGAAGCCCACTATGTCCAGTCACTATGTCAGCCAGACTGTGTTTGCTATTTTACTCGTTGAAGTATCCAAGGTTATATCGGATAGGCAGAACACATAACATATGAACAAGGACGACTGAGGTGGCGCATTGGTTAAAAAATCAGTTTATTACGCGTAAAGTCCAGGGGTCGATTCCTGGTAGGAGCAAATATTTATTTAATAGCTTTTATTTAAAAATTAACAAAAAATAGTTGAAGGCAGTGCTGTCCAGTCGGTCGTCCGGGGTAGTACCACCATACTGTAAAGTCAGTCGCGTTTCATGTGTTCTCCCCAGATCAAATAGGCAAATGAACTCTAACTGTCTGCACCAAACAGATATAATAATGAATTACGTATTTTATGTAAAATATTTATAACTGTTGTATTTTCTTAGATTTTGAGCGAACATTGATTAATGAATTAAACAAATTTTATGCGGCTTACTATCGCGTTTATTTTGGTTTTGATTTTACAATTTTTATTATTCCGATGTTTGAGTCTGTGTGACCACGGTGGCTGCAAAGCTTTTGAAACGTCGGAATAAAGAAAATTGTAAAATCTAAACCAAAATAAACGCGATAGTACCTAAGCCGCATAAAATTTGTTTAATTCATTTATAAATGTTTATTAATTATTTATTGAGAAACAGATAAAATATATTAACTATAATTAAACAATAAATATAAATCAATCAATCAAATTGTCACGCCTTTTTCCCACAGGGATATTCAGAGACAATAGACAGACCACGATCCTTACACAACTTCCTTGCTTCCTTTACATCTACTATACTTCTCATACAGGACAATAAATAATAAATAAACAATAAATAATAAAATAATAATTCAAAACTATAAAGTTTCCTCCAAGTAATGTAATATAAGGAGCTCTATCAGTCGGGGTCGTCACGTAGCCTCTAACCCCGACCTCATTAAAGTAACCTTCGACACATACTACGAGTATATTGAAATAACAAAACACTTTAAAGCACTTTATTGCACAAAGATTGTTATGAGGAGCTCTTTAACCTTGTTCTTTTTGCACAGGGGTAAGCATCCGCATTCCGTCGACCGAATCGGCAGTTAAACTAAAAAGTTTGGTGCTTCGTTTCTTTCTAGAACAATCGACAAGTGGAATGCTTTGCCAGCCCATGTGAACACTCCATGAGAACTCCCAATCATATGACCTTGGATCCTTAAAAAAGCGATGCATGAAAAAGCACCTTTGGACGGTATAGTGAAGGCGACTGAGGCAACCGTGAGCTGAGACGGTTTTTCAGTCGTCGGCACTCTTGGGAAGAAACGAAAGCGTGTTGTAAAATTAAGTAAAAATTTATTGAAATGCAAAATCTCATGCGTTTTAGAATTTTTTTATTTAGACAACAGTTATAAAACATAATCAAAATATAAAATTTAAATGGTTTTGGAACAAGTATAAAATATAAATCAATCAAATTGTCACGTCTTTTTTCCCACAGGGATTGGCAGAGATAATGTAGTGCCACTTGCCACGATACTGACACAACTCCACAATTCTCTTCACACAAGCTCTATGGTAAAAATATATAATATTAATAAAATATATCATATTAGCCCTCCTACTGTGGTCACTGTGGTAACAAACTCAAAATAATACAACTAACTTTTAATCACAGTTCACCAAAGAATTCAAAACATAAGATACAAACTGTTTAATTAAATGAACTTCTCTGAGACCTCCATCAATTTGCGAATGGCGTGGGATTAACGGGTTCAAAATATCAAAAAACTTTCACCCAGATGTCAGTTTAGTTTGGATTAGGCCACTTCGCAACCATTGTTATGAGGTTCGACATGAATGTTCGCTCGATATGTGCATGTTACAAATCGAATATTCGGCATGTCAATACAACGAGCCAGGCAGCTCGTTCGTGAATACCTAAGCGCACTCGCGGCTGTATGATTTTTGTATAAAAGGTAGCTATAGTCTAAGCCGACGTGCCCCTCTACCGCATTTGCGCAAACGAGAAAACTTAAAATACAAATGCAACACACCGAAAATGCAATTGTAATTGGTCATTCAGTTGCTGATTAGACACAAAAGGAGGAGCACGCTAATAAAGTATAATAGTTAAGTTAAAGATATTTGCATTCACACATTTAAATAAACTAATAAAGTGGTCACCGCGCATTAAAAATATCCGTCAATTAGTAACGCTAAGGAACCTCTAATTTATAAATATTCAAAAGTAATCTTATAGAACTTGTCGCAATATTTTTTATTATTGTGACTCGACCTCTGACCCCAACCTTCCTGATGGTAGGCTTGATGGAGGACCAAGAGTGTCAGACTGAAAAAAACGAGTCAGTTCACGGCTGCCACAGTCGACGTCACTTTGCCGGCTTTGCCACTTTGCCTATTGTGTTTCTTCACGCTTCGCATAAAGAATCCAGGGTTATAGGATGAGGAGAACACATGGGCTGGCAAAGCATAGACGCTTTTGAACCTCCCCATACTTACCATCAGCCAAGTCCAGGTCGGAGCCTAATGCCGGCTACAAAATAGCGGTCCCTATGAGAATGACAAAGCTTTTATACTTTTGTTTAAAAACAAAATAATTAAAATAAATGTCAAATAAACCTTTTAGAAATATGTTCAAAGTTGAAGTGGAGTGGCTCATCAAAAGTTAATTTTAATGTCAGTTAAAAAACCCAATCAAAAGTGGAATTAAATAGGAAATGTTTGGTAAAGCACAAGTGGTGTTGAATAAACTTTTTTTATTATTGCTTTTTGTTGTGTGAGCCAAAAGTGAAAGCCGGTGGCTTTAGAACTTTCGAACATCCCCCGTTGGATTTGCGGCAGATTTACTTTGCCTTTTCACATTGTTCGTTATTACTATATATACTCGTATAAGTATAATTATATTATTGTTTCTATCTACGTCTTTAATAAGAATTTATCAATAAATAAAATAATTTTATGAATATATGGTGACGACGACTGAGGCTGCCGTAAACTGAGTCCGTTTTCAGTCGTCAGCAAGGTCAGATCGTCAGCTTAAAATAAGACAAGGTTACATTTCAGGTGCAAATAAAAATAATGCAAATTTACTTAGGCATAGGATATTTTAGAATATTGTTAGATTTTGCGCGAACATTGGCTTACTATGGCGTATATTTTTGGTTAATGATTCTACAATACGAAGACCACGATGGCTGCCAAGCTCTCGAAACGTCAGAAGAAATTGTAAAATCATTAAAAATAAACGCGATATAAGCCGCATAAAATTAATTCATTACGATTTTTTAGTATTTCATGCGGCTTTTTCAAAGTTGCCGCATGCTTGTTTCTTGGTAAACAGGAGCTGACCTCGACCTGCCTGATGATAAGCAAGAGGAGGTCCAAGAGTGACGACGGCTGGAATAACCGAGTCACTTCCCGGCTGCTCCAGCCGCCGCCACTATGCCGGCCTAAGATGCTTCTTCTCGCATCGCTTGAAGGATCCAAGGTCATAGGACGGATTGAACACATAGACTGGCAAAGCATTCCACTTGTCAATTGTTTTATAAAGAAAAGACGCACCTAACTTTTTAGTTGGACAGCCCATTCGGTCGACAAAGGTACCTCACCTTAGAGAATGCCTAATAGGCATTAAACTCGCCTATGTACCTATTTTTAGGTTTATTTTGGTGCTATAAAGGATTTAAATAAATAGACCACACTCCAACGGTCTATACATTATAATCACATGTAGTTACAAACTTAATTATTAGTGTTGTTTATTAATGAATATTTTAACAAAAACTCGCTTGGTAATTTCAACTTTCCACTTTCATAATTACTTTAATAATATACTATTTTCATTTCATAATTATCTTTTTAATATTTATAATTATCTTTTTATGTTGTGTTGCTTTGGGCTCATTTAAAGCATATATGAAAAGAGGATATATGTGCATTAGTTAACCTGAAAAATCAACAATTTTTTGTTTTATTCATTCAATCAAATCAATCAATTTGCCTTTTTCCCGTGAAGATAGGCAGAGACAATAGAGCGCCACTTGCCATGATCCAGACACAACTCCCTCGCTTCCTTCACATCCACAATACTCTTCATACAAGCTCTAAGGTTATGGGCACTAGGCAACTTAGCTTTCTTGAGGATGTCTCTGATTTGATCAGAAAACACCCTCCTGGGCCTGTCTTGTTTAACGCATTCATCCACATCAGATTTATAAATTGCTTTCGTCACATCAGATTTATAATCTACTTTCACTCATCCTTTCCACATGGCACATGCCCAGCATTCTTTTGTCAATCCTTATCACTACATTCTCTTTTAAACCACATCCGTCACCGCTATCGTCACTCCACATACACTTCTTAATGGCCGCATTTTTACAGCGTGACTTCTACTCTCATGCTTCTTCTGCCATACTCAACATTCACTTCCATACATTAATGTAAGAACAAGTACTGCATTATGAACATTCAATTACCAAAAAAGCTATAAAAGTTTGTAAGTTGCCGGTCCCAACTAGGCCGGCATAGTGGATGTAACTACTACTTACTGTTATTGAACTGTAGTAGCAGTCACCTCCATTCATGGACCTCACTTCAGCCTAAAATCAGGCAGGTCGGGTCACAATAAAAAAATCGGGACCAGTTCACGGTTGCCTCAGTCGCTATAAAAATTTAAAAAAAACATAAAAGTTAATATAAATAAATGAAATAAAGTAATTGAAATATTCCTCAATAAACTGAAAAATATTCATAAGTTTTCATAAAGTTGTTTGTTATGATCCAATAGATGTTTAAATTGTGTTTTCAAAATGAAATCTTGAAAGTTTATGAGTTCAGTACCCGTTGTCTACCTGCCGTGTTCTCTTAGTATTTTTACCTATTATTATTATATATTTTTAATGTCGTTTGACATATAGCAACCGTGGTGTAGTGGCAGTGCAATGGTTACGCAAGCCGAGAGCACGGGTTCGAAACCACTCACCGGTACCAATGTATCTTTGTTATATATACTTTGGTTGTCCTGTTTTTATGATACAAGCACTTTAGTAGCTTAATATAGAAATGTATAGTAAAAAAAATAACATCACCTTGTCTGATGTTAAGCTAAAGTGCGGTCCATGAATAGAGGCTAATATATTTAAATGACTGCATGTATCAATTGCATAATTGCATTCACTAAGCCAACTGTGGACTATAGAACCGGTAACTTTTGAACTGATCCTGAAAGGCAACTAAGACATCTTACGGTTTGGATAAAAGCTGATGTCTGCCTACCCATCTTCCAATCTTGCACACTTTAACATATTCATCTAATAAAATCAGGCATTCCACTAGGTGGACTGACGACATAGTAAGAGTCTCGAATAACCGGTGGATGCAACTGGCATCTTGTTGTTTGGAATGGCATTCTAAGGGGGATGCCAATGTATGTTTAAGTACTAAAACAATGTATCTTGTTATTTAAAATTAGGGCGACCGTGGTATAGTGGTAGATAAATGGACAAGCAAACTGAGAGTCGCCGGTTCCACCAATGTATCTATGTTATATTTAGTTTTGTCGTTCTGTTTCTATGGTACAACCGCGTTTAGTAGCTTAGTATAGAAAAGTTAAAAAACACCATACAAATGGGTACACTAGGATTTTACAATATAACTTTTTTTTTATTGTGACTCGACATCTGACCTCGACCCGCCTGATGGTAAACGAGAAGTGGTCCAAGAGTGCCGACGACGAGTCTTCACGGCTGCCAGTCGACCAAAAGTGCTTCTTCACGCATCGCAAATATATAAAAATAATCACGCCTTTAGGTAGAGACAATGGAGCGCCACTTGCCACGATCCTGACACAATTCCCTCGCTTTCCTCACATTTACAATTCAGCTCTATAGTTAAATATATGTCCATAATAATCTAATATAATAGATAGTATATCCAATATAATATTATATTATGCTTTCCTGCAATATACGGAACGAGTTGAGTCTTGCAATATGAACATTGGTGTCTGAAGTAATTTTTCAACTATGCGTCTGACAGCATGAAAATGAACAGAATAATGACTCCGAGGAGAGATAATGGAAGACGTGTTACTTCGAGTAATGGGGAGTTACTGAACGAGGTTTTTATTGTAGAAAGGTAGATAATACATAATGTAACATTTATGTACTAGGTACATAATAATAATAATATCTTTATTGTTCCAAGATAAACTTAATAAAAAAGATTAGTATAGACTCGGTTTTTGCAGTCGTGCACTCTTGGACTTCATCAGGCGGGTCAAGGTAAGATTACGATTTACAAAAAAAATATATACTTAATGTACTAGATAAATTCATAAATGATTTGTAAATTTTTATATTTTTATATACTAATCTTATAAAAGTGTATGTACCATAGAAGCAGAACGAACTCCTTTGATATACATTTGTTATATAAAAAAAAACATTGGTAGTTGCAAATGGTGTTGATCCGGGGGCTCCCCGTTTGCGTGACTATTGCTAAGCCACAGTCGCCCTGAGATGTAATTTCCAAATAGGGCAATTTATTATGATCAATTTCACGGCAACTCTCACAGGGCAAAGCAGAGACAAAGAAGCGCCAGGTTACACGAGCGTGGCATTTCCTTCACATCCACAAATATTTTTACACGTTCTTTGATTATTATGGGCACTGTAGAGCCCTGTTTTTATTTTAATTTCTTTGTTTCATTTCATGATTAATTGATAAATATGTAAGTACATACATAAGTTCATTAATGTAGGTATTCACATGAAATGTTAAATAAGATATCTTGTTTTATGTTATGTATAACTGTACAAAAGTGGACATAGAGACGCGGCCGTAAACTAAATTGGATTTATCAGTCATCGGCGCTCAGGGACACATACCTTACTATAAGGCAAAACGAGTTTTTACAATACGTAATAAAAAATAGGATTAATTTTAATATTATTACTCTGTCCGTGGACTCTACTCATGGACCGGACTTATGCGAATCTGACGGAGTAGGGTCATATGCATATAAAAAAGGGTTACCTCGTCACGCTTCGTTGGAAATTGGAAGGATCCTAAGGGGTTTTGTAGGACAGAGAAAAGAGGTGTGTAGTAAAGTCATTTTATTTTAAAATGGAGCGATGAAGAACGGTCTGCTAAAATTGAATATTATTTTAAGGCGACCGTGATGTAGTGGCAGTGCATTGGTTCCGCAAACCAAGAGCAGGGGTTTGAAACCACTTGTCGGTACCAATGTATCTTTGATATATGTACTTTGGTCGTCCTATTTCTATGATACAAGAACTTTACTAGGTTAGTATAAAAATGTAAATAAATAAAAATGAATGAATAATGAAGTGAAAAGTTTTGCTTTTTAATAATGTTCGCGTCAAGACCTCGTGTCTACAACTCGCTGTCTTTTATTATATATTTGCTTTAATTTCAAGTTTGCATATTATATATAAAGTTTGCATTTCTATGCATTTATTTTCTATGCGAATTTCAGATGTATATACCGTGAACAGACTTAGCCACGTTTCGGGATCATCTTGAAAGTTTCCAGTTTCAACCTGTATGTCGCCGCCATTCATGGACTGCACTCTAGTTTAACATCAGGCAAAGTTCTGTCATATGTCGAGGCACAAAAAAAATTATATTCAGTGTCTTGATTTCAAGGCGACCATGGTGTAGTGGCAGTGCAATGGTTACACAAACCGAGAGCACGAGTTCGAGACCACCCACCGGTACCAATGTATCCTTAATGTACATTGGTTGTCCTGATTCTATAATACAAGGACTTTAGCAGCTTAATATAAAAATGTAAAAAAAAATTAAGGAGCCGTGGTTTATTAAATCCACTGCAATAAAAGTTATTGGAGACTTTCCAAGAGAAAATAGTAATTTATTTTTAAAAAATGTCTAAAACTTATTTATGTCTTTTCTCATAATAATGTAGAAACCGTCTCTGTCTAAGATTTCTCAACGAATAGATCAGAAATTTAATATTAGTACTTCAACCATGAATTCAAATTTTAGTTATTGTTATTATTGTTATTATTTTAGTTATGTATTTATTATTGAATTACGCACCATATCACTCTGAAAATAAAGCACAGTTTGCATAAATATAATTATACTATAAACTTATGTTATTATTATAAATTTTACAGTAAAGAACAAAAGAAGATATTTGGGAAATCAAACTAAAATCTCCAGCATTTGGCAGAATAAATGTTTTATTTTATAACGCAGACACGCGGTGAATTCTAAGATACCAAATTCAAGTATTATTTGAGGTTTTGGTGAACATTGTTCATTTAAAACATTTGCAGCTGATTACGTTTGTTTTGATTGATTTAATTTGCTATCGCGGGAGGCTCAAATAATTAAATTTAACGCAATAGTAAAATCTGCTTTATTCTCAAACTCATAATAGGAGTTTCTTTCATCCAGGAAAAAGTAAAAAAGGTTGGTTTTATGATTTTTTTCTTAATAAAGGCGTTCAGGGAATGAATGTCTTTGCGATATGAATGCAAATTAAGTTTATTGTAGTTGGTGAATTGGTATGTTTTAAATTTAAATTTATGTTGAATCATAATATAAAAAAATACGGAAAAAACTAAATAAGTTGAAAAGTATAAAATATGGAAAGTAAACAAAGGATATATATTTTTATATCAAAAAGACATCCTCAAGAAAGCCAGGTTGCCTAGTGCCCATAACCACAGAGCCTGTATTAAGAAAATTGTGGATGTGAAGAAAGCAAGGGAGTTATGTAATGATCGTGGTAAGTGACGCACCATTGTCTCTGCCTATCCCTGTGGGAAAAAGGCGTGACCATTTGATTGATTGATTTTTATTTTTGTTTAGCCTAATTATTGCATGTCTACACTACCAACCACTCTTAACCCTTTCCGTTGTGGAGTTATGTCTGATTATATGGTCGCGTTTTTGACAATACTAAGCTGTATAGGTATAAATAAATGTTACGCTCATTTTTTTTATTTATTGTAACTCGACATCTTATATCGACTTGCCTGATAGTAAAGCAAGGGAATGTCCAAAAGTGCCAACGACTCAAGTCACCGTTATCTCAGTCGCCGTCACTCTATCATTAAAATACGTATATTTATAAAACATAATGTTCTGCTGAAATACTTGTTAGAAAAAATCAAAGAAAGACACTCAACTGTATTTTTGTGTGCTCATGTTCTTATGTCGTATATAGAGACTGGACTGTAAACAAATACACTTGCATACAATGTTAAAAGGACAAAATAATAATAAATTATTATTTATAATAATATATTATTATTATAAATAATGATAAATTATTATTAATAATAATCTTACTACAATATTCATTATTATATTTCCTTTCGAAAAAACTCCGACAACTTTTATTGCAGTAGATTTACTAATCTACGGCTCCTTAATTGAAATGAAGATAATATAATAATAAATTAATATTTATTACTAAAATATTTTAATATAGAATCTAAAAATAATATTACTAAAATATTCATCATTAATTAAATATGTATGTACTATTAATATTATCGTTTTGTTTTAATGTGAATATAATGTAAGTACTTTGTAATTGTATAAGATTTGCCATTGTTCACTCTTTCCCCGCTTTCATCTCGTAAACGTTGTCCTAGAAGAAAATGCCTAAATGACATAAAATTCGACTAGCGACACACTAGGCGACCCGCACTGGTTCAACACGGGTGCAATGTAAGTACGAGTACTAATTCACAACACATTCGTACCTACATTGCATTGTGGATCGATTAATAATAATATTACTGTTATTACATAAATATCATTGTATTGTTAAAAATTTCTTATTTTCATCTTGGGTCCCATTTTTGAATTTTGGAAGGAGGAAGTGGCGGAGCAACGTACGGTAGTTTAAAAACTGTCTAAGGCATAATGAATTCATTCAATTGATTAATTAATTAAAAATTTACATTTTTAGGTATAAATAGTCCCTATAGAATATAGACTATGGTAGCTTTTATCAAGATCCGCTTAGCCGTTGGGCGTGATAACAAACATCCATCTATTCAAACATGCATTTATAATATTTGGAGATTTTAATTAATACTTTTTAATTGTATTGCAGTGAGTGGTAGGTAGGCAGTGGTACCCAGTCTGCCGATCCGGGGTAGTACCACCACTTACAAGTATACAGACCGTGAAGTGATTTGGTCGCGTTTCGGGATCAGTTTGTAAGTTGCCGGTTCCAACTAGGCCGGCATAGTGGATGTTACTGCTACTCACAGTTATTGAATTGTAGTAGCAGTGACATCAATTCATGGACCATACTCCAGCTTAACATCAAGCGAGGTGCTGTTATATGTCAAGTCACAATAAAAAATAAAATAAAATACTAATTTCGAATGTTAAATATTTATTCTATTGAGCTATTAAATCAGATACCGCATGCTAAATATTTACAAGCTCCCTTAATTTTGTACACCAGTGTAAATATATGAAATTCTGAAACATATTGCAAAGTCAACATGGAGTATGGAATAACTAACAAATTGCGAAACATACAAAACAATTTGCCAAGCTATTTTAAACTTTTTCAAATACTTCTTTAGTTTGAAATTCGTTTGTGAATGTGTTTTGTTTGTATAAATATAAATATGTGTACGCAAAAAGCTATGCATTTTCTTGCAGAATCATGAATCTGGAAAATAAATTTTATTGGCAACTATCTTAAAAGTAACGCAATATATGGAATAAAAGTAATATTTTATGAACGGACGTGTCTTCTAAAACATCTATTTGCTAATAAATAAATCATAGTACATACTTTTTTATTTCTTTATTATTTTATAGTGAATTTTATCACAGCACTACGAGCTACTAGCATTGCACTTTTTTCTTTTATTGTGACTCCTTATCTGACCTCGACCTGCTTTATGGTAAGCATGATGAAGGCTCAATAGTGCCCACGACTGTAAAAGCCGTCACTATGCCGACCTAATACTTACCACATCGTGTCGGGAATTAGATAAATATTTGCACAGTGCGCGATTGATCTGGTTTGAAAGAAAATGTAGTGACAAAGATTGACAAAGGAATGTTTCAATGGTTTGAGCACATGTAAAGAATGAGTTAAAGTAGATTGACGAAAAAAATTTATAAATCTGATGTGGGTGGATGCTTAAACAAGGCTGGACCAAATCGGAGACATCCTCAAGAAATCAGGGTAATAATTTAATTATTACGTAATTACTGGATAATAACGTAATAATTTGATTGATTTTATTGTTTATTTCAGAGCTCTCAAAAAAAGAGATTTGTGGATGTGAAGGAAGCAAAAGTAATATGTGAGGATCGGGGTAAATAGCGGACCGTTGTCTCTACCTATCTAAGAATTAAGGCGTGAGATTTTAATTCAGGTTTAAATTAAGTCAAGTTATTAAAAGATACACAATTTATTTCTATAAGCTTTAAAAATAAAAACCAAGTCTATATTTTTAATTAAAATCACGCAAAAATAAAAATTATATTATAATTAAATTTCCTGAAACGGAAACTGGTATAATTATTTAATGAAAACATGAAAACAGAGAATGTTATTACAATGTAATTTATATAAGCGAAACCCAAATTATAATTATAAACTATAATAACAAATCTCGTTAAAATAAACCCGAATGAAAAGCGAATGTCATGAAAAATGTAAAGCCACAGGTATCCAATTTTAGACATTTCAGGATCTATTACGCACTTTATTTTTTTATGTCATAGATTATTATATTTACAGACGAGATATACCTTAAAATAATTATATTAAGATTAAAGTGGAAACGATTCATAAGTTTGGTTCATGATCAAATAGAGAATATTTTTAAAACAGGAATCCGCAGTACCCATAACCAAAATCCATGTATAAAAATCTGAACGAAAGCGAGTAAGTTGGATGAGAGAATAAGTTTTTTTTATTAACACAACACTCCGACTGATGTTAAGCTGGAGTGCGGTCCATGAATTAAGGTGACCTATTCTACCACTTTTTAAAAGTAATAAGATAGTGGATTTCATTAATTTTGTTTCTTTATTAAGCTACTAAAGTGCTTGCATCATAGAAACATGACGACTAAAGTACATATATCAAAGGTACATTGGTACTGGCAAATGGTTATAAACCCGTGGTCTCGGTTTGGGTGATTATTGCACTACCACTACCACGGTGGCTTTTAGCACTTGATCCTTAAGGCCTATCTACCCATCCTTATGTCCCTGCCTATCCGTAACAATAATTGATTATAACTATTATTTTTTAATAAAAAGACCTTGTTAACAAACTAAATGTTAATGAATAGAGATGTAATATTGAATACTTAAGTTTTTTTTATAAAACTACAAATATAAGTTCGTTTTTGTTTCTTCTATTATTTATTTATTCTATGTCAGTAATATGTTCCAAACAAGCTTCTATGAATATTGTAGCATATAACCTTTTGTTGGCGAGTGTACTTGATGTGTTTTGTTGTACACTTAGTAGCATAATCATGTTACCCTAATATTTTAAGCAAAAGGATTACAGTCTCATTATTTCGTATGAAGGTTTAGTCACTAATATTAATCATAATTTACAGAGGTTAACAATATTAGTTAAAAGGTAACTTAGAAATTATTTAACTATAGTAGCAGTCACCTCCATTCATGGAACACACTCCAGCTTATTATCAGGAGGGGTATTTTTTTATTGTGATATGACATCTGACCTCGACCCGCCTGATGATAAGCAAAAGGAGGTTCAAGAGTGACGACGACTGAGAAAACAGAGTTTGTTCACGGCTGCATCAGTAGCTGTCACTATGCCGGCCTAAACTAAACACATGCTGTTGTCATATGTCTAGCCACAATATAAATATAAAAAAAACTATATTTTTCCTATAACTATTAAGCTTCCCTCACATCCAAATTTCTCTTTATACATACATGCTCCTTGGTTATAGGTACTGCGGCTTCCTGTTTTTAGGAATATTCTCGATTTCAGGAAGAACAAAATTTTTAATCTTCTAAATCAGCTTCCGCTTTATCCGCTTTATCCATAACAATTTTAGTCGATTCACTCACACCCATTGTGGGTCGCCTGATGTTAGGCTCAAGTGCGGTCCATGAATGAAGGCGAATGCTACTACAGTTCTATGTCAGCAAGTAGTAGTATTATCCACTAAACGTGCCCAGTTGGAATCAAGCTGATCTCGAAACGCGACTAAGTCACATCACGGTCACTTTCATAATACACATACAGTACATATTTTAAATTATATTTTTTAATTATACGAAAGAAAACTAAGCTCCAACTTGCAATTAAAATCTAGAAAGTAATCCGGTCCGCAACTAATTGTTTGTACATGTTTTTAATCCACATATAATTTCTCCAGCAAACGTTTGCATTTTTAATTAAAATTTAGAGAAAAGAACTCTTTAGCCAAAGGTGTTGGATTACTGCTTTTAAAGCCCGCAATACAACATTCTTGTTGTCTTAATTAGAACTAGTTTTGTGACCCACCATGGAAGTTATGGTAACTTTGAGACACTTTTTTAATTGTGATACGACATAAGACCTCGACCCGTATGATAATAAGCAAACGGAGGTTCAAGAGTGACAAAACAAATCGTAAAAAAAAAACAAATCGTTCACGGCTGCCTCAATCGCCGTCACTATGCCAGCCAAAGAACTATAAATATTTTTGTGCATAAATTAAATAACATAAGAACGCACGTGAATCATAAAGTAAGTTTAGACTGCATCCGCAAGATACAAATTTCAGACGCGACTTTAAATCTCACCCCTGTACACGGCGACGTCCAAAAATTTCGTAAACACCAAAGCGCGTTAAAGTAAGATTGCATGATTTTCCGTTATAATTTTAACTATTTTTACCAATAAAATTTTCGATATCGTAATTCGATAAATATAATGACTCATTTAAAACTGACAGTTAGACGAGCAATCGTAGGTGAGCTTAATATAGGGCTGTTTAAATTCTTAGTTTGTTTAAATTTTTCGAAATTTCATGTTTGTTAGCCAGAATATTTGCTTATTAACGTTACGTGAATTAACTCGATAATCAAGTATGAAAAGCTATCTTTCATAATCTAGAAATAAAATTTGATCCTTATAATGAAATTTTGGGTCACAAGTCACAAGGCAGGGTAGGGTAGGGTCACAAATCTACGACAGCGTAAACAAAACCGAGGTCAGAGGTACAAATTTAATATAAGCACACTGTGAAAGCCGTTCGCCGTACATCAAACATAAATTAATATTCTCTTCTATGCATTTGTAATGACCACGGGCACCGCACTAAAGCTCACAAATTATTAGGGTCTATTCACACTGTCACGGCACGGCAATTAAAACCGGTTTATTACGTTCCAGTGTTTATCCAGGAAATCATGCTAGTTTAACATGTAGGTCACCGGTTTACAGTGTTTACTAAATCTAATATGGTATACCTACGTATATGGCACTGTGGTTCGGTTGAAAATCGAGTATCAGGATACTTTTGAAATAAAGCACCAAGCGTCTACGATAAAAGCTTTAATAAGTATGTATGCGGTTTTAATAAGCACCTGTACAACCTCAACATATCGGACAGCCCCCTGTAGGGGATGCTTAAATGAGGAGGAGGCAGCTGCACATGTGCTCTTGAGTTGCAGGAGTACAGGAGTAGCCGAAGCAAGACAGAAGTTCCTTGGCAATGCAAGGACGCTTCCGCAGGTCTGCAGGAACTAGAAGGGTCTCCTGGCTTTCCTGGAGAAGATCGGGTGGCTCCACTTAAGGAGAACCGTTGAAGAACGTACAAAGAAACCGAAGAAGACTTCAAGTGCGGAAACGAGCCCGCAAATAATAACAACTACAAGTATGTAAAATTACTAATAAAGTAAGTAATTAAGCGATGCGTAAAGAAGCATCTTTGGCCGGCATAGTGACGGCGACTGAGACAGCCGTGAACTAACTCGGTTTTTTTCAGTTGTCGTCACTCTTGAACCTCCTCTTACTTATCATCAGGCGGGTCGATTACAGATGTCGGGTCCAATAAAAAAAAAGTATGAGTGATGCGTTATTTTATTTCTTTTTATGGTAAGGAAGAGGAGCACAAAAAGCGCCGACCTCGACTGAAAAACCCGACTTAGTTTACGATTACTTCAGTCGCTGTCACTATGCCGACTATAGGTGTTTTTCTAAACTTCTCTTAAAATATCCAAGGTTATAGGATGGCGAGAACACATCGGTATTTACAAAGCATTCCACGTTGAATATTCGACGAAGAAACGATGCGTTGATCTGTTTAGTTCGGCTGTCGAACCGCGCAACAGTCGATACAGATGCCGAGTCTCAATAAAAAAGACCTAGATATAGTAGCAAACAATAGCTAGCTTAATTAAAACAATTAGAAAGGTTTTTTAAGAGCTTATTTTACAACCTTTTATAGGAAAAAAGCTTTGTAGTTCATCAGTAGGTAAAGTATATTGTTACAAGCAACACACGGCTTCATTTAGGTCAATATTCTTTTTAGAAAAGTAAAAAGTAATAAAGAAAAGACAACTCTGACAAAGCTAAAGGAGAAATTTTAATTTAATGCTCTTTAGTCTTATAGCTTTTCAAGCTATTATGGCCTTTATGATTAAATGCATAGAGGTGTAAATTCAACGAAGATTTTTAAGAACTTAGCAGGAGTTGGGGACTAAAATGCAGATTTTGACATTTTCTATATTAAGGTGTCACGTGAGATTAAGAACCTTAACCTTTTATTCGCATAAAACAATTCAGAGTTAAAATCCCTATATGCTATTCCAGTCCAACTGATGCTTCTACATAAACGTGTTTAAACGTAGGGAAATATATAAATGCATTATATTATATTTATTTTTATTGAGAAACAGATAAAATTAAAAGTATATTAATTATTATTAAACTACAAATATAAAAATATCGACGTCATATCAAAGATAGTCCCAAGGAGACTGGCAACATTTCCCCTTTGTATAGCAAGGCAGAAATGATTGCCAGCCTTCCTGTCTTACATCTCTCCTTGGCTTATAAAAGCACCTCTGAAGTGCTAAATAGTGACGGCCCTAATACAGGCAAGTAGCAGTCGCATCCAATATGCCGGCCTAGCTAGGCCTATTGAGACGCAACATCTTTAGGTCATTTTTCGCGTCGACGGCGCTTTTAGATCTCTCCTTGCTTAAAAATAAACTGTCCTTACCTGATGGCAAGCAAGGGGAAACCCAGGAGTGCCGACGACTGAAAAAATCATGGCTATTTCAATCGCAGTCACTATGACGACCCAAAGAAGTAAATATATAGTTAAATAACCATGTGTCAAAGGTGTGAGTTGACGTATGTATAGCCGCCTAAAGTAATTTATTCGGGCTTATCCATTTATCTGTATTCGATGTTGTAGTATTCGATACACGTTTTCACAACTTTAGTAATAGTAGTCTTACTTCCTTTTCCTTTTACACAGTTTATATTTGTAGAATGTTTCACAGGTTTTTTATTTTAGATATTATATTGTTATTTCATTATAGGCAGAGAACCACAAAACAAATATCCTTTATAGAATAGTTTAAAAAAACGGTTTTATTAATTTTTGTTCGTTAAGCTGGATTGCGGTCTATGGGGGCGAGTGTGTTATCGTCCATATGAGCAACGCGATGAACATCCGGAGTGTGTGGCTGTTAGGGCAATATTTGTGGCAACGCGACCAGCAGTGCGAAGTATGGCTGTAGCATTAGACTAACCCTTGGCAATCGGCGAGCGCCGAGTTCTGAAATTGAGTTGGTTTACGGATTCAGTATGAAGAATTCAAGGTTATAGGATGGGGTGAACCATAGGCGGTTAAATTATTGTTTATTATTTTCGATTGTAAGACACGATAATACATATGTTATTATTGGTATATTTTTAGTCATCGGCTTCCTCTTGGAGTTCTTCTTGCTTAGGTAAAACGAAAACAAATGTCGCGCCATAGTAAAAAAAAAACTCTCCATCGCTTATTATACAAATGAAACATTCCATTATATTATACTACATGAAAATATTATTTATATCATGCAAGAAACTACTGTATTGCCGTATGTATACTGTGCGCGTCAACGAAAAATAAGATATCTTCCAAAACTAGTTACTGAAACTAACAAAGTTTTGAATCAAATAGAAGTATGTAATAGGTAAGATTATCTCGTGACTTGCTCAAAATTCTGTTAGGCCGCTCTTCCATGGTGATACTGAATTTTGAACATTTTTTTATTATCGAATTAAACAAATTTTATGCGTGTATTTTAGTTTTGATTTTACAAGCCGCATAAAATTTGTTTAATTCATTAATCAATGTTTGCGCAAAATCTAAGAAAAGATTTTATTATTTAGATTCCGTGAATAAATACATTTAAAAATTGAAAACGGATTTTGTGTATCTAGTATTTTTTTTTAAAATTGAGACTCGACCTCAGACCTCGTCTTGCCTGTTGATAGCAAAGGTCTCTTAAAAAGCGACGACGACTTGAAAGCTGATTCAACTTATCTCAGACACCGTCACCATGCGTCACTATCTACTACAATAATGTGACCTCAGCTAATTCAGTCAATTTTTTTTTTCATTTATTGCATATGATGATGATGATGATGATCTCCTTGCCGTGTCCGGCAACAGCGACTCCTTAGTCAGTACTATGATGTGTTCTAATGCGACTCGCAAAACAAAACCAAAACAATAAAATGTGCGGTTGCAGGGTTCGCAAAAGAATTGTCCATTAGCGCTATATGTGTAATGATAGCTACGTGCATATAACAAGCACCTAATAGAACATTAAAAAAAAGGTTTTTATTATAGTCTTTTACAGTAAAGCACCTCACCTATCTTTTTACTATATCTGTTTAATTTCTCATAACAGAAAATATGTAACGGCATCGACTTCGCCTTTGTACGTAAATAGCGCAGTCAAGTTTCTTTAAACAAATTTATTTCTGTTCCTGTTTTGACACCTGTTACCTGTACCACCCTGTTTATACTATTAATATGTAACAGTTTTTTTTTTAAATAAGGTTATGTTTTAATATAAACTGTTCTTTTATAATAGCCAAGTAAATACCTTCACGCGACCAGTGTTTCAAAACACCTTGCAAGCACGATAAGTATCTTACAAAGAAAAACTTTGCTAAGGATAGTACCTATATGACCTACAAACTTTGTATCATTCCTAATAAGTAAATTATTCTTTCTTATTATATTATAATACTGGATTATTATAGAGTATCAGAATAACAGAGAAAGCTGCTCGGACTTTGTTCTGTTACAACAGTCATTTCTAAATCCAGCGAATAAAATGCCTAATTAACGAATAAATAATCTCTACCTCTAATTGGGTTTAAATTAACAAAATGTGCAAACAATTTTACACATCGCTCGAAGAACCGACAGCCGATGGGGAAGAAAGGTTCTTAAGTAGAGATCCGGAAGACGCAGCGTGGGACGACATAGAACGACATAGTGAAAGTCACAAATAACCGGTGGATGAAATTGGCATCTTGTCGTTCGGAATAGCGTTCTGAGGCCTCCCCGGCCTATGTTCAGCAGTGAACGTCTTCTAGCTGATGATAATTAAAAAACTTTACAATATTGATTTTGGGGTTCCCTGGGAGTCCAATAAAGCATTTAAAACAATTCTACGTCAAAACCTATTCGAAATCTTTTAAAACAAAAAATTCATTCGATAGTCTAACTAAACGATTCGCCACGGCAAAAACTCTGCGAGCATATGCATTCTCTGCATTCTACAACCTTAATTTCCTTAGATGAAGCGTGAAAATACTCAGTCGGCACAGTGATGACGACTGAGGCAACCGTAAACTGCAACGTTATTTTCAGTCGTTGACGTTTTTGTACCTCCCCTCGCTTGCTTCTTACTTATGAATGTTTTATGTTGATCTAGACCTTCTAAGGTCGGAATAACCGGTCGTACAGGGATTGACCCGCTTTTGTCACGAGTAGTTTGCTATTCTTGCACTTGAGTTTAAGTTTTTGAATTGTAAAGTACCCACTTTTGTTGGAACTAAGTGGTTGTGTGGAAAGGATAAATAAACCTCTTGTATTAAAGTTCAGTTCCTGAAATTTAGTGAAACTTTCCTGGACTTATTTTTATTATTATAAATTTATTGTGACTCGGCATCTGACCTCGACTTACCTTGACTCGAAATAAACCGATTCAGTTTACCTTTACTTGAAGTAGTCACTGTACCGCCAAAGATGCTTATTTACGTTTCGCTTGAAGGATCTATGGTTATAGGATGGGGAGAGATGGGCTCGTGAAGCATTCCACTTGTCGATTAAATTGTCAAGTGTATATTAATAATAATTATTATTATTAATATACATTTGTACAAATGTATACCGTGCTCTCGGTTTGCGTAACCATTGCACTGCCACTACACCACGGTTGCCTGGCAAAGTTGTTAAATAATTTTGCATTAAGTTTGAATTGCATAAAGTTGCATGAAGTTTAGTATACAGACCGTGAAGTGATTTGGTCGCGTTTCGGGATCAGCTTGTAAATCGACGGTTCTAACTAGGCCGGCATAGTGGATATGACTGCTACTCACAGTTATTGAATTGTAGTAGCAGTGACATCTATTTATGGACCACACTCCAGCCTAACATCAAGCGGGGAGCTGTCATATGTCGAGTCACAATAATAAATAAAAAGAATAAAATAATCATATTTGTTTGTTTGATGGTGTATTGTAGTTTAATCAATTTGTATAATATTATATTATAATTAATTTATACAAACTTATAACAAATTATTACAAACTTATTTTGACAAATTTATATAAAATTAGTTGTAAGCCATTTGGATTGTATAAATAAAATATAAATATTTAATCTGTTTTTATATCTTTTTAATTCACGCAATGTCGCTGAGATAAAGCAGCTCTATGCATTCTAATAGCCTATGGATAAGCTCTTTAAGCTTGTTCTACCTTGTTTTTTACCGCCGTAATAAGCATCCGCTTACTGTCGGCCGAATCGGAAGTCGAAGTAAAAGGTTCGGTTGATCTTGAAACGCGACTGATCTACTTCACTATTTGTACACTTCAATCAATCAAATAATTTATAGTAAAATAGCCTTCTTGGGATTTTTTACATTGGCAGATTCTTCTACAACGTATGGATTTAGAATTTTAGCGGAGCATTATTCCGCATGCTAATAAAAGGAAAGGCGATCTCCTCCAGTACGCGTGTTGCTGGGCCCAACTTAGCCGGTGACGTCTTCTCGTTGAAGCGCATATATATTTATTACTTTGTCGGTAAATCGTTTGCGAGATATTGGACACATGCAACGCCATCTAGCGGTAGCATGTAGCGGTCGCTACAGAATCATTACCAATGTATGGTAAAATCAAAACGAAAATAAACGCGACAGTAAGTCGCATAAAATTTGTTCAATTCATTAATAATAAGTTCGCGCAAAATCTAAGAAAATACTATTATTAATTACTGTCTGAAGCATGTTTAATTATTTTGTGCTAACACGGATACTGTGTACAAACTATTCCCACAGTATTACAATTATAAAAGGTAGTAAGAGATAAGCTACTTTCAAGCAATATTTAAATATGGTTGAAATATTATATATAGCAGATAAACAATGAAAATAGATTATAATGAAATATAAAGGCGAAAATCCTTTGAATACCGATATAATAACTTTGTTAAGTGAGTTTCCACAACAGTAAGCTAGTTAAGCAGGCGATAAGTAGAAGCCCTATTCATACTAAATTTCATAACGGAACGTAATCCAATTTTTAAATTAGAATTTAGTATCACTCCAATTACCTATTCCAATTACTTTTTAAAATATTTAGACCCATCTGACCTTATGCTAGTGTGACCGCCTATTGACGACGGTCGTTCGCTGGTGGTTTAGGTGATAGGGTTGTTGAGCTGATCCTCGCTGTGTATGCGTAACCATAAACGTAAGGAGATTCAAGAGTGCCAACTGAAAAAAACGACTTAGTTGACGGTTGCTTCATTGCATAAAAACTAGTAATGTAAATAGCTTAGTTAATACTAGATGTTGAAGGATGCATCAATAAAAAGACGCCAGTTTCTAGGAGTGCGAAAGAAGATGAGTTCAGTTTCCGGTAGCAGCCAATTCGTAGCCGTATTTTACAATCCAATTAGAATTGTTATTTAGTTTGGCTTGTACTTATAGAGATGTCATGTAAAATAAAATAAATTGTTAAGAAACTTGTGACCGTGGTGTAGTGGTTGTGGAATGGCCTTGTACACCAGGAGAATCCGGTTCAAAACCACGTGTACCAATGTATTTTTGATATATGTTCTTTGATGGTTAGTAATTTAGTATGGAAAGTTCTAAGTCTAAGAAGTGTCTACCTCATCTTTTACTGCCATGATCGGAGGAAACATCCACAGTGTGTATACCAAATCGCCAGTTGAACTAAAAGGTTCGAGGCGTCGTTTCTCTGTAGAACAATCGACAATCGTATACTGAAACGGTTTTATTAGTCGTCAGTGCTCTTGGACTTCTTACCTCCAACTAGGCAAGTTGAGGTCAAATGTCGAGTCCTAATAAAAAATGTAACAAATTAATAATCGACAATGTTTCTAGAATAAGGCTCTCCGTTTGGATAAATACACGGATTATAAGTAAGTATTGACGCCTATCTCGGAGGCTCTAGACAATCGTTATTTATTGCTAAGGCGAAAATCTTCATCTTGTGCTGAAAGAAAATTGGCAGGTAGTAAATAAACAAGATTACGAATATTTATTTATAAGTAAATTTCGGATTAAATGAGAATATATTGTTTTGCTGTTGTTTTGCAAAACCATTTGAAATATATTATATTTTTAGCGGAGCATTATTCCACTAGTTAGAAAAGTAAAGGAGTACTCCCAGCTGTACGGGTGTTGCGTACAGGGCTCAACTTAGCCGGTGACGTCGCATCGTCGGAGCGCATATATATTGATTACTTTGTCGGTAAATCGTTTGCGAGATATTGGACGCACAATACAACGCCATCTAACGGTGTATGTAGCGGTCGCTACATATTGATATCATTACCCAATTGGCAAAAATAAGGGTTATGCATTTCGATCATTAGATATAGGGAGTGGACGAAATAATATCAACACCTAATAAATACGTAATATTTTGACACAATTTCCTTTGAGAATAGCTGCCATTCTCCGCGTAATATATTCGTAGAGTATCAGAATAGTTTCCAATTAAGTGTTGACCTCTTCTTCTATGAAAATATCTGCCAATTACTCAAATGTTATTGGGTATGGGTATGTGCTCCTCAATCTCCGCTCTAAAGGTTCAATTATGTTGAGGTCTGGAGATTGCGTTGGCTAGGGCAACGCAAATAAATCATGCAAATATATGCACTACTTATATTATATGGTGTTCATAATATCATTTTGTCTATTCCCTGTGCGTATTTTTTAGGAAGAGACGGTATAAAGTCAACAATTGGTTTCTGAAGAACAAAATGTTGGCTTCTCAAAGTTCTCTCATATACCCAAAGCCCTTTTAATGTAAAAACAGATACGAGTACAATAAGTATTTGCGTGTAAAAACGAAATAAAGACCTTATACAATAAGAAGAAATATTTTTATTATTTTCTTTACAAAGCGTACAAAAGAAGCTAAATAAATTACTTATAAGATTTTTTGGGGTTTACAAAAATGTTATGATGGAAAGAAATAAAACCGAAAATTGATGATATTTTGTCAAGCTTCCCTTTTAATAGACGACAGTCGACACGCGCACATTTAATGACGACCAATGGATCACATGTGACAACTACTTACAATTGTAGCAATTAAGGCGACCGTGGTGTAGAGGCAGTGCAATGGTTACACAAGCCGATAGCACGAGTTCAATACCACCCATCGGTACCAATGTATCTCAACCAAAGTACAATATATATGTACTTTGGTTGTCCTGTTTCTATGATACAAGCACTTTAGTAGCTTAGTATAGAAATTTTAATATATAAAATAAAAAATATGTAATTATGTTCATGAAATTCTTTGTTTTCTTTTTGGTACTCTAAAACAACCTCATACAGGTTGTTTTAGAGGTTATGTTTCTGTGTTCCCAATCAACAATAGTTTTTATTTCAAATAAATAAGTTATTTAACTGCAGTTGCAGTCACCTCCATTCATGGACCGCACTCTAGCTTAAAATCAGGCTGGGTACTGACAAATATCGAATTACAATAAAAAATAAATCGGAGACATGCTCAAAAAAGATAAGTTGTCTAGTGCCCAAAACCATAGAGCTTGTATGAATAGAATTGTGAAGGAAGAAAGGGAGTTATGTCAGGATCGTGGCAAGTGGCGCTCCATTGTCTCTGCCTATTCCTACCTATCTATGCCTTGGGTTTGAGCACATAAAAAAATAAGTGAAAGGAGATTAACGAAAGGAATCTGATGCGTTAACAAGGCAGACCCAGAAAGGTGATTTCCGAGTATGTCAATATGGATATCATGTATATCAATAAAGATACCGACAAGTTTTGAACCTATATAAAATCATCATCAAGAAAGATGAAGATGTAAGTAAGGCAATGAATGAGTATAAAGTAATTAAAATTAAAGTGAAAGAATGTATAGAACGAAAGAAGAAAGAGGTGAAACAGGATATAGAGAGGAAATTCTCCAGAAATTTCCGGGACAATATCAAACTGTTCTGGAAACAGGTTAAGATAGCCCGGGGAGGACTGGAGAAGTCTAAAGTGAATGTGGTTAGGGATTCAAATGGTGATTTAGTGACTGAAGAGAAGAAAGTGATAGGACTATGGAAGGAGTATTTTGAAAGTTTATTTGTGGGGGATGATGATACAGCACCAGAGTGTGTTGATGTTTCCTCCACGCTGAATGAAAGTGAATTTGAATGTGATATAGGTGTGAAAGAGATTTTGAATGCATTAAAAGAATGAAAGTTGGAAAAAAAAGGGTGTGACAGAATAACTGTCGAGATGCTGAAGGGCGGTGGTCAGCTGGTGGCTTCCTGGTTGTGTCTCCTTTTTAGTAAGTGTTGGGTGAACGGTCGTGTCCCAGGTGACTGGCGCAAGGCTGTCATAGTGCCACTGTACAAGGGGAAGGGGTCGCAACAGGAACCTAAAAATTACCGCGGCATCAGCCTTCTCAGTATTGTTGGCAAGTTGTATGCGAAAGTATTGATTGAAAGGGTGATGCATGAAACAGATGATAAAATTTGGGATGCGCAAGCGGGATTTAGGAAAGGGATGGGATGTATGGATCAAATCTTCTCTTTAAGATGCGTCAGCGAAAAAGTGTTGGCAAAACACCAGAAGGTGTTTTGTGCTTTTGTTGACCTTGAGAAGGCCTATGATCGAGTGAACAGGAGTGAATTGTGGCAGCAGCTGTCCGGGTTTGGGTTGGAGGAGCGTTTGGTCCGTGCACTGAAATCTCTCTATGAGGATTCCAGTGCATGTGTTCGAATTAATGGGGCGCTATCTGACTGGTTTGGCATCTCTAAAGGTGTCAGACAGGGATGTGTAGCGTCACCATGGCTCTTCAATCTATTCATGGACAGTTGTCTGAAAGAGTTGCGTGAAAGGAAGTATGGTTTAAGAATGAATGATTTGGTGATCAAATGTCTCTTGTACGCCGACGATCAAGTTATCCTTGCATCTTCGGCGTATGAGTTACAGGAAATGGTTACTATAATGAATGCGGAATTAGAAAAGAAAGGTATGAAAGTGAATGTAAGTAAAACTAAAGTAATGGTTTTGGAGAGAGAGGATGAAATGACAGAATGTGAGATAATGATAGACGGAAAGAAAGTGGAACAAGTCAAACAATTTGTTTACTTGGGAAGTATGTTTACTAGGGATGGAAAGTGTGATGAAGATATTGAGAGAAGAGTGCAAAAGGGTAACGTAGTGAACGGCGCCATCCATAGTATAATGAACAGCCAAGTAATGTCCCAAAAGTCACGGATGGCTGTTCATAATGCGGTGCTTGTTCCTACATTAATGTATGGAAGTGAAGGTTGGGTATGGCAGAAGAAGCATGAGAGTAGAATTAACGCTGTGGAAATGCGGTCGTTAAGGAGTGTGTGTGGAGTGACGATAGCGGATAGAATAAGGAATAGCACACTGCGTGATAGATGTGGTTTGAAAGAAGATGTAGGATTGACAAAGGAATGCTTCGATGGTTTGGGCACATGGAAAGGATGAGTGAAAGTAGATTGACGAAAGGAATTTATAAATCGGATGTGGATGGATGCGTTAAACAAGGCAGGCCCAGGAGAGTGTTTTCCGACCAAATCGGAGACATCCTTAAGAAAGCTAAATTGCCTAGTGCCCATAACCACAGGGCCTGTATGAGGAGAATTGTGGATGTGAAGGAAGAAGGGAGTTGTGTAAGGATCGTGGTAAGTGGCGCTCCATTGTCTCTGCCTATCCCTGTGGGAAAAAGGCGTGACAATTTGATTGATTGATTGATAAAATCATGACATCTTGATTTGTATGACCGATTCACTGACACTAATTAGACAACGGTCGCCCTTAAAAGTTTGAGTTTAAAGTTTAAAGCAATTTTGTAACACATACTTAGTAACAACAAAGAAACAAATTGTGCAATAATTTCCACCATATATTATTAGTCTTTGAAAACTATCATAAAGTAATATGATTTATAAGGCATTAACATTAATTTAATGTATCATAAAATGAAACTTTGTCTGCAATTGTGTCGGCTTAAACGCTGCCCATTATTTTCTCGAAAAAACGACTTAAACACCATTATATTTTAATAGAAAATGAACTTCATGTGAGTTGTTTTAGAGATTATGTTTCTGTGTTCACAATTACTACATAAGTATAATTTTTAATGTGAAAATCAAATAAATATCGTAAAATTTCTAAGAACGTTAGTATTTTTGTGTTTGTTATGTTTTGTAGAATTTATTGCGATAATTAACTGACGCCATTTTCTGGGAGACAATTAAAATTGTAGGTTTTCCATTTAACGATAGTTTTTCATTTGTTTCTGAACGAGGACATAAAACCCCTTTGATTGCTAAATGTAACAATGTTTCATTGAAGTTGCAATAAAATTAAGAAATAATTAAATTATATAATTGACGATTTGTTTGCGAGATGCTTTCCCAAATAAATTTACGAGCGAACGTTTATGTTTTAAATATTTTATTTATTTGTCTGAATTGTGGCTCCATTATCGTTGCCAATCCCCTATAATATAATTAAGTACTTTGGTCGTTTAGTTTCTATGATACAAGCACTTTTAGTAGGTTATTATAGAAATGTTAAAACATATCAAAGCGTGATTATTTTATAATGATAAAAACGATTGTGGATGTCAGGCAGGCGAGGGAGTTGTGTCACTGCCTACCTTTGCTGTTCTTTACTGTCACTATAAAGAACTACAATTGTTTCTTTAAATGTAAGTAATAAATTATACAAAACTTCATGAGCGAGTCACACGTCAAAACAGCCATCATATCGTCGTCATTATTATCATCAGCCAGAAGGCGTCCACTGCTGAACATAGGCCTCCCCCATAGAACGCCATTTCGATCGACAAGATGCCAGTTGCATTCACCGGTTATTCAGTCCACATAGTTCTCTGGTTCGTAGTCTCCACTCAAGAACCTTTCTTCCCCATCGGTTGTTGGTTCTTCTAGCGTGCCGCTGGTATTACTATCTGTGTGCATGAAAAATAAGAATGAAAGAATATTCTTTTGTTTTGCATTTTTGTTAAGTAAAAACGCTGTGTTCAAAGATAAGCAGATCCTAAAATGTTATCTCATAATTCAGTTAAGTGCACTCGTAAAGAGCGAAATTAAAGGGAGACGTAATTTTCTCCTTTAAGTAAAAGTTATTCAGGTTATTTCATACAAAATTATCATAATAAGGGCTTATCTTTGACATTATGTAAACAGGTGACGTTTTAATTAAAAAAAAAATAAGGATTCTTTTTTATATCTCAAGAAGCAGATGGTTTAAGGTTATGATTTTTTTGTGTGAGAAAAGATTATACTTAGATTTTTGACTTACTTCTATTGTTCTAAAGGTTGGCTTGTAGAAAATGCTAACTAGAATTAGGTCCGCGTGCGTACACCATAGTACGGCAAGTTATAAATAAATACATTATAGATATTCGCACAGGTCGCATTCTGTCGACCCAATCGGGTATCGAACCAAAACGCGTCGTTTCTTTGTAAAACAATCTTTCAGTCTTTTTAGCTTCTTTGTAAAATCCAACTTTGGATCCTTCAAGCGATGCGTAAAAAATAAAAAATTGTAAAATCAAAACAAACGCGATAGTAAGCCGCATAAAATTTGTTTAATTCATTAATCAATGTTTTGGCAAAATCTAAGAAAATACAAGTTTTAAATAATTATCTAAATTTTTATTTATTTAATTAGGTATAAACAACAAGTTACAAACATAACTTATTAAAAAAATTAATCGTTAACCTATAATATTGTACTTAGGCAAGTTTGAAACCTAATTTTGTATATATAATACGTATATACAAAAAGCGCACTAAAATATAAATTATTCAATCTAATTATCACGCTATTATCACAGAGTCGATGGAGCGCCCCTTGCCACGATCCTGGCACAATTCCTTTCCTTCTCTCGCATTTATAATTCTCTTCATACAAGATCTACGGTTATGGGCACTATACAACCCATTGATTTACCAAAAAGGAAAGATACGGTACGAACACAATACGCGTGGAACTGGCAAACTACGGCAAACTACACTTGAATCCAAAGCACGACCTTTAGAGCACACCTATTCTCATGCATTCTGTCTTGTTCGCGTCTATGGGATCTTAATCAATCAAATTGTCACGCCTTCTTTTTTTGCACAGGGATAGCAGAGACAATGGAGTCCCCCTTACACAACTCCCTTGCTTCCTTCACCTCCACAATTCTCTTCATACAGGCTCTGTGGTTATAGGTACTAGGCAATCTAGCTTTCATGATGTCTCCTATTTGGTCGGAAAACACCCTCCTGGGCCTGCCTTGTTTAATGCATTCATCCACATCAGATTTATAAATTCCTTTTATCTACTTTCACTCATCCTTTCCATCGAAGCATCCCTTTGTCAATCCTTGTCACTACATCTTCTTTCAAACCACATCTATCACGCAATGTGCTATTCCTTATTCTATCCGCTATTATCCTTATATTATCCTTAACGACTGCATTTCTACAGCGTTAATTCTACTCTCATGCTTCTTCTGCCACACCCAACATTCACTTCCATACAATAATGTAGGAATAAGCACCGCATTATGAACAGCCATCCGTGACTTTTGGAACATTGTTAATTTATTATGACTAATCATAAAATAACAATTAATATCAACCCTGTTGTTCAATTAATAACAATTCCCACTCAAGGTCGATTCATAGCATTCAGTTCTATGGGATTTTACTGGCTAAGGGTGGGTCTGACACTCCCTTAAAGTGGAACATATATAGGGTGCGCGTTGCGTAGTATGAAACGTGTACACATGTATGAACAGTAGTATAATTTAGGACAGTTATATGTGATTGTGGTGTAGTGGCAGTGCTATGGTTACGTAAACCAAGAACACGGGTTTAAAATCACTTGCCGGTACCAATCTATCTTTGATATATTATGTACTTTGGTTGTCCTGTTGCTATAATAGTTTGCACTTTGGTGTATTGGTTACATACATTCCGGCATAGTGTATGCAAGTGCAGTTATTTACCTGTAAACGCTTTCGCTTCTATTTATTGGCCACACTCCAACTGAACATCAACATTTATTGCTACTTATTGCTTCACTAGTCCTTCAACTTAAAATCAATCAATTAAATTGTCACGTCTTTTCCCCACAAGGGTAGAGACAATAGATTGCAACTTGCCACGATCCTGACACAACTCCAAGCTCTACGCTCTATGGACACAAGGTCGATTTGGTGGACATCCTCAAGAAAGGTAAAGAAAATAAAAATATCTATGAATGACTGTGGTGGTTTTATTATTATTATTGGGGTACAACATTTGCATTTGTGAATTTACCGTTTCCATATAAATGTTTTTTGATGAAACTAATAATATGTGTGTGATTTAAATAACTTTTGTGCATTTTTTACATTGTGTATATTTATTCTATAGAATAAAACAGTAGTAAACAATTTCCTTAGATAAAGGGCATGGGAAATGGTGATTTTCATGTTTGTTTACTACTTGTTTGAGTGAAAGTAGATTGACGAAAGCAATTTATAAATCTGATGTAGATGAATGCGTTAAACAAGGCCGGCTCAAAAGGATGTTTTTCGATCAAATCGGAGACATTCCTCAAGAAAGCTAGGTTGCCTAGTGCTCATCCTTAGAGCTTGTATGAGGATCACGGCAGGTGGCGCTCCATTGTCTCTGCCTATCCTTGTGGGAAAAGCCTGACAATTTAATTGATCGATTGATTGTTTACTACTTGTTCCAAGTAAGAAACCACACAGTATAATTTTGGTAATTTATAGTAAATTACGCGCTCTATATATATTTATTATCTAACGACACACCCTTAAACTAATAACCTTCATAACTAATTACACAAATGGATTATTAGCATATTTGTTAATGGTTATGTTCACGTGTTTACATTAAATACCATAATAATTGTGTTTCGCTTATTTATTATGAATCGGTTGTCGATTGAAGCAAAGGTATTGGCCGGTTTAACCAAATCTACGTACCTTATAAACTACTATTATTATAAATGTAAATGTGAATTTGTTTGTTACTTATTAAATGTCTTTAAACCTAACACAGAATACTTTTAATTAATTTTTTTTTTAACTATACGAGTAAAGTACAATATTTACAATACTCGTGTTTGACTATCGTTTCACCTGTTTGGATTTTTTCTATATTTATTTTTATTTCCGTCTGTCATTTTTATGTTATTTTTTTTATTGTGACTCGACATAGTGTGGTCCTTGAATGAATGTCACTGCTACTACAATTCAATAACTGTGAGTAGCAATCACATCCACTATGCCGGCCTAGATGGAACCGGCAACTTACAAGCTGATTCCGAAACGTGACCAAATCACTTCACGGTCTGTATACTTGTAAGTAGTGGTACTACCCCGGATCGGCAGACTGGGTACCACTGCCTACCACTCTTTGATAACCAGACCCGAAGCAAATATCCATCTCTTTTTTTTTATTAACAAATATTTGCAATATTTAATACTATTAAATATTACAAATAAAAGCTATGAAACAAATATTTGCTCCGACCGGGGATCGAACCCGGGACTTTACGCGCAACAAACCAGTCGCTAAACCGTTCGTCCACGCCTGTCGTCATATCGAGTTATAAATACAAAATAAAGAGATTTAGAGTCGAATTGAGAACCTCCTCCTTTTTTATGACTGTGTTAGAAACCTAATTTTACGCGGGTAAAACCACTGGCACAGCTAGATAAAGAATAAATAATTTATTGAGACTCGACATCTGACCTTTATTTGCCTCATGGTAAGTAAGGGTAGGTCCAGGGACCCACCGCGCAACTTTAATGAGAAAGACAATGAAATTCATTCCCGTTGTCAAAAAGTTACGCGGTCGCTGTTAGTGATAAAAACTACTTTTATTGATTCGGACATTCGAGGTTTCAATGAGCTTAAACTGTTAATGAAAATTAATATTCTCAGTGTGTTTTGATTTTAATTTTAAAGCTCATTATTGGTGTTTAACTGTCAAAACGAAGCTTACTCTCATTGTCATTGAGTTTACGGGGTCGACCCGCAGGTCTAAGAGCGCTGAAAATGACAAAAGAAATCGTTTATTGTTGCATTAGTATGCCGGACAACAGGTATATTTACGCTACGCTTAAAGGGTCCAAGATTTATAGGATAGGAAGCACACAAGGGATTTTAAGAGTGGTAGGCAGTGTTACCCAGTCTGCCGATCCGGGGTAGCACTGAAGTGATTAAGTCGCGTTTTGGTATCAGCTTGTAAGTTAGCGAAGTAAGGAAAGTTGTGTCAGAATCGTAGCGCTCCATTGTCTATGCCTATCCGTGTGGGAAAAAAGGCGTGACAATTTAATTGATTGATTGTTTCTTTGACACAAGAACTTTAGTAGTTTAATATAGAAACGTAAAATAAATAATAATATACTAAATCTGCCTACAACATTTATTTAATAAATATTTCAACGTTAATCTTTGAAAATTACACCAAATACACTCTCCTCGTGAAATGAGGTTGATGCCTAATATAGACTATGGGAAATTGTGTCGAATTTTAATAGGATTAGGTGTGTTGTCGCCCTAAATATGTTGATTGAAATTTGCAATTAGTTAGTCTAATGATTCCATATATTTGGAGCCCGTGACAGATATATTTGAGTGATAAATCATGTAAGAGCCTTCCTAATCTATGTACATTACCACAATTGATTATTAAGGTACAAGTTGGCACGAGATTCGTATTTATAAATACAGTATTAGAAATCAAATTGTCACGCCTTTTTCCCACAGGGACAATGGACAATGGAGCGCCACTTGCCACGGTCCTGACACAACTCCCTCGCTTCCTTCACATTTACAATTCTCTTCATACAAGCTCTATGGTTATAGGCACTAGGTAACCTAGCTTTCTTAAGGATGTCTACGATTTGGTCGGCATACACCCTCCTAGGCCTGCCTCGTTTAACGCATCCATTCACATAAGATTTATAAATTCTTCGATGCTGTTTGAAAGAGGATGTAATGGAAAGGATTGACAAAGGAATGCATCGATGGTTTGGGCACATGAAAAGGATGAGTGAAAGTAGATTGACGAAAAGAAATAATAAATCTCAGTATTAAAAGCCTTGAGAAAGATCTTTTGAGTATTATTTTATTGTGACTCGACATATGACAGCACCTCGCCTTATGTTAAGTTAGTGTGCGGTCTACGAATAGATGCGGCTGCTTCTACAGTTAAAAATCTGCAAGTAGAAATCGCATTCACTATGCTGGCCTAGTTGGAACGGGCAACTAAACCCGAAACGCGACTAAGTCACTACACAGTCTATACTTGTAAGTGGTGATACTAAC
This sequence comes from Tinea trinotella, assembly GCA_905220615.1. NCBI lineage: Eukaryota > Metazoa > Arthropoda > Insecta > Lepidoptera > Tineidae > Tinea > Tinea trinotella. Next base: position 1,379,025 of record HG992326.1, read on the forward strand.
CCGTATTGGCAGACTGGGCACCACTAGTACCACTCTTAGAAAAAGGATGGATTTTTGTCACTCTTTGTCTCTTTGGACACATTTAGAATAAATAAAAGGAGGAGATAGGATAGGAGGAGAAACGGTGGTCTATCATCTCTACCTCTGTAAGATTGATAGAGTAAGGTTTTATAGACAAGCGTCCTCTATCATGCACTAGCTTATATTATAGTTCAGCTATCTTCTACTAGATGGCGCTGCAAAAATATATGCATTATATTTATACGAAAAACCTTATATTTATTTGTGATTTTAGGCTATTATTATTTAAATATTTATTTAAGTACTTTAGTATAAAAATACTGGGATTTTAGTGTATTTTTTCGTTTAGTTGTTTGCGGATAGCCTACTGCGCCAGTTTGCGCTGGTGTTTCACCGCGCACAGTCGCATTGGAAGGGTGGGGTTTTCGCTTCCATAAAGAAAATACGCATTTCTACGTTTTCCTCGCGATAATTTAATAGTATTTTAAAACTACGAGGGTGTTGGAATTTTCGAAATACTAATTAAAAGGTGAGGTTTCTTTATTAGTACATACATATTAATATTTTATTACCTATTTAATATTTTTTAAGTATTATTAAGTATTTTGAAATTCGCAATTTTTATTGCTAATAACAAGCAATATAAACAATAATTGATTAATTCTTAAATGTTTTTAGATATAAATAATAACTATAACAAACAGAATAATTTTATAATAATAATACAAACAATTAATAGTGAATAACTAAAACGTATTTTGTAAACTCTGAAAAGACTAAAAACAATACGGTGCTGCCCTCTTTTACATAACGACTAAATTGGTAACTACTTTTTTTTTACAGCGCCATCTGTTATCAAGTAGCAGTACTATATTACTAATTCGTTAATTTTTTTTTGCAGAAGCTCCAGCGAAATGGTAAGTACTTTTTTTAACATAAAATCCAATATATATATATATATATATATTATTTTATCGTGGCTCAAAATAGGTTGACAGCACCTCCTTGATGTTAACTATCAGGAGCGTGGATGTTAACTAACTGCAAGTAGCAATCGCGTTCACTATGCTCGCCTAGTACAGCTAGGAACTTTCAAGCTGACCCCGAAACGCAATCTAGTCCCTTCACAGTATGTATACTCGAAAGTAGTGGTACTACCCCGGACCGGCAGACTGCAAATGATTTCCAACCGTACCACAATAAATAAATTGCATTTATACGTGGTCTATACATGGATTACCCAGTTTCAGTTAAGTAGAATTATAATTTACTTTCAGTATGGTTTCGTGAATTTCGCATTGGAGCTGCTCGTGAAGAAGACGTTTGGGGATGAAACATGGGAAAAGATCAAGTACGTTTTTACATTGGCATGACATCAATCAATCAATCAAAATATTACGCCTTAAGTTCCACAGGGATAAGCAGTGATAATAGCGCGGTACTTTTTACGATCCTGACTCCACTCTCTCCTCCCATCCACGTTTTTCATCAAAAAAAGGTGATTGAAACTAGGGATGTAATGTTATGAAGCTCTCTCCGTATCCGTAACCAAAACTATCGGATAGGGTATCGGGACGAGGTCAGATGTCGTGTCACAATAAAAAAAAAGATATTTTAAGAAGAAAAGACGTAGATATGTTATTCGAGCCCCGAAAGAGGCACTTTAAAACTATGCAAGTAAGCAAACCTGAACTCAGTGTCGCGATGCAGAGCAACATATATTTGTCTCTTTTTCGCTCTCAATTACCATCATACCGTCCTACTTCAAATAACTATCATTTATCCTACTCGTGTGTAATCGTTGGCTAGTCGTGGTTGATCGTTTAAACTCGTGCCATTTGTATACACCAAAACTCGTGTAGGTGAAGTATCTACTATTTTTAACTTATAATATCACTAAATGTACTTCTATTAAACAGAATAGTAAACTACACGGAATAGTAGATATTTACAATCTGGCTCGACTTGCCAGATGGTAAACAAAGGCAGGTCCAAAAGTGCCGCTGACTGAAAAAACCGACACAATGTACAACTGCCTCAGTCGCCAGTAGCTGGTGCAGCAATCTTCTTTTATATTTTTATAAGTGTATTATAAGATGCAATTTTATGAATTAAAAGAGTGAATGTATATTCTCCAGGGAAAAAGCGAAGGTAATAATGGAAGGTTCATTCCTGGTGCGTCAGATATATGAGGATGAAATAACATACAACCTGATCCATGCTGCTGTCGAAGTACTGCGTAAGTATCATTGATAAAAATAACAGAGAGAAATCCTTTGTAAAGAGACATCCTCAAGAAAGCTGGGTTGCCTAGTGCCCATAACCGTAGAGCTTGTATGAAGAGAATTGTGGATGTGAGGGAAGCGAGGGAGTTGTGTCAGGATCGTGGCAAGTAGCGCTCTATTGTCCGTGCTTTTCCCTGTGGGAAAAAGGCATTTTCTTCATTTGTGACATTTTCTTAATTGATGCATGGTAAATCTAATAACTTTTTTTAATATTGCAGAAATTCCAGCTGATGCTATTCTGGAACTCTTCGGAAAGACCTTCTTCGAGTTCTGTCAAGACTCTGGCTATGATAAGATCCTGCAAGTTTTAGGTGCTACACCAAGGGACTTCTTACAGGTTGGTGGAGCTAATGAATTATAATCAGACTGAACTATAGATTTTGTTCGTTAGGTTCTTGAATGAAGGCGACTGCTACTAGTTGAATAACTGCAAGTTGTAGTCGCACCCACTATGCCTGCTTGGAACTGGCAACTATCAAGCTGATTTTGAAACGCCACTGAGTCACTTTTGGGTCTGTTAACTTGGAAGTGGTAGTACCATAAACTGCGTTTGTTCTTTCAAACGCAGTTTATGGTAGTTTGCGCTCATGGACTTTTGCTTACCAATAGTTTATAGTTTCATAAGTATAATCGAAAAAGTCGACTATTTAAATTTTCATATCGACTATAATATCCCGTAATCTAACCTTTTTTCTATTACCTTTTTTTAATATTATAAAATTTCATTAAAGTTTACTCCTAAAGATTCGATTTTCATATAAGGCCCCAAGTATGCAAATTTTATAAAGAGTGAAATTAAAACAAGCTATATCGGAAAACGTAGATTACACATTCTATAGGAAATGTATACTCTGCTATTCGTATACTCTGTATACTCTGCTAATGTATACTATAGGTATAGACCAATGGTGTTTTAAGAAAAAGATGATGATAATGTTTTTAAATTTAAAACAATTGGTTGTCTGTAAAGTCGGTTTACTGACGATAGTTGAACGTGATAACGTCATAAGAAAATACTGATGGAATGGTTGCATTTTTGCAAGAAATTTTTAATTTTATTTGTTTAATAGATATTTTGTATAGATATAGAGAAGGAGGTAAATGTAAATCACAATTGAATTGATCAAGTTACATTTATTTGTACGCATAAATACAATTATGTAATTTTTTTATTGTATATTAACATATTATATATTAATATTAATAGTATTAATATTATTAATATTAATAGTACGCATCGCTCACTCAAGTAGAAGAGAGACAGTTGTCGAACGCTGCCGAACGCGGAGGCCGATTTTGCCTCTTTGTCGCTCGTTCCGCGCTCTCACTTGCACTTCAAGCCTTAGAACGCGCGAGGTAACGCCGCATGAGTCATGTTTTTCGTGCATGCTGCTGGCTCCATCGAATTATAAGACGTTGTCACGTCAAAAGCGTGTGTATAATATCAATCAATCAAATTATCACGCATTTTTCACACAGGGAAAGGCAGAGACAATGGAGCGCCACTTGCCATGACCCTGACACAACCCCATCGCTTCCTTCACATTCACAATTCTCTTCATACTGTAATACTTATTATTTCTTATTGTTGATGTTTTCTATCGTTGTGACGCGACCACGGTTTGCTTGATGGTAAGCAAGAAGAGGTCCAAGAGCCTAAACTAAACCTAATAAAAAATACAATAAAATGATGCTTTATTTCATTTCAGAACCTGGATGCTCTCCATGATCACCTCGGTACCTTATACCCAGGTATGCGAGCACCATCTTTCCGCTGCACCGAGCGGCCTGAAGATGGAGCTCTCGTCCTCCATTACTACTCCGACCGCCCTGGACTGGAGCATATCGTCATTGGCATTGTCAAGGTAACATTCTTTTTATTTATTGAGACTCGCAATATGACTGCACCCCACGTGATGTTAAGCTGGAGTGTGGTCATAATTTTTTATATTGTGACACGACATATTACAGTACCCCGCTTGATGTTAAGCCGAAGTGTGATCCATGAATGAATGTCACTGCTACTACAACTTATTACCGGCCTAGATGGAACCGGCAACTTACAAGCTGATCCCGAAACGTGATCAATATCACTTCACGGTCTGTATACTTGTAAGTGGTGGTACTACCCCGGATCGGCAGACTGGGTACCACTGCCTACCACTCTTTACTGCTACTACAATCAGTAGCAGTCGTAATCTGACGACTGCTAGACCCGTAGCCTCTTATATTTATTAATAAATATTTGTGGAAAAAATGTTACTATTAAATATTACAAATAAAAGCTATGAAATATTAACTCCGATCGGGAATCGAACCCTGCGCTTTACGCGTGACAAACTGGTGTACTAACTAATGCTCCACGCCACGCCACTACCTAAAACAGTAAAACTAACTACGAAGCTAAGTAAAAAAACTAAAACTAAACCTAGTACCAAACAAGGTAGATTTCGACAGATCACCCCTAGACCATTTCTTTATTACTTTTCACACAAAAGTTATGATTTTCAGACAGTAGCAAGCAAGCTGCATAACACTGAAGTGAAAGTGGAAGTCCTGAAAACTAAGGAAGAGTGTGATCATGTCCAGTTCCTGATAACTGAAACTTCGAACACAGGGCGAGTTTCAGTGCCAGAAATTGCTGAAATCGAGACTTTGTCTTTGGGTATGTAGTTAATATTATTTTTCTATTATACATTATACAGGACAACCAAAGTATTTTATTTAGTGTGATAATAATAGAATTTTGTATAGCGATTCCGCCCGAGGAAAATACTCTCATAGTGACGGCGACTGAGGCATAAGTTGAACCAAATCGAGAAGTTGAATCGGATCGAATCGGTCGACAAGTCACTAATTTGTAGTGACATCTGACCTTGACTTATTAAAAGTTACTACTTAACAAATGTTACGGTCGTGTTTAAGAAAATCGCAGCGTAGATAGTACAACAAGAGTAGGTTTTATAACCTACTCTTATTATCTACGCTGGTAGAACTATACCGCTCAAATTTTTAAAGTCGACCGTGGTGTAGTGGCATTGCAATGGTTTCGCAAACCGAGAGCACTGGTTAAAAACGGTACCAATGTATCTTTGATTTTTATGTACTTTGATTGTCCTGTTTCTATCATACAAGCACTCTCAGAAGCCTAATATAGGAATGTAAATAATAATAAAATAATCAATTAATCAAATTGTCACGCCTTTTTTCCACGGGGTGTCGCTCAATCGCTTCACTCAAATCCACAATTCTCTTTATGCAAGCTCTACGTTATGGGCACTAGGCAATCCAGCTATCTTGACGATGTCTCCGATTATATATTAATTAGGTATATAAATAAAATCGGTTTTGTCCCTGACGACGTCAGGACAAGGAAACTGCGTCTTGTGGACCTTCACTATACTCACCAGTTATTTATCTGATTTCTACTAGAATGTTACCTATAAAATTATATAATATACGTCTTGCAGAACCAAAAGTGAGTCCAGCAACTTTTTGTCGCGTGTTCCCGTTCCACATGATGTTTGACCGACAACTAAATATCATACAAGCCGGGCGTACTGCTCTACGTATTCTGCCAAGGTTGAACCGGCCTGGTTGTAAGATTACTGATGTCCTTGATACCGTAAGTAACATAATAATTTATTAGAATATCATCATCGGCCAGAAGGCGTCCACTGCTGAACATAGGCCTCCCCCTTAGAACGCCATTTCGAACGACAAGATGCCAGTTGCATCCACCGATTTTTCGTGACTTTCACTATGTTGTCAGTCCACCTAGTGGAAGGCCTACCTACGCTGCGTCTTCCGGTTTGTGGTCTTCACTCTAGAACCTTTCTTTTCCATCGGTTGTCGGTTCTTTGAGCGATGTGGTTGTCGGTTCTTCAAATATAATATTACCATATTATGAATTAAATTGTCACGCATTTTTCCAACAGGGATAGACAGAGACAACGGAGTGCCACCTGCGACGATCCTGATATAACTCCTTCGCATCCTTTACATCCACAATTCTCTTTATACAAGCTCTATGGTTATGGGCACTAGGCAACCCTTCTTGAGGATGTCTCCGATTTAGTCGGAAAATACCCTTCGGGGCCTGCCTTGTTTAAAGCATTCACATCAGATTTATAAATGCCTATTATCAGATTTATTCATATATTATTTTAGTTAAAATTAATTAAACTATAAATAAAACATATCATCTAGAGACGTCCCAAGAAGATAGTCTCAAGGAGACTGGCAACATTTCTTCCTTGTATAGCGAGGCTAATACGTTGGCAGAAATAATTGTCAGCTCTCCTGTTTCCAGACTTCTACGTCAGCCGCTTGGACAACTCCTTAACCAGCCTCTTGGCTGAAGGTCTCCAACGGTCCAATGTCCTGACCCTTAACGGCATATACTTAATAATTATATTAGATATTTCAAAAGGAAATCTTGTAGAGGTTTTAAATTTATAAAATATTGCCTGTTTTTATTGTGACTTGACATATGAAAGCACCCCGCCTGATGTTAAGCTGGAGTGCGGTCCATGAATAAAGGTGACTGATACTACGATTAAACAACTGTGACTTACAGTCGCATCCTCTATGCTGGCTTACTTGGAACCGGCAACTTACAAGCTAATCCCGAAACGCGAATCACTGTGTATAGTTGTAAGTGGTGGTACTACCCCGGATCGGCAGACTGGGCATCACTGAATACCACTCTTTGCAATATGCACCCACAGCAAATATCCACTTCTTTTTTCTAATAAAAAATATTTTTTTAATATTTAAGCTAATTAAAGATTATAAAAAAAGCTATGAAACAAATATTAGCTCTGACCGAGAATCAAACTTTACGCGGAACAAACTAGTGTCAGAGTCGCGTTTCGGGATCAGCTTATAAGTTGCTGGTTCCAACTCTAGCTTAACATCAAGCGTGTCCAGCTATAATAAAAAAACTATGATTAAAATACGTTGCACAGGTACGGCCTCACCTTGACATGACATTCACTAACATACTAGCACATATTAACACGGTGTATGTGTTGAAGACAAAGCCAGAAGAGATGGTGGTCAGTGATCCTCATGAGCAGTATACGTCGTTGAGATTGAAGGTATGTTACAATAATTTGAGGCAAATCAATCAATCGATCCAATTGTCAAGCCTTTTTCCCACAGTGATGAGCAGAGACAATGGAGCGTCATTTGTCATGATCCTGACATGAGCCCTTGCTTCCCTTACATCCACAATTCTCTCCATTTACAATTCTCTCTACTGTTATGGGCACTAGGCATCCCAGCTTCTCTGGAGATGTCTCCGATTTTGTCCGTAAGCAGATGACAAGACAGTTCTTTGACACCCTAAATCCGGTAAAATGAATTTGATTAGAATGATGAGTTTAATTGATAATTTTTCTTCCTCATTTGAACATGACTTTTTTTGTTTATATGTTCTTTATAACTACTTTCATATTTTGTTTTTTAATCCATTTTTGCCTGTAATTTGTGTTGACTGTTAAATGGCCCTATATTAGTTTAAGATATCTTGTTTATATTCTAAACTATACTAGCTGTAAGTCAACCATAAATAAATAAATTTGGTCGGAAAATACCCACCTCTCGATTAACGCATCCATCCACATCAGATTTATAAATTCTTCTTATCAATCTACTTTGACTTATCTTTTCCATGGGCACTTCTTTCGTAGCATTCCTTTGTCAATCCTTGTCCCTACATCTTCTTTCAAACCACATGTATCGCGCACTGTGATATTCCTCATTCTATCCGCTATGACGCTAGTGACGATTTCTACAGCTTTATGTACCTTTCTTTTCTTTTTTATTTCAGGGTCAGATGCTGTACATTCCTGAATTCGACGCAATCGTCTTTCAATGTTATCCCAGCGTTACTAACTTGGATGACTTGACTCGGTAATTAAGCATTTTACTTTTTAAATTTCAACAGGGCAAGCTAATAGCCGTTTTGACGTTTTGCCGTTAATGATTTCGTATAAATTAATAATTATGTTTGAAGGAGCAAATTGCTGTTCTTTCTAGTCACTTTCTGGCCACTTGAAGTAGCTATCGTCTGTCTTTCTACCCACCAATCTAATGTGGCTTTTAACAAAGTATTGATTTTCAAATTTTCATGTAATTCTTGCAGCCGTGGTCTCTGTATTTCCGACATACCACTTCATGACGCGACGCGTGACCTAGTGCTCATGTCTGAACAATTCGAAGCTGACTACAAACTGACACAAAGCCTGGAAGTGCTTACTGACAAACTGCAGCAGACTTTTCGCGAATTGGACAGGGAGAAACAGAAAACTGATCGGTAAGGGGTTTGTCAGTTATTTTTCACATTGCCTATGATATATGTATCGCCGTTTTCAACCTGATGTTAAGCTGGAATTACGTTGCCTGATATTTAGTTTTATGCTGTGTTTGATATAGAGTCTAGATCAAACACGTTTCCCAACGTAGGCCCCACGCCCCACACGGAGGCAATTTAAAAATGGATTTGACACGACTTTAATCCTTTTTTTTTTTGCTTTGGGAACAAAACAATTATTAAAGATTAAAATTTATTTATAGGGGGCTTAAAAATTTAGAAATGTGAAGGTGGGGCAAGGACTAAAAAAGGTTGGGAAACACTGATCTAGACAGAAAAAAGTAGTACGAAATCTTGTTTTATAAAATATAGGTTTCTGTCAAATTAGTTTATTTAGACTACATTAATTATATCCTGGCTGATGTTAAGCTGGAGTGCGGTCGATGAGTGCAGGCGATTGCATAAATAACTGTAAGTTTTGACGACAGGCGTGGACGAACGGTTTAGCGACTGGTTTGTTGCGCGTAAAGTTCCGGATTCGATCCCCGGTCGGAGCAAATATTTGTTTCATAGCTTTTATTTGTAATATTTAATAATATTAAATATTGCAAATATTTGTTAATAAAAAAAAGAGATGGATATTTGCTTCGGGTCTGGTTATCTAAGAGTGGTAGGCAGTGGTACTGCCGATCCGGGGTAGTACCACCACTTACAAGTATACAGACCGTGAAGTGATTTGGTCACGTTTCGGGATCAGCTTGTAAGTTGCCGGTTCCATCTAGGCCGGCATAGTGGATGTGATTGCTACTCAGTTATTGAATTGTATTAGCAGTGACATTCATTCATGGAAAACTCTTTGGCTTAACATCAAGCGGGGTGCTGTCAAATGTCGAGTCACAATAAAAAAATAAATAAAAAAAAAGTGCAAAAAATATTTGAGTAATGGATCCGGTAATATCACTGTAATTAGATTCTTTATTGGATATAGATTGTTTGGTTCTAGTTCCCAAAGTATAGTACCTATATTTTAACATAAATTAATAACAAATTGATGCTTTATGCAAAATATTAAAGGATTATGAGTTTTAATAAGGCGACTGTGGTGTAGTGGTATCGCAGTAAATCACTTGCCAGTACCAATGTAATTAATATGATATGATACTTTGATATGAGATACTGATAATAAGCGCTTTCTTCGCCATATAGTGTAAAGATATTATGTATGTACGTATATTGATATATTATTTTTATTTCAAATATTAGATATAAGCACTCTCCACATGTATTATCACCCCTCCCTCTAAGGTTAGCTGGTAGAAAATGCTATTTAGCATTAAGCTCGCCCATTGTATTGTGTTTTTTCTTTGCAATAAAGAATTTTGTTATTATTATTATTATTAAGACCTCATTTCTTTTCATTTTAATGTAACGGACATCTGTCATATGACTTACCTAATGGTAAGGAAGGAAAAGTCTAAAAGCTCTTAACTGACTGGTAAAGCATTCTACTTGTAGATTATTCTACAAACAGTCCTCGTTCAATTTTAAACTTATTAAAAAATAATTTTTTATTGCAGCCTTTTGTATTCGGTTCTGCCAATAAGCGTTGCTACAGAACTACGTCATGGAAGACCAGTTCAAGCTCGTCGTTATGACCCTGTGACTCTCCTCTTCAGTGGAATAGTAGGCTTCGCTAACTACTGTGCTCGTAACACTGATCACAAGGGAGCCATGAAGATTGTGAGGATGTTGAATGATTTGTATACCGCCTTCGATGTTTTGACAGATCCGAAGAGGAATCCTAATGTTTATAAGGTTTGTCCATTAGAAAGACTTTGCAGTATAACAGATAAGAGTATTGCAGAATATGGCCGTTGAAGCTGAAAGGTTCTTAAACTGTCACCACGTATAGTAAAACGCATTTTTTTGTTATTGTGGCTCAACAAAAAGAGCGACAATCCCAAATGATGTTAGAGGCAGGGGTGCAAACCATAAAGGCAATATAAGTTTCGCTTGAAAGATCTGAGGTTATAGAATGCTGAAAAGACGTGGGCTTTGCTGAAAGCTTTATTAAAGTTAAAAGCTTACTCTGTTACCATACACTTTGTAAACTTACAGATATAAGATTTGCAGACATCCTAGATATTGAAACTTTTGAGTTATCGGTGTGGGGTATGTGATTTCGCATGATTTCACCTGGCACGTTGTTTAATGGCTAAACATTATACATGCGCAAAACGCTTCCATCAAATGATACGGAGTGATATGTATATTTTTTCCATCGGAACTAGTTCACTCATCTAGTTCACTAGTTCATTTAGTTCAAGGAAGCGCATTCGGTTAGTTCATTCGGTAAAGAAAAGCTGCAGTTGTTCTGAGAAATCAAGATATCCTTTCTTCTATAGATCCTTTCTATAGAATTATTTTAGATCATACACTTCACAAATGTACACAGAAACTATAATAAACAATAATTATAATCACAATTACCAATTCGCATAATTTAAAACTGCAAATATTCGTTAGAAAAATACGTTATAAAAAGACGACGAGTTGCTGCTCTCTTCAATATACTTTCCTACCATTACTCGTAATGCACGCGGTGTAAATATTTTCTTGTGCACGCGGAGAGCAATGGATATATAAAATATACTTTCACGGTATTACGCGAAAATACTAGGTACGAGTAACGAACGAGGTACGATTCCGTACGAATGTACGACGTGTTTATATCTCGTTCCATCATAGGAGTGGTGAGTGAGTGGATATGCGATGCATGACTTGGAACTAAAAGAACTAGAGACACATTTGAATTTGCAGTGAACGAGTGTGTGGTGTAGTACCAGGATCGGAAGTATATCATTTTAGTGACTCGTTCCGGAACTACCCAAGTCTACTAAACATAAAAATATATCACGCTGTGAATATTTTTACTAACTTTGTGGTTGCAAAAATATTATTATTATTATTGTTTACATTTCTATATTAAGCTACCAAACTATCAAACCAACAGGACAACCAAAGTACATATATCAAAGATACATTGGTACCGGTGGGTGGTCTCGATCTCGTGCTCTCGGTTTGTGTAACCATTGCACTGCCACTACACCACGGTCACCTTATAACATATATATTATATAATATATATTGGTTATTGGTGAACTATAGTTTATGGATAGTAGTTGTTTACTTTTTACTCGACAAGAAAGGGTTAAGGGTTATGATTTTATAAACCTTTTTCTTAAGTTTTATATGTACAGGCTATAATCCTTAAGAAAGTTCGGTTGCTTAGTGCCCATAATCGTAGAGCTTGTATAACGAGAATGGTGGATGTGAGATAAGCGAGTTAGTTTGTCAGGTTCCATCTATTGTCTTTGCCTATCCCTGTAGTAAAAAGTGACAATTTGATTGATTGATCGAGGTTATAATTGACGAGATTATTTAGGCCTTCCGCAAGCCATGGTAAAATCGGACGATCGTATCGGATCGTAATAAATTATTTTTATTAATAAAGACTACAGTGCAACCATCATACTCGCACATCAAATCAGTTGTACAGTGTAACTTCTAAAAAATCAAGCATGTTACAGGTGGAGACAGTTGGTGACAAATATATGGCTGTGTCTGGATTACCGGATTACGAGGAAGGTCACGCACGTCACATTGCATTGTTGGCTTTGGAAATGATCGACCTCTCGCAGACAGTCACTGTTGATGGAGAACCTGTGGTAAGTATTACTTCATATACAACTGAACTCTTCCTTAACGGCTGTACCGACATTATTGAATTCAAAGCATGGTAAGCAGTGGTCCTCGCCCAGTCTGCCGATCCGGGGTAGTACCACCGCTTACAAGTATACAGACCGTGAAGTGATATGTTCGCGTTTCGGGATCAGCTTGTAAGTTGCCGGTTCTAACTAGGCCGGCATATGATTGCTACTTACAGTTATTGAATTCTAGTAGCAGAGACATCCATTCATGGACCACACTCCAGCTTAACATCAAGCGGTGTGTTGTCATATGTCTAGTCACAATAAAATAAAAATAAAGTACCACCACTTCTTGGTTGTGAAGTGACCTTGTCGCATTTCAGGCTGAGCTTGTAAGTTGCCGGTTCGAATTAGGTCAGCATAGTGGATGTGACTACCAAAGTGACACACCAGTTTCACGTTGTCTTTATCATGTCAGCGTCAGCCATTAATTGTCTACTGTTTTTTTAAATTATTATTGTAGCTCGAAATATGTTTGCACCGCACCTGATGTTAAGCTGGAGTGCGGTCCATTAATAGAAGCGACTGCTACAGTTAACTAATTGCAAATAGCAGTTGCCTTCATTATACCAGCCTAATTAGAATCGACAACTTTTGAGCTGAAACCGAAATGCGACTGAGTTACTACACGATCTTTACACTTGAAAGTAACCACCAACTATCTGCCTAACACTACAGAGGCCTGCTAAAAGCGGGCTATATCAAACGGTTACCTCCCACTTAAGCAGGTTGGCAGTACATTTTTGGAGTCTTGAACATGTCAATGCTATTTTTTTATATTGAGACTCAACACCTGACATCGAATTGCCTGATGTTAAGCAAAGGTCCAAGAGTAACAACTAGAAGAATGACTTAGTTCACGGTTGCCTTAGTTGCCGTCACTATGCCGACCAAAACTACCCTCAAAGTTCTAAAGACTCATCGCACTGTGCTAAAAACGATAATTTTTTAGGGTATAACCATTGGCATTCATTCTGGCGAGGTGGTGACGGGCGTGATTGGTCATCGCATGCCTCGTTACTGCTTGTTTGGCAACACTGTCAACTTGACCAGCCGCTGCGAGACTACTGGTGTTCCCAACACTATTAATGTCAGCGAGGACACTTACAAGTAAGAATTATATCTTAATTTGTTATTGTAGAGCTGAGCGTGAAGAAATATCTGCCACCGGCAGAGTTACTGGCGCCGTAATCGGCACTGGTTGCTGGTCTCAACTATTCCAAAATAATTACTACTCGTTATTACTTTGGAATAGTGGTCAGTATTTGAATCTTTATGTCTGCAATTTTCTAATAATATATTTAAATCACGTTTTGGGATTAGCTTGAAAGTTAATGGTCCCAACTAGACTGGCATAACAGAAACTATTGCTTCTTGTAGTTTTTTTTGTAGTATCATAGACACAGAAAGACCAAAGTATTATATGAATGATACATTGATACCTAGCAAGTATCAACCCGCAAACTTGGCATCCTGAACAAGGTGCGGCGGTTCTTCGCGCCAGAGCTTCGCCTACTTTTATACAAGGCTCAAATACGCTCGTGCGCGGAGTACTGTTCGCATCTCTGGGACGGCTCTGCCAAGTATCTTCTCAATGCCCTGGATTCATTGCAGCGCCGAGCTGTCCGAATTATAGGAGATGCAGAGGTTACACGAACTCTGGAGCCCCTGCAACTACGCAGAGACATGGCGGCTCTGTGCGTCCTCTATCGCCTATACCACGGAGAATGTTCCGAGGAGCTCTTTAACCTTGTTCCTACCTCATCTTTTCACACCCGTAATACCCGCACTGGTCGGGGAAAGCATCCGCATTTTGTCGACCGAATCGGCAGTCGAACTAAAAAGTTCGGTGCGTCTTTTCTTTGTAGAACAATCGACAAGTGGAATGCTTTGCCAGCCCACGTGTTTTCTCCCTCCTATAACCTTGGATCCTTCAAGCGATGCGTGAAGAAGCACCTTTGGCCGGCATAGTGACGACGACTGAGGCAGCCGTGAACTAACTCGGATGTTTCAGTCGTCGTCACTCTTGGATCTCCTCTTGCTTATATCAAAAAAAAAGAAAAAAGTAGTTTTAGAATCCGAAACGCTTGGTAGCCGTATCACTACCACTACGCCATGGTCGTCTTTAACTGTTCAAGCATTCGTCTCCATTCATTTCAACATCAAGCGGGGTGCTATCACATAATAAATAAATAACAATAATATTGCACAAAAGGTTTTAATCATCAAACAGATCAATATACTTCTTTAAGGAGTCAGGTAAAGGCAAATTTGGTATGCCAAACGGCAATTGAAAATTCCTCAACAAAGCATTTCTAATCTCGCATCGGCACAAATGTTTCAGTTCTGCCGGTTTCAACCCGCACCTTGTACTTGGAATCAAATGATCCCTCAACAAATCACCATATTTCTCCAAAACCAACTTCCTTTGATAATTGTAATCGATAGGAAAACTAGAATCTTTAAATTCCTCTTCTATATTTAGGAACATCGTTGGAATTGTTCTAAGAATCAGTTTGAGACACCCGACTAGTTCGTATGGATATTTTCCTTTAAATTCCATTAGTCGATCTAAGATTGTTTCTATAGGGTTACTTGAAGACGAGTCTTGGTTAATTTTCCCACCGAATCTTAGCAAAATCATTAGCATTTCCGAAGCTCCCATTTGTATGACCACACGTACCGGGGAGGCTTTGCCGCAACTCTCTAAAGGCACGTCAATAAAACGACACATTGTCCCTTCGATGTTGTATTCTAGATTAGCGTTTGTCGCATGATCTAAAAAGTAAACTAGTGCATGAACGTTTTCTTCACGATCTAGAAAATCAGATTTCCAACCGGCTAAGAAATGTGGAGCTGATGTTCCGAATATTGCACCTGGAAGTATAATTAGATTTATGATGAGAGATTATATAGTGTTTTATTGGCATAATTATTTAAGACGATGCGTAACATGGTAGGCAGACAGTTGGTGGCCATTTACTCAGTCTGTCAATTCGTGATAGTGCCTCTACAGTGACTCTATCGTTGAATTAAATAAATTTTATGCGGCTTACTATCGCGTTTATTCTGGTTTTGATTATTTTTTTCATTATTATTCCGACGTTTCGAGAGCTTTGCAGCCATCGTGGTCACGAAGAGACTCGGACACGGAGAGGGAGAGGACGTGGGAGAGGACGTTTCAGAGTGGGAGAGGACACTTCCGGTGCATTAAGTGTCCTCAGCTGGTTGAAATTACCACCCTACACAGGTGCAAATCCCCCCATAGTGACCAAGTCGCGTTCGGGGACTAGTTTGTGTAGCACCAGTTGCGTTGGGGGTTGTGGATTCGGTTAGGGACAGTGGCATCCTGCTGACCTGCAGTATCCCGGTGAGAGTTTGTTGACCCGTCGGCCAGGGAGACCCGTAGCAACGGTTCACCGCTGGCCGCCCGCCGTATAGTACAGGGGCCTGAGCCCACCGCTAACCACGGAGGGAGGCTGCCCCACCATGC
Organism: Tinea trinotella; assembly: GCA_905220615.1. NCBI lineage: Eukaryota > Metazoa > Arthropoda > Insecta > Lepidoptera > Tineidae > Tinea > Tinea trinotella. The sequence continues at coordinate 1,394,913 of HG992326.1, forward strand.
GGCGCATAATCTCGGGGTGATTCGTCTTGCCGATTGGTGATCGGATATGGGGTCCAGGCGATCACTTCCGGGAGGGTACGGGGGCCCTTCCGTCAGACGGATCAGCAAACTCACACCGCCGGGATGCATGTGGCTAAGCGGATAGCTGCACTTTCGTCTCTGCCGAAGAAACAACCCCCAACATTTTCACGCACCCCCCCCCCCCCCCCCCCCTCCATATGCAAGCACACAACAAGAAAAATAGAGTTTTTCCAGCGGCAAAAAAAAACCCCATTACAAAGGAGTTTGGCGTGGATTTCACGAATATACGTGGAATCCACGCCAATCTCAGTGCCGTCCATCACCATCTTGAGACGGCACAGCCCGCTCTGCTCTTCTTGACGGAGACGCAGATAAAGGCTCCGGCTGACACCTCGTATCTTCAATACCCCGGCTATTCGCTTGAGGAAAGATTCTTAGCGAAAGCCGGGGTATGTGTGTACATCCGGTCCGATATCTGTTGTCTCCGTCTGCTTTGCTTGGAGGATCCTTCCCTGTCCATCCTCTGGGTACACGTGGATCTTGGTTCCCAAGCCAGGATCTACGGGTGCCTTTATCGTTCCCACCACGGGGATTCGGAGACAACCCGGCTCTTCGATTCTCTGAGCCGGGCGACAGATGAAGCGCTGGAGCGGTTCCCGACCGCGGAGGTCGTTGTCTTGGGGGACTTCAACGCACACAATGAGGTGTGGTTGGGGTCCCAGAGGACCGACCACGCGGGAAGGGCCGCTCATGCCTTCGCCCTTCTGCATGACCTGACGCAGCTGGTTACCCAGCCCACCCGGGTACCAGACATTGTCGGTCATGCCCCCTCTCTGCTGGACCTTCTACTGACCACTCGTCCGACCGGGTATAAAATTTCGGTCAAAGCCCCTCTAGGGACATCTGACCACTGCCTGGTCGAGACGATAGTGCCGCGCGTCGTGCCTCCTCCTGCCAGGAAAGAGGTGCGACGTTTGTGGCACTACAGGTCAGCGGATTGGGAGGGAATGCGAAATTATTTCGCTTCGCTCCCTTGGTGGCAGCGCTGCTTCAACTCCGAGGATCCATCCACGTGTGCCTCGGCCGTTGCTGATGAGATAGCACTGGGGATGGAATATTACGTTCCATCCAACTGTGCATCTCGTAACGACCGGAGCAGGCCCTGGTACAACAGTGACTGCGCGGCTGCTGTTTCAGCGAAAAACGCAGCTCACAGCGCGTGGGCCAGGGGTCGAAAAAATCATGACCCTCACGTGGATGAGTTGAAAGCAGCCTATAATCGTGCCACCAAGTCTTGCAGAAAGGTCTTTAAAAAAGCGGAGGCACAGCGCGTTTCCAGGATTGGCGAGAGTCTATTAGCGCACCCAACGGGTAGTCGCAGCTTTTGGAGTCTCGCCAAGACTGTAGAATCTAACTTCTGTCGTTCTGTACTGCCACCGCTGAGGCAGCCTGATGGCTCACTGGCGCATACGGCGAAGGCTAAGGCCGATCTACTGGCCGAAGTCTTTGCCACAAATTCGCGTTTCGACGATCGTGGTGCAGAACCACCCACTCTGCGTCCATGCGGGCATACGATGCCTGAGATTCGTATCAGACAACGCGATGTCCGCATGGAGCTACGATCGCTCGATATCCGAAAGTCCAGTGGTCCCGATGGTGTCCCAGCGCTTGTGCTTAAGACTTGTGCAGCGGAATTGACTCCCGTCTTGACGAGGCTATACCGGCTCTCGTACGCATCGGGCTGTGTGCCTCGGGCTTGGAAGGAGGCCAATGTGCAACCGGTCCCAAAAAAGGGCGACCGTTCAGACCCGGCGAACTACCGTCCGATAGCTGTAACCTCAGTGCTATGCAAGGTCATGGAGCGAATAATTAATGTTCGCCTCATGGCCTACCTGGAGGGTCACCAGCTGATCAATGACCGTCAATATGGCTTCAGGCCGAAACGGTCAACTGGTGACCTTCTGGCGTACACCACGCACGTCTGGGGTGAAGCGTTGGATGGTAATGGAGAAGCCCTTGCCATCGGCTTGGACATCTCCAAAGCGTTTGACAGGGTCTGGCACAGGGGCCTTTTATCCAAGCTCGAGGCATACGGTTTACCTGACCGTCTGCGGGGTTGGATAGCTGACTTCCTGCGTGGGCGCTCCATACGCATCGTTGTGGATGGAAGCGCGTCGCGCAGGATGTCGGTGAATGCCGGCGTCCCTCAGGGCTCCGTGCTGTCGCCGACTTTGTTCCTTCTGCATATCAATGACATGCTGGACCTTGGATCCAGCATTCATTGCTATGCAGACGACAGCACGGTGCATGGACGCTACACTGCCCGCCCCGCAGCTGGTAAACAGGAGATAGCCGATATGAGAGAGTCTGTTGTAGCGGGACTGAGCCGGGTTCTTGATCTTAATACCCACTGGGGCGACAAGAACCTAGTTCAGTTCAACGCAGGCAAGACTCAGGTATGCGCGTTCTCGATGAAAAAATCCCCGTTTACTCCCCTTCCCTCTCTTAGTAACATCTCCCTTAGTGCTTCGGACAGACTAGACATTCTAGGAATGTCCCTTCGCTGCGACCTGAATCACAGGGACCACATCGAGCGGGCCATCAAGACCACCTCCCGCAAACTTGGCATCCTGAACAAGGTGCGGCGGTTCTTCGCGCCGGAGCTTCGCCTGCTATTGTACAAGGCGCAGATTCGCTCTTGTGCGGAGTACTGTTCGCACCTCTGGGACGGCTCTGCCAAGTATCTTCTAAATGCCCTGGATTCATTGCAGCGCCGAGCTGTCCGAATTATAGGTGATGCAGAGGTCTCGCGAAATCTGGAGCCCCTGCAACTACGCAGAGACATGGCGGCTCTGTGCGTCCTCTATCGCCTATACGCCTATCGCCGAGAACAAACTCGGTTTTCTCAGTCGTCGTCACTCTTGGATCTCCTCTTGCTTATCATCAGGCGGGACGAAGTCAAATGTCGTATCACAATTAAAAAAAAATAAAAAAAAAGAGAATTTGTTTAATTCAATAATCAATGTTTGCGCAAAATCTAAGAAAATACTATGACATTTTTCGGGATGAGCTTAAAAGTTGACGGTTCCAACTAGGCCGGTATAGTAGATGCGACCGCTACTTGTAGACTTGTAATTGTTCAGCTGTACAGTCGTATTTATAGACGGCACCCCAATGATATCCAATATGAAAATAATGAAATTTGATTGCGGCGCACAGTGAAGGCGTCTGAGGCAACTAAGTTTAAGGGAACTGAGATAAATTGAATCGCCTTGTTCAGTTGTCGGTGCTGTTGAATAAAAATGGAATACTGTACATTACCTTACTTGGCAAAAGTAGTAATCAAATTTTTGGCATAATGACGGATGACAGATTAACGATGAAAAAACTACTGACGCGATTCAATACGAACATATAAAAATATCTATGAATTACTGTGAAAATGGTTTTATTATTATTATTGGGGCACATTTACATACATTGTGTATGTTTATTCTATAGAATAAAACAGTAGTAAACAGTTTTTAATACTTGTGCCAAGTAAGAAAAAACAGTATTTACCCAAAACCATCTTACCCAAAAAAATCCGTTCGAAAGTACCCTCGCAAGCGTATATTTCATCAAGTAATGCAGCCACGGTTCCATTGTCTTGTAAACTCCAGTCGAAAGTTAACTTCATAGCGATGTACAGTATGTTATGGTATTTACCCATTAAGCAGACATTACCGTTTTTAACTTTACATTTGTTGTGATACCTTAAGGCTGCTCTCACAAAATGTCTACAACTGTTATTATCTGATTTGTTTTCACCTGAAATAACAGTTTTTTCAATTAATACGCCACATCTGACCTCGACTTACCTGATGGTAAGCAATGTGATCACCGACGACTGACAAAATCGTTTCATATGACGACTGCCTCAGTCGTAGTCACTATGCCGGCTCAGGCTTTGCTAGAAGAATTTAAGATTATAGGGTGGGATGAACGCATTCCACTTGTAGATTGTTCTATGATGAAATGACGCGCCGAACACTTTAGTTCGACTGCCGATTTGGTTGACAGAATGTGCATGCTTTCCCCGACCAGTGCGGGTACCAAGAGGGTGAAAATACGAGGTGGAAATAAGGTTTAAAAAGCTTCTCGTAACATTGTTCGTGATTTTCTATTGCAAATATTGATACGTTAAGGTTTGATTCAAATGAAACATACTGTTGGGTAAAAGTAGCTTGACGAACGGAATTTACAAATCTAATGTGGATAAATGCGTTAAACGAAGCAGGCTTGAAAGGCGTTCTCCGACTAAATCGGAGACAACCTCCGGAAAGCTGTGTTGCACAGTGCCCATAATCGTAGAGCTTATATGAAGAGAATCGTGGATGTGAGGGAGTTGTGCAAGATCGTGGCAAGTGACACTCTATTGTCTCTGCCTATCTATCCCTATGGGAAAAAGACTTGACAATTTGATTGATAGAATAATTGATAATATATATCTCAGTTTTAGACATAAATTCGTTTTTAAATAAAATAATCTGCTATAAGTGGTAAATCTTGGATCGTAAAATGCAATATAACCTATTAATAATAACGCAATCAATTTTCTTTTTACCATTATTAAATTTTAATTCTTAAAACCTAATGAATCATTAAAATTATTAATTGCTATAGGTTAAGCGTTGATTAGAATTTAATTATCAAAAATTATTATTTCTTGAGTGAATATAACCGTTCTGTTGTGTACTTTGATACCGTAATGTCGTTTATATAATTTAGCAATAATATTAATTTTACATTTCTACGCATATAAAGGTTGCTAAGTAATGATTGTATCATAGAAACAGGACAATTAATTATTTATTTATATTAATTAGGAGTGGAAATTTTATTTATATTATTAAATAAAAGAAAAACTTTATTTTTTTGTTGTGTTAATCAAATCAAGGACAATAATGAACAACCTCAAAATATTAGACAAGCTCCTAATCGTGCAATATTCAAGAGTTATGTGTACAAACTTTCTTCTTTCCCACATCTTTCATGACAAGAGTAGTTTTATTTTATGTTGTGTATTATTGTGTTATAAATATATATAACTTATTTATGTACTTATATGTATTAAAATGTAATTATTAAGTATTATTATTGTGTATTTATTATTTTATTCTTACAAATTGTCATCATTATATTGCACATACTTACCGTAATACTGTCTTAATGTCTTAAAGGTTTGGCTGTCAGAGAATCTCTAACGGCATTAAATCCGCCTTTGTAAATAGTGCAATTAAGTTTGAAATAAATAAATAATAAAATAAACTACCAGGCTATGTATAAATCCGTTGAGTAGTAGATCTAAGCGAATAGACAGCAAAAGCGACTTTATTTTATACTATGTAAAGAAGATTACAAATGAAAGCTATGAAACAAATATTTGTTCCGACTGGGTATCAAACCCGAGCTTTACGCGTAACAAACTGGTGTTATAATTAGCCATGCCTGAGATACTTCAGACATTATAATTATTTACAAATTATTGCGTATTTTAGCGTCGCGATTACTTATTTAAATTTATTAAATCATATTCAACAATTTCTCTATTATGTAAATTTTAAAAGTCATCAAGGAATTTCTTTACATAAAATATATAATTTAAAAGCATGTTTAACAAAATGGCAACAACTTGTTTAACCAAAAATTATGTAAAAGAGGAAAAAGAACGAAAAACGCGACGCACGCACTTGCATTTTTGAATCAAAAACACGTTTCAAAATATCAAAGTTTACAACTTTAAACTCGTCTTCAGAGGACCTGAGCTAGTGAAATAATGACCTTAATGAAGAAATTTTAATATTACTAAATTGTAAACTCATTTATTTAATAAACAGATAATTTTTTTATAAACAGATAAAATTAAAAGTATATTAACTCTTATATATAAACTATAAAGATCTTATAGATTATCCTCAAGAAAGCTAGGTTGCCTAGTGCCCATAACCTTAGAGCGTGTTTGAAGAGAATTCTGAATGTAAAGAAAGCGAGGGAGTTGTGTCAGGATCGTGGCAAGTGGCGCTCTATTGTCTCTGCCTATCCCCATGGAAAAAAGACGTGACAATTTGATTGATTGATTGAAATAAAAAGTATCATCTGATGATATCATATCGTGTGCCGTATTAATTGTAAACTAATCTATACTAATATAATAAAGCGGAAGAGTTTGTTTGTTTGTTTGTTTGTTTGTTTGTTTGTTTAAACGCGCTAATCTCAGGAACTACTGGTTCGAATTGAAAAATTCTTTTTGTGTTGGATAGATCAATTATCGAGGAAGGCTTTAGGCTATAAAACATTACGTTGCGACTTAAAGAAGCGAAGAAACAGTCGAAAATGTGGAAAAAACGGGGAATATTTTTCGTCTTTGAGGGTTTCCGTTGCGTGCGCTGCGAAAACCGTTCGAGATACCCAAAAAATATGTATGAAAGAATTATTCCTCTTTAAATTATCTAAAAAAATGTCCGCGACCGTATATGTCTATCTTTTAAGATTAACTCACAATAACCGTTTTTATGATAGTCAAATTTGGTCTAAATTAATGCATTATTCCAAATTATTTGTCAGAGTTGTATTACCATAATAATATTATTTTTTATCGAATATGTGTTATTAATTAGGAGTATTTAACTGTGAACAAAATTGTCATTGACATCACCTAATTTCAATAAACATCTTCTAAGATAATACAATTTTAAAATAACTCTGAAACAAAATTCACACGCGTCGCATGATGAGCGCTAACCGGCGGGCAAGGAGAGGCGGTGCTTGCGGGCGATGCGGAGGGGGTGTAGCTCTACGAGATATAGTCTGTCTAAGCCGAAATGACGCGCCCCTCCACTTCATTTACGCATACGAGCAAATATAAAATATGGATAAAACACACCGAAAATGCAGTAGTTGGTTATTCAGTTGCTGGTTAGGAGGAACGAACGTGATGAAGTTTAATAGTATAGTTAGTATTATTTGCATTCACACATTTAAATAAACTAATAAAGTGGAGGGGCGCGTCATTTATAGACAGACAAGCATACTATGCGGTCGGCTCCCTACTGATCGGTTGAATGCAGCGTTAATTTGTTTTTACGATATAATATCATCGTGCAAAATCCTTTTTTATACAATTTCATTTTGTAGTAGTTTTCTCTATAGTAGGTAGTGTTTGTTTTAAGTATAGTATTTTGTTTCTAATATTTTCACAATAACACTTTTTTTGTTTTGTTGTAAATAACACCTGTAGGTGTCATCTACATTCTTTCAAGGTTAGATTTTACAATTCTTATTAGGTTAGGTTTTAGTTTAAGCATACAGTTAGTTTGGTTAAGTTTTCATTTCCTTCGTTCTTTCTTCGTCACTGTAATGCCTAGAAAAAGGACTCAGCGTTCTCGGCAGACTGCTGCTGCAAAGCGGCTGCGAGTTTTGCGCACAAGAAAATAAAACTGAAAATATAATTCACGCAGAAGTACTTTAAAATATATTCTATTACGTAATTTAATCGTCTAAAATAAGTCGCGGGTAACAGCTATAGGTAATTTATAATAAAGCTGAGCAGGTAGGTAAAGAAAAAATTAATATGATTCCCAAAATAACTATTCCACGCGGACGCAGTCGCGGGCACAGCTAGTTTTATTATAAGACGGCTGTGGTCTGGTGGCAGAATGATATCGCAAACAACATACCCCGGTTCTAAACAACTTACCGATACTTTGTACCACTTATAATGTATCTTTGATTTATTGAATTTGGTCATTTAATAGCTAAGTATAGAAAAATGGTTATAAATTTTAAAGTTATCAGTGTCTCAAGAGATGCTATGATAAGAATTGTATATTTAACGAAATTACGAAAGTTTATGTCATGATCGTTTTTAAACGTAGTGCTAGGTTATAATTACCTATTCCTGCAGGAGTAAAGGTATTAAAGTTGAAGTAGAGAGGATTATTTTTTCTAGAATTCAAAGAATAATAAAGGATTTAATAAATTACAAGTTAAAATATATTATTTACTCGTGAGGAATGAAACTTGGATCAATGAAACTAATGAAAAAGTCACTTAATATATTTGGCGCCAAAAAGGCAGTGAAATTTGACATCTTTGTAACTAATCAGCGAATATCGATTCAATAGGTAAACTATTTTAATTGGCCATTTGGGACCGCGACGCAATTTCACTGCTTCTTCGTCGCCATAATGTATTAAGAGAATCGGGCCCCTGTGCGACTACTCTGACCAGTAAACTATACAGCGCCTATATTTTCATTGTATAATTCTTGCAACTGCTGACGCCACGTCAAATATTGCCGGGTTAAATCCCACTTGTATTAAATGTTTAAAGAGTGGTAGGCAGTGGTTCCCATTCTGCCGATGCAGGGTAGTACTCGTACCACAACTTTTAAGGATACAGACCGTAAAGTGACTTAGTCGCGTTTTGGGATCAGCTTGTAAGTTGCCAGCTTCAACTAGGCCGGTAAGTTGGGTGCGACTGTTACAATTTAAATGTCGTTAGCAGTTGACTCTATTCATGAACCGTACTTTAGCTTAACATCAGGAAAGGTGCGGTCATGTCAAGCTACAATAAAAACAATATATACATAGATATATTTTATGTACAATTATCAATCAATCAAATCAAATTGTCACGCCTTTTTCCCACAGGGATAGGCAGAAACAACGAAGCACCACTTGCCACGATCCTGACACAACTCCGTCGCTTCCTTCACATTCACAATTCCCTTCATACAAGCTCTATGGTTTAGTCAACTTAGCTTTCTTGAGGATGTCTCCAATTTGGTCGGCAAACACCCTCCTTTATAAACGATTTATAAATTCTTTTCGTCAATCTACTTTCACTCATCCTTTCCATGTGCCCAAACCATCGAAGCATTCCTTTGTCAATCCTTGTCACTACATCCTCTTTTAAACCACATCTACCGCGCGCATTTATAAACAAATTAATAATACCTTTAGCGCATCCTGTTATTACAGTATTAAAATACTGGACCAATTCACGTCTTTTAAAACGTTCATTTAAACAGTCACGATCAAGTGTTTCGAATACTTCTTCAAAATATGATTCCATGAATGCATCCATTCTTAGCGCTTTCGAAATTTGAATTTTTTTTTTACTTCTTTAATTTGAATTATTTGTTGTTTTGGTTTTGCAGTGAATTGATGTGGTTTTTTTATATTTTTGGTGTTAATACATTAATCTTATTTTACATTTATTTATTTATTTTTCACTAATAATTTGAAACTTCTTCAAAATATGATTCCATGAACGCATCCATTCTTGGCGCTTTTAAAATGTAAATATCTTTTTTCTTATTTAATACCTATTTGTTGTTTTGGCTTTGCAATGAATTATTTTCTGTTTTTTTTTTAATTCCCTGGTGAATACATTATTCTATTTTTGCATTTTTTATTAATTTTTCACTATTATTTTAATATAACGAAATTAACAAATTCACTCAAAAATATATTGACAAATGAAATTGTCTTTTTTTGTACAAACTATTACTTACAGCCAGTACGCTTTAAAGACTGAATCGACAACCTAAGTATAGGATGGAATACCTTCAAGTGTTACTATAATCTGGTTTAAAGTTTTTTTCATAGAAACCTTAGTAAAGCTTTGTCTTTGTTTAGTTTATTTTGTATTTTTTTTTTATTTATTTGAGACATTTTACCTCGTCTTGCCTAATAGTGAACAAGCTCGACTGACAAATATATCCCGAAAAAGTTTATATTTTTGACAACAGGCGTGGCGTATTAGTTAGTACACCAGTCCGTTACGCGGAAAGTCCTGGGTTCGATTCTCGGTCGGAGCAAATGCGGGTATTTGTTGCATAGTTTTAGGTTGTATGAAGAGAATTGTGGATGTTGAGGGAAGCGAGACAGTTGTGTCATGATCGTGGCAAGTGGCGCTCCTGTGTCTGTGACTATTCCTGTGAAAAACAGACGTGACAATTTGATTGATTGATTGATAATTTAAATCTATGCCTATTTCAGTTACCTCATGAAGGATGAAAATTTGGACCCTAGTTTCGATCTTCAATATCGCGGCCATGTCTCCATGAAGGGTAAGGCAGAGCCGATGCAGACATGGCTTTTATCCAGGAAGAAAATCTAAGTCGGAATAGAGGTGGTAAACTTCTTAGAAACATAAATATATAAGTATGTCAATAACTGCTTAATATTGTGTCTATTTATTTAATTGTGTAGTAAATTGATTTCTAGTCACTAATAGTTAAAAAAAACTTCACGCCTACCTCCAGTAGGGGAAGGCATTAGATGTTGTATTGTATTGTATTTCGATTTCTGACCACTAACTTTATTTTAATGTAGTCGCATTTATTTTTTGTTATTTTTATATAATTATATTTTTATTACATTCATATTTCTAAATTAAAATAATAGTAAGATACCTATTTAATATGATATATTAGTTAGTGGTCAGTCGGAAATTTTGTCGTTGAATAGATGTTATATAGTTAAAAAAAGTCATATAATTGTCTGGGTAGCGAGTTGTGACCGGCACAACAAAACGGCAATTTATTTTTAAAATATTTTAGCTGTTAACCCCAAGTATCTATACTATGCAAAATAAATTTAATACTAATATTTATTATTGAAAACTTTTTATAATAATTCCCACTTTTTCATTGAAGAAAAGTAATTTACAAAAATCTTACTACCACTCAAACCGTATAAATATAAAAGATGTATAATCATAAAAGATTGATACAGGCAAAGATTTTACGGACAAATAGACAAATACCAAAACCCTTACATTACAAAAACAAAAATGTATTGTATTGAATTTAACATCAAAAATGAGAATGAAATTATTAGCTATTTTTTTATTTTTACTCGACATCTAAACTGGACTTGCCTGATAGTAGGCAAGAGAAAGCCACTAAAACTAAAAAGCCGACGTAGTGCACGGTTGCCTCAGACACAGTCACTCATGCCAGCCAAATGTATTGTTTTCAAAATACATAGCTAAAATTACATTTATTTAGTTTTATTTGAAATAATATTTGGACACTTTAGTTTATGAGAAATACACACATATACTATATGTATATACGTGCTATTGCTAGATGCACGTGACACTGTCTCGAGCGTATCGTAGAACATGACTGCCCTTCAACGAGGGTAGACGTGTGGCATAATACGTTGGCGAGCCTGTGATTACAGTAATCCTTAGTTATCAATCAATCAATTAATAAATCAATCAAATTGTCACGCCTTTTTCCCACAGGGATAGGCAGAGACAATGGAGCGCCACTTACCACGATCCTTACACAGCTCCCTTGCTTCCTTCACATCCACAATTCTCTTCATACAGGCTCTGTGGTTATGGGCACTAGGCAACCTAGCTTTTTTGAGGATGTCTCCGATTTGGTCGGAAAACACTCTCCTGGGCCTGCCTTGTTTAACGCATCCATCCACATCAGATTTATAAATTCCTTTCGTCAATCTCCTTCACTCATCCTTTCCATGTGCCCAAACCATCGAAGCATTCCTTTGTCAATCCTTGTCACTACATCTTCTTTCAAACCACATCGATCACGCAGTGTGCTATTCCTTATTCTATCTGCTATCGTCACTCCACATACACTCCTTAACGACCGCATTTCTACAGCGTTAATTCTACTCTCATGCTTCTTCTGCCATACCCAACCTTCACTCCCATACATTAATGTAGGAGCACCGCATTATGAACAGCCATCCGTGACTTTTGGGACATTATTTGGCTGTTCATTATACTATGGATGGCACCGTTCACTACGTTACCCTTTTGCACTCTTCTCTCAATATCTTCATCACACTTTCCATCCTTAGTAAACATTCTTCCCAAGTAAACAAATTGTTTGACTTGTTCCACTTTCTTTCCGTCTATCGTTATCTCACATTCTGTCATTTCATCCTCTCTCTCCAAAACCATTACTTTTGTTTTACTTACATTCACTTTCATACCTTTCTTTTCTAATTCCGCATTCATTATAGTAACCATGTCCTGTAACTCATACGCCGAAGATGCAAGGATAACTTGATCGTCGGCGTACAATAGACATTTGATCACCAAGTCATTCATTCTTAAACCATACTTCCTTTCACGCAACTCTTTCAGACAACTGTCCATGAATAGATTGAAGAGCCATGGTGACGCTACACATCCCTGTCTGACACCTTTAGAGATGCCAAACCAGTCAGATAGCGCCCCGTTAATTCGAACACATGCACTGGAATCCTTATAGAGAGATTTCAGTGCACGGACCAAACGCTCCCCCAACCCAAACCCGGACAGCTGCTGCCACAATTCACTCCTGTTCACTCGATCATAGGCCTTCTCAAGGTCAACAAAAGCACAAAACACCTTCTGGTGTTTTGCCAACACTTTTTCGCTGACGCATCTCAGAGAGAAGATTTGATCCATACATCCCATCCCTTTCCTAAATCCCGCTTGCGCATCCCAAATTTTATCATCTGTTTAATGCATCACCCTTTCAATCAATACTTTCGCATACAACTTGCCAACAATACTGAGAAGGCTGATGCCGCGGTAATTTTTGGGTTCCTGTTGCGATCCCTTCCCCTTGTATAGTGGTACTATGACAGCCTTGCGCCAGTCACCTGGTACAAGACCGTTCACCCAGCACTTACGGAAAAGGAGACACAACCAGAAAGCCACCAGCTGACCACCGCCCTTCAGCATTTCGACAGTTATTCTGTCACACCCAGCCGCTTTTCCAACTTTCATTCTTTTCAATGCATTCAAAATCTCTTTCACATCTATATCACATTCAGATTCGCTTTCATTCAGCGTGGAGGAAACATCAACACACTCTGGTGCTGTATTATCATCCCCCACAAATAAACTTTCAAAATAATCCTTCCATCGTCCTAACACTTTCTTCTCTTAGGAGGGATCACCATTCGAATCCCTAACCACATTCACTTTAGACTTCTCCAGTCCTCCCCGGGCTATCTTAACCTGTTTCCAGAACAGTTTAATATTATCCCGGAAATTTCTGGAGAATTTTCTCTCTATATCCTCTTTCACATCTTTCTTCTTTCGTTCTGTGCATTCTTTCACTTTAATTTTTATTTCCTTATATTCATTCATTGCCTTACATACATCTTCATCTTTCTTACCCGCGTTTATTCGTCTACTAGCTTTAACTGCTAGTAGATCCTGCCATTTTTTCTTCTTCTCGCATACTAATACTTCCGTTTCCTTATCCCACCACATGTTGGGCCTCACATTCTTCCTCTTGCTCACTCCACACACTTCTTCTGCAGCTTCTGTCATACCATTCCTCAATTTCATCCATACTTCCTCCACACTATCATTCTCATGATTACAGGCATCTCCTATCTTCTCACGTAATTTACTTACATACTCCTCTTTCACTTCTGCATCTTGCAACTTTTCTCCTTTTATTCTTGTCAACGGTGTTGTCGATTTACGATTGCGGTTTCTCCAACCCTTGAACAGACCATTTATTCTTGACATAACAAGAAAATGGTCTGTTCCAATGTTGACCCCGCGATAAACTCTCGTATCGACAACATTGACTTTCAACCTTTCATCCACAATCACAAGATCTATTATACTTCTCTCTTTATTCCTCTCCCGTGTATACATGTGAATCTCCTTGTGACAAAACTTCGTGTTTGTCACAAGGAGATTCTTCTCCAAACACACATTCACCAGACTTACTCTATTCTCATTTACACGCTCATCTCCATACCTTCCCAACACATGGTCTACATTCATTCTTTGCACACCCACCCATGCATTAAAATCACCTAACAGTACAACCCTTTCATTATCTGTCTCCTTAGTTATCTGTGTTACTACTGCATAAGGTACTATGCAAACACTACAGACACAAAACAAAATTACATTAAATTAAATAAAAATGCTGAGTATCAAAACATTTACTTCGTTTTACACTTTGATAGATATTTGTATTGCCATGTGAAGAATTTGAATAAATGCGCCACGACTCGCTTGCCAGACTGTATTAGATGTTTAGAGTGTCTAGTCATTAAACAAATACTTATGTGTAGTAGCTTAACTTCTATATCTCAAACTTCATTATTAAAAGTTTTCTCTGTGTCTGGAACACTATAATGAATGACTACATTGGATGAACAATGGAAGATTACTTTTAATGTAATAAAAACGGATTAAGGCCGTTTCCCGATGAATGTCTACCTAATCTACTTTATTTTATTTATTATACGCAATGAATCCAGGTCATCGAGATACTTGGCAGAGCCGTCCCAGAGGTGCGAACAGTACTCTACGCAAGAGTCAATTTTAGCCTTGTGCGTTGAGATACTCTGGCGCAAAGAACCGCACATTGATTAGGATTTTTCGTGTTCAAGTTTGTCGAGGTTGGCTTAAGGGCCCGCTCGATGTGGTCCCTGTGATTCAAGTCGCTGCGAAGGGACATCCCAAAGATATCTAGTCTGTTCGAGGTACCAAGGGAGGTGTTACAAAGAGTATGAAATCATATAATTTTTTTAAATATTTTTATATAATTATCATGGAAACTAACTCTAATATATAAGTAAAAAAATTACAACCTATAATATCTAATTAGTAAAATTAGTCAGTTACAAGAAACTTACTATGGAAGGGCCATTTTTAATACCAATGTATCTTTGATATATTATGTACTTTGGTCGTCTTGTTTCTATGATACAAGTACTTTAATAGCCTAATATAGAAATGTAAAATAATAATTCTATTTAATGTACATGTATATGCACTTTATTGTGATACTTATTAAATAAACGTATTTAAATGTTTGTGTATGTTTTTTCCTACAGAAAATATAAAGTATACAGACCGTGAAGTGATTTAATCACGTTTCGGGATTAGCTTGTAGGCCGGCATAGTGGATGTGACTGCTACTTACAAATATTGAATTGTAGTAGCAGTGACATCCATTCATGGACCACACTCCAGCTTAATATCAAGCGGGGTGCGGTCATATGTCAAGTCACAATAAAAAAAACTTTTTTTTCTTCTCTTCTATAGCATACTTCAAGCAGTAGTATTATAGAGTGCCAACGACTGAAATAAAATGGCGTCTGAGACATACAATATGCTGGCCAGAGCATTGATTTAACAAAAGAGGATGAGCATCCTTTTGTTTTAATCTAAGGGCCAGAAGTGCTTTTTCACCTGATCTCGACTTGCCTGATAGTAAGCATGGGAAAGTCCAAGAGCGTCGATGGCTGATTCCTATGCTTTGCTTCAGTCCCCGGAAAAACACATGGGGCGGCGCAGCATTCCAATTGTCAATTATTCTACAAAAAAGCGACGCACCGCAACTTTTCTATACTGTGTAACGTCAGCCTTATTTCAGACTAGGTGTCAAAGAATGATAGGGACTATACAGTAAGAGCTCTTTATTCGTGGGGTATATATTCCGTGAATATATACCCCACGAATACAGAAATCGTGAAAATGGAATGGTAGTTTATTTGGGATTATACGTTCCTAGGTGACAAAATAAAAAAACAAATATATTTAAAAAAAGTTTTTGACCATATTGATTAATAATTATCTTCAAGCTTAGGCGATGGTTTAAAGAAACCAATACAGCGGCGTTATCTATTTAACAACTTACTTTAGGCATTGTTTTAATAAGGTCTATTTCACTTTTTTATTATTATTATTCCGACGTTTCGAGAGCTTTGCAGCCATCGTGGTCACGGAGAGACTGAGGTGTTGTTCATCCTATTGGTTGATGCTGTTATTGTTTCCAAAACTACCCTGTTTGATGTATTGATTCTGTTTTTTTGATCCCGGTTTAAATTTAATTTTTTGTAAAAATTACTCTTACTAGTCTGTGAAAATAACAGACGGTGTCATCTGGTTTGCAGTTTGCATATACAAATTGTAAAATCTAAACCAAAATAAACGCGATAGTAAGCCGCATAAAATTTGTTTAATTCATGAATCAATGTTCGCGCAAAATCTAAGATAAAAGTTTTTATTGTATTACTTTAATCGTGAGCGCTCATAGGATTTCTTCTTGCTTAGTAAATTGTTCGATAATAAACAGGAATATTTGTTCATACAATTTACAGTTAACGAAACCGGCTCAACAAAAACATCCTCAAAGTTGTTCGGTGACATTCTTACATAGGTTATTTGCATACTGCCTAAAGATTGCCCTTGGATAAAGAAATGATGTAGAATAACACCTAGGCCGGCATATTGGATTGGTCTGCAGCATCAAGAGTGGAGTGGTATCAAGAGTCTGCCGATCCGGGGTAGTACCACCACTTACAAGTACACAGACCGTGAAGTGATTTGGTCACGTTTCGGGATCAGCTTGTAAGTTGCCGGTTCCATCTAGGCCGGCATAGTGGATGTGATTGCTACTCACAGTTATTGAATTGTAGTAGCAGTGACATTTATTCATAGACCACACTTCGGCTTAACATCAAGCGGGGTGCTGTGGTGCGACATATGTCGAGTCACAATAAAAAAAATCGGAGGTAGCAGTCGCCTTCTCTCATGGACCGGACTCTATTTGTTTTTATGGTTAAACATAACACAGCACCCTGCCTTATGTTATGGTAGACTATGATCAATGAAAAGAGTGGTAGGCAGTGGTACCCAGTCTGCCGATCCGGGGTAGTACCACCACTTACAAGTATACAGACCGTGAAGTGATTTGGTCACGTTTCGGGATCAGCTTGTAAGTTGCCGGTTCCATCTAGGCCGGCATAGTGGATGTGATTGCTACTCACAGTTATTGAATTGTAGTAGCAGTGACATTCATTCATGGACCACACTTTGGCTTAACATCAAGCGGGGTGCTGTCATATGTCGAGTCACAATAAAAAAAAAAAAAAAAAAGAGGCGGCTGCTATTACAATTAAATAGCAACATAGCATAGTTGATTCGCCTTCATTAATGGACCGCAGCCCCTGCAACTACGCAGAGACACGGCGGCTCTGTGCGTCCTCTATCGCCTATACCACGGAGAATGTTCCGAGGAGCTCTTTAACCTTGTTCCTAGCTCGTCTTTTTACACCCGTAATACCCGCACTGGTCGAGGGAAGCATCCGCATTTTGTCGACCGAATCGGCAGTCGAACTAAAAAGTTCGTTGCGTCATTTCTTTGTAGAACAATCGCAAGTGAAATTCTTTGCCAGCCCATGTGTGATGCGTGAAGAAGCACTTTTGGCCGGCGTAGTAACTTGAACTAACTTGTTTTTTTTTTCAGTCGCCGTCTTTCTTGGACCTCCTCTTGCTTATCATCAGGCGGATCTAGGTCAGATGTCGTTTTACAATAAAATAAAAACTTAACATCAAGTTTAATGCTGACATGAGTCGAGCCTCAATAAAAACAAACACAAAACCTGACTTACTTCACGGTCTTACAACTGTGTGCCTAGAACTCGTAGGGAAAAGCTCATTTATGATTAAGATCTCAAGGTTGACCCTAAATTAAACCATAAAAGATTAATGTCCCCTCTAAGTCACTGATTACGCCACAGACGCTATCAGCGCCGTAATGGTATTGTGATTGACTAGCCCATTGTCCAAACTATGATTGTTTTATTTGTTAATAAATTTCGTAACGGTTAAACTATTACGTATTAGTTTAACAATATCTCACGAGATGGTTTCAATTAAATTTTAAAAAGAGGTAGGCAGTGATGCCCATTTTGCTGTAGTACCACCACTTACAAAAGTATACGGACTGTGAAGTAACATGTATAGCCGGCATAGTGGATGTGACAGTAATTAAACTGTAAGTAGCAATTACTATCATTCATAGACAGCAACTTCAGCCTAACATCAGACGGGGCGCAGTTGTATAGTTATTGCTTCAAGTCTAGCAATAATTATAACAAATATATTTATTTATAATGAAAATCTAGTTTCATCTTTAACAAAGCTTTACGCGTTCTTTTTTATCGCATACGAGTATACTACGGAGAATGTTATGAGGAGCTCTTAACCTTGTCTTTTTACTCCACTCCCCGTTCGGCACGGCGTCGTTTTTTTCAAGAAATTGACATGTCGTATGATTTAGCAGCTCAAATTGTGTTCTTCTCATCCTTTAATTAAAGCATGATAAAGCAAAATCCGTAACAGTGACGGCGACTGAGGTAACCATTAACTATTATAATTCAGTTATTTTATCCGTTTGCGTTCTTGGAAAATTTACATCGCGACATCTGATATCGACCTTCTCAATGACAAACAAGGAGAGATCCAAGCGCCGTGGATTGAAAAAACTGCCTAAATTTACGGCTGCCCCAGTCGTCATTACTCTCAGTTTAAGCATCCAGAGTTATAGGATGGGGAGCATTCCACTCGTCGATTGATCTATTTGTAAATTGTGCGCAAGTAGCAGCCGTATCCACTTTTTTATTGTGACTCGACTTATGACAGCACCCCGCCTGTTATTAGGCTGGAGTGCGGTCCATGAACAGTGCTACTACAGTTAAATAAGTAGCAGTCACATCCACTATGCCTGCCTATTTGGCAACTTAGAAGCTGATCCCGAAACGCGACAAGGTCACACCACGGTCTATATCTTGTAAGTCTATTGATCCACAACCCGGATCAACAGACTTGGTGCATAGTGGCACCACTGCCTACTACTATGCCAGCCTTACAATTATAGTGCAGTATTCTTACACATGATATGCTAATTATACTTATTCAAGAATACATGTTGAGGTGTTTTTTAAGAACATATTATCGTGGTAACTTGTTCTGCTAGTTTTTTTTTGTGTTTTTGTAATGTTCAAATAACAGTGCGAATTTTAAACTGGCTTTTCGGGGAACAAATTGGGGCCAATAACGATTTGCCAATGTAATTTTCCATTTATAACCTGTACACTGCTGTACTCAGTTATTACGTCGTTTCTAGCTGCGAGGCGAGCAGTGTAGCTTCGTCTGCATAGCAATAAATGCCGGATATGCAAAAGGAAGAAATAGGTGACAGCACGGAACTCTAAGGAATGGCGGCAATCACCGACATCCTGCGCAATGAGCTTCCATCCATTACAACGCGAATAGAGCATCCAAGTAAGGACGCAGGAAGTGGTCAGGTAAACCGTATGCCTCGAGCTTAGAAAGAAGGGCCTTGTGTCAGACCATATCAAACACAGGGTTTACCGATGGAAAGAACCTTCACACGGTTCACCCCATATGGTGGTGGTGAACGCCAGAAGGTTACCGTCGACTGTTTCGGCCTAAAGCCATTTTGCTGGTTGTTGATCATCTGATGACCCTCCAGCTAGGGGGACGTTAATTAACTCCTCACGACTTTGCACAGTACTCAGCTTACAGCTATCGGACGGTAGTTTAAAGTGTCCTTTCTTAGAGAACACTTTAAACGGTTGTTTTCCAAGAACGAGTATGAGTATGAGACTAGTTTAAGACTAGTTTAAGTTATTCGCAGACTATTCCAGCGAATAGCCTGGTCAAGACGGGAGTCTGCGCACATTTAAAGTACAAGCGCTGAGACACCATGAAGACCACTTTCAGATATTGAGCGATTGTAGCTCCAAGCGTCATTGCGTTGCCTAAAATATAAGCCAAAGTGGGTGGCCCTACCCCACGATCGTCGACCCTTTCGTCTTCGCCACATTCGCCAGCGAACCACCAGGCTGTCGCAGTGGCGCCAATGAGAAACGACAGGAGTTAGATTCTACAGTGTTGGCGAGACTCCAAGAGCTGCGACTGCCTTTTGGATGCACTAGTAGACTCGCGCCAATCCTGTAAACGTACTGTGCCTCCGGTCTCTTAAAAACTTTCTTGCAAGACTACTACTTGCTAGGCTACATGAACGAATACTAGGATTGGAACGGCATATTTCAATCCTAGTATTATACTAGTAGCACTTGTATATGAGGAGGTTCCTGCTGTAGTGGAGCGGTGCGAAAGCGATGTGTTATCTTTACACATCTCTTTTGCACCGCTCCACTACAGCAGGAATCTCAGGTAAGCGCTATACCTCTATTATGAATACAGGCATTATTTTATTGTGAATCGACATTTGACTTCGACTTGCTTGATAGTAAGCAAAAGGAGGTTTAGGAGTGTCGAAGACCGACAAAACCAAGTTAGTTCACGGTTGCCTCAGTCGCCGTTACTCTACCGGCCTAATTTGCATCTTCACGCATTGCTTGAAGGGTCCAAGGCTGTAGGATGGGGAGAACACATGTTTTAAAATATAATAAACTATATTCAGAAGCAATGTATATCATATTCTTATATGTCTTCAATAGCCGAACAAACTTGTTTGGTTAGTGGTTCTTTTTTATTTAAACGATGACATCAGTGGATTGCAAGAAGATAAACATAAAAGTGTGGGGTCATATAGGATCTTCGTTTTTATATTATTTTTATAGATTTCCTCCTAACTTTTTTAATGTAGTGATATTTCTTTATTGTAATGCGATAACTAAGTTTTCTTATGGTAAGCAAGATCCAAATCAGTTTACGATTCCTTCGTAAACTGATGTCAAATTTGCTAGTTTATTATTTGCTTAAAGGACAGGGAAAACGCTATATGGGCTGGTAATAGCATACCACTTGTCTATTTCTGCGAGAAAATATAACTACTGTCGCATATAACATTAAGACAAACCAGCCAAGCACCTGACCAAGGAGTTGTCCACGAGGCTGACTGCGAAGTCTGAAGACAGGAATGCTGGCAATTATTTCTGCCAATGTATTAGTTTTGCTATACAAAGGGGAAATGTTGCCAGTCTCCTTGGGAATATCTCTGATGCGATGTCATTAGTGGATATTTTTGTTTAAAATTTAATTATAGTTAATATACTTTTAATAAAGGAATTTATAAATCGCATGTATAAAGAGAATTGTGGATGTGAAGGAAACAAGGGAGTTGTGTAAGGATCGTGGTAAGTGCCAGTCCATTGTCTCTGCCTATCCCTGTGGGAAAAAGGCGTGACAATTTGATTGATTGATTGATACTTTTAATTTTATCTGTTACTCAATAAAGGAATTATTAGCAGCTTAAGTGAGTTTATAAGTGTCAGTTTCCTATCAAAGTCAGCAATTAAAAATAACAGCACCTACTTTTATATTACAGGTCATGATTTGGTTGTATTAATTAAACAACTGGATTTAGTCACTATGCATTTATAATCTGCAAACACACTAAACATAATATACAGTTTCATGTAGCAATCCTTTCTTATTAACATCTCCAAATAACCCTTTTAAAGCAATCTGTCCTTTTATTCTTCGCTAACAACCCTCTCTTTGCCCAGACTGCCACGCAATCTCTGAGTTCTCTAACGTTGTCCGCTTCAGAGTTACCATAATACCAATAGTGTTGTCAAATTATCGTATATTTTAGTTGATCAAACCTCAGATGCCAACAATAGTTAATATACTTGTAATTTTATTTAAATAAATAAATATTATAGTTGTA
Organism: Tinea trinotella; assembly: GCA_905220615.1. Lineage (NCBI taxonomy): Eukaryota > Metazoa > Arthropoda > Insecta > Lepidoptera > Tineidae > Tinea > Tinea trinotella. The sequence continues at coordinate 1,416,439 of HG992326.1, forward strand.
AACAAAAAAAAAAACACTTTAAAAAAAGCAGTGTCGATAACCACAACTTGTATAAAGAGAATTGTAGACGGGAAGAAAGCCGAGATTTTACAGGATCGTGAAAAGTGAGCTTTGTTATCCCTGCCTATCCTTGTAAGAATTTAGGCGTGCTAATTGTTGATGTGATTTCATTAATTAGTTACTGACGAAATTAATAAAAAATATGGGGCGTACTATCGCATTTTATATGTTGGACCCACCTCACCTTAATCTCTCCGTGACCACAATGGCTGCAAAACACTTGCAACGTCAGAATAAAAAATTATACTATCATTAACCAAAAATAAACGCGATAGTAAGTTTAAGTAAAACGTTTAATTCAATGTTCGCGCAAAATCTAATAAAATTCTAGATAGTGGCGAAATTTTCGGAAGTTCAGTAATTATATATATAAATATCATCATCATCATCATCTTCAGCCAGGAGGCGTCCACTGCTGTACAAAGGCTTCCCCCTTAGAACGCCATTCCGAACGACAAGATGCCAGTTGCATAAATATATATTTTTATTCAAAATATTATTATTATTATTTTTTTCAGACATAAACTAGTCGCTTACACAACGCAAATCTCCAACGGTGCGGTGTTTAGTGAAACAAAAACATCAGTTTTTACAAACATAAAGCCTTTTAAAGCATTTAACGCTAAAAGTTACACAATGAAACTGAATAACTTTAAAATATGTAAAAAAAACGCTTTCAAAAAAATCCAAGCAATTCCATCAAAATAAAACAAGATACCGCAAAAAAGTCGACTCGTGCGCATGTGAAGGCGATCGAGGTGGCAATGCAGTCGCGCATCATTAAAACAACCTAACCGAATTTTCATTCACAACCATTTTACGTCTTTATCTTAAAAGAAATAAGAGCTATTATAGTGTGGAAAGATCAGTAAATTAGGTGTGAATGGGAAGGCTGTTCAACGGCTAGTCAATTTAGAAAACAGTTCAGTTTAAATCGACCTGTCGCGTGAGGCTTACGTCTGTTTCAATTTTAAAAAACAATTATTTTTTAAATTTCGAACGGTATAATTGAATAACTTTAATTGATCGATGCTATAAGTGACGTTATTTCAAAAACAGTGTGTTTCAATTTTAGTGTTGACAATTTTGTTTTTAAAATTCAGTGTTGTGACATTTTTGACAGGTGTTTGAGAGTGTGGATGTATTCTCACGTTTTCTGGTAAGTTTTGCAATTTTTTTCCTAATTGCGTTTATGGGAAGACGTATCGCATGTTTTGTTTCGATGTAGTCTTTAAGAAATGCTATTTGATATTTTCCCACAACGATTGTAACAATTTGTTTTTAATTTTGTAACTTAAATTTGTCAATTCTTATCACTTTTAGACTTACCTGCTAATTAAAATCAAGAGCTTAAGATTTTTTATTGGCTCGAGCGGTTAGCGATTGGTTTGTTGCGCGTATAGTCCCCGGGTTCGATTCCCGGTCAGAGCAAATATTTGTTTCATAGCTTTTATTTGTAATATTTAATTATATTAAATATTGCAAATATTTGTTAATAACAAAAGAGGCGGATATTTGCTCCGGGTCTGGTTATGAAAGAGTAGTAGGTAGTGGTACCCAGTCTGCCGATCCGGGGTAGTACCACCACTTACAGACCGTGAAGTGATTTGGTCACTTTTCAGGATTACCTTGTAAGATTATGCCGGCATTAGTGGATGTGACTACAACTTACAGATAGTGGCAGTGACATCCATTCATGGACCACAGTTCAGCTTAACATGAAGCTGGGTGCTGTCATATGTCGAGTCACAATAAAAAAACATTTTTATTGGTCTGACGTTAAGCTTAAGTGCAGTTTATGAATAGTAGTGACTGCTACTACTTTTAAAGCTTCAGGTCCGGTTGGCCAAACCTCGGTAGTACCACAACTTTCAAGTTACACACGGTGAACGGACTTAGTCGCGTTTCGGGATCAAAATCGGTAAATAAATAATAGAAAGTTGATTCTATCGTGCGTTTTAATCACAACGGCAATCTGACCGCACCTTTACATTGACAATTATAATGTTGAATCTAAGAGATATCAGATAAATATCTTACACTAGGCGAGTTTTAGATATTTTGATAACATCCCTAATACGTCACTAGACCGATTAGTCACGTTTTATTACTTTGACAAGGTTCCAGCGGATAAACAATTTTTTATTTTTTTATTGTGACTCGACATATGACAGCACCCCGCTTGATGTTAAGCCGCAGTGTGGTCCATGAATGAATGTCACTGCTGCTACAATTCAATAACTGTGAGTAACAATCACATCCGGGCCTAGTTGGCACCGGCAACTTACAAGCTGAACTCGAAACGTGACCAAATCACTTTACGGTCTGTATACTTGTAAGTAGTGGTACTACCCCGGATCGGCAGACTGGGTACCACTGCCTACCACTCTTCGATAACCAGACCCGAATCAAATATCCATCTCTTTTTAATTAACACATATATATTAAATATTGCAAATAAAAACTATGAAACAAATATTCGCTCTGACCAGGAATCGATCCCGGGACTTTAAGCGCAACAAACCAATCGCTAAACCGTTCGTCCACGCCTGTCGTCAGAGATTTAATAATACTAATACTAATAGCACCCTGTCTGCCGGTCAGGGGTAGTACCACCATCTACAATTGTACAGACCGTGAAGTGACTTAGTCCGGTTTCCGGTTCCATTATGGCGAAAAGTGAAAAATGACGCTTAGTCTGAGGCGTGACAATTTGATTGATTGATTTAATTGCTAAGGCGACCGTTTGGTGTAGTGATTGATACTGCAATGGTCACCCAAATCCAGAGCCCTCGGACCAAAATGTTTCATTGATTTATGTATTGCTTCCTAAACCAGCAACAGATTTTCATGACCATTATCTCTCGAGGGAAAACTCGTTAAATTATTCAGATAGGTGAATCATGAAGCCCCGTGAAGGTCAGCTGCGGTTCCATGGGTGGGTTGAGCACCACTCTGACGTTTTCTTTTCTTCAAACTGTTAGATTAGCTATAACTTCATAAATTACTATTCGAGATTTGATTAAACTGCATGGAACCCGCAGCTGACATTAAAGCTTCATAATATATCTGAACCAATCAAATCAAATCAAATTGTCACGCCTTTTTTCAACAGGAATAAGCAGAGACACTTGCCACGATCCTGACACAACTCCCTCGCTTCCTTCACATTTACAATTCTCTTCATACAAGTTTTACGGTTATGGTCACTAGGCAACTTTCTTGAGTATGTCGGAAAACACCTTCCTGGGCCTGTCTTGTTACGTATTATTCGTACCTGGCTCGTGAACCATGCTTTAGTCGTCCTGATTCTATGATACAAGAAGTTTTAGTATTGTTATGTACAGGCTCGTTTCTGCACTTGCCCCTCTGCAGTTTCTTAGTGCGTTCTTCAACGGTTTGCTCATAGTGAAGCCACCTGATCTCCTCCAGGAAGGCCAGGAGATCCTTCTTGTTCCGGCAGACCTCCGAAAGCGTTCTCGCGTTGCCAAGGAACTTCTGTCTCGCTTTAGTCACGCTATTGCAACTCAAGAGCACATGCTTACCTAATACACTCTAAAGTCGTTTAAACGTTGTTAAGAACCGTCAGATGATCTACAAAAGTATTACAAATAAGCAAAATTAAAACAGTACAAGGTTGTAATTTTAAAAATAAACAAGACCTTAATTTTAAAATTCAGCATATTTATTCTCGGAAAAATAAATCACGTATTTGACACGCATTTTAAACGTCAATAAGGCGCCATATCCGTTGGAAGAAAAAAATAGAATTATGAGTTTTCGAAAACCGTAAACTTAAAAGGTTGTTTTTAATTGTCGGCACTTTCGTACTTCCCCCTTTTTTTATTGTGACTCGACATATGACAGCACCTTGCTTGATGTTAGACCGACGTGTGGTCCATGAATGGATATCACTGCTACTACAATTCAATAACTGTGAGTAGCAGTCAAATCCACTATGCCGGCCTAGTTGGAACCGGCAACTTACAAGCTGATCCCGAAACGTGACCAAATTCACGGTCTGTGAAGTGATTTGGTCAAGTGATCGTACTACCCCGGATCGGCAGACTGGGTACCACTGCCTATCGCTCTTTGATAACCAGCAAATATCCTGGTTATCAAAGCAAATATCCACCTCTTTTTATTGATAAATATTGGCAATATTTAATATATATTGCAAATAAAAGCTATGAAACAAATATTTGCCCCGACCAGGAATCGGACACGGGACTTTACGCGCAACAAACCATTTGCTAACCGTTCGTCCACGTCTTACCTTGACCAGTAGAGGTCAAACTAAATAGGAAAAAACATTTATTAAAAATATTTTTTAATAAGAAACGGAAACTGCAATTATTGTAGATCGTGTTGATTATCGCATAATTATATTTTATAATAATTAAATTGACTTGATTATCTTAAATACTTATTTGTATTATGTAAGTTTCCTCAAAGTAATTAATTAACCTTTAAAAGTACAAGTTAAGTACAAGTTTTATTGTGACTCTACCACTGACCTGGGTCTTCCTTTTAGTAGGCATGATGGAGGTACAAGAGTTCCGATGACTCAAAAAAAAAGACAAAAGACTCGATGAAGAAAGCCGTCTCAGTTCAATGCTGCCTAATTCTTCACTATGCCGACCAAATAGTTACTTTTGGAGGAAGTAAATCAAGACAATGTTATTAAATGGAGTTTATTCCAGTCCATTCTTTGGCCGACATAGTGATGGCGACTGAGGCAGCCGTGAACCAACACGTTTTTTTTTCAGTCGTCGTCACTCTTGGACCTCCTCTTGCTTATCATCAGGCGGGTCGAGGTCAGATGTCGTGTCACAATAAAATAAAATATGTATATTCGAATTTTCATAATAGGTAATTAAGGTAATATGAAGACATATTATGAAAGACAGGTAGGCAGGTTATGTAAACAAACTTAGTTGTATTAAAAGTAATCATTTATTCTGTAGAATTATGAAATGATAATGTAAATGTAATAGTTAAAGTATGTTTTCGTAATTGGTTTAGTGGTATTCGTATTGTTACAGAATAAAATACCAAAATTTGTGACTCGACAATTGACCTCTTGTTTTATGGTATGGTTAGAGTGCTAACGACTGAAAAAAACCTTCTCAGTTCACGTACAAAGATCACTAAGATCCAAGGTTATAGGACGAGAAGAACATATGGGCTGGCAAAGCATTGCACTTGTCAATTGTTGTACAAAGAAACGATGCACCGGAACTTTAAGTTCCAGCCAATTCGGACGATAAATTCAATAGCCCCAGGAGAGTGTTTTCCGACCAAATCAGAGACGTCCTCAAGAAAGCTGGGTTGCCTAGTACTCATAACCGTAGAGCTTGTTTGAGGAGAATTGTGGGTGTAAGGGAGGCGATAGAGTTGTGTCAGGATCGTGGTAAGTGGCGATCCATTGTCTCTGCCTATCCTTTTGGAAAAAGCACGACAATTTGATTGATTGATATCAATAGCTAAGAATTATCAAATCCGTGAAGTATAGTAATTATAATTTATTTTTCTTATCTATGAAGAAATAAATGCATTTTTCTTTAAATCATGTCTTCACTTTATTTATTTATCTTCTTTTATCTTTGTTACGAGAATGCTTCCACATAGCGCGCTGGTGTTGCGTTCCTCATGGTCAATTTAGGTGTGGTTAGATTCTTTCAGGTCCATTCCGGGTTCAAATTATAACAAGATTTTATTTATTTTTCTATTATATTTGCCGCCTCCTAAAAGTGCCGCCTGTTTTATGTCGAGCCACTACAAAAAAAAGGATAACCCTGATTTCTTATTACATTATTTAAATATTTACACAATATGTAATGCAAAATTCATTTAAAAATGCAAACTTTAATATAAAAAAATATATTTATTTATATGTTAATGAATGTCTGTTAGTCTGATATTTTTTACTTTTTTTAAGTGAGACTTTTCTTAATAATTCGTAATAGTTTGAAGTTTTGTCGGTTTATTCTTGATTGGTTCTAATTGTGATTTTATTTTTATTACAATTACACGCCCCCCTAATACACATATGTATCTATTCATATATATTTTATTGTGTAATCTAATTTTTTTTTTATTTTTTTTTATTGTGACATGACATCTAACCTCGACCCGCCTGATGTTAAGCAAGAGGAGGTCCAAGAGTAGAATATATAGTCTGTTAGAAAAATAGAACTCTATGTAATGTTGTAATATATTATAGTCTGGACGACCGGCGTGGCACACACTGTACTTCGTTACGCGGTAGTGCAGGATTCGATTCCCGTTCAGAGCAAATATTTGTTTACAGTATTACAAAGATTTTCTGCTTAAGTGTCTGGTGCAGTCTGCCGATCTAGGGTAGTATAGAGGCCGGCAGACAAAAAGAGCTGGCATTGACGCTTGTTTGTTACTTACGTATTTTTCGTTTTACGCATGTGTATAAAATTAAAATATCATTAATCATGTGTACGAGTGTATAAATAGGCGGACTTGCTTCCACCGCAGTCATCCAGAGCTCTTCTAATCTGCCGGGAACTATACCACCAATTTCAGAGGCGACTGTGGTGTAGTAGCAGTGCAATGGTTACACAAACCGAGGGCACGAGTTCGAAACCACCCACCGGTACCAACGTGTCTTTGATATATGTACTTTGGTGGTCCTGTTTCTATGTTACAAGCGCTTTAGTAGCTTAGTAAAGAAGTGTAAATAAGAAAAAAATACTCTCAGATGAACAGACTGGGAAGTGACACAATGGCTTTTGGCTTTTGGCTCATGGAAATCAATCTAAATTCTAACCTCGATACTGGTTACAAATTTGCGCCGTTTGGGGTCGAGACGATGGGCCCTTGGGGACCTTCAACTAAGCGCCAGGCCAAAGAGTTGTCCAAGCGGGTGACGGAGAAGTCTGGAGACAGGAAGGCTGGCAATTATTTCTGTCATTGTATTATAGCCTTGCTATACAAAGGGGATATGTTGCCAGTCTCCTTGGGACTGTCTCTGATGCGACGTCATTAGATGATATTTATTTATTTATAGTTTAATTATTGTTAACATACTTTTAATTTTATTTATTACTAATTACAATTTACAAGAAAGCTAGGTTGCCAAGTGCCCATAACCACAGAGCCTGTATGAAGAGAATTGTGGATGTGAAGGAAGCAAGGCAGTTATGTAAGGATCGTAGTAAGTGGCGATCCATTGTCTCTGCCTATTCCCGTGGGAAAAAGACAAATTGATTGATTGATTGAGTAATAATAAATTAAATTATAATAATTATACTAATCTAGAGCATTAAGAATGTTGTATGTCAAATAAAGATAAAATGAATTGTCCGATACGATAATATTATGACTAGAATAGAACCCTCTTTAGAGTAAAACTTGTCTCTCGAAGAAAGTGGCTCTAACTGTTATTTTATGTATAATACAGTCTAAAGATTTTATTAAAAATTTAAAAGCCTTTTCCACCGAATTCATTGACCTTATATTTTCTATTTTGTGACTAATTAAATATGTATTAACTTTCGATCAGTTATTTTTATATAATTAACTATACAGAATTATGAAAAATAAACATCGGGCTATTTAACTTCGACTTACTTGATGGTAAACAAAAGAAAGTCCAAAAGCGCCGATGACTGAAAAAACCCAGTCGCTTTGCAGCCGCAGTTTTAGTCGCCGTAAGGAAACCACACCCAAGAAACGTAAATGAAAACAAAAGTACGAACAAAAAACTTGACAAAATAAATATTTAAATTTCTTAACAAATGAATTGGTTAGAATGTTTTTTTTGCCGGCACAGTGACGAAACCGTGAACTAGCTCTTATTTTAGTCGTCGGCACTCTTGAGCCTTCTTTTGCTTAGTTAGCATCAGGCGGGTCGAGGTCAGATGTCGCGAAGAAAAAAAACTGTGCTGCAATGAGCTGTCACATCCCACTTGCCGGCCAGACTTTTAAATATATTTTGCCTCGACAAATGACATATGGACATGACATGACATATTGATGCGATAGCACTCGCGTTCACTAGGCTAGTTAGAACCGGCAACTCACAATCGATTATGAAACGCGACGGAATCACTTAAAATTGGTAGTACTTTAATTGGCAGACTGGCCAATTAAAAGCATTTATATTACAAATAAATTCTATTAAACAAATCTTTGCTCGGACCGGGAATCGAATCCAGAACTTACGCGTAGCAGACTAGTGTATTAACCAATGCGGCACGAGTTCGATTTGTATATCGATCGACAAGTGGAATGCTTTGCCTGCCCATGTGTTCTCTCCATCCTATGACCTTGGATCCTTCAAGCGATGCGTGAAGAAGCACCTTTGGCCGGCATACTGACGGCGACTGAGGCAGCCGTGAACAAACTCGGTTTTCTCAGTCGTCGTCACCTTCTCTTGCTTATCATCAGGCGTGTCGTGTCACAATAAAAAAAATATCGAAAATGATCGAGACGCTTAAGATGAGAGTTCGAGAGTTAGCAATAGCTCTGCAGATCCAAATCAACTACCCATCCCTGTTTATAATAGCCACGATTATACATGTCAATGCCATAGTGGTTTTAATTTAGGTGTGGCCAGAAAGGTATAGGTAAGATAACAATAAATGATCAATTGACCGGAATCATGTGAAATTGGTAACAAATAAAAGGGCTTTACTAAAACACTCCTTCCACTGTATGTACTGTGTATGGATGTATGTGCGGTCAGTAGTTTTAATATGGATACCATTTCTATACTAAGCTACTAAAGTGCTTGTATCATAGAAACAGGACAACCAATGTATATATATCAAAGATACATTGGTACCGGTGGGTGGTCTCGAACTAGTGCTCTCGGTTTGCGTAACCATTGCACTGCCACTACACCACGGCCGGCACCATTTCGCCTTATACAATTGTATTAGCAGTCGCCTCCATTCATGGACCGCACACCAGCTTAACTTCATGCAAAATGTTAATTTCGGCTTTGGTGGTAGTAGAGTCGTTTTAGATAAAATCGTCACTTATTATACAATGAAAAACGGTTGTCATCGTGAGATTTGGACGGGTGTAAAATTACAAACAATCAAAGAATACTAAACTACATAATTTACAGTTCTGTTCTATTGAGGACAAGCGTTAAAACTTTGCGTTTGTTTTAAAGTTTAGCTGAAACTTATCAAGTTTATTTTATAGTATCAACATTGATTGAAAACTTTAAAAAAAATATGAGACTCACCGTGTCCACGATGGCTGCAGTTCTCGAATCGTCGGAATAATAAAAAAAATGTAAATTAAAATCATAATAAACGCGATAAGTAAGTCGCATAGAATCTTAAATTAGTTATTGGTCTTGCTGGCGGTCACAATATGACAGCACCCGGCCCAATATTAAGCTAGATTGCAGTCAATGAAAGGAAGTAACTTCTACTAGAATTATATATCTGTACGCAGTCCTATCCTCTATGCCGACCTGATTTCATTACCTTAATAATGACAAAAGGGTAAAACATTTAGATAAAACTGGGATGATTTCAAAGTACCTTAATATCGACATTATTATTAATATTAATGTTTTACCAGCCCATAATATTGAGCCAGTGTTTCCGAAAATTTTAGAAATGTAAAGAACGAGGCTTGGCGTAAAAAAGGTATGGGAATACTGCTATAACCTTAAATACTTAAAGTTAAGTTAAAATACTTAAAGCGAAGTTTGAAATAGTAATTTTGGCCGGCATAGTGAGGCAGTCGTAGAATAGAACAGTTTTGTCAGTCGTCGGCCCTCCTCTTGCTTAGCATCAGGCAAGTCAAGGTCAGATGTCAAATCCCCATAAAAAAAAAGCTCTCGCAAAAATATCAATAACGAAAGCTGTTGTAAAGTCAAAGTTACTTTGACCCTAAAATTGTTGGGGTACTAAAGCGCGGCAGGTCCAGATTCCCTGGCTCGACCACAAGAACAGGTTTTAAAAACCCATAACTTAGAAACTCCTGGCTCTTAAGCAGTGTGAATGTATAAAATTTTATTTGGATATGGTATTTGATACTGTGCTCAATAGGTACTAGCGACTGTGCTCAGTAGATCATAGAAACTTTGACATTACAACAGCTTTCGTTATTGATATTGAATTTTTGCGATTGCTTTTTTATGGGGATTTGATATAAAGACGGCTTATTCCCATTTCCTCTAAAATACCCTTCATAGGTATTTGAAATTTTAAACTTCCATATAATGATTTCTACTTTCTATTTTATACCTAACAAAAAAAATATATTTTATTGAATTTCCAAACGATAAAGTTTTGTACAGACACATTCGTGGAGTGACTAGACCGGCATAGTGGCAGTAGCAGTGCCTTTATTCATAGACCGCACTCAAACTTAATATCAGGCTGTTTTTGTCAAATATGTAGTGTAAAAAATGTTTAATTTGGGTAATAATAATTAAACGCAAAGCAAACGCAACGCTAACGCAAAACACGAAGGCTCTTAATCAATATAATTACATAAGTGACCTATATTCATTAAAATATATTATTTATTTTTTAATTTCTACAATACAACAGGGATAGGCAGAGATAATGGAGTGCCACTTGCCACCATCCTGACTTCGCTTCTCGCTTCCCTCCCATCCACAATTCTCTTCATACAAGCTTTACGGTTATGGACACTAGGCAACCTGGGCCTGCCTTGTATAACGCATCCATCTAAATCAGATTAATAACCTTAATACATTCATGATCGCTCAAAGGGTGACCGAAGGGCAACGAAGCGAATCCTTGGGTCCAGTACTTTCTTTGTATATTTTTTGTTCACCAAACAAGAGCCTGCAGGCATCCGTAGGTAGCATGGGAAACGAGTCAAACAATGAACTCGCTTCCTACGAATTGGAATGATTATTTCTATACCTTTTATGCTAACTCGTACTATACGTAGGTATAGTTAATGCTTTATATTAAATTGAAAGTCTATAATACCACTCTTAGAAAATAGTTAATGGTTACTAAAAAAAAGAGGCGGATATTTGCTTCAGGTCTGGTTATGAAAAAGTAGTAGGCCGTGGCACCAAGTCTGCCGATCCGGGGTAGTACCTTACAAGTATACAGACTGTAAAGTGATTTAGTCGCGTTTCAGGAACAGCTTGTAAATTGTGTCAGGATCGTGGCAAGTGGCGCTCTATTCGTGACAAATCGATTGATTAACGAACAAATAATCGTAATATCCATATTATTAAATATTACAAACACTATTAAAGAAATCGTCGCACGGAATCGAAACCAGAACTTACGCGTAGAAACATTTATAATATAGACATAAATACGTAACCACTAACCAGACATAGACAATTTTAAAACAGTCTTATTAGCAAACAAAAAAAGGCTTCTAAAATTTTTGTCATAGTAAACAAAGGTATAGTTATTTAGTAAACAGAGGTGGAACTAAATGACAAGCACTTTCACTAGGTATATGAATGAAATAAAGAAAAGACCCGAGTGAGACGTGCGACGATGCGTGGCGACTTACTCCAATATTATGTGTCACTTATGAAGTAAGCATAGCGATTGTATTACCTACATAGATTAATAGTGGAGACATCCTTAAGAAAGCTAGGTTGACTAGTGCCCATAACCTTTTTTTTTATTGTGACACGACATATGACAGCACCCCGCTTGATGTTAAGCCAAAGTGTGGTCCAAGAATGAATGTCACTGCTACTACAATTCAATAACTGTGAGTAGCAATCACATCCACTATGCCGGCCTAGATGGAACCGGAAACTTACAAGCTGATCCCGAAACGTGACCAAATCACTTCACGGTCTGTATACTTGTAAGTGGTGGTACTACCCCGGATCGGCAGACTGGGTACCACTGCCTACCACTCTTTGATAACCAGACCCGAAGCAAATATCCGTCTCTTTTTTTTTATTAACAAAAATTTGTAATATTTAATATTATTAAATATTACAAATAAAAGCTATGAAACAAATAATTGCTCCGACCAGGGATCGAACCCGGGACTTTACACGCAACAAACCAGTCGCTAAACCGTTCGTCCACGCCTGTCGTCACCTTAGAGCTTATATGAGGAGAATTGTGGATATGAAGAAAGCGAGGGAGTTGAGTCAGGATCGTGGCTAGTGGCGCTCCATTGTCACTGCCTAACCCCGTGGAAACAAGGCGTGACAATTTGATTAATTGATTTTATTAATACAGACCGTGAAGTGACTTAGTCGCGTTTCGGGATCAACTTGTCAACTTGACGATTTCAACTAGGCGGCATATTGGATGCGACTGCTACATACAGTTTTTTTACTGTAGTAGCTGTTACCTCCATTCAAGGACTGCAATCCAGCTTAGCAGGCAGAGTGCTGTCATCTGTCAAACCACAATAATGATTAAATATAGTGCCCATAAAAATAGTGTTTGTATGACGATAGTGTAGTGGTTATGGAATGGTCTCACAAACCAAAAACCTCCGATTTAAAACCAGGCTATTGCTTCTATATAAACAACGTTCGTTATAAAACGTGCCTCATGTTATGATCGTGTGCCGACTCGACGGAAGTATATAAATTGTTATGACATGAATTCAAAGTCGCCAACGCTTATCGCTCCGTCTGAATCATACCACAATGTACTAGAAAACGTAACATAATATTTGTATTCCTAATTTTATATTTCCTTATTTCATTGATGCATTGAGGACATCATAAATGTCAAAGACTTACTAATAAGTCTTAAACCCCAATTTTTATGTAAGTATTTATCTGCTCAAAAGTTTCCGGTCCGGCGGTGTACTGTCGAGCCACGATATTAAAAATGAGAATCACTGTATTTTGTCATAGTATAAACAATTGTAAATTGATGATTTTGATGTAATAATAGATATCGAACATGGATCAATCAAATTGTCACCCCTTTTCCCCCATAGGGACACATGAGCGCTTATTTCCACTTTATAGATATAAGATAAAGTAAAATATTTTGAAATAAAGCTAATAAATTTGTTTCACTAACTCGGTTTTTTCATTTGTCGTCACTCTTGGACCTCCTCTTGCTTATCATCAGGCGGGTCGAGGTCAGATCGTGTCACAATAAATAAATAAAAAAGTATTCACTTTATCAGCACAGAGAACGAATTATGTTGGACCTTTATTAGGAAAGGTACTTTAAACCTAAAAACCTAAGATCCTCTCATATTAAAAACACTATATATAAAACTTTAATGCAATAAATAAATTTGTTTCCTATTATGAGCCTTTAGTTGTTAAATTGAAGATCTGGCATACCATATGCTTTACGATGGAAATGCAAGGTGGATCATCTTACACTACACAGCTCTCAAACAGAGTACAGCTAGTGGTATAATTAACTACCTACATCATTCTATCTTTAATCCAATGTTTAAAATATGAACAATAATTATTCACGCATTCAAAGGCAATAAGTAATGCAATATTCGACCTTGTCGCATGATCGTGTTCGCAGTGACAGGCTGACAGTATGATTATAGAGCAGTAAAACACAATAATCTTTGTATATTTAGATTCAGATTCAAGGGCCTATTCAGATTCAAGTTATTTAGTGTTATACTCAGAACATCTGTTTTAAAATGATCGCCTAACATGACTGTAGGATGTATCTGCTGATGAACTTATGTATAAAACAACGTAAGTCAGGCTGGCTGCACATTATAAGATATTTGTCTTGTCTTTTTAGACATTGTCTGATAAACTCGTATATGAAATTCAATATAATCCTACATATTCATCATCATCAGCCAGAAGACGTCCATTGCCCCCTTAGAACGCTATTTCGAACGACAAGATGCCAGTTGCATCCACCGGTTATACGTGACTTTTACTATGTCGTCAGTCCACCTAGTGGGAGGCCTACCTACACTGCGTCTTTTTGTTCGTGGTCTCCACTCTAGAACCTTTCTTTCCCATTGGAATCATACATATATTGCTTGTCCGAGTTGTCTTGTCCAAGCAATTACTTAACCATATCTGATCTGATGAATATTCATACTTATTTGGTTTGCCAGCAGGACCTGCAGTATAGATAATCATATCATTGTACTTTCAAATTATATTGATTTTAAGGCTAATAGTTTATTATTAATATCTACTTATTTATATATGTTTTTCTAATGTTCGTTTCTTTTATTAGACTGTATTTATTCTTATTATTGCCCGTTTTCTCATTTTGCCCTTATCCTATATTTTGATCTTTGTGTTGGTCTTTGTGTATACATTAAGGATAATGTATACTGTATTCATTGATCATTGTACTCGACTGTACTTTATTTCACATAGATACGAGTAATACTTCGATTTAAATTAAAATAGGGATGCCGAAGGAATACATGAATTTTTAGGGATGCTGAAGGAAATTTAGTAAGGGACAGAAAATATCTTGCTGCAAGTTCGCATTTGTACATCGTGCAAAATGTTTTAAAATAATTTAAAAAAATATCTGATTAAACCTTTAAGACATAATCGTCAAGTCTTTAGCAAAATTGATTTGGATAATTTGAATTCCCTATTTGCCTGTCAATTTTACTATGATTGATTATTCTTTTGCGTTTGCTATTTGCGTTCATTAGACGGTTGATTTTCTTAATAATCACTTTAATAAATGATTATAGGTACTAATTTAAACTTCTAATATTATTATATATTATTTGATTTAGGCTACATTGTTGGTGAAGCCGAAGTACGTTACATGGTCTAAATGGGAACGTCTAAATTAAAACTTATAATTTACATCGAATCTATTTTTTGGCATGGGCTTAACATCGTATGATTTTACCATGGCTTCAGAAAGGGGTACGACAAGAAGACGAGAAGAATACCACAAGAAACTCGTTGATAGACTAGGATTAGCAACAGTGTTTTTACCACTGTTTCGTTATTGTCTATCCATGTATGAATGAAGTGTGAATGAACTGTCTGAAGGCAACAATACGATTGTACAATATGTCTATTGTGTAATAGTTTTGTTCCATCTTTGACAATTGCTTCATTGCTTAGGCCCTTAAATTTAAAAGACATCGCAACCTCAGCCTTATTGTCTAAACAGTTTTACTCGTACGTAAGATATTTGATACAAATGAGTTTTACAATTTTATGTTAAGTTTGACTAATATATATTTGTATTTAAACTTCTTCTTGTATGTTTGTTTGTTTAATGTGACTTTTTTCTCATTTTTATACTAAGCTTCTAAAAGTGCTTATATCACAGAAAGTAGACGACCTATGTACATATATTTAAGAACACATTGATACTGGCAAGTGCTTATAAAATTGAGACTCTTGGTTTGCTTGACCAATTCATCACCACTACACCATCTATACAAACTCAAATTTTCCATATTCTGTACATCTGATCGCCCTGCCTGATTATAAGAGGAGTCCTAAAACGTCGGCCTGACCTCCACTGGCAAAACTAACTCTGTTTACGGCTACCTTTGCTTAAAGGACTAGAAATGTAAAAGAAATGTAAATGTAAAAGGACTAAGGATGTAGAAATAAATAAAGGTTTGGGCTAACGTTAAGTAATACCTAAAAGTTTATTTAATATCTTCATTTCTTATGTATGCAAAACGAAAGGTTTTTTCTTCTTAATAGCTACCTAGTCGTTAAACAGATTAGGTTTTCATTTAATTTACTATTCTTCTGGTGAAAGTTAGTAATATTCTTACGAGATATTGCAGTTTTATAGTTTAAATACATGCAATTCAAGTAGGTCGGTATACCACTATCGTCTTTAACCTACAATCCGAGTATCAATCTTAACCCTTAGTCATAAGATTGATTTTAAATATGGCGAAATGTATAGTTTGGTTAGTACTAAAGCAGTTGATTGAATCGTTCAACTGAATGGTTACGGCGTTGATTGCTTACGAAAGTTTTGGTGATCTGTCTTCATGACGTCACTGATGGTGATTTACTGTCAAAAGTGTTACGTGAACCTGCTAAACGATTGAGACGGAAGAATGATTTCGGTGATCTCATTTAAAAAAAATATATTATTGGCCTTAAATAACTTAGTTAATTATTTGTTTTAAATTAACAAATGTAAGTCTTAGTAGCTAATTAAATTAAAATTAATAGATAATATTTTCTTAAATTTTGCGCGAGCATTGATATTGAATCAAACAAATTTTATGAACACGATGGCTGCAAAGCCATCGAAACTTCGGAATAATAAAAAAATGTAAAATCAATACCAAAATAAACGCGATAATAAGCGGCATAAAATTTGTTTAATTCAATTAATAGATAAATTCAAATAATCAAGGATTTACTTAATACTTATCTTTATCTAATACTTATTACTATACTACGTATCTTTATACCTTATTTAACTACTAAACGTGTTAAAGAATAGAAACTAAACGATCAAAGTATATAATTATATCAAACATAAGTACATTGGTTAGGCCCTTTTGAACCGGGTCTTTATGGTTGCAAGACCTTTCTCCTACCATTAGGCCACATTACTTACATTAAAATAATTCTCAATGAATTATTACATTTTAATTTATGATAAAACTAGGTGTACCGCAAGGAACCCTTCTATTATCAATACATTATTAAAATAATAATATTTCAAAGCAATTATAACCAATAACATAAATAATAACGCTAGCAATAATTTAAATATAAACAATGCGTTATTTTTTATAAGTCATACGACTTCCTTTAAGTCCCTCGTGCGTATTGAACCGGAAATTCTTACAGCCTGTGCATTTGAACCAGCTGTTATAGGCAAGCAGATCGCCTAGTTTATAAAAACGGTTTTTATAAAGTTCTATAAAGTTTTGCTTTATTTTATTAGACTTTGTTAATGTATCGAATTGATTAGTTTTAAAGTGTACTTGTCTTGTAAATTTCAAATATGATTTTAAAAATATTTGTCATTTTCTTTGGCCGGCATAGTGACGGCGACTGAGGCAGCCGTGAACAATCCAGTTTCTTCAGTCGTCGTCACTCTTGCTTATCATCAGGCGGGTCGAGGTCAGATGTCGTGTCAAAATAAAAATAAATAAATACTTCTTGTTTTATTTTATAATTTAAAGTTTACTTGTTTCATTATTATCCTAGGCTACTAAACATGCCCATATCATAAACAGGACAATTAAAGTACACATATAAAAGATACATTGGTACTGGCAAGTGTTTTGAACCGGGATCTCTTGGTTTGTAAGACCGTTTATCCATCACTAGACCACAGTCGCCTTTGTAATTGTAAAGGAATAAAGAAAGACCTTAATAAAAGATTTACTATTCAATAAAATTAAATGGTCCAAAAAAATTGCTCAACAATCTCGCAAATCGATTATTCATCATTTAAAGTTTTTTGCCTGTTACATCATTCTCTTTTCACTTGTTGTTTGTGAATTTCTCAGAAAGAGGTGTGGTCTTTACCTACTTTTTCTGATATGGCATAAAGACCGGGGCTGAAGAAAACCGGAAATGCCACTACCTGTTGTAACTATGCGTCTGCACAGATGTCTAAATAGACCGAGAGCTGAGTGCGTCGTTTCGTAATATTCTTTTAAATTATATCTAATAAATTTATCGTTCTTTAATTTAAGGCGACCGTGGTGTAGTGGCAGTGCAATGGCTACTTAAGCCGAGTGGCACGGGTTCGAAACGGTACCGGTACTTTGGTTATCCTGTTTCTATGATACAAGCTATTTAGTAGCTTAGTATCGAAATGTATAATAATAAAAAAATATTGTCTTTTTAGTAACTTTATTCTGCTTTTCTTAAATTAAACAATCAATTAAATTGTCAAACTCAATAAAGACTTAAATAAACGTTGTTGCATAAGAGGAAACAAGGTTACTGTTGTCTCCGCCGCCGCCACTATACCACCCAGAGATGCTTTTTCACGCATCAAAATTTCTACTAAGATAGGTAGAGACAATGGAGTGCCATTTGCGACTATCCTAGCACAACTCCCTCGCTACCCTCACATCCACACTATTTTAAGACAAGCTCTACGGTTAGGGGTACTAGGCATGATTTGTTCGGAAAATGATTTGTTTAACGCATCTATTCACATTAGATTTATAAAGGACATCATTCATTTTGTATGGGGACTTGGGCTTAATTGTATTACCAGTTGCATATATACATTTTAAAATAGTTTGATGTACAAAGATTACAATGTAATTGGAATAATATATATACTTTATTATTAAGGTGTACAAAATGATCAAACTATAATAATGACAGTTTAAAGCAGAACTGTTAATAGGACGTGTCTTTATGTTTGACAGGCGATACAAAATCCGTATCTTATTTTCCAAATAACTCAATTTCACAGCAATTAAAAGCAAAATGGTTATTAGTTTTATCAACACAAGTATCGAAACTACCAAATGGTAGTTTCGATACTTGTAATGTCTAATGATGCAAAAATATATAAAAATATATTTTTGCATCATTAGACATTACAGAAGTAGCACCTAAAACCAAAAGAAATAATTAATGTCCTTTAATATTTTATAAATATTAATTTAGTAAAATTAATATTTATTGTAACTGTACATTTTACTACTTGAAAATTAAAACCATCGCCTCTTCTCTATTAGCAAACAGATCACGTCCAAAGTGCTTAGCAGCTTTCTTTGAGGTAACCAAAATGACAAAACAACTAAGGCGACTGTGGTGTAGTGGTAGTGCAATGGTCACGCAAACCGAGAGCACGGGTTCAAAACCACTTGCCGGTGCCAATGTGTCTTTGATATAATATTTTCTTAGAATGTGCGCAAACATTGATTAATGAATTATACAAATTTTATGCGGCTTACTATCGCGTTTATTTTGATTTTATTTTATTATTCCGACGTTTTGAGAGCTTTGCAGCTATCGTGGTCACGGAGAGATTGAGGTGTTGGTCGTCCTATTGGTTGATGCTGTTATGTCTTTGATATACTTTGATTGTCCTGTTTCTATAATACAAACACTTTAGTAGCTTAGTATAAAAAACTAAATAAAAAAAACTGTAATCCTTATGTGTTTTTATTGTGGTTTAACATGTGACAGCAGGGCCTAATGTTAAACTGGAGTGCGGTCCGTTAATAGGAGTGACTACCACTACATTTAATTTACTGCAAATAGCAATCGCAACTATGCTGGCCTAGTCAAAACCGGCAACATTCAAGCTGATCCCGATACGTCGCCTTAAATATAATATAATATGATATATCAATACAATGCTCTGTCAATAGGGGGCCTAATGTACTTAAGGCAATAGGTTAGACGGCTTTGCCTATCCCTGTGCGAAAAAGGCGTGACAATTTAATTTGAAAAAAAAATAAAAAAAATTGTTTATTTCAAATTATGTACATTCCAAAGTTGGTGGATCTATGAGCACTGCACTAGTCAACAAATGACTGTATTGCAGTTATCAATTTCTCCCACTAATACAGTTCATTTTCTTTAAATAATGGTTTTATTGTTAGTAGTGGGGTGATTGTGTGTGTGTGTGTGTGTGTGTTGGTGGGTGTGTTATCTGCCATATATTATTTATTTTATTACCTTTAGAAGATTTTCTGTTTCAATTAATTGATTGATACTCGTATTTAGTTGTATTTAGTCACGGATATGCGATTAAGAAGATGTTTTCGAAGGTTGTTAAGCATCCTCAACATTAGATCAAGGTTCATCGTGATACTATTATAAATCTAAACTAATATGCTTCGTGACTGTTTGTTGAGCGTGACGTCAACAACTGCATTTTTTTACATTTATATACTAAGCTACTAAAGTGCTTGTATCATAGAAACAGAACAACCAAAGTAATATTGACAAAACGCTCGCTGCACCACCTTAAGGGATACAATTGTATGAACTACTCTTGCGCACGTACTACGCGCCCATTGTCGGCTGTTTCGACGTTAGCCTTTTGAAGGCGAGTATTTTCCTAATTTTTTTTTGTTTTATGATCTGCTTTATGATATGAATTAAACTAAACAATGTGTTACCTCATTGTTTAGTTTAATTATTTTTTTACCAAAATATTGGTATTAGAAGAATTTTTTGTTTAGTCTATTAGTTGAAGTTAAAAGAGGCGTGGCTTATGCTCCTGCCAGGCGCAAGGGAATATTTTGTTAAATGATGTTGCACAGATTTGGTCTATGGTACATATATGAAAGATACATTGGTACCGGTGGGTGGCCTCGAACTCGTGCTCTTCGGTTTGCGTACCCATTGCACTGCCACTACACCACGGTCGCCTTGAGGTGTGATTCCGCCGGCGACTGCAGACTGCACTACTTATTATATTTGTATGAGATTGTTTTTTATATTATGACACGACATTTGACCTTGACCCACCTGATGTTAAGGTGGATCCAAGAGTAACGACGTCTAAAAAAAACGAGTTAGTTCACGGCTGACCCAGTCGCCGTCACTATGCCGGCCAAAGGTGCTTCTTCACGCATCACTGGAAGGATCCAAGGTTATAGGATGGAGAGAACACATGGGCTGGCAAAGCATTTTCCGTGCAATTCGACATTAGTCTGCAGCTGCCGCGTTAATATTGTTTCCAAAGATCATATTTATAATATATGACTTAGAAAATGTGAAATGGGTGCGTTTTGACGACAGGCGTGGACGAACGGTTTAGCGATTGGTTTGTTGCGCGTACAGTCCCAGGTTCGATTCCCGGCCGGAGCAAATATTTCATAGCTTTAATTTGTAATATTTAATAGTATTAAATATTTGTTAACAAAAAAAAAGAGATGGATATTTGCTTCAGGTCTTGTTATCAAAGAGTGGTAGGCAGTGGTATCCAGTCTGCCGTTCTGGGGTAGCACCACCACTTACAAGTATACAGACCGTGAAGTGATTTGGTCACGTTTCGGGATCAGCTTGTAAGTTGCCGGTTCCATCTAGGCCGGCATAGTGGATGTGATTGCTACTCACAGTTATTAAATTGTAGTAGCAGTGACATTCATGCATGGACCACACTTCGGCTTAACATCAAGTAGGGTGCTGTCATATGTCGAGTCACAATAAAAATAAAGTGGAGCATCATTGTCTCTGCCTTCCCTGTGGAAAAAAGGCGAGACAATTTGATTGATTGATTGATATTATTGTATCTATATGAAAAAATCCTATTGTAATATCTTCCTTATCATATAAAATTGATTTCATTTGAGCACCACTCGGACTTGAGAAGAGTACTAGTCTAATATGTTATATTTTTACATTAAAATATAACATTATTTAAGCGAATCATAATCATCACCTGCCTACAGCCATTGGAAGACTATTATAGTAAAACCTCATAAAAATTAAAAGGTCATTTATGGAAAAAACATCGGTTATAAATATGTAGAAACGGACGTTTCTATATTTCTTACTACTAGTTGAGACTGTTTCCTTAAACACACGTCACGGGGACGTATATTTTTTTTGAACACATTGTAAAGAAAATTAAAAAATTAAAAAAAACTTACTTATTTTGGAAACTTTTAAAAATTAAAAGTTTACGTTTTTTATTACGCGCGAAATCTTACCTAATGATAAGATTTACTTACCAATACTTACCTTATGGTAAGCAAGGGGATGTTGAAGAACGCCGACGACTAAAAAAACCGTAAAAACAGTGCAACATATGTGCAAAATTCCTTTTCGGAACTATGGTACTATTAGGATTTGAATAACTCGTAGAAAATAGTGCCGTTGTAGACGATAAGTATTCGAATGGAGATAACTTGCATGAAAACTCAGCGTAGAATGTCCAGAGTCCACCCACAAGATGGATTGACGACCTGATAAAGCGGGCTATTGTAAATGTCAATGGGTAAGGAAAATGAGTGGACGATTTTTAGCTGACTAGATGATGAAGAGTTGGATTATCTGTGAAGCGAGTGATTCACGATATAATTAGCAAATTATTAGACAAAAGAGAAGACGATGTGGCCGATATTAGCTGATAGGATAATGATGATGAAAAGTTAGACTATCCGTGAGGCATTGAGACAAAAGAGTGGACGATTATTAGCTGACATGATAATGATAATAAAGAGTTGGATCATCCGTGAGGCGAATGTTTAACGAGTGAGGTCCAACTCTGGATACAATGACACATTCACGGTGTTACGTTGAAATTTGTATTTATTTTAAGTGGCTGTCTGAAAAGCGGTTTCGATATATTGACACATTTTTCCCACAGAGATAGGCAGAGACAAAGAGGCGCCACTTGCCACGATCCAGACACAACTCCCTCGCTTCCCTCACATCCACAATTCTTTTGAAGAAGTCTCCGAATTGGTCGGAAAACACTCATCTTTGTTGTATAACGTAAAATTCTCGTGACATAATGGAAATGTATAATTAGAAGTCAACTGGTGTTATATATAAGGAAACTGGTCAAGGCTGGTATATATGTATAATATGTTAGAGCGTTTGCTCGTCCGTGTGTCTGTAAATGGGAATTTAGATCGCAATACGAAAAACAGGTACATTAAAAGGTAATTTATTGCTTTAGCGCTGTATCTATTTGATATTGCTTCTAAGACACTTTTAAACAACATTTAAAGCCACGGACTAATTTAAATCGGTTGTATCTTGCGTTCCAATGCCTTTGCCCATTTCTGCAGAAATTTAAGAATGACAATTTGAAAAATGATTAATTGATGAACAGGGATAGGTGGATACAACGCAGCGCCAATTTCAACGATCCTGACACAATTCTAACTATTATTTAGTCGTTTAATTGAGCCATTAATAATGTTTAATTTTACATAGTACAAAATTTCTCAAAATATACCTTTTAACGAACGTGACAGACGACCTTCCCGAAAGTAAAAAAAGTCAATTGCAGCGCTACCTACTGGATAAAATTGTGAATTTAAACCATCCAGTATCCCACCTAATCGCACACCAAAATCATCTAGTCGTTAGTCGTTAGGAAGGAACTTATTCTCATACTCACGAACAGAAGACATTTAATATTTTCTAACGCCTGAGACCCCATAATACCAAACTCAACGGTGCCAAACCCAGACACCGTCAGTTATTAAAGAGTAGTTTTGGAAACAATAACAGCATCAACCAATAGGACGACCAACACCTCAGTCTCTCCGTGACCACGATGGCTGCAAAGCTCTCGAAACGTCGCAATAATAAAAAATTGTAAAATCAAAACCAAAATAAACGCTATAGTATAGCGCATAAAATTTATTTAATTCAGAAGAAATTTAATCAGCTCACGGCTGCCCAAAAGGACGCCTCGCTTGAAGGATATACCTAGCTAGGATGGTGAGATTACAAGGATCGAGAGCAAGCAAAGCTTTCCACTTGTTTTAATGTTTCTTCTAAAGAAATAGTTACTAGTATTGAATAAGAACTCGACTACCTTAATAGGTTCATAAAACAATGACCTCAACATTTTGACACGCCATTCATTAGATACAGGCGCAACTATTTTAAGGTAGATTTTGATAAAAATAACCATCGAGGTATGTGAAGATGATTATTACTAAGGTTCTAATAATACCGACCTTTCAAATGTGTGTCTACTTCAAAATTCACGACTTCAAGTTTGATTTTCTAATAAATTTTCAAGTTTATATGGTATTTTAAAATAGACAACCTACACCGACATTTAACGGCGGATCTCAAAAGTCAAGTTGTCAAGGCCGTGTATCCATAAGATGCGCTTCTATAGGTTATACGAATAATTGTGTTGCTACTTTATATTAGCCATTAACTTATAGATTAAGATAACTAAGTTTTGCATGATATTTTTGTATGCGATCTATCATTGGAAGCGGCTGCCGCCACAGATAAATAAATGCCTACAAGTATCTAGTGTGCAAGTATCAAGCCTGCTTGCCTAAACTAAACTTTTCTACAACCCAAATATAGTGGTATGCCGCTCTGCATCAGTAAACTGCCTACTTTAATAACCACCAATACCAACAGACTATATAGTTCTCAAGAAATTATGTTATGATTCTTACGTAACTTATATGAGAATTTTTGTATAATATTATATTATTATTCTATTATATCAATAAATTTTGCGTTTATTAATTATTAGATTTGAAGTCTTTGCAGCCATCGTGGTTGCAAGGAGGCTGACACAATGTTGTCAAAACCCTCGAAACATCTTATTTAAATAATCAATAAAAACGCGATAGTAAGCCGCCATAATCTTTTGTTCCACCAACAATCACTAAAAACCAAGAAAAAAAACATCTCAAATGTAGCAACTCATTTTATAGCACAAGCTGTACTAGACAAAGATATGATCTCTCCCGTCCTATCTTTCATTGGAATTTACCTGATATTTTTACCTTTTTTTATTTACCGACGATACATGGAGCGGTGTAATTTCAACCCATTATTATCGGTTCCATTAAGTAAGGAGAGGTTTAGGGATTGTCTAGTTTAAAGTTATACTAAAAAAATATAAAGAGACGCAACATCACACCTCGACTAGCCTGAAGGTATTCAAGAGGAAGTCCAAGCGGTATACTGACGGCGACTGAGGCGGGCGTAAACTGAGATGGTATTTTCAGTCGCCCAATAGTGCCGATGACTGAATAAGCCATCTCAGTTCAAAGCCGTCTCACCATCAGTCGCCGCCGTCAGTATGGTGCTACTTCACGCATCGTTAGTATCCAATCTTTGCTGCGACCGGACTCGAATCCGAAACATATAATATATATAGCGTACTGGTGTATCAACCAACGTAGGTCGTCGTTATTGTTTTAAACGAAAGACGTCATTCATTTTGTATGTGGACCTAGGCTAAATTGTTTTAAAAGTTGCATGTACATTTTAAAATAGTTCGATGTACTACTATTTAAATAGTAAGATTACAATGTAATTGGAATATATCCTTTATTTTGCCTAGTTTGGGTGTGCAAATGATAAAATTGTAATTATGACAGTTCAAAGCAGAACTTTTAATATGGCGTGTCTTTGTGATTGACAGAAGATACAAAATACATATCTTATTTTCTTAATAACTCAATAGCACAGTAATTAAAATCAAAATTGTTATTAGTTTTATCAATACAAGTATCGAAACTACCATTTATATATTTTTTCATTATTGGACATTACAAAAGTAGTACATAAAAGCCCAAAATGTATGATGTACTGTCGATTCGGGGTAGTACCACCACTTACAAGTATACAGACCGTGAAGTGATTTGGTCTCGGGATCAGCTTGTAAGTAGCCGGTTTTTTTTTATTTTTTTTTTATTGTGACTCGACATATGACAGCACCCCGCTTGATGTTAAGCCAAAGTGTGGTCCATGAATGAATGTCACTGCTAATACAATTCAATAACTGTGAGTAGCAATCACATCCACTATGCCGGCCTAGATGGAACCGGCAACTTACAAGCTTATCCCGAAACGTGACCAAATCACTTCACGGTCTATATACTTGTAAGTGGTGGTACTACCCCGGATCGGCAGACTGGGTACCACTGCCTACCACTCTTGGTTCCAACTAGGAACCAAGAGTGTCTAGTTTTTGTAAACTAGACACTCAATAGTTTAGTTTAACTTATGTTCTACTACAGTTCATACTAAAAGCTTTTGTTTTAAGCAATTCTATTTAAATAACCTACATATATACATACATTATACTTAGGTATAGTAGAGATATTTATGTTGGAATTTCACGTGGAAAAAGAACGGTTATTTTTAAGTAAAGAACAGGTTTCATGGAATTTCTATTTAGATAGTTTATAATACAAATAAGTAAGTAATTCGGGCTTGGTTTTGTTAGGAGGATATTTAACTTTTTAATAAAGTGGCAGTATTGTGTTAGACAAATAAAATAGATATCGTCAGTAATCGTCAAAATAATTTAAAGCTAGGCTGAAAAACTATTAATCACATATGA
This sequence comes from Tinea trinotella, assembly GCA_905220615.1. Classification (NCBI taxonomy): domain Eukaryota; kingdom Metazoa; phylum Arthropoda; class Insecta; order Lepidoptera; family Tineidae; genus Tinea; species Tinea trinotella. The sequence goes on from HG992326.1 coordinate 1,442,391, forward strand.
CAGCACCCCGCTTGATGTTAAGCTGGAGTGTGGTCCATGAATGGATGTCACTGCTACCACAATTCAATAACTGTGAGTAGTAATCACATCCACTATCCCGGCCTAGTTGAAACCGGCAACTTACAAGCTGATCCCGAAACGTGACCAAATCACTTTACGGTCTGTATACTTGTAAGTGGTGGTACTACGCCGCATTGGTAGACTGCCTGTAGACTGGTACCACTGCCTACCACTCAAATGTATCAACATTTTGATATCATCATCAACGTTTTGGTGGTTTAGCCTAGCTTTTTATTATTTTGACAACCCCCGACGAGAAACGATAATATCGCTCTTATTTGTCCAACCTAACCCCGCAGAAGTCCGCAGCATGACCACAGACAAAGAGCCTGTTTGAGAAGAATTAATTAATTTCACGCCCTAACTCCAACAGGCATAGGCAGAGATAACAAAGTGCCACTTCACACGATACTGGCATTACTCTTCTTACTTCCTTCACATCTACAATTCTATTTATTTGTTATATGGGCACTGCGGATCCCTATTTTTTAAAGAAAGTTCTCAGATAAAACCTATTTTTCAAAAAAGGTTTTATCCTGTATCTGGCGCTCCTTTGTCTCCGCCTATCCCAGTGGGAAAAAAGCGAGACTATTTGATTGATTGATTGTTTGGAGCGTCCCTGTTTTAACTTTTCACTCGCTTCACGTTTATAAATCAAAGAAAATCAAATCAAATTGTCACGCGATTTCCCCACAGGAATAGGCCGAGACAATGTAGCGCCTAGATATAATTTATAAGTAAATCACTTTACAATTAATCAATTTTTGGGTACAAATTAATTTTTCTATTTTATAATGCAATTAAAATTAACTAGTTTAAAATTTTAAAAGTTATCTGCCTTGAAACAGATTCACTGAGTGATTTATCTAAATAAATTGCATTTCTAAAATCCTAATTTGTATAAAAATCGTAATTTGTCCATATACATAGTTTAAATTTACTTTAAAAGTTCATACAACATTCTTGTTTTTAATTGCTTTAAAAAATCACGTTTATTTAATTAAATAATTACTTGACAATTTTATTAATTGCACTTGTCATTATAGAATTAAAAATAATTAACTATAAGTAAATCGACGAGTGGAATGCTTTACCAGTTCATGTGTTCTCCCCATCCGATGTGCCTTAGATCCGTGCGTGAAGAATCATCTTATGCCGACATAGTGACGGCGACTGGGGCAGCCGTAAAGACTCGGTTTTTACAGTCGTCGGCACTCTTGGACATCTTCTTGTTTACCATCAGGCGGGTCGAGGTCAGATGTCCAGTCACAATAAAATAAAATAAAAATTACGTTAAGATAGGTATGTTTATATAAGAAATAATCTTTAATACCATTTCAATGGTTTAGTGCCCATTACCATAGAACTTGTATGAAAGGAATTGTGGATGTGAGGGAAGCGAGGGAGTTGTGTCAGGATCGTGGCAAGTAGCGCTCCATTGTCTCTGCCTATCCCTGTGGGAAAATAGCGTAACAATTTAATTGATTAATTTATAATAGCAGTTTGTAGCCGCAACTTCATCGGCGGAATGAAACAAAAAATAAAAGATATACATAGATATTTTTATCCCTGTCTATGGAGGGGTAAGGTATCATGGAAAGTTGCCCTAAATGAATAATATCCTTTGTCTGTATGTCTGTTAACTAAAAATATTATTTGACCTCACACTAGGTAAAGACTTTTTAATCATATTATTTGTAATAACATGATATTTTTTATAATAATATAATTTTATATAATTTATTATAATAATAATATAATTATAATAAATTAATATAATTCAAATAAGGATACAACGAAAAGTTCCAATAAGCCTACATAGTGTATGCTAGTTACATTTATTACTGTAGTAGTAGTCACCTCCCATTCATGGATTCCACTCCAGCTGTTAAGGCGGGGTGCTGTCATATGCCGAGCCACTTTAAATTATATATATATATATATATATATATATAACTAAATATATTATTGAAATTGTTATATATAAATATATATATATATATATTTATATATTTATTTATTTGTTCGAAGAGAAAGGACAGAGACAGGCAACATAAGAACAAAAATAAAGCAATAGAGTGAAAGTAATTAAAATTATACCCTCCACCAGGATATTTCTCACTGTGAACATATATATTACAAAAAAAAATACATTTTAATATGTACCTACTAAGAACATTCGTAATTATTTTTATTATATTAAAGAAAACTTAATGCAATTTCAAATTGTAAACGTTTATAATCACATTTTAAAAGCACAAATACCAAAATGATAAATAATTATAAATAAATGACCTAGACTTATCTAGAAAACTATGTTTATGAAACTACTACATTCATTAAATATAAACACGATTTCTTGTACAAGCGATCTCTGAGCAGGGAAATTTGCATGTCGCATGTATTTTCAACAAGTCTCATTAGAATATATGACAAGTTTATATATGCAAAATACGTTGTAAATTACTTATAAAAAGGAGTGAAATTAATTATCATTAACTATAATTCAGCCAAATCTAGCCAAATCTAGCCAAGTTTAGACATAAAAGGTTGATGAGTCATAAAAGTCTGGCAATTATTTTTGCCTACGTATTAGCCTTGCTATACAAAGGGGAAATGTTGCCAGTCTCCTTGGGACTATCTCTGATGCGACGTCATTAGATGATATATTTTATTTATAGTTTAATTATAGTTAATTATTACTATATTAATATATATTTTAACTTTAAATTAAATAAATTTAGTATCACAAAATAAATAATTCATTTTTTAAATTCTATATATCAATTAGTGTTCGAGTTTTAATGTTAATCTAGTTGAATTGTGCATGCTGTGGTTATCTTTAAATAAAATAACACTTAGATTTAGTTTTTTTTATTGTTGTATTTATCACGTTAAGTTGTATCGGTGTATATTTTGTAGATCACCCATAAATAAATAAATAATTAAACTATAAATAAAAAATATAATTCAATGATGACGCAGCGGAGATAGTTCCAAGGAGACTGGCAACATTTCCCCTTTGTATAGCTAGGTAAATACCTTAGATAATTTAACTGTCTAGATAGAGCATATGGTGGCGCACGGGCTAAAAAAAATACCGGCCAACTGTTGGCCGATACACTCTCTCGCGTTTGTCAGTTGCGTAACAGACACCGTTCGGACGCCACGCGAAATTTCTCTGTGATTTTTTCGATAATAATGACTGATGGCGCCATTAAATTGTGCCGAACTTACAAAGGACGCTTGAGAACAACCAAAGCTGTCACTTATCATCAGTAAGTAGATTTTAAATTACTATAAACATTGGAAATAATTTTTAAAAAAATAGTTCAATTTTTTACCTAAGATGTTAAGAGTGTTGCCAGGTTTTGAATCAAAATATTCCCGTGAATATTTTGGTTTTTATATTGAAGTAGATTTGTTGTATATAAAAAAAACAAGTATCACTTTAACACTATTATTATAAATAATAACATTTATATTACATTACCCACCTAAATGTGTGTTCTGTATGTACAACAATATGTTTATTAATTACAATATTATTTACAAGTGGATGCACTGTTTACCATTCATGACTGCACTTCAGCTTAACATCAAGCGGGGTGCTGTCATATGTCGTGCCATAAAAACAATAATAATATATCATGCTTAGACAAGGCAGCAATAAATAAACTGCTGTTACAGAATACCTAAAGATCCAGTTTTGAGGAGTCGTTGGAACTTAAATCTGATTTGACTGGAAACTATGTGCCACTAAAGACATAAGTGTTCTAACGTGCTCTTCATCAATAAAAAGTATAAATGAAACTGTTCCTTCGTTAAGGGAAGAAGATGAAGAGTGAAGATACAACGGTGCCGGCATTATTTACTATTCGGAATTGTGTGAATATACACAGCAAATCGTCCGTTACATAGCAGGCTTTGTTGTTAAATGTTTGCACGAAAAAATTAAGTGTATTAATTGTTTGGACATCAAATGAAAAATTGCCGCACCATTAATTGGTTAAATTAAGAGATAAAGGGACTCATCTATGCCTCTCAGGATGTATATTTTATTTTCTGATCTGCTGAATGCATAATTCGACAGTTTTTAAAACAGGATTTTACTATGACTCCGAAAAAATATGCAAATATAGTATATTTGCATATTTTATATTGCACTATAATGAAACAATTCATTGGAGGCCCAAATTACTGTGAGGTAAAAGCTGAGCATGTTTGTGGCCACCTCCATCAAACTAATTTGATTAAAAGTGTTGTAGAAAAATATTTATTATAGATTTACGATATTATTACAAGAAAAAATTAATAACAACAATCGTGATGCAGCATCAAAACTTTTTTATTTATTTGTATAAATAAAAAAAATATACTCTTATTCTTTTTTTTATTACCCCTATCAAATATTGTGCATTGGACTATTAGAATAAAGTTTATGTGGTATTTATTATCATTAGTAATGCTTATTCACATAAAAGTACGGTTTTGTACAAGTAAAGTGCAATTTTTTGCACAAAACCGATAATTCTTCAATTTTGTTAATATTGAAGAAAAGACCACTATTAGTGGTTTCGATAGTTTTATCAATTTACTAGGTCAGTACTATCAATAATATTACTGTTATTAATAGTTTGCGCTGTCTATAGCCCTATCGGTTGAGTAGATGATTTTGGTGTTTACTACCGATAACAAAACTATCGATTTTTTGAAAACACTACTTGCTGCTGTTTTTACATCCATTGCCTACCTCCCTATTGTTTTCCTCAATTCCTAGGTTTCATATATTTCTGGTAGCATATTTTTTTTTATTTTTTTTTTTATTGTGACACGACATCTGACCTCGACTCGCCTGATGATAAGCAAGAGGAGGTCCAAGAGTGACGACGACTGGAACAACCAAGTCAGTTCCCGGCTGCCCCAGCCGCCACCACTATGCCGGCCTAAGATACACATACTATAACAAATTAAATAGTAAACAAATCTACATTATTATTAATTTATGTATGTATAAAACGCATATCAAAAGTGCATATTTTTCCCTACTTAGTGGGTAATATCGATAAGCTGGTATCATTTCACACACACAGGCGTGGCCCGACGCACTTGTAATGATATCGTAATGGAACGCATCTGTGTGTGTGACACGCACACAATCAGTTCAACGTTGGCCTATGTTTGCATTGCGATTGAATCGCGACACTCTATCTAGACAGTTAAATTATCTAAGGTAAATACGTTGGCAGAAATAATTGCCAGCCTTATGAGTTGGATAGAATAACTTTTTACGCGCGTACACATTCGTCAACTGCGACCGTGAATCGCGCCTTTACGCTTGCGCCTAAATTCCTCTAATTTTGTTATAGTCTGATAGAATCAGCCGAAAAACAATTAGATTTCAGGGAAATTCTTAGATTTTTATATTATTACTACCATATTTTCTTTCTTTCTTCTTGTTTATGGCTTTAGTATTTAACTTGCCAGTGTCAAAGTAAAAATATATGGTTCAATGTTAAAACATTGTCAAGTAAAGATGAAGATGAACCACGCGAGTGATTCATCAAATGATGATGATGAGAATGAGGTTGATGATGATCGTTTTAGTAAAGCGGCGGAAAGCCTTTACTAAAACTTCAGAAGAAGTCTTGGAGGGAACATGAAGAAACACGTTTCACAACTTTAAATTACTTGTTTATACTTGATCAACTTAAAAACTATTACTGGATAACAATTCCACCATTATTACACATTAATATTAATGAAAAACACAAGCAAAATTTTCAAATAATTCAAAATTGCGCGTCCTGTTAGTTGCAGTTGCCCGCCAAAACTCTACCATATTTTGGAAACCTTGACATTTTGACAGACAATTTAGCGAATAAATATAATACTATTATAAAAATTTACAAAAAAATTATAATAGTAGTCGATGGTTCCGACTCGATTAAAATTTCAGCCAAGGCCCTAGCCAAATGGTAGTAATAATATAAAATATCTAAAGGAAAACTAATTTGTTGTCCTGTTTCTATGATACAAGCACTTTAGTAGCTTAATATAGAAATGTGATTAAACATAAATAAATAAACTGAACATGTAAACATAATAATTATTCGTGGCATTTATGTTGACGTCAATTGCACAAGTAAAAAAATTAAACATCCATCAATCAGAGAACACCACTATGCTGACCTTGACACTTGACTTTAACAATGTAATATAGGTAATACGTGTGTACATAAATACATACTCGTAAATAGATTTAAATACTTTGTCATCACATACTTTGTACTATAAGTATTATTATTTATTTACTATTTAAGTACTATACCTTGTATTATACCTCTATTCAATTTTCTTTATTGAATTAAACAAATTTTATGTGGTTTATTTTGGTTTTTGATTTTACATTTTTTGTTTCTACAATATTTACAATATTTTGGTCACAGGGTGGACAAAGAAATGCTTCGATTTTACAACTGTTTGGGCACATGGAAAGGATAAGGGAAAGTAGATTGACGAAAGGAATTTATAAATCTAATGTGGATAAATGCGTTAAACAAGGGAGACACAGGAGCATATTTGACCATATCAGAGACATCCTGAAGAAAGCTGGGTTGCCTAGTGCCCATAACCTAGTATGAAGAGAATTGTGGATGTGAGGGAAGCGAGGAAGTTGTGTCAGGATCGTGGCAAGTGGCGCTTCATCTCTGCCTATACCTGTGGGAAAAGGCGCGACTATTTGATTGATTGCTTGATTCATATCTATTACTTGGTATTACCTAAGTTAGGTGAAGCGTATCAACCAAAACAGTTGTAAAGTTTTCACTTGATATCACGAAGTTGAGATGATTTATTAGTGAACTGATTGTCGTGCTAACTCAACGGAACAAAATAGCTAACATAAACAATTACACAACTTTGACCTCTATTGTTGAAAGGCGAAGATTGAAATTCATTTAACAAGCTGTTGTATAAGAGCAAGTTTTTATCGACAAAATTGACTCGAAAGAATTCGCTAGAAAATTCGATTCGATGCGATATTTAACAAGCGAAAGTATTTTTGTGAACACTTAAGGTTACTGTAATTTGAATACGAATAAATATATCGAATAAACTTTAATATAATAAAGTAAAAAACTACGAGTTTTTTTTTATAAATTTAACTCATGCCAAGGCAAAAAATAATTTGAATAAATTATGAAATGTTGATTCAAATTGCTTGATGTAAAAATACAAGTTATAAATCTCGTTGTCATTAGAGATCGTCTTTTTCTTCTTCATCTAATACGACTGAGGCAAGCGTAATCCAATTTTGTTTTATTAGTCGTCGGTCCTCTTGGACTTCCCCTTCCTTACTATCAGGTAACATACCATTAGGCAAGGTGATATCTAAGAGTACTAAAGACTGAAAAAATTGTACTAGGCATTTGTAAAATAGGAATTGACTTCCGCTGAATATCTCTTAAGTAGGTACTTAATGATAAAAAGAAAGCGCGAAAGTGTAGAAGCACCTTTGATCGGCATAGTACAGGGACTAAGTCAACCATCAACTTAAACATTTTTTTAGTCGTTGACGCTCTTGACGCCCTTGCTTACTATCAGGCAGGTGAGATGTCGAGTCACCTGTCACAAGTAGAGTCGCATTCACTATGCCGACTTAACAGGAATGGGCAACTTACAAACTGATACTGATACCTACCACTCTTAAACAACCAGACCCGGAACAAATATCTTCTTATAATATTAATAACAAATATTTGTAATGCACAATCCAATTATTAAAAAAAACATCTTAAGTCCGACCGGGAATCGAACCCGACACTTGTGGCGTGTTGTCATATATGTTTGTAAAACAGTTCAATAGAGACATCATTAGACAAATAGGGCATTCTTTGGCGCGCCATTGTGACATTATTACGAAAAAAAAAACATCGCAACTCACAATGTGGGTGGATTTTAGAAATTTCATTACACACTTTGTTTCCCCTACGGCTATGTACTTAGACTATGATACATATAGAGCTCGCATATCTTTTTACGCAAGTTTGGGTTGACTGTAATTAAGCAGGTGAGTTAAGGTTGAAGTTGTATACCTAAAAGTATGGTAAAAAATTTAGAATCAAACAAATTTTATGCGGCTCCCTAACACCAAATAATTGGCTTACAATAACCAACAATAAACGCGGTAGTAAGCTGCATAAAATTTGTTTAATTTAAACTTGAAGTTTATTTACGTAAAAGTTTACAATAGAAAAGAAAAGTTTACTATAGAAAGCAAACTTAATGCCGCTAGACGTTATCTTCCAGTCAAAATTAGGAGGAATTTTAACATATAACAGTTACTTTAGATATATAATCATAAAAAAAACATAATAGACAATAAATCTATTTTTTAATTGCATACTAGTTACTACTTAACTAAAACGGGTATTAAAGCGTTTATTTATATATATATATACTTTGGCGTTTTGGCCCTGTTGCAAAAACATGTTTTATCACAAGAAGATCCGTTTTTAAGTACATAAATTAATTTAGTAATAATTTTAGTAAGATTAAAAAAACTGTAGCTACTTACCATTTTTTTAGCACATGACAATGCCAATAATAATACCGTATAAATTAGTGTTAAAATAAGGACAGAAAAATATCACGCGTGCACATCAGTTAACTGTGACTGGCGACCGGACCTGGGAGCGACAAACACCGAGATCGATTCCCGGTCTCATTTTTACTAATTTATACACCTATAGCTACTGTTCATACTTGAGCTTATGGTTCACACTACATCACTAGCACTTTAATAGTTTACATTTTATTAGAAATATATGATATAGCGTAACTAAATATAATGACAACATATAAGTTTGTTTGCGATATCATTTATATTGTGTAATTCAATTATATGCAATATAGGTATTGGTTTCTTTTTATGTTTTATAATTTGACAAATTGTACAGTATTTACGTTTCCGCGAATGTGGAAAGTTTTGTGCGTTGGATGTTCTTTTATTAGTATTGAATTGCCAAGCGATTTGGTCAGTTGTCTTGCTTAGAGCTTAGGGTAATACTCAGCTTTTTATATATTATGTTATATATGTACTGACATGACATATGACCGCACACAATCATATGTTAACCTGAAGTGCGATCCATAAGTGAAGACGACTGCTACTACAGATAAATATCTGTAAGCAGCAGTTACAGCCAGTTTTATAACTGTATTATTATATTTACTTTGGTTTCGCATAAGCCTAATTGATAGTAAATAATAGCTAGAAAGCTCCACTTATTCATTTATCTATTTACTTTTTCAGGTACAACAGAAGCACGTGACATCCAAAGAGAGAATTGCACCTGGTCTTTTGACCCACTGCCAATCGGTCACCGGAACCATTATGCCATATACATCAAAGCCGTTGTAAAACACGACTTGCATTTTGATTAAACTAACTGTGACAAGCTAATTATGTCGACTTGTTAGTCAATCAAGGCCTTAACCATGATGGAAGAAATAGCTCCCCGTCCGAGCATGGAATACATCCCGCCACCTTTACCACCTAAGGTCAGGCAGACGACTGGTTCCACAACATTTACACAAATAACCAGTAATGACAGCTCTCCTAAGCTCAGTGTGAATGGATACGGCGCTAGTGACGGTCGACAGGCTATGGACACGCTAGACAGGGACCTCGGTTCGATGCACTCGCTCGTCCTTAATTCTAAGACCCCGTCCGCAACGGTATTTGTAGCGGCCACCCGACCCGAACGGGATGCAATACCGAACGCCACAGATGTTGCACAGCCTCCCAACAGCAACGGACGCAATCACGTAGTCACGATCAGAATAAACACGGAAGTTGAGAGCTCTAAACCTAAAATATCTAGTGTACATTTAAAAAGTGAAGCCGAGTTCGACCCGTTCAAGCTTAACGATATTAATAAGAAAAACAACAGTTTAGTAAGAATCAATGTGGATGAGAGTCGTCAGATTATTCCCGAAAATGAAGATATACAAAGAACTGATAAAGCACCATACATATACTGTAATTCATATACATTAAACTCTATATCTAATATGATAATGTCGAGCGGACAATGCTCGCCGAGTGATACATTGGACTCAGGAACATGCAGCGACCTTGACGGCACACCTCCACCACTTCCTAAAAAGAAATCTTCAAAGTCAAGCTCTGTCAATAAGAAAGCTGTCAGTGTTACGTTAATTAGTTCAAATAATTCCGGAAATAATAGCAATGGAGATGTTGATTTCGAAGACAACGATTCTAATATATCGTGCGACTCGCTAAACAGTAGCGAACTCAATGCAAGTGTACACGCAGACGAAAGTCATAACTATGATATAAGTAAAAAAGAAAAAAGACGATCTAAAGAGCTACCTACTACTCCACAAATATCGGAGTCCGCTGCGAGCGACGTCAACAATAAAGACAGTAGCTTTCTACCTCAAGGCTTACTTCAAGACATTAGAGACCGCTCAACAAAACTAAATACAGTCGAAACTGAAAGTGAATTAAATAATGACGATTCACGACACGGCTGCGATGAGGAAGTGAACCTGAATATTAATGAAAATGGTAATTTATCAAAAGAAAGTGCACAACTCACTTCGTTCCGACTTGTATCACAATATAATAACGATTCAGCGAAAATAATCGCGGATGCAGAGTCATCGCCTGCAAATCTCGGAACGACTAAAACGCCACTTATTAGTGAGAGCACATACGAGGAACGCAAAAAAGAAGATAAGAAAAAACAAGAAAAAATATGTTACAGTTCAAATTATTTCGATACGGACAAATATTACAATTTCCATTTGAACGAGAAAGAGTTTGACGAGGACGAATCGATTAAAAGTGTAAAAAGTGTTAGTGTAAAACGTGATGAGATCGATGGTGTTGAGTTTTTCGCTGGGATCAAAGATTACAAGAGCGAGGAGACACCTGCCACAATTAGAAGTTCAAAAGGAACAATACGTGGTGTGAAAAACCGCGTACGCGCCGGCATTGCGACCTTTCTACAAATCCAGAACACCACAAAGGTAATTATTACTCTTTTTTTAAATAGAAGCTTGAGGTTTTTTGTGTCAACATACTCGTTATACACGTACTTGATTTTAGAGGTCGGACAAAATGTATTCGAAAGTGTAGGCCGGTTACCAGCAAAGTGTATAAAGCTAGACACTTTTAATATTCTCAATTCAGTGTAGGAGATACGACGAAGAATGTGTTATTGGTTATTAAACCTTCACGGCATGTTGATTCTATATAACAATGGGGTTTCGCGGAAGAACAGGTACAAAGTTGTTAAACAATTGACACAGGTTGTTAATTAGAATTCAGAATTATGAACGGACTTATGCCATTAACATTTGACGCACTTGAAATCTTATGAATGTATTTAGTAACACAGTGTAACAATAACCGATTGTCATTGAAATGTGACGGCAACACCTCACATTCTAAATAACACCAGTAATATGATTACAAAATATAAACTTGTCAACTTTGTAAAGTACTTTTTTTGCAATTTTTTCTAAGAACGATGTCGCATTAGCGGTCAATGATCTACGCGATAATTTTCGTAACGATACTTGCGGTTATTTTAGTTCAATGTCTAAATTGTTTTCCTACAATCTTTTATAATGATAGTCAATCAAAATTGTATAAGACCACAATAATGATTGATGCGATAAATATAATATAGATAGTTAAAGGTATAAAACTACTAATTATAAATTGTCATACTAAACTAGAGTCGTGTTTAAGTGTAATTAATGATATCTACTCTATCGATTGTGGCGATCGAATGAGGAAGATGTATCAATGAGTTCCTGAACGCGTTAGTCGTTAAGATTAAGAAAGGTTTTCTTTAAAAAGGTCCCACGTATACCGGCATTATTACTCGGAAGTGACATCGGGGCTTTTATGCGATGGAAACCGATGGAAACAACGAGAAGCGGAGAAAGTAGTCTTGGAAAAAACTGCAAGATGTCGTTAGCTATCGTTGACACTTGACGTTGATAATCATCAAGGAATTCCTCAAACAATGTTACCGTTTATATCTCTTGGCAATGACTTTGAATTACTTGTTTAATCCTTGTCATTAAAAATTTTGCCTAATTAAATCTCAACACACACTGTTATCTATTTATTGTATCGGAAACATCCTCAAGAAAGCTGGTTGAGAGGGAAACAAAAGAGTTGTGTCAGAATAGTGGCAAGTGGCGCTCCATTGTTTCTGCCAATCTCTATGGGGGAAAAAGGATGACAATTATATTTGATTTGATTTCACTTCGCATTTTTCAGACTATTCAAAAAAAAAACACAAAAAGTCCGCATACTATTTTTAAAATACATAAAAAAATACAACCTAATAAAAATGAAATCTTAAAAAATACAATGCCACGCTCAATTAAAATGCAAATTGTGAGTTTTTTAAAACACGAACTAGGAACGAAAGTGTCTAAAGAACAACTGAGTTTCAAATAGTAAAAAAGTCAAGGTTGATATTTTGAAAGTTTATCACGAACGACATACGCATGTTTGCAAACTTTATGTTTTTTTTCTTGTTTTTTATTATGACTCGACATATGACAGCACCCCGCCTGATGTAAAACCTGAGTGCGGTCTAGGAATGGAGGTGACTGCTACTTCTACAATTCAATAAACGTGCGTAGCACATCTACTATGTCGGTCTAGTAGAACCAGCAACTTACATGCTGATCCCGATTATTTCACGTGGTGAAATTACTTCACGGTCGGTCGGTCTTGTAAGTAGTGGTACTACCCAGGATCGGCAAACTGGGTACCACCGCCTACCACTCTTTAAATGTATTGCCTTTATATGTATTCTGTTTTGTGCAATAAAAAAAATTGACTGTGTGTCAGTTTCAACTACGACATATTTGTACTACCCCATTTTTAAATCTACTAGATTTAATACAAACCAAATTCAATTGTCACGCCTTTTAGGCCTTGCCATGATCCTGGCACAACTACCTCGCTTCCCTCACATCATACAAGCTCTACGGTTATGGGCACTAGGCCTCCCAGCTTTCTTGAGGATGTCTCTGATTCGTCCGAAAAACACCCTTTATTTAATACACGAACTCAATAAACATTTAATTATCATATCATAAATATCAAATTGATTAATATATTTCCATTGTCACTTATTGAAGTTAGGAATGCCACGCTTCAACTACTTCCCTGACAGAGGCTTCTTCCGTGTTCACAAATGGAGCCTTGACACTGTGAATTAATATTACACACTGAATTATATAATGCGTTCAAGCGGTTTAATTAAGTATTTTCTTTATTTTTTATTGTTTCTCGACATTTAACAGCACCCCGCTTGATGTTAAGCTGAAGTGTGGTCCATTAATGGATGTCACTGCTACTACAATTCAATAACTGTAAGTAGTAATCACATCCAGCATTCCGGCCTAGTTGGAACCGCCAACTTACAAACTGATCCCGAAACGCGACCAAATCACTTTACGGTCTGTATGGGTGTTAAAATAGTACATTGCGGATCTAGGAACAAATGTAAGAGATTAATTCAACCCGCGTATTGAGTTTCGAGCAGAAGGAGAGGGTTCTCTCCATTTCCATTTTTCGACTTTTTACCCTATTTTGCAAGGAGATAATGTAGTACTTTATTTCCTTAAAATAGAGTAAAAAGTCGAACTTTTCATCAAGGTGTGAAAAAACTATTTTAAATATATTAGGCCGGCATGGTGACGGCGACTGTGGCAGCCATTAACTGACTCGTTTTCGTCCACAATCTTGGGACTCCATAATGCTTACTATCAGACAGATCAAACTCAGAGGTCGATTCAGATAAAATAAAATAAATCCTTTGTAAAAAAAAATTTTCTCTTTATTATATTTAACTGTCATCTCTTTACATTTGGAACTCTTTTCAGACATCCATGGATTATTAAATACCTAATCTTTTTTAAAATATGTGTTAAGAACCCCAAGCTGCGCAAATACGCTAACCTCGGTACTGGTTACGAATTTGCGCCGTTTGGGGTCGAGACGATGGGCCCTTGGACACCTTCAGTTAAGCACCTGGCCAAGAAATTTTCCTAACGACTGACGGAGAAGTCTGGAGACAGGAAGGCTGGCAATTATTTCTGCCAACGTATTAGCCATGCTATACAAAGGGGAAATGTTGCCAGTCTCCTTGGGACTATCTCTGATGCGACGTTAATATACTTTTAATTTTATCTGATTCAAGAGTGTTACATTTACATTTAAGAGTGTTAAGCAGTTGATTGGCCATTTGCCCAGGCAGTACTTACCTCCACTTTCAAGTATACAAACCAAGAAGTGTTGCCGGTTTCAACTAGGCCGTCGCCTCTATTTATGGATCGCACTACAGCCTAACATCAGGCGCGGTGCTGTCATATTACGGGCTTCAATATTAAAAATCAGCAATATTCGGGTTCGATGTAATTAAGTTATCTTCATACAAAGAAAAGTCTGTTGTACTGACTATATTGTACTGAAACTGGTATTTATTTTATCTTTACTTTTTTTAAATTAAAAAGTAAAGATAAAATAACGAAAGCCAACAAGAATAACGCATAAATTGTAGCAGATAAAAAGTGGTGTTTACGCTCGGTTAAATTTTCTTAACGCCAAAACAGAAACATTACAAAAAACTTATTTGTGAACACAATGTCCGTATCAATACATTATAGCTACTTTATATTTATTATGGTTCTTATCGACGATGAACATTAGTACTGGTATAAGCTAAAAATAAAATAATAAAAATTACAGATATAAACGTCTATTTTTAATACTTCAACATAATTTATTGTGCTAAATTGAATTTCAAATTATTTGAAAAATAGAATTGTTTTTTAAGCTGTAGAATAGAATAATTATATTAAGCGACTAAAAGTGGAATAAAAATAGTAACTATGAGTATATTACATACATTGATTGGTACCGGCAAATGGTTTTGAACCCATGCTCTCGAATTGCGTGACCATTTACTACCGCTACACCATGGTCGCCTAAATGTAGCGAATAGCGAATAACAAATACGTTGATTGGTTACTTGCGATCGCGACGCAATTCAGTGAAATTGCGTCGCCATTGTAGTGGTTGTGATTGCTACTTACAGTTTTTGAATTGTAGTAGCAGTGACATCCATTCATGGACCACACTCCAGCCTAGCACCAAGCGGCGTGCTGTCATATGTCGAGTCACAATAAAAAAATAAAAAAACATGTATTAAGGGCCCCATTGATAAAGAAAATATGTGCTGAACCGTTTCAACTACTGACCTGTATTACGGGGATAAAAAGACGTGGTAGGAACATGGTTAAAAGCTCCTCATTTTATTTTCTGTGGATCTGTCAGTCTTAGTAACAACTGTCAGTTAAAAATCTATAAAAACAATGTTTTGCCGCTTGTAACAGTTTTAACAATTAACAGTCCGCACCAAAGTGGTATAGATTGTGATCTTGCATACGAAATAGGTGCAAACATATTTCCACGACACGTTCACAATTTTGTGCACGAACAAATAATTGAATGACAGATATAATTGGCACCTTTTAGTAAATAAAACCTTGAACTGAGGACTAAATTAAATATTTATGGTAGAAAATTGTCTTTGGCGAAATAGAGCGTGAAATAGCCAATTAGAAAGAGTGGTAGGCACTGGTACCCAGTCTGCCGACCGGGGTAATGCCACCACTTACAAGTGATTTGGTCGCGTTTCGGAATTAGCTTGTAAGTTGCCGGTTTCAACGAGGCTGCTAGTTGGAAAGGTTATGGAATGGTGCCAGTTAGTGGATGTGGTTGCTACTTACATTTATTGAACTGTTGTAGCAGAGACATCCATTCATGGACCACACTCTAGCTTAACATCAAGCGGGGTGCTGTCAAATGTCGAGTCACAATGCTTGTAAACTTACGTTTTTTATTGTGGCTCGACATATGAAAGCACCCCTCCTGATGTCAGGCTGGTGTACAGTCCATGAAACGAGCTGAATGCTACTACAGTAAAATAACTGTATTGTTTGTATTTTTATATTTTAATTAAATCAAAACGATGGCGTAATTCAATTAACAATTATTTTTATTTGTTATTAGAATTTATAAAATGGGTTATAAAATTCTATTCTCTAATAGTTATATTGAAAGTTCTATTGTTCACGATTTTCTAGATCGTTCTGTTACAATTTTCACATCATTAGCCATTATTGAGTATCGTACTTTTATATCTAAGACATTTTTCTAAATGTATTTATTTTCTTTATCTATTCTAATCAATGTTACCATACAGTGTCGAGTATTTTTTTACATTTCTATACTAAGCTACTAAACGTGCTTGTACCTTGTATCATAGAAACAAATCGATAAAATTACATTAATATCAAAGATACATTTTAACCGGCAAGTGTTTCTGGACTTTGTAGCCATTTCACTATCACCAGAGTCGCATTAAAAATTACCTTTCCAACAATTACGAGTAAATACAACGCAATTAAACTATTACCTACAATTGCGTTTTTGATTATTTTAATCAGACGTTTCAAAATATTTTCAGGTATCGTAAGCAAAAGGATTTGATTTCATAAACAGTTTTCGCGGAAATATAAATAAATATACATATATATATCGTACTGTGTATTATATGTATAGGCGACCGTGGTGTAGTGGCAGTGCAATGGTCACGCAAACCGAAAGATGGGTTCGAAACCAATCACCGGTATCAATGTTTCTTCTTCTTCTTTGGCCTCGCCTTACGCGGGGTCGGCTTACGCAATCATACGGGGCGGGCCACTTGTTTCTCTCCTGTGCATCTTCGAAGTCATGTTGGAGATCCTTCATATCTTTGATACAAATGTACTTTGGATGTCCTGCTTTTATGATACAAGCACTTTAGTAGCTTACGAGTAGTATAGAAGTGCATTAAAAAAACATTGTTATGTAGATATATTGTGACTCGTACTAAGCCATGTCACGATCTTAATTTACATGGATTATACATTTACATTCAAAGGTGAATACAAAACTTTTGTTTTTATACATGTATTCTAAAGATGATCCAAGATCTATTTATATAGATAGCGTTTTAGTTCGACCTAAAGATGAAGAAATATTGCAATTAGGTATTTTTATAAAATTTAAAACACAGCTTGTAAGAAAAGAATAGTGGATCTGAAGGAACATATACCGTACCCGTATGACGTAAAATTGTCTGTCGTGGAAAGGTATGTGGGAATGAAGACGCAATATTTTGGTTAAAGAAAGAAATAATTTTAAAATAACACCTCTTAAAACCACACGCGACTGAACTAAAAACGGGCTAACAACAAGAAGCCGCGTGACAAGAAACTAATAAATAATTCTTCCTATTACTAACAAATAAAAAACTTAATCGTATACATAATTACATAGCTATACTTATATCTATTATACTTCCAATACAATGAAGCGGATGTTTATTGATCTATTTATTGATAGGTTAAAAGTTATAGTTAATTTTGTAGAGAAAAATATTAACACAAGCTGACGACAATAATGCGGATGTATTAAGTGTGAATTATATATACATATATGTATATATATACGGAAATTTTTATTTTTTTATTATGGCACGAAATGTTAAGCTGATGCCAGCCTGATGTTAAGCTGGAGTCCGGTCCATGAATGAAGGTTACTGAGGCTCACAGTTAAATCATTGTAAGTGGCAGTGGCATCCAGTATGCCGGCCTAGTTGGAACCGACAATTAACAAGCTGATCCCGAAACGCGACTAAGTCGTTTTACGGTTTGTACATTTGTAAGTGGTATACCTACTACCCCGGAGGAAAAATGTGCGTCTTGTTTTTCATCGAAATCGAACCCGGGACTTGGCTAACCAATGCGCCACGCCTGTCGTCAATAGAATTAATACAAGTTGATGTTCTAATAATGCGGATGTTCTAAGAGTAAATTATACATACGGAAATATTATCGTATAGCTTAAGAAAGGTGTTTTAATTTCAGCACATTCAAAGAAGACTGACCTCGATTAAATCGGGGACAAATTCAAAGAGTGGTAGGCAGTGGTACCCACTCTGCCGATCCGGGGTAGTACCACCACTTACAAGTATACAGACCGTGAAGTGATTTGGTCACGTTTCGGGATCAGCTTGTAAGTTGCCGGTTCCATCTAGGCCGGCATAGTGGATGTGACTGCTATTTACAGTTGAATTGAATTGAATCGTAGTAGCAGTGAGATCCATTTATTGACCACACTTTAGCTTAACATCAAGCTGGATGCTGTTATATGTCGAGTAACATTAAATAAAATAAAAATTATACAGTTCGTAGCTTCGACCGGGAATGGAACCCGTGACTGCGCCTAGCGGACTGGTGTGTTACCAATGCATTTTGATTACACCACTTTTTTATATAAATTATAATTAACATACTTAATTTATATTATTCTTCCAAATTATATTGATTATTTAAATGAGGTAATATTATATGGAATTATTTACGTCATATTACGAGTTTAGAAATGTGTGACTTTCTCTGCATAACATTCACTTCTGATACATTTATACAGGGGGTAACAAAGAGAGCGAGACACATTTTCGGTAATGATGATACTCGATATATATGTATTTTATGTCGATGTACGATTATAGATTATAGTCTATTCGAGAGAATTATTACCTATTTTTTTATATTTGATTACACGATTCAAAAATCAATTAATCAAATTGTTACGACTCATTGCCCACAGGGATAGGGGCAGACAAAGTACATCACTTTACACTAGCTTCATATAGTCATAGTAGATAACAAAAAAGATGTCTTAAAACAGTATAACTTAAAAGATAACGATTTTAAAAGAAATTATGTTTAAATCAAATAATCCCATAGCTTTGGGTTCTTCAAGCGAAGCGTAAAAAAGCATTTCTGACCAGCATGGTAACAGTGACTAGGGCAACCGTAGACTGAAGCATTTTTTTCAATCGATGCCTTTTTAAATCTTGGACTTTCCCTTGCTTTCCCATTCCAAGTTAAAATCATATATCGCATCTTAATCAAAAATTAATGATATATTGTTCTAGACAATACACCCCAAATATCTACTCAATAACTTAGACAGTAGTGCTTAGAGGTAGACAGTAGTGCTTAATCTGTCGACCCGGGGTAGTTCTACAACTTACAAGTATACAGATCGTGAAGTGACTTTGTCGCGATTCGGGATCAATTTGTAAGTTGCCGGTTTTAAGTAGGCCGGAATAGTGGATGTCACTGCTACTTACTAATGTGAATGCTTAGTAAATGTGGGGTGCTGTCATAATAATTATTTTGCGGAAACTATTAGCGTAGTCGCCATTTTTTCGCAAAAACAATTCTATATTTACTGGTTTTTAAGGATAAAATAAAATTGCAGACTTCTTCATTTCTGTATATTTGACAAATCACTTATTGCCATTAACGTATTTTGAGCCACAATACAAAAAAAAAACTTTTTATTCACCGAGTCTTATAATTTTTGTTACACCATGTACGTACATATACGTATAATACATATTTTAGTGTTCCGTTCGGAAATTAAAACCCGAAAAAACAAGTCGATCTCTTATGCAATTCCTATATATTTTACGTTTATAGATATATAATAAATTATAATAATTTTAACTAAGTTATTTATAAGTATGTTGGTTTATTTTATAGTAACCATAACGTCATTTAAACAAACCAAAAATATATTTAGATGTGAATTAAACAAATTTTATGCGGCTTACTATCGGTTTAGATCTTACATTTTTTATTAAAACATCTGAATAATAAAAAAAATGTAAAATCTAAACCAAAATAAACGCGATAGTAAGCCGCATAAAATTTGTTTAATTCATTAAACAATGTTCGCGCAAAATCTAAGAAAATACTATATTTAGATGTGTTTTTTATTGTAACTTGACATAATATATTACAGCACCCCGATTCATGTAAGCTAGAGTGCGGTTCATGAATTGAGGTGACTGCTAGTAGCAGCCGCATACATTATGTCAGCCTATTTGGAACCGGGATTATTAGGCTTTTTTATTGGAAGGCGATATTAGACCTCAACCTGACCGTTAATAAGCAAGGGGAGGCGCCGACTACTAAAAAAGCCACCTCAGTTGGTGCCTGCCTTAGTTGCCGTCACTATGCCGGCCAAAAGTGTTTTATTTAAAACATCGCGCGGGGCATTTAATTTTGGGATAAAAAATCGGGACGTCTGGCAATGTTATGTGTCACGTATTACTGCATTCGTCAGAAGACTTTTTAATGAATTATCTTTTAATTGTTATAAAATTTAAATTTATACATCTTACTTCCCGCTTACTTGTATGTAAAAAGAAAGAGATGCATTTAATAAGTATGTTTTAGAAAATGATTTTGTGGGTTAATGGGTTGATCTAACGGCAGAAAATAAATTGCTTTATTCTATTACATACTTTATTTATATCTATACGCTTTAAAACTCATATGGGATAGATAGAAATATAATGTTCTAAGGAAGAAGCACCTTTGGCCAGAATAGTGACGGCAACTGGGGCAGCCGTGAACTAACTCGATTTTTATAGTCGTCATCACTCTTGGACCTTCTCTTGCTTATCATTAGGCGGGTCGAGGTCAGATGATGTGTCACAATAAAAAATACGATATCTATTTACTTCCGTACTTACTTCCCGCGTATTTCGAGGGAAACATTCGCTTTCTATCAACCGTCAGTCGAACAAAACGGCGCGTCGATTGTTGTTCAAAGAATCACAAGTGGAGGTCTTATCCAGCTTGTGTGTTTTCAATCAATCAAACTGTCACGCACTCCTCCCACAGAGATAGGCAGAGACAATGGAGCGCCACTTGCCACAATCATGATACAACTCCTTCGCTTCCTTCACATTCACAATTCTCTTCATACAAGCTCTATGGTTATAAGCACTAGGTAACCCAGCTTTCTTCATGTGTTCTCATTCTATAACCTTGGATCCTTTAATCTAGACAAGAAAAGCACTTCTGGCCGTCACAATGATGGTGACTGAGGCAGTCGTAAATTAAGTCGGTTTTTTAGTCGTCGACGACCTTGTACCTCGCCTTACTTACTAGTTACCACCAGGCAATTTAAGTTAATACTTATTTAACTTAGTAACCCAGTAAACATTAATAGAAAAACGTCTTTGAAAATAGCACGCTTCATAACAATATCTCTAACGGAAAGTAAATTCTACAGAAATAGTTAAAAAAATGACGATTAATCATTCGGCAAAATAGTCTAAACGGAACTCGACAGAACGTGCGAAAAAAAACCTACTGAACAATTTTAACTGCACACGATATGGTTTTTCTAAAGAGTAGAATTACATTTCATAATCACTTTATAAGTAATGTTTACTATACATTTATATAAATTAATAGCTAGATATATAAGTGCTCATCCTCAGGAAAGCTGGGTTGCCTAGTGCCCATAATCTTAAAGCTTGTATGAACGTAATTGTAGATGTGAGGGAAGCGAGGGAGTTGTGTCAGGATTGTGGCAAGTGGCGCTCCATTGTCTCTGCCTATCCTTGTGGGGAAAAAAAGCGTGACTACTTAATTAATTGATTGATAATATATAAGTGCAAAGAAAGAGGAGATTAATGAAAGAGATTTTTATTAAATAATAATTTTTAATCCAATTTCTGATATTCTATAAAACACTGTCCATGACAATAAGGCCTGTTATAAAAAGAGTTGTATATTTGAAGGAAGCAAGAGAGCTGTGTCAGGATCGTGGAAAATGGCGCTCCCTGCCTATTCCTGTGCGAATTAATAATATCAATATCAGTGATACCATTCAAATTTTCAATCAGTCTCTTTAACTATGTCAGCCCAAACTTCATTGTTTTAGCTGATCTACAGCGAGTGACTACACAGTTTTTGCACCTAAAAGTAGGTGGTATACCGAACAGTATACCACCTACTGATTTAGATATTAATTTATTTATTTAATTCGGTATATACGACAGGTCGCAAACTAAATATACCAAAAAATTAACATTCCAAGATTTATGCTGGTTTGCGACCCAAGAATGAACTACACATAATACATATACACACAAAAAAAACATTATAAGGTTAATAATATAACAAGAATGCACAATAGAAATAATACACAAATAAAAATAATTTAAAAAAAGTATAAAATTCACAATTCAAAACTAAGACTATATACTTAATTATTAAAATTAGGTTGTTTTGAACGAGGGTGCATAAATTTCAGAAACTTGCCTTTTAAATACGTAGAAGATAGAGGAGTTTGCAAGGCTGTTTTTTTTTACCGCTGAGTGCAGGCTGCTTCACCTAGGAGATCGCTGGGGTGGCCCGTATCCATCAGAAGCCGAGTAATGGCTGAGAGAAAGAGAAAGAGAGAGGGAGGGAGAAATAGTTGTATCATAGATACTAGGCAGCTAAAAATACTTTGGTAATAAAATAACACAAGTATTCCCATTAAAAGAATTTCCCTCCGGCTACAAACCATCATTTTGTATAGACGCAGCTGACAAACTGCGAAGCCGATAGCCGAAGGGCTTTTAAGTTATGTGAAACTTGCCGGTCGCCTTGGCATCAGCGCCCACAGCGCACCTACTACTACATTTCATCTCAATCTGTTAGAAAAATAACTGTGCACACTTCAATTTGGATGTGGTATTAACAATCTTAACTTTATGTCGCTATAAATATAAATTTTCCAACATTTACAATAGTAACCAATTAAAAAGCAGTGTAATATCCAATATCATATAAGAGTGCTGATCCGGGGTAGTACCACCACTTACAAGTATACAAACCGTGAACCGTGACTTAGTCGCGTTTCAGGATCAGCTTTTAGTGGATGTGACTGCTATTTACAGTCACCTCTATACATGGCCCGATCTCCAGCTAAACATCAGATGGGGTGCTGTCATATGTCTAGACATGATAAAAAAAATAAAGTCGACTAAATTACAGTCGAGTTGAAAAGAGTAAATGATTTTCTTTTTATTAGGCCCAAATAAGTTTCATACAATTTCAAAATGTATTCATCAGCATCAAGTCGGACATTGTCGTCCACTGCTGGGAATAGGTTTCTCTCTGTGATATCCTGTCACCTTAAGCAGGTCGTCAGACTTCCTTGTGAACGTCCTACGTTGTATTTCCCTGTGTGTAGTCAAAAAAAATGCTGAAAAAAACACTTAATCGAACAAAATTTACAAATACTTTAAATTATGTAGGTAAAAAAAACTTTATCACAAAAATAGTTTTTGATTACCATGTTCTCGGTTTTTTAAGCTATAACTATTGGATTTTTTTTTTCGTAAATATGAATAGTCAATTACTAAATTAGACACTTAATCGGCTAGATAGTTAATTTAGTGCACGTTTTCTGAAAATTAACAAAATGTTATAAAAGGTAAATTATTCGAACGATAAACATCGCGCGTTCAAAAGTGATGTGCAAATCTCAACCTTATTTCCCCTAAAATACGTTTTGTTCATAATGCAGAGATTCTTTGCCTTAACAAAGAACTATGTGAAATAAAAGTAAAAGAAAAAAAAAGCCATATCTATTTTTAATGCGTTTGAATCTATGTCTAGGTGATCGTGTTTACGGAACAGGTGGTCTGAGGCAGATCAAGTTATTGAGATCAATGGCATTCTTGTGGCAAATATACATCAATGCATCTAATTGAGCCTTCATGATTGCTATGATGTTTGCTTTGAATATTAAATAGACTTGGCAGTGGTATCCAGTCTGATGATACGGGATAGTTACAAGTATACAGACCGTGAAGTGATTAAATCGCGTTTCGAGATCAGCTTGTAAGTTGCCGGTTCCAACTAGGCCGGCATAGTGGATGTGACTGCTACTTACAGTTATTGAATTGTAGTGGCAGTGACATACGTTCATGAACCGCACTCTAGGTTAACAAGAAGCGGAGTCATAGATCGTCATAGATCGAAATACAACAAAATAAAAAATACTGGTCTAGTAGCTACTGTTACCATCCACGGACCGCACACTAGATTAACATGTGTGAAAAAAGAACTAAACTATGTTAAGAGTCCCAATGAATTGTCAAAATACTTAGGTTGGAAATACGTTGAAACTAAATTAAAAAGTTATTTAATTCGAAGGCTATAACAATGTAATAATTATTTGCTAAGTGCATGTTAATCTTAATAAGTTACCGATCTATTTGAAAATCGTGACTTGTCAATATTATCGTTATTATTATTATCGATTTACTTGTATAACCGTTAAATTAAAGAGCTTGTATAAAGAGCATTGTCGATTCGAGGAAAGCAAGGTAGTTGTAACAGGATCGTGGCAAGTGGCGCCTATCCCTGTGGGTAAAACGCGAGACAATTTGTTGATGAAGATGATATACGTAGTTTGTTTGTGTGAAGTGTTTTTATTTTATACTAGCTGTGCCCGCGTTTTAACCCGCGTAAAAATTGGTTTACAACTCAGTCATAAAAAGGAGAAGGTTCTTAATTCGACTGTATATTCCTTTTTTGTATTTATAACTCGATAACTCATATAAAAATTACACACGGTAATACGAGTACTATAGTCAATTGAAAACTTATGATACCTCCAAAAATATGAGTACAAAGTTTCATGATGATCGGTTAAGTTGTTGTTGTGTGAAAACGTAACAAACAAACTCACATTCACATTTATAATAAAAGTAGGATTGAGACTTGACTTCTTACCTCGCTAAGCAAGAGTGCCAACGACTGCTACTTGCAGTTATGTAGATCTAGTAGATCGCCATCAATAATGGACCGTACTCCAGCTCAACAGATTAGCATATGACAGACCGGGTGCTCGCCCAAATTGTATGCATTTTTAGATGGAAATGAAAGAATTATGTTTGGTAAACAATACACGAGGAAATGTACTCCCACGCTTTCATACATACCTGCCACTATTTATGTATAATTGTTTTTAATGTGTTATGTAGTAGGTGGAGTATAATTTCAGTAGGTTTACAGGACTTTGTATACTTTTCTTTTTAAAAATTGTATTCAATCATAAATTATCTTGTAGTTGGTAACTGTAGTAGCAGATACCTATATCCATTGACCGCACTAATAAAGCAATAAAGCCTAGATTGTAACACAGCATGAAAAAAATTTAAAATAGAAAAATGTATACTTACATCGATCATACGAGTATATTTTTAATAGATACACAGCCCCATACAAAATAATGTCATAAAAGTGTGCGCGCGTCACAATTCACTTACACCGATATAAATTATGTAAGTGAATTGAATGTGAATTGTAAACTGAACCTTACCACATTGTGTTAAAGTATAAACTTGTTACAAATGTAATGTCACATACATCATTTTGGACTGAAAACAAATGCAAGTCTAACGTCAATTCGTACTTGCATTTATGTCGCTGCTTTTTGACCGGCAATTGTGTATTTACGGTAAATATATGATCGAAGAATAAATATAAAAAAATCTCACGTTTCCTACAGGGATAGGCAGAGACAATGAAGCGCCACTTGCAACGATCCTGACACAACTCTCTCGCTTCCCTCACATCCACAATTCTCTTCATACAACCTCTATAGTAAAAATATTATTAATTTCACATAATTGATGGCAACCCTATCATCTGCGTGACAACTAGCAACACCATGTGTGAGATGCAATTACACGATCTCTTATAATTATTTAAATCGTAGAAATGCTCACACGATTGTGATTTATATATAATTTATAAATCACAACTACTACTCCAGTGTCTTAAGGTAAACCGAGAGCACGGGTTCAAAACTATACAGTCGTCCTGTATTTATGATTCAGGCGTTTTAGAAGATTAATATACAAATGTTATTAATTAATAAAAAAGGGCTTTTTTAAAATATTTTATATAGGCGCCAAGAGGGTGTTTTCCGATCAAATCGGAGACATCCTCAAGATTGCCTAGTGCCCATAACCTAAGAGCTTGTAAGAGAATTGTGGATGTGAGGAAGGCGAAGGAGTTGTGTCGGAATCGTGGCAAGTGGCGCTCCATTGTCTCTGCCTATCCCCATGGGGAAAAGTCTTGCAATTTGATTGATTGATAATTTTATATCTGCTCGTGCTTAAGTAAAGGATCGGCTTATTCCCATTTCCTCCATAGGTATTTGAAACTTAAAACTTCCATAGTCGGTTTACTGTCCTTATTTGTAATTTGTATACAAGTAGAGAGCTTGAATAGATAAACATTACTATGTATATCTACTGTTTGAGTATAATTTTGGGCTGAAAAGCAGTGCCAAATAGTTTACCAACCTGGTGGGCTAGCAAACAGCATCCGCATCCATTTTTTGACATAAGCTGATCCAAATCCCTCGCTACATTACCTCCTTTGTTTATTTTTATGTGATGTAAAAAACATGTCTCACATATATTGGCATATCAAAGATGGCAGGGTAAATTTGGATTTTATTATTTTTTATTTGCAAGATGATTTTAATTCATAAATTAGATTACTAGATATTTAGGCACTGTAAACTTCCTAATTTTTATTACCCACTTTTCTTACTTTTTAAAATATATTTACCATATTACAATACTAGTAAGTACTATTAATTATTTATACAAAGATTACTATAATAGATAATTATGTTTTTTTTA
Organism: Tinea trinotella; assembly: GCA_905220615.1. NCBI lineage: Eukaryota > Metazoa > Arthropoda > Insecta > Lepidoptera > Tineidae > Tinea > Tinea trinotella. The sequence goes on from HG992326.1 coordinate 1,469,156, forward strand.
TAAATTTAAGCTATGTAAATAATTGTATTGACTAAAAGCCTAGTACGTGTTTGGCGTTAGCTATAAGTGTTGGTTTGTAAATAAATAAATAACCAGAATAAAGTAACTAATGCGGTCAAATAAAATAATTCAATTAACCGTGAAAATTGCATATATTAGAATTGCAAAAACAAGGTTTTATCTTATATGTAACAATTTTATATAAAAACAGCCTTTCGAAGGCGAGGTCGTATATTGTGACATTGTACTTTAAAAAGAGCAAACAAATATGAGCTTAATTATTTGCGAGATAAAGTCAAAATTTTAAATTAAATAACAGTTATTATTGATAATTAAAAAACAAAATATGCAAGACATTTGAACTTAAAAATTTAAATGGATTTCTTAACTTGTAAAGATAATTTTCCGCATCAATAATAATATTAAAAATCTTTTAATGTCCCATGGAATGACTAAGTTACACATTATACCAAATAGGCCGGCATAGTGGATGTGATTGCTACTTACAGTTATTAAATTGAAGTAGCAGTGACATCTTTTATTGGACCACACTCCGGCTTAACATCAAGGGGGATGCTGTCATATGTCGAGTCACCTAAAAAAACTGCAAGATTTTTATAGTCAATAAGATTTTTATGGCCAAAAAGTTTTTATGGCCAAAAATATTTATATTGGTCACTAGTTTTATATCTGAGAATCTAAGAATAATCTAGAAACTAAAATAGAACATGAATAACTTCCACTTATCGTTAACACAAATGATCAATTGCAAATCATTGCGACCACCGCACCAACCTGACCATTTGGAATAACTGTTCATAGCGCATGCGTCCAAGAAGACGGTGTTGGTGCGTATTCTCTATTTAAAAAAAAACTTTATAACGTTTTTATAACGTTTGTACATAATGATATAAACAAATAAATATTTTATTTATATTTCTTTATTTTTTTTTAACTATAAATGATATTCATAAAATAAAATATCAAATAAAAAAATAAAAAAATTGTCACACCTTTTACCACGGTATCTCCGTGAGAAAAAGGCGACAGACTCAATGAAGATTCCCTTGACACGATCATGACCCAATTTGCTTCCTTAACATCCACAATTATTTTCATATAAGCTCTACGGTTATGTATTATCATATCAGAAAACACCCTCATTTAACGCATCCATCCACACCAGAATTAAAAATTCCTTTTGTTAACATACTATGACGCATCCTTTCCATGTGCCCAAACCAAATTTTTAGGTGAAAAATTGAAGGAAAGTACGTATTCTCGTATTTATAGTATAGTCGTAGACGCTTAAGGTAATCTGGTATACGGATCGATGCGCATGAGTGAATTTATTCTATACAATATTCATTGCGAATTCATAAAGTACTAATATATTATTTATCAAACTCAATAAAATTATTATCAATCAATCAATTAAATTCAAACAGGAATAGGCAGAGACTTGCCACGATCCCGACACAACTCTCTAGCTTTCCTCACATTCACAACTCTGTTCATAAATTTATCATTCTTATAAAATACTGATACTTATAAATCAAGTCCGTAATTATTAAGAAAATAAACTACTAATACCAATGGACAGAACTGACGAATTCCTTGATTCTTCACAAATTATTTTAACAAGACAATTATTAACAAATCAAATTAATTAGCGAATACAAAAATGCCAATTAATAAAGACATATTTTATTTACTAATAACATTGTTGCATGATTTTGAACAATTAATTTGACGCATGTTCATGGAAATATCGTGTTGTCGTTAAGATAACGACATTATTTGAAAGATTTATTGTGTATTAAGAATTATTGGTAATAAACATGTTAACGATGGCGATTTTCCTTCATGCATAATGTCACGCCTCTGTGCCGAGGCGATGAACTTTTTATATTACTTACTACTTGCAATAGCAATCAAGCAATGACAATTTAAATGAAAATCTGCGCATATGTAGTTGACATGCGTTATATTAATAAAGGACATCATTCGTTTTGTATAGGGACTTGGGCTTAATTGTATTAACAGTGGCATATACATTTTAGAATAGTTTGATGTATATTAACTTTTTTATCCATTTTATCCATTTGACTTTTCGACTGTCCCGAAGGTTAACTGGCAGATAATGTCTAGCGGCATTAAGTTCGCCTTTATACAAATTGTAATAAATTTTTAAATAAAAAAAATATTTATTTTGCATAGTTTAGGTGTGCAAAATTATGAAACTATAATTATGACAGTTCAAAGAAGAACTGTTAATATGGCGTGGCGTGTCTTTGTGATTGACAGACGACACAAAATCCATATCTTATTTTCCAAATAACTCAATTGCACAGCAATTAAAAGCAAAATTGTTATTAGTTTTATCAACATATAGTAGTATGGAAAATATACCTATATAGTAGATAGTATGAAAACTACCATTTATATATTTTTTCATCATTTGATGTTACAAAAGTAGTAATACGATACTAGTGAGGCCGGCATAGTGAATACTACAGTAATAATTTAACTGTAGTAGCAGTCGCATTTATTCATAGATCGCACTCCAGCTTAACATTACGCGGGGTGCTGTATATGTCGAGTCACAATAGAAATATGAATAGCAGTATGAAATACTACATCGTTATCCTATCGAATATTAGAAATTCGATATCTTATCGAATATTAGAATGCCTTGGTTTTTCGGTCTTCGTCACTCTTGGACCTCCGCTTGCTTATCATCACCACCAGCCGAGGTCAAATGTCAAGTCACAATAAAAAAAACTATCCTGATCAACTATACCTAGTCAGCCCGACATAGTGAATACGATTGCTAATTGCAGTTATTAAACTGTAGTAGCAGTCGCATTTATTCATAGATCGCACTCCAGCTTAACATTAGACGGGGTGCTGTCTATGTCGATTCACAATAGAAATATGAAAAGCAGTAGTACGATAAATACCTACATCGTTAACTTATCGAATCACAGAATGCATGTATTTCTCTAATGAGGAATGGTGTATAATGATTAGTGGACAGTCGGTTAACTGTAACGTGAATTCCGTTGACCGGTTCGTTATTAAAAACTACTTATAAATACTTTTACATTAACCTTATAAGCAATTTCGCTGTTAGTTAAGTAACTCGACGATACATAAACAAACTGTGAAACAACACATGACACGTGTGGTGCGCGCTTCACTTTAAGTCCCGGGTTCGATTCCCGATTTTATTTATTTGTAATATTTATTAATTAGTTTGTGTAAGTATTACAAATATTATGTTTCCGGTCTGGTTGTTTATTTTGTCAAATCTGTCGATTCAAAATACCTTTTTAGTTTACAGACTGTGAAGTGACCTAATTAGCCTACTAAACTTGCTTGTATTATATAAACAAAACGACCAAACTATATCAAAAATACATTGGTACCGGCAAGTGGTTTGAACGGGTGTTCTCGGTTTGCGCGACCATTGCACTACCACTACACCACAGTCGCCTATGTTATTATAATTCAAAGATTGATTAACGAGCATCTAAGATCATGTTTTCAAGGTCGGATAGCAGGATCGTGACCGGCGACCTAACTGTATAATACATTTAGAATTACTTGTAAAAACATTATAAAGGTGGAAATTGACTGGAGTATTTTATCGTAACGTATCACGGCAAGCTTAATACGTTACGGCATTGCTGATTGACGATAAAAGTGATACATTAGAACAATGCTCGCTTGTGTGCTCTATCTTTCAATCCCGATTCATCCGTGAAGTAATTTAGTCGCATTTCGGGATCACCTTGTAAGTTGCCGGTTTCAGCTAGGCCTCCATAATAGTGCTTGTGACTGCTATTAAAGGTTGTTTAACTGTAGTAGCATTCACATCCATTCATAGACCGCACTTAAGTTTCACATCGGGTGGGGTGTTTCTCATCTCTGCGACGAGCCTCTGAGCCGTAACGTACCAATATAAGAGATTCGTGTAAAAACACACACAAAAGTAAGCTTGTTTTAAGTAATAACTATACTTTTTGTAAAGTTGGTAGTAGGCCTGTTCTGTACTCTAAAATACGAATAATCACATCTTGACGTATTACATCGATTGATGAGTTAAACATAATAAAAATATTGTAAAATAAATAGAAAATAAAAAACAAATTGTCACACCTCTTTCCCAAGGGGATAGGCAGAGACAATGGAGCGCCACTTGCTACGTCATCATCAGCCAGAAGGCGTCCACTGCTGAACATAGGCCTCCCCCTTAGAACGCCATTCCGAACGACAAGATGCCAGTTGCATCCACCGGTTACCCGCGACCTTCACTATGTCGTCAGTCCACCTAGTGGGAGGCCTACCTACGCTGCGTCTTCCGGTTCGTGGTCTCCACTCTAGAACCTTTCTTCCCCATCGGTTGTCGGTTTTTCGAGCTATGTGGCCAGTCCATTGCCACTTCAGCTTGAGCCACTTGCTACGATCCTGACACAACTTCCTCGCTTCCTTCACATCCTCAATTCTCCTCCAACAAGCTCTACGGTTATGGGCACTAGGCAACCCAGCTTTCTTGAGGATGTATTCGATTTGATAAATCAATAACCAAGATAAATGCGTTTATTTTCGTATTACGTCACGTTAAAATGAATTGGTCAGTCGTCAGCCTTAGACGTGTGTAGGTGGTTTATTTAAACAACATCTCGTATCTTATGACTTATGACTGTTTAGAGACTGTCTGCAATGCTATTAATAAGTATTATATTGTCATAGAATAGACTGAAAAAAGTAATCAGGGTCGAACCGGAGTCATTCCTCAAATCAGGGACATTCGTTAAAAAAAATCGATGGGATGTATTTCTAATATTTAAATATTACAAATAAAAGCTATGAAACAAATATTTGCTCACAATAACAGTGATCGTCATAATTTTAATTTAAGATACGAAGATAAACTTGCTGTGCCCACATACGGGCTCGACAAAATAAGTAATTCTTTCGCTGGCAACTGTATCCATATGTATTATACGCTGCCAAGTAATGTATGTGCCTGGTCTTTCAGTTAATAAATTCAAAAAATTCATTAAACATAAATTGTGCCAAAAGGCTTACTATAGCATTAGAGATTTCTTTAACGACAAGGCTGCTTTTCAGTGAATGAATTGCTAGTTCCCAAGATAAAAAAAGATGTAATAGAATATAAGACAAAGTTGAAAAAAGCCGGTCTGGAGTTTCTTGCGTGTTCTTCTCAGTCTGTAGCCTTTCTGGACACTCGATAGAGTCCCCTCACTCTTTCTTAATGACGTTTCTAAGTGTTTGTAAAAACCAAATGAATAAATGACTTTGAATTTTGAATTTTTGAAATTTTGCTCCGACCGGAATCGAACCCGGGACGTTCGGCTGCGGCTTCGAAATTGTTAATATGTATGTAATTGTACTGTGTTTTTAATTGTCTTATACCGCTAATACTAATACTTATATTCTATAATTTCGCCCGTAAGCTGCGGAGTGCGCCGTGACCGCGGAAACGCAACATCAATTGCAAAGTGCAAAGGTGCATTCCTTGCATTATGCAACACGGTTGCATCTTTGCCCACAAATGCGAACGCAGCATTCGTTCAACTACTCACCTACCTAGATAGTAAAATAACTCCCTAGACCTAGGGTTACCAACTCAGTCGATCAATAGTCCGGGAGGTGGTAAAACATGGCTTCACACATACTCTTAACAATTTGAAGGCGACCGTGGTGTAGTGGCAGTGCAATGGTTACGCAAACCGAAGAACACGAGTTCGAGACCACCCACCGGTACCAATGTATCTTTGATATGTGTACTTTGGTTGTCCAGTTTCTATGATACAAGCACTTTAGTAGCTTAGGATAGAAATGTAAAAAAAATCGCCATTATATAACAAAACTATCAATAGTTAATTGACCTTTTGGCATACGATTGCCAAAAAGTCTCAAGATTGCTTCTGTATGTATCTTCTCTATCGCCTATACCACGGAGAATGTTCCGAAGAGCTCTTTAACCTTGTTCCTACCTCGTCCTTCTACACCCGTAATACCCGCACAGGTCGGGGAAAGCATCCGCACTTTATCGACCGAATCGGCAGTCGAACTAAAAAGTTCGGTGCGTCTTTTCTTTGTAGAACAATTGACAAGTGGAATGCTTTGCCAGCCCATGTGTTCTCTCCGTCCTATGACCTTGGATCCTTCAAGCGATGCCGAACTGACTCGGTTTTTCCAGTCGTCGTCACTCTTGGACCTCCTCTTGCGATATTAATCAGGCGAGTCGAGGTCAGATGTCGTGTCACAATAAAAATTAAAAATATATATATAAAGTAGGATGGTGTAGTGTTTCCGATCACAAAAACGACGGCATGAAAAAGATTTTTTTACATTTTATTTAAACATTTCCGGTCATCACTTTAATATAACCGTTTAGGAAGTAACCTAATATAAAATGGTAAAATGCAGTCGTTTTCAGTATCCTGAAAACAATACCACCCCAATGAATTTTAAGAAGCGTTCTAGAGACACCTATATATATAATCTATTTGCGTCGAATTTTAACGTAATAAGGCGTAGAAGTACAAAATGGCAGCGTATTTTGTATTATGATTCTGATTATTATAATCAATGATATTTAAAAATTAATGATTTTCTTAAAACAATGATTCTGACCACGACCATGACGAGTTTACTAAATTATTCTTTCTAGAAGGCTGGACAAGAGTAGGTAGTATTAGATTCATTGTTTGTGGCTTGAAATATTTTAGATTATACATCGATGAGATTAAATTATTCAATCTGAATTATAATGCACCGCTCGTCACTTGATTGGTTATAAGGACCTTTGTAGCGCCATCTACCGTTAAATGTTGCAATTATTATGTATGATTACTGAACTATTCTATAAAACAAAAATTTTAATCTATTTTGAAACAAAATCACTAGATGGCGTGTACCTTGGAAATTATTTTATTAATTTGCAGTTTTTATTACGTTTCAAATAAATCAATTATTAATATTTATATAATAGATGTATAAGGAGTTGTGTAAGGATCGTGGTAAATGGCGCTCCATTGTCTCTGCCTATCCCTGTGGGAAAAACGCGTGACAATTTGATTGATTGACTGATTGTTAATTAAACCGCGTTCTCACGAGGCGATTTGAGTTGATCAACTGCGAAATCGTTCGAGATTTGAACCGTCTGAACAGGCTTTCAACCAAATTAATATATATAAAGCAATTAATATATATAAATTTTTGTTAAACGACAAATATTGATCAACTGAAATCGCCTTGTGAGAACGCCCCATTTGTCAATCTATCAAATTATCACCCTTCAATTCCCACACACATAGGCAGAGACAACGTTGCGCCACTTTTCACGATCCCGACATAACTTTCTCGGTTGCTTTTCAATTCACAAATATGGATTGTCAAGCCTAATGATAACTGGTCTATGAATGGAGGTATTTATTGTGACTCGACATATGACAGCACCCTGGATGTTAGGCCGAAGTGTGGTCCATGAATGAATGTCACTGCTACAACAATTCAATAACTGTGAGTGGCAATCACATCCACTATGCCGGCCTAGATGGAACCGGCAACTTACAAGCTGATCCCGAAACGCGACTAAATCACTACACTTCACTTGTAAGTAGTGGTACTACCCCGGATCGGCAGATTGAGTACCACAGCCTACCTCTCATCCTGTCTATCCAATCCTTCTACTCACATCAGATTTATTTATTGTTTTTTTTTTCGTTACAGAGTTACAAAGAAAAAGATGGCGGTAAAGTTGTAATATACACAACAACGATGGGCATCGTGAGAAGTACATATCAGCGATGTGTTTTAGTTAAGAAAATATTAAGGAATTTACTTATTAAGTACGAAGAGAGAGACGTGTTCATGAGTACAGAGTATCAGGAGGAAATCAGGGAGAGGATGAAGAGCGAACACATTCTGGTGCCTCAATTGTTTATTGATGGACAACATATTGGGGTAAGTACATAAGTTTTTTTTTTTAAATTGTGACTCGACATATGACAGCACCCCGCCTGATGTTTTTTTTTATTTTTTATTCTCTTCCTCTCTGACTTAGTGTTTTTGGTCAGTCTTTGTCAATCCTTCAATGTTTTACAACTTTTTCTTTATTTACAAGTTTACAAATATTTCTTATTCTGATGTTAGTCTTGAGTGCGGTCCAAGAATAGAGGAGTTACCTCCTAGTTAGAGAAGAATAGTAGCAGTTTCTACTTACAGTTAAATAATAGGTAGCAGTCACACATCCACTATGCCGGCCTAGTTGGAACCGGCAACTTACAAGCTGATCCCGAAACGCTACTAACTCACTTCACAGTCTGTATATTTGCATGTGGTGGTACTACCTCGGATCGGCAGATTGGGCACCACTGCCTACCACTCTTTAAAAAATATAAATCAACAATATTCAAACAATCAATCATATTGTCACGCCTTTTTCCCACAGGGATAGGCAGGGTAAATAAAGCGCTACTTGCCACGATCCTGACACAACTCCCTTGCTTCCTCAATAATAATAATTAAATATTTTTCATTTATTTATTTTTATGTGACTTGACATATGACAGCACTTCGTCTGATGTTAAGCTGGAGTGCGGTCCATGATTGGAAGAGACTGCTACTCTTCCAATCAATAATTAACTTCAAGTAGCAGTCGCATTCGCTATGCCGGCCTAGTTGGAACCGGCAAGCTTATTCAGCAACACGACTAAGTCACTTCACGCTCTGTACACTAGTAAGTGGTGGTACAACTGACCACCAATTAAGGTGGATAGCGACTGCAGACTGACTACTGGTTCGTATGACTATGAAGATGTATGAAATTGATTCCGTGCAAGGCGACACGGAAGTCTGCGACCGCACCATACAGATTAAAACAAACCAGTAATGCGGTCTGCAGTTGCAGTCTGCGGTCTGCAGTCGCCATCGGTATCGCACCTTTACTCACTAAACTCACTTAAGTTACTTTAATAATAATCTTTATTTCTATAAAACGGTAAAATTATCGATGTGCATTACAGTTTGAGAAGCATCTTTGTTATCAAACATTATTTAGTTTTACAAACTAAACTTACTCTTATAGCTCACATCACACAGTCTAAATTCCCTTAATATATATACAAAATTATCTAACCACAAATATGTGTCAGTTATAGCTATCCATTATTATTATTTTTAAAATTCTACCTTGTTCTATTGTAATAAGGTAGAGTTTGATTTGAAAAATCTTTGCTTGTAAACATCCCTTACAGCTTTTAACATATCAAAGATCTTATTCTGTGCATGCAATTAGTAATTTTAATCTCATATAAAACTATATTGTGGTATTCAAATATTGTAATTAGATTCTTTGGCCGGCATAGTGAAGGCGACTAAGATAGCGTGTACTATGCTATTAGAATAAGAATAGGACGGGCTGTTAACTAACTTCACTTGATTGATTCAAAGATGTTCTTTCTTGACGGTCCGCAAAGAAAAAGACACCATACTAAAGTTAAACGGCGTTCTCACGGGGCGATTTTAGTTGATCAACTGCGAAATCGTTCGCGATTCAAACCGTCTGAACAGACTTTCAATCAAGTTGAAGCAATAAATATTGGTTCAACAAAAGTTAAAGACCTTTCAACTTTCATTGATTCAATTAGTAGATGACAGCGAATCAACTCGTCTGAACTTGTTCGTTCAACTTGCATTGAATAATCAGTCCAATCAGTTAGTCAACCAGCGCGATTAAAGTACTTAGTACTATTGTATATTGCATTCCTCTGTCACCAGTTTTTTTGTTTTTTTGTAAAATAAAATGTGAATAAAATGTAAATTATGACATCCGCATCCACGAGAAAAATGCTAAAATGGACAGATAGTGTAATGACTATTTTTTTAGTTTAGTAGCTTAGCACCGACCGGTCAATGTATAAAAAAAGTTAAAAAAGAAAGTTTCTAAATAAAATCGAAAATCACCAAGAATAAACCATTCAAAGTTAAAAGAGCTGAATAGTGTAAACTTTTGGTTTTTATCTCTCTTTGCGAGTCCATACCCTTTTATGCACTTATACGTGCTTTTGAAGGTACAAATTTAATAATAAAATAGAAAATTTTAGAAGGTTTTAGAAATAAAAGTAAATATAAAAATTTAATAAAGGAAAATTTATTTATTTTAAGTAATAGGCAGACGTAGTTATTTGCCTAGTGTACAGTCCGTGATTCTAGGGACGCTTTTTAGTATTTTAGAGTGAATAGTTTAGGTTTAATAAATAAATTAAAATGTGTATGGATGCGTTAAACAAGCCAGGCCCAAGAGCGTGTTTTCCGATCGGAGACATCCTCAAGAAATCTGGGTTGCCTAGTGCCCATAACCATAGAGCTTGTATAAAGAGAATTGTGGATGTGAAGGAAGCGAGGGAGTTGTGTCAGGATCGTAGCAAGTGGCGATCCATTGTCTCTGCCTATCCCCGTGGGAAAAAAGCGTGACAATTTAATTGATTTGATATTTTATTCTATGTAAGAAAATCTTCAAATTTTTGTTCACAATTCGTTCAATCAAAAAGTGACAGGCAGTGGTGCTGTTTGCCGATCCGGGGCAGTACCACCACTTACAAGTATACAGACCGTGAAGTGACATAGTTGCGTTTCGAAATCAGCTTGTAAAATGCCAGTTCCAACTAGGCCGGCATGGTAACTAAATGACTGCTACATGATATAGTTATTTAACTGTAGTAGCAGCCATCTTCATTCAAGGTTCATAAAAAAATCAATTTCATGAATCTATTTTATTTCTACGTGCTTGTATCATAGAAGCTTGGCGATTGAAGTATATATCATATATCAAATATTCATTGGTTTTTAAACCGGGGACTCTCGGTTTAAGTAACCATTTCACTACCACTAAACCACGGTCGGCCTAATTAAAACAAAACATTTGTAAGCTAAGCACTAATAGGAACGGATGACAACAAGAAAAAAACCTTAACCTTATATGCCTCAATTGACAAAAATACTAAATGGACTTTATTACCTAAGGGGTAGACTTCAAAATAATAACTCATTGCGTGAACTTGTAAACGGGCGACAGTTTGAACAAAATCGATATCAGACAGCGACCTCCACCTGTTGCGTCGAAGCCACGCGTTTAACGCACACAAACACACTTCACCTGTGTCCTATACGAGTATATATACACACACACACACACACACACACACACACGTGGAAATTAAACGACAATACTATTCTATAGATACTAATCAGATATACCGTTCCCTGCAATAATATTATTAAAAATCGTGGCAATACGACGACAGGCGATTGGTTAGCACGCCAGTTTGTTACGAGTAAAGTCTGGAGTTCCATTCCTGGTCGAAGCAAATATTTGTTTTATTGTTTTGTAATCTATACTAATATAATAAAGCGGAAGAGTTTGTTTGTTTGTTTGTTTGTTTGTTTGTTTGTTTGTTTAAACGCGCTAATCTCAGGAACTACTGGTTCGAATTGAAAAATTCTTTTTGTGTTGGATAGATCAATTATCGAGGAAGGCTTTAGGCTATAAAACATTACGTTGCGACTTATAGAAGCGAAGAAACAGTCGAAAATGTGGAAAAAACGGGGAATATTATTCGTCTTTGAGGGTTTCCGTTGCGTGCGCTGCGAAAACCGTTCGAGATACCCAAAAAATATGTATGAAAGAATTATTCCTCTTTAAATTATCTAAAAAAATGTCCGCGACCGTATATGTCTATCTTTTAAGATTAACTCACAATAACCGTTTTTATGATAGTCAAATTTGGTCTAAATTAATGCATTATTACAAATTATTTGTCAGAGTTGTATTAACATAATAATTTATTTATTTATTTATTTATAATAATATTATTCTTTATCGAAATAAATGTGTTATTAATTAAGAGTATTTAACTGTGAACAAAATTGTCATTGACATCACCTAATTTCAATAAACATCTTATAAGATAATACAATTTTAAAATAACTCTGAATAAAAATTCACACGCGTCGCATGATGAGCGCTAACCGGCGGGCGAGGAGAGGCGGTGCTTGCGGGCGAGGCGGAGGGGGGTGTAGCTCTACGAGGTATAGTCTGTCTAAGCCGAAATGACTCGCCCCTCCACTGCATTTACGCATACGAGCAAATATAAAATATGGATAAAACACACTGAAAGTGCAGTAATTGGTTATTCAGTTGCTGGTTAGACACAAAGGAGGAACGAACGTGATGAAGTTTAATAGTATAGTAAGTAATATTTGCATTCACGGTATAATATCGGTATAATATCATCGTGCAAAATCCTTTTTATACAATTTCATTTTGTAGTAGTTTTCTCTATAGTAGGTAGTGTTTGTTTTAAGTATAGTATTTTGTTTCTAATATTTTCACGATAACACTTTTTTTCTTTGTTGTAAATAATACCTGTAGGTGTCATCTACATTCTTTCAAGGTTAGGTTTTACAATTCTTATTAGGTTAGGTTTTAGTTTAAGCATACAGTTAGTTTGGTCAAGTTTTCATTTCTTCCGTTCTTTCTTCGTCACTGTAATGCCTAGAAAAAGGACTTAGCGTTCTCGAAAAATAAAACTGAAAATATAATTTACGCAGAAGTACTTTGAAATATATTCTTTTTAAAACTACTTTAAAATATATTCTATTAGTTACGTAATTTAATCGTCTAAAATAAGTCGCGGGTAACAGCTATAGGTAATTTATAATAAAGCTGAGCAGGTAGGTAAACAAAAAATTAATATGATTCCCAAAATAACTATTCCACGCGGACGCAGTCGCAGGCACAGCTAGTATTTAATAAATAGATGTGGATGTGAATGAAGCAGTAAGTGTAAGGATCGTGGTAAGTGGCGTTCCATTGTGACAATTTGATTATGATTTTAAAAATATGTAATTATATCAAATATGCAAATATTTGTCGATAAAAAGAGGCGGGTATTTGCTTCAGGTCTGGTTATCAAAGAGTGGTAGGCAGTGGTACCCAGTCTGCCGATCCGGGGTAGTACCACCACTTACAAGTATACAGACCGTGAAGTGATTTGGTCGCGTTTCAGGATCAGATTGTAAGATACCGGTTCCAACTAGGCCGGCATAATGGATGCCACTGCTACTTACATTTGGTTGTCCTGTTTCTACGATACAAGCACTTTAGTAGCTTAGTATAGAAATGTAAATAAAAAAAGTTAATGGTATCTCTAAAAAGTATCTACATCTAATCGACTCACAAACACAAACAAACGTTTATACGCACACATATAATAATAATGCACACTCACACCACCATACACAATACAACTTACGAATTCGTACATAGATTTGAGAGTGTGTGAGTGACTTAAATGTCTATTGATTGTCTACTATAAAATCTTAAAGAAAGTTTATTTTCTCAAAAGAATATAATACAATATTCGCTTAATCGTATTGTTAGGTTTGTGTGTTAGCATTTCACAGTAACAATTGTTTTCAATCAATCAATCAAATTGTCACGCCTTTATCCCACGGGGACAGGCAGAGATAATGGAGCGCTACTTGCCACAATCCTTACACAACTCCCTCACTTCCTTCACATTTACAATACTCTTCATACAAGCTCTATGGGTATGGGCACTAGGCAACCCAGCCTTCTTGAGGATGTCTCCAATTTGGTCGGAAAACACCTTCCTGGGACTGCATCCATCCACGTCAAATTTATAAATACCTTTCGGCAATCTACTTTTATTCATCCTTTCCACGTGCCCAAACCATTTGTTTGTTTTACCAACAATTGTTTTAAATTCTTAAGTAATTCTTCAAGCGAGGCGACTGAGAACTAAGTTTTTTTAGTCGTCGGTAATTTTTGCTTACCACCAGACATGACGAAATCTATAAAGCTACTACAAATTGAACTTGTTTCAGTGGTCATTGCTACTGTTAGATTAATTTTAAATTGCTTAAATTTAAAAATTTAACCTAAATTTAAAAAGTATTTTCTTAGATTTTGCGCGAACATTGATTAATGAATTAAACAAATTTTATGCGGCTTACTATCGCATTTATTTTGGTTTTGATTTTACAATTTTTTATTATTCCGACGTTTCGAGAGCTTTGCAGCCATCGTGGTCACGGAGAGACTGAGGTGTTGGTCGTCCTATTGGTTGATGCTGTTATTGTTTCCAAAACTACCCCGTTTGATATTTTGTTTTTCTGTGCCCGGTTTATTTCAAATTTTTGCAAAAATAACTGACGGTGTCATCTGGTTTGGCAGTTTGCTGGACTTGGGACTTGAGTTTGTGAATTATGGGGTCCCAGGTGTTAGATAATCGCCAACCACCTTCTCTATTGAAATTAGGATGTTTTTTAATCTCAATAGCCTCGCGTACCATCCTGGGTATCAGTCGACTTTCCTTTGCGAGGATCTTCGGTTTGTCGAAACGGATGTAGTGATTGGCGCCGTCCTGTTGATGCTCACAAACTGCAGACTTTCCACTACGTTGGTGTTTTATATCCGCGATACGTTGTTTTTTTTAATTCATTTTTTTAAACATATGTTTTGTTTAATTCATTAAATTTAAAAATTTAAATTAGTTTAAATGCTACTTCATAGTTTTATTCGTTTATTATATTTGGTTTTTAAACTTAAATGTCTGTTAGTTAAATATAATTAGTTGATAGAGATGACAGAGAGCTTTAACCCTTTAATTCGCAATGTTAAGTGTACTTAACATCCCAAACAAAAACAAAAATTCCGCCTGGCAGCCTAGTATTAATCTTACTATATGAATAAATGCTCTTTCGAGTAGTAAGATTAATACTAGGCTGCCAGTTATAAATACGCGGGATTTTTTTTTGTTTGGGATGTTAAGTACACTTAACATTGCGAATTATAGGGTTAAGGAAGCGTCCAGCGGCCATCATTCTTTGTGCCATAGTTCAACAAAGACGTTGTGTTAGCAATTAATGAAGGAAAAAAAATGGCTTAACAATTTATACAATGTACCTAGTTTCTGTTATCACCAACAATCTGAACTTTTATACTATGCGGGCGCACAATAGTTTAAAAAAAATGATAATTTTAAAGTAGACAATAGTAATGGTTTTAATAAATTGTTAGGGAGATTCTTGCTGTAAATCTTTCACGGCTTTGCTACTGAAACGGGGGTAGGATTACTTGATTGAGTTTGTACCTTATAAAATCTAGTTTTTTATTTTATTTAAAAAAATAAAAATAAAATACATTGTTATATAAAGTTGTTGATTTAAAGCAGAGGTTCTTAAACTTTTTTTCTCATAGACCACTTCCAAAACTTTACAGCTACATTTACATAGAGACATCCTTAAGAAAGCTAGGTTGCCTAGTGCCCATAACCTTGCATGAAGAGAATTGTGAATGTGAAGGAAGCGAGGAAGCGAGGGAGTTGTGTCAGGATGTCAAAACTCTACAAAAAATGTGAAGATTAGATAGTTTAGTTTTAGCAGCACTTTTCTAAATATTTACTGAATATAGAATCTTCAAGTTTTTAAATACAAGTAAAAGTCGCTGAGCTTCATGCAATATCATCACATTTAGGAGATGTGATAATATTTCTATAGATTCTATATGAGTTCTTCAGTATCGAAACCAGATAATCTTTCGTAGATCACTTACGAATTGTGAATCCTCATTTTTTTGTCACGCCAACGTAGACCCCTGTCAAGTCTCCCGTGGACCCCTGGGGGTTTACCTGGACCACTTCGGGAATCAATGATTTAAAGGAAGTATGATAGGTGTGTTAGAATCGAAATGATTCTATTTCTTTTATTGTCTTCTTATTTCTTTTCAGTCGTCGGTGATTTCGGACCTCTCCTTGCTTTTACAATAACGCAAGTCGAATTCAGAAGTCGCTTAAAAAAAACAATCCTGACAATTTCCTTCTTAAATAATATTTTTTTAATAATCATAGCTTTTAACAACAATTTGTAGCCTTGCGTCACTAACAAGCGTAAACCGAACTTTTAATTATTAATTAGTCACTTTGCTATTTCGTCATACGTCACCAGTTTCGTCACACACGCAAATGCCAAATGACACAATTTCGCAGTCGGGTGTGAGAAAATAATATTTACAATAATTTTGTATGACCAAAGTGTTAATATTGATGTAACTAATAGACACATCTTACTTACCCTGACGCAATTTCATAATAAAGTAGGTTATTAGGTTTAATTAAGTACTTAGATCAAGGGACCTGGTTCAATACTACCTGTCGGTACATCGGTACATCATTGGATGTTATGTACTTAAGGCCGCGTTCTGGATCTTATGTAGTCTGCCGATCCGGGGTAGTACCACCACTTACAAGTATACAGACCGTAAAGTGATTTAGTCCCGTTTGAGAATCAGCTTGTATGTTGTCGGTTCTAACTAGGCCGGCATAGTGGATGTGACTGCTACTTACTTTTAAAATTGTAGTAGCAGTGACATCCATTCATGGACCATACTCTAGCCTAACATCAAGCTGGGTGCTGTCATATGTCGGGTCACAATAAAAAATTTTTTTTTTTATTAGGATCCCATTACTTCAACAATTAGATAGATTCACGCATTAATCGATTGAGACCTACTAAACATGACACGTGATTTTTCCCTGTACAATTTTCACTATAATATATCTTACTGAAACCCTGAATATCTGCAGCAAAACCTTGTAGATTATTCGTCATAATAAAAGAGATCATGATTGAAAGGTAAAGGTATCTATCACACGAAAAAAGGTCCAGTCCCTCGTCAAAGTAACAAATATTTTTCAGCAAGTATTTATGAAAAATGCTTCCGGATTTTTACCTTTCCGATAAATACATTCTTTGGGGGATATTTTCAAGATTATTACGACGATATAGATATGATTTTTATTGTGTTTATTTTGCCGCATAAAGTTTGTTTAATTCATTAATCAATGTTCGCGCAAAATCTAAGAAAATACCAATTATTATACATAGATTGTGGTAAATGTAGAGAATAAAAATCGAATGGAATTGTCACGGATTTTTCAACATGGGCAGTCTAGTTTGTTTAGTCATATCAATTTTTCCCAATTTGTTAAAATATATGTTTTGTATTATTTAATGAACCAAAAAATATAAATCTAAATCAAAGAGGTAAAGATAAAGTTAAAGTTCAATTTAAATGACTTGTAGAGGTAAAAATATAGAGAATAAGTCCTAAAAAATATTAAATACCTATAACAAAAATAAATATTGAAGTAAAGATTAACTTCGTGAGTCTGGGCTGTCGTTCTTTTTTTTATTCTTAGTAAAAATAAATACCCTTCGATATATAAATAAACTTAAATTATAAAACGCGTGAGTCCCGCAAAAAATCATACTTAAAAAGGAAATAATTTTATGCTATCGTAAACTACGATGTATGCAAAAAGAAGTTACAAATACAATCAACATTAATAACTGATGATAAGCATCAATTATTAAACAATTTACTATTGTGTGTGCGTTTGTGGGAATTTTACATTTCCAAGCGTTTCGCGATTCATTGAACAATAGATCACCGATTGCGTTGGCTTTGCAATGTGACATTTTTAAAAGATACTTTGTTTACAAAGTTGTATATAATATAAAAATAATTACGCAACATTATAATAGGTATTAGTAAACAATAAATATGATTGATTAAGGTGACCGTGGTGTAGTGGCTGTGCAATGGTTACGCAATCCGAGAGCACGAGTTCGAAACCACTCATTGGTAACAATGTATCTTTGATATATATGTACTTTGGTAGCTTAAGAGGAGGTCTAAGAATGCCGACGACACAGAAAACTGAGTCAGTTCACGGTTGCCTCAGTCGACGTTACTATGATATTTTATGTAAAATTAATGTATTGTCATCGGTTTTTAATAAGTGTACACATTTTTAAATCTGATGTGGGTGGATGCGTTAAACAAGGCAGACCCAGGAGGGTGTTTCCCGACCAAATTGAATACATCCTCAAGCAAGCCGAGTTGCCATAATCGTATATAGAGGATTATAAAGAGGAGTTATAGTATAAAGAGGATTAAAAATATGATAAAGTTATACCAGGAACGTGGCAAGTGGCGCTCCATTGTCTCTGCCTATCACTGTAGGAAAAAATGATTGATTAGCATTGGATGGAAGCAAGAGGTGTTGAAGTCTCCATTATTTCTACCCATTCCTGTAAAGAATACGGTGAGAAATTTTAAGATTTTTTCATTTGTATCCTACAAAATTTATATTAGGCCTACTCGAGTTTGATAGAAGGTGTAGCTTTAAAAAGAATGCCACAAGAAACTCTACGTTTTTTTACACATAGACACAGAACGACTAAATTACATTATTCATTATATCAAACTCTTGGTTTGCGTGAATATTGCACCACCACGGTCGCTTCATGAATTTCTTTGTTTTGTATGACGTTAAGTTGGAGTGCGGTCCACTATGCCAGTCTAACTGAATATAATATCTCCAGTATAAGCGTTATCCTCTTAAACGATCAATTTTCCAAATGATAAATCTTACAATGGACGCGCAGAGACATAAATGTGGGAAAGTTTTCATGTTTTTTCTGCAAACCCTCGTCATTGTCTTGTCGACACATTTCGTCATAATAAAAATCAATCAATCAAATTGTCACGCCTTTTTCCCACAGGGATAGGCAGAGACAATGGAGCGCCGCTTACCACGATCCTTACACAACTCCCTTGCTTCCTTCGCATCCATAATTCTCTTCATACAGGCTTTGTGGTTATGGGCACTAGGCAACCTGGCTTTCTTGAGGATGTCTCCGATTTGATCGGAAAACACCCTCCTGGGCCTGCCTTGTTTAACACAATATATAACGTCTAATATGGATATTAGACGTTTTTTGTTTTGTGGCTCGAAAGCACCCTGCCTGATGTTAAGCTGGAGTGCGATCCATGAATGGAGGTGACAGCTTCAATAACACTAGTAGTTGTTGCATCCACTACGGCGCGCCGGTCTAGTTGAAACCGACAACTTATAACTGATTCAAAAAGTGACCAATTCACTGCTATGCTATTAGAATAAGAACAGGACGGGCTGGTGACTAACTTCACTTGACTGATTCAAAGGTGTCTTTTATTTGACGGTCCGCAAAGAAAAAGACACCATACTAAAGTGAAGTTGGTTGGAGAGTTAGACGTTACAAAATTGCGCCGATTCCGTCCTATTCTTATTTTAATCGCATTATACACTGCACTGCGTTGGTGGTACTACCACTGCCTGTCACTCTTATAAAATTTTAAAGTATTAACAGTATAAAAGTAGTGGTGAAAGTAGTGTATACATAGATAGAACAACCGTAAAAAGAATCGTCGTAGGAGGGAAGCCAGAGTTGTGTCAGGATCGAGTAAAATGGTGATCCATTGTCTATGTTTATCCCTGTAAAAATAAAGACGATGACGAAATTTAACGGTGAAATTTGCGACATAACAAAAAAAACTACTAGACCATGGTCGCCTTCGTAGTGACGGCGACTGAGGCAATCGTAAACTGAGTTAGTTTTTTCAGTCGTTGGCGCTCTTTGACTATCAGGCAAGTCGAGGTTAGACGTCGAGTCACAATAAAAGAAACAACGTAATACGTCTTTCAAATACCTTCATTATGAAATCAAATTATCACACCATTTCAACTTTTTATCCAGAATACAATAATAAAGCAAAATGGTATTTATCAATAGTAATTCTAGGTATTATACAATATATAATAAATGTATATATGAAAGTGTACATAGTTTTATTGTTAAGACAATGGAGATTTTCCCATTGTCACT
Organism: Tinea trinotella; assembly: GCA_905220615.1. Lineage (NCBI taxonomy): Eukaryota > Metazoa > Arthropoda > Insecta > Lepidoptera > Tineidae > Tinea > Tinea trinotella. Next base: position 1,488,992 of record HG992326.1, read on the forward strand.
TGGATTATCTCTTAAGTACTTGTATGACCTTAAATTATGCATTTTATACATGTCAATTACGAATCTTTATTAGTACAAATAATATAATATAGACGTAGCCTATAATATTTTGGTATTTATTTAATTTAGGTAGCGGCCACTTGTACCACTCGTACCACCACTTGCCGTATACAGGGTCCACATCACCTTTATAAATTCCTTTCGTCAATCTACTTTCACCCATCCTTTCTATATGCCCAAACCATCGAAGCATTCCTTTGTCAATCCTTGTCACTACATCCTCTTTCAAACCACATCTATCTACGTCTTCTTTTAACCACAGTGCATTATGATGCACAAGGTAGAACACAAATCAGCATAGTTTGATAAATAATTATAGTACATACAAGAGATAGCAATTTAACACTAAAACCCTAACTGCTTTTTACATAATTATATTATATCATCATTGGATGTTATAAATTGTGCATTTTTGTCTTCACTTGAGTCGCATAGCTCAAAAACATAACATGCGTTGTGTTTCTCCAACCCAACCCTAGACTGGATATTTGTATCGTATTTTTAAAATTTAATAATAACTAATATTTAAAAAAATTAAACCGATTATTAAATTAGCTTTTAATACAAATAAAAGCTAAGAAATATTGGCTCCGACCCGGAATCGAATGTTGGACTTTACGCGTAACGGACTAGTTTTCTAACCAATGCGCCACGCTTGTCGTTACATATGTAGCGTGACAATTTCATTGATTATATTATTAAACGGCATTATTAATATTTGTACAAATGAAAAATTCTTTCAAATGTTTATTCATCTGGAAAGTTCGATAAAAAGTGTCAACAAAATAATGCATTTCTTGATTGCAAAATCCAAGTATCATTTTCATGTCTCTTTCAGTACAATAAGAAGCTTTTTTGTCTTTTTCAGGACGCGGACACTGTCGAGAAACTGAACGAGAGTGGGGAATTGAGAAAAATGCTGAAACCTTATAAGGTAAGTATTTCGTGAAGTTTTTTTAATTGTGTAAATTAATTAAATTGTAGACATATTACAATTTAAAAGGCGATCATGCTCCTACAGTACTACTTATGTACAATAAACGCATCTATACTATGCCGGTCTATAGATTTCTAAAAGATGTCTGTTTAGTTTCTAATAAAGTTTTTCCATGAGGTTTACTGGCTAAACAAATCTATAACACAGAGAATATTTTAGGGTTAAAATATAAAAATTGAATTGAGTTACTAAAACTATGTTCCACGTACAAAAGTAAATATTTTGAAACGTTATAAGCAAATAATAAGTAAAAGTAGTGACAAATAGTTGTCTAAACATATATTTAGCCACTGGTATTACTTAGCGAACTGGTAATAAATTGCGCTCTCACTTTTTACTGTTGTAACGGATATGTTAGCCGCCATTGTAGGGCTCTGCCAGCCTCCCTAGCACGGCAATCCAAGAAGCAAGATAAAGAACTGCAAGGAATAATATTGTAACTCGTTTTAAGTAGCTTATTTTAATTAATTAAATAGCTTAATTTTTTTAAAACATTTTAATGTGTTGGCCTAACATTAAAATGTTTTAAAAAAATCCTAAAATTATCAACGTCGTTTTGTGTGAAGTTTAATAAAACGTTTAAATATATTTTTTGGTCATTTTGATGCACTGTTTTGCTAAGTTATTTAAAATAAGTTGCAATGATATTCCTTGCAGGTATTTATCTTGGATTGCCGTGCTAAGGGGGCAAAGATAGTACGAAAAATAAATATTATTATAAGATTTAAGTAATATTAAAACAAAGGTATACAGTTGGTAATACCACTACTTTCAAGTGCACAGACCTAGAATTGACTTAGTCGCATTTCGGGATCAACTCGGGAGCAACAATAAAGTTGCTGGTTTCAACTAGGCCGGCATGTGGTGGGTACAACTGTTAGGTAATTGCAGTTCTTAGAATTAGTAAATACAAATTTAAATTGTTGAATAATTTAGGCGACCGTGGTGTAGTGGTTCAAAACCACTTGCCGGTACCAATGTATCTTTGGTTGTCTTCTTTCTGTGATAAAAGTACTTTAGTAGCTTAGTATAGAAATGTAAATAAATAAAAAAATATATTTCTATCGATTAATCTTCTTTCTATCTAACGTCAACTCTCAATAACGCCATTAAATTACGTTAAGCGCAGTACCTTGAGTGTCGAGTAGAGTTAGTTTTGAATATATAGAAATAGTGAGGCATAGTGAGGCAAACGAAAACTGAGTCGGTTTATTTCAATCGTCGGCACTCTTGCTTACCATAAGGCAAGTCGAGGTAATAATAAAAAAACCTGAAATATAAATTAATTAATCCTAATGTGGAATAATTCATCGTTCGTATTTATAAACTGAAAGCTTCATTTCCTGAAAGCTATTCATGAAAGCGAACATTCAATTTACTGAAATCCAAGTATTTTGTTACATTATTCTACAATGAAAACGGACATATTGACGTCTATAGCTTTACTGGCATAGCATAACATCTCATTCCCGGTTAATTTGTTAGGACGACTTGAATTGGCTGTAAATACAATTAACACCTCACTTTTTAATTTTTTTCATGTACAATTCAATTAATTTTTTTATTATTTATATTTCTATACTAATCTACTAAAGTGCTTGTATCATAGAAACAGGACAACCTAAGTACATATATCTAAGAAACATTGGTACCGGTGAGTAGTCTTAAACTCGTGCTCTCCTGTTTGTGTAACCATTTCACTGCCACTACACCATGGTCGCCTTGCTCAGTAAAGTTTCGGGATTAGCTTGAAAGTAGCCGGTTCCAACGAGGCCCGCATAGTGGATGCGACTGCTATTTGCGAAAGTTTAGCGAAATAGCAATGAAACCGGTTACAAGTGACAATCTGTCTTCTCAACCACTTCAAAACCACTTACCGGTACCAATGTGTCATTGATATTTGTACTTTGGTACAAACACTTTGTTTGCTTAGTATAGAAATGTATTAAAAAATAATTAATAAAACAATTACATTAAAAATAAAATATTTACGTGTGTAGGCAAGTAACCACCAACCAGGAATAAAATAACTTTATTTGGACTACCATTCCTTAGTACGTATTTTCTCTGATATTGAAAATGTACACGCACGTATAAAAAGTTAAATACAGACAATTTAAGCTTACCCATTACAGAGAAATCGCCGGAAGGAACATCCTCTACTTCGACATGTCATGTTTTTATCCCCTTAACAAAGTAATAGAAACCAACGTATGTACCGCAGAAAGCTAATTTGTAAAAAAAAAGTGGAAACTTCGCGAAAGTTGGAGTAAATTTTTCAAAAGAAACTAGGGGAAGCTTCGCCAAGTTACCCAATAACTTATTCAATCGAACTTTTACAGAATTATATTAATAATGTTGTTTACAGTTCTCAAGTTGTTTTTGTTTGCATGCTGTAAACAAAACTTTATACTTTATATGTTAGTAATGGAAATCGTCATTAAATATTATCTTTTACGTATGCACATGAAATTTAATTGCAATTGATATTACGAGTATGTGCATGCGTAAATTTTATTTCATAATACCAGTTTTTATTTATACAGACTTAAAGACTTATAATAATATTTAAAGAGTGGTAGGCAGTGGTACCCAGTCTGCCGATCCGGGGTAGTACCACCACTTACAAGTATACAGACCGTGAAGTGATTTGGTCGCGTTTCGGGATCAGCTTGTAAGTTACCAGTTCCATCTAGGCCGGCATAGTGGATGTGATTGCTACTCACAGTTATTCAATTGTATTAGCAGTGACATTCATTCATGGGCCACACTTCGGCTTAACATCAAGCGGGGTGCTGTCATATGTCGAGTCACAATTAATATATATATATATATAGCCTATATATAATAATATATATATATATATATATATATTATTATATATATTATATATATATTTTAATATATATATATTTTAAACCGACTTCAAAAAAGGAGGGGGTTTTCAATTCGACCGTATACGAGTATATGCTTTTTTATTTTTATGTTTGTTCGCGGATAACTTCGTTGTTTGTAAACCGATTTTGATTATTCTTTTTTTGTTGGAAAGAAGATATTTCAAAGGTTGTCCCATGATAAGGAAATCAGGGTTTAACTGACTTTAAAAAAGGAGAAGGTTTCTCAAATCGACTGTATATATCTTTTTTGTGTTTGTTCGTTGTTAATGAACCGATTTTGATGATAAGGGAATCAAAGTTTAACCGACTTCAAAAATTATATTATTTGTCGTCCACTGCTGAGCATAGGCCCCCCCTTTAGACAGAAAGCCTCCAGTTCGAAACCATTTGCCTGACCAATGCATCTTTGATACATGTTCTTTGTTCGTCCAGTTTCTATTATACAGGCACTAGTTAGAAATAAATCTGGGGAAGCAGTCGATTCCAATCATGAATTGCATTCTTGATGAGTATCAGAAGGTAGTTTATTTTTGAACGTTAGGCCTTCAAATGTAATGAAATTAAAAAAAAATGATGAATTGCCCCAAGCAAATTTTCTGAAACGTATTTTTTTCGTCAATTTGCATTACGTAGAACTGTAGTCCGTTGCTTTTATTAAATTTCACCCTAATTTCAATATATTTATAAGAAAAAAAATGTTGTGAAATTGTACTAAAAGTTTCTAAGAATCTCTACCAAATAATATAAATAAATTACATTAATTATCTTCCTTAAATAAAAGTATTTTTAGCAATTCTTTTAAGCTACAGATGAAAAAAACCTTTTACTTTTTTTTGACACAAAAAAACTCCTTATTTTTCTTTTATCAATAAAGTATATCATTCACTATGAAGAATTGAAGAGTGGTAGGCAGTGGTACCTAGCCTGCCGATCCGGGGAGTACCACCACTTACAAGTATACAGTGATTCGGCGTTGCAGAATCAGTTTGATAAGTTGCCAGTTCCAACTAGGCCAGCATAGTGGATGTGACTGACACTTACAGTTATTGAACTGTAGTAGAAGTTACCTCTATACTTGGGCCGCATTTCAGGTGCGGTGCTGTCATATGTAGTGACATACGTTAAAAAAAACACAATCTATAATTAAGTGATGTATTTACAATTGGCCGTAAAATCAGTGTCCTGCGGCGGTTGGCATCAAGAAGCCTCATTATTAAAACATTTTGTGAAGAGATAAACTTTATATGCTTAAGGATATATCACAGACCTTACATGGCAAATACCCCATGGCATTATGTATTATTTTTTAACATTTTATACAAGGCTACTAAAGTACTTGTATCATAGAAACTTGATAACCAAAGTAAAAATACATTGGTACCGGTGAGTGGTTTTTAAACCAGTGCTCTCGATTTGCGTAACCATTGCACTGCCACTACACCACGGTCACCTTATCATTTTTTTTCGATTTGAACTCCAGGACTAAATATTTTGTCGATAAAAAAATTACAATGCTTAAGGCCAACACACTGGTCGCTTTTCTGTAATTCTTTAGGTATTTATTATTTTAGTTAAGTAATACATAGGAAAATTATATTAAAAGCAGGAAATTAAATTGCTTTGTCTCTCATTTATCTAGTCCTCTGCCTTTAACAAAAGCCTTTGATGATATTGTTTTATTAAAATTTATCACCAACAATAGAATGATGAAATTTCACCGGAAATTTTAAACATTTTAAATACAATTAGAATTCTTACATCAATATTATTTCTAATAGGTTTTTAAAGAATAATTAATAAAGATAGATATATCATTATCAGCCAGAAGGCGTCCACTACTGAACATAGGCCTCCCCCTTAGAACGCCATTCCGAAACGACAAGATGCCATTTGCATCCACTAGCTTTCACTACGTTCATCCACTAGCTAAGCTGCGTCTTCCAGTTCGTGGTCTCCACTCAAGAACCTTCCCCATCGGTTGTCGCTTCTTTGAGCGATGTGGCTCGAGCAATTGCCATTTCAGCTTGCAAATCCTAAAATAATACATGCATCACACAAATTATCCCGCCTCAATTCTTACATGGATCAACAGCGATAATGGAGCACCACTTTCCGCGATCCTGACATCTTTCCCGCTTCGTTCACATCCGCCAAGAGCTTCCGTTAAAATAATATATTTGTGTGTGTGTGTTTTTTTTTAATATAATTTAACTAAACTAAACGTTCTTGACACACCTCTATCTGTTCTCACAGGGATATTCATTTTTAAATTTATTTTATGTAAAATTTTAATAAAAAATATCATTTAGTGACGTCACATCAGAGATAGTTCCAAGGAGACTGGCAACATTTCCCCTTTGTATGGCAAGGCGTTGGCAGAAATAATTGCCAGCCTTTCTGTCTCCAGACTTCTCTGTCAGTCGCTTGGACAACTCCGTGGCCACGCGCTCCAATTCGTAGCTTGTACCGAGATTGGCGTATTTGCGTAGTTTGGGGTTCTGAGAGAGATGTGAGATGGGCCTAATGTATACGACTTGCTTTAAAATTGTTAAATATTGTATTTTTATTTTTCAGAGTCCAGACGCCTGCAACACTTGTCAAATGTGTGGTGGTTTCCGTCTGCTGCCCTGCAGAATCTGCAACGGCTCTAAGAAGTCTCTTCATAGAAACCATTTTACGGCTGAATTTGTCGCTTTGAAATGTATGAACTGCGATGAAGTTGGACTCGTGAGATGTGATGCTTGTTGTTAAATAATTTTAATTATACTGTATTTTAAATTTTGTGCATTGACGGCGACTTTGTAAGTTCTTACGTTCTTCGGTGAAAATAATAAACTGTGGCGTTATCCCAAAAATATAGTAGGTCACGGTCACCCAGCGCGCGTCAGCACACAATGGTAAATTTTTGCCCCGGACACTGTTTACATCGACCTCTCCCGTGTAGAATTATTAACTGTGTGCGTGTAACCGCGCTGGAACTACACGCGGTGGATAATTTTAGGACACTTTAATATTAATAAATATTAAATCTTTTTTCTATTTAAAATGGGACTCTCTTGGTCTTCTAAAGATGGATTTTAATATATGGGCTCCTGAATGTGTATTAGCCTTAATTAAGACCTTACAAAGTCGCTTGTATAGGTGGCTAGTTATTCTTAAATTAAACAGTTACAAAATCTACGCCTCTATGCGGTATACTGGTGTATGTAAGTGATCGATTTATAGAGTCTTATATTTATAATCTATACTTATATTTATAGGGTCTATACTGTGTCATCGTCGAAAAGCAAAAATCAAAAAACATCTCTTTTTAACAGTTGTTTTTTCTTTTTTTCTATGTGCTTGTATTATAAAATAAACTGTTAAATGTAGTTAAATAAAAGTCTTTGCCGGAATTACGCTGTATACCACCACAAAAATACACCATAATTTGAATAATTAATAAGAGAGATTTTAATGAAATTCAATACTTGTAGAAATAATATCATTACTTTTATGGGAATTTAACTAAATAAGTATAATAATAATAAGAAATGTATAATATAAGATGGCTAATTAATAAGTTTCCAATTAAATGGATAGGCTCAATTTATACTTAAGCCTATTATAATGTTAAATTAAGCTTCGATTAATTAAAATGGAATATTATTAAAGAATAAGTACTTGAGACCGAATGTTTATATTTGCGAGATATACAATTGTTTTAGAGTATTGTTTACAAGGTAAGATTTTTTATTGTGACTCGACATCTGACCTCGATCTGCATGTTGGTAAGCAAGGGAGCCAACGACTTAATAAACCATCTTAGTTCACGGTTATCGGCCAAAAGTGCATCTTCACGCATTTTGTTAGTAAAGGGACATCATTCATTTTGGCCTACTTTTGTACTGCTATTACAAAATGCCCAATAATGAAAACATATTATATGTACTACCATTTATATCTATATATAAATGGTAGTTTTGATACTTGTATTGATAAAACTAATTAAAATTTTGCTTTTAATTGCTGTGCAATTATCAGATAAAGGATTATGTATCGTCTCTCAATAACGAAGACACGCCATATTAACGGTTCTGCTTTGAACTGTCATAAATATAGTTTGATTATTTTGCACACCTAAACTATGCATAATAAAGGATATATTCCAATTACATTGTAATCTTCGTACATTAAACTATTTTAAAATGTATATGCAACTGTTAATACAATTAAGCCCAAGTCCCCATACAAAATTAATGATGTCCTTTTTGATATATCAGATTTTTACAGCTGTGGCCGTAATGCGAAATTCAGTTAATATCGAGTGATTAGAGATTAATTGTCACGTATTAATAAAAAGTTTCGTTTAGTAATACATATTTTAGAATTGACATTATAGGATATTTAGACTCGTAAGGAAAGATGATAACAAAAAATACCACATATTGCATTCCGTGACCTAAATCTAGATTTTATCAAACCTCGTTTAACATTATCTCATATTAAGCGTTTTGTGTGGACGAATCTGATGACGGGGTAAATGAAACCTATCAAAATTGCTTTCGCTCTAATTATTTTTGACGACAGGCGTGGTGCATTGGTTAGAATTACGTTACGCGTGAAGTCTCGGGTTTGATTCCCGGTCGGAGTAAATATTTATTTCATAGCTTTCGTATCTGATGTTTTAATTAGATTGAATATTACGATTCTTTATTAATAAAATAAGAGGCACATACCACTACCACTTACATGTATACAGACTCTGAATTGACATAGTTGCGTTTTGGGATCAGCTTTTAAGATGCCGGTCCCAACTAGGCCGGCATAGTGGATCTGTCAGCTAATTATAGTTATTCAACTGTAGTAGCAGTCACCTCTATTAATGGACCGCACTCCAGCTTAACATCAGGCGAGGTGCTTTCTTATATCGAGCCAAAATAAAAAAGTGCCGTGACTTGGAGTGAGTTAACAAACTAATTATACTACAAATAAAAGATTTTTTTTTGCCCTGTGACTGGGAATCGAGTCTAGGAATTACCGAGTAGGTGACCTTCAGGCCAATCCGCATTTACTCCGTAATCGATTTCGTCCACTTATGACTTTTAGCAATTGTAAGTTTAAGTAATTTAAGAATCATCACGTCTTTCTTCAATAATAAACTGATTTAGGTTAAATACTAAAGTTCCCGTCACGAGAAGTTAGAAATTAAGTACATCAACCACCTTCTACTCAGTTAAAACTTTAATGTAACTACAATTACGAGCTATAAATTCAATCCACTTAAAAAAATATAATAGCTAATACGAAACTAATAAGCATTTTAATTTAGTCGCATTATAGGATTTTAGAGATATAAAGCGTCCGCTTCTCGAATGTAAACATTTTGAATTAAACGGCGTTCTCACGGGGCGAATTTAGTTGTACAATATTTATCGTTTAACAAAAAATCGAAAGTAAATATTGACTGTAGAGTTTTCACGGTTCAATAATAATCTACTCAATATAACGAGTGTCATTGCACTATCTGTCCATTTTAGCATTTTTCTCGTGGATGCGGACGCCATAATTTACATTTTATTCATATTTTATTTTACAACAAACAAACAAACTGGTGACAGAGTAATGCAATATACTCAATCGCGCTGGTTGACTGACTGATTGGACTGATTATTCAATGTAAGTTGAACGAACAAGTTTAGACGAGTCGATTCGCTGTCATCTACTAATTGAATCAATGAAAGTTGAAAGGTCTTTAACTTTTGTTGAATAGATATTTATTGCTTCAACTTGATTGAAAATCTGTTCAGACGGTTCAAATCGCGAACGAATTCGCAGTTGATCAACTAAAATCTTCCCGTGAGAACGCCGTGTTAGACGCGATAACTATCGCCAGATAAAAAGAGCGCTTTCAAACTGCACAGTATAATGATCGGAAGATAAACTGGACGACAATGGTGGGAGCCAGTCCGTGCCAATCGTGCACATGATTAATAATAAATATTCTAAAATTAATTCACATTTGAACAACGAAAAGTAAAGTAAGTAACAAAAGGTAGTTTGAAAGCCATCGCCCGGTTTCTTTAACTAGGTAGTTTTTTTTCTCAATTATTGTCAAATACTGATTTATTTTCACATAATTTATATCAAGCTAGGGGTTGCCTAGTGCCCATAACCATAGAGCTTGTATGGAGAGAATTGTAAATGTGAAGGAAGCGAGGGAGTTGTGGCAAATGGCGCTCCATTGTCTCTGCCTATCCTTGTGGGAAAAGGCGTGACAATTTGATTGAATGATAATTTATATCTTCTCGTGACGGGCACTTTTCAGAATAAGATGTATTATAGACTCAAAAATGTACCTTTTTTCGTTGTACAAATATTTTTTAATATTATATCTTAAATAGAAATGCCATAAATAATATGCAATAATTATTTTAGTTTAATTAATTTTAATATTTTTTTAGATAAATAATATTATTTGATACAATTAGGTTTATTATTTGGGTAGTTATATTTTTTACATCACAGACACTTTTTTTCAATCGAATAAAATATGAAAGCCTATTTGTTAACACATATCAGTGGTCCCGGGTTCAATTTATATGTCTAAGAACAATAATATTTCTTGTTTATTGATTAGAGGTATTTCAGTGTGGTTCAAGAGGACCAGCTTAAAAGTTGCGGGTTCCTAGTCGGCTGGCACAGAAAATGCGACTTCTACTTGCAGTTATTTAAATGTAGTCGCTTATAATCATGAATCGCACTCCAGCTAATGTCAGGTTAACTGGTCAAACAAAAAAAAACTGGTTCCTGATGACTGACCACACAAAGTATAATTTCCTTTAAAATAAATGAAAATATAATCCAATGAAAGAAACACAAATAAAAGTAAGACATTTATTTAGTTTTTAATTTTGTATAAATATTAAAAATAATTTTGTTTTTTTTGTAAATATATTTTTATACTTATACATATTATATTTTTAGAAATAAACAATATTACTTAATTAGATCTTTCATTTTTCCTTTTTTTATAAAATTATTCATTAAATTAGATACTAAGTTTCTTAGTGTTCGTGTATCATAGAAACACGAACAAGGTCAGTGAATTAAACAAATTTTATGCGGCTTACTATCGCGTTTATTTCAGTTTTGATTTTAAATTTTTTTATTATTCCGACGCTTCGAGAGCATTCATCGTGGTCATGGAGAGACATGATAAAAAATTGTAAAATCAAAACCAAAATAGACGCGATAGTATGTTAGGCAGCATAAAATTTGTTTAATTCATTAAAATTAATTAATTAATTCGCGCAAAATCTAAGAAAATACTATTTGTCAAGGTCAGGTTGGCATAGCAGATGTGACTTTACATATTTATTCGTGGCAACATCGGGCGGTGTTTAGTCAAAGGCAACCGTGGTGGAGAGGTAGGGAAATGGTCACGCAAACCGCAACCCTGGTTCTGAATCACTTGCCGCTACCAACATATATTTGTGTACTTTGGTGTTCCTGTTTCTATGATACAAGCACTTTTGTAGCTTGGTATAGAAGTGTAAAAAATAAAAATAAAATCTTTAAAGAAACATTGGTGATTCGACCACCAAACCACGGTTGCCATATTTTGTTAGCATCATTTAAGTGTACTAAAATTATTTAAAATACTCGTATAAAGAAAATTGTCGTCTTTCATAACAAAATAAATAATTCATTGAAAATAATAATAAGGATAATGTACTTGTCAGTTTTAAGGCTTTTGTATACTAAGCAACAGGCTAAAGAAACGCGAAATCAATGTCACGCACACATACAACCTTCACCTACAATTAAACACACACACTAACACATTACACAAAGCTAACCAATTGTTAATTGTAACAAAGTTCTATCTCTAACAGAAGAAACAACAAGTTAGAACTTTGTCACTCTTAAATAAATATCAAGAGCCGAAGCCTCACGCACACTAACACAATATCAGGGTCTGGTTCACGCACACATAGATTGTACGTGTGTTTGTGATAACAACCTGGAAGCTGCAGCTAGGTCGCGAATGACGTCATTGGAGGCAAGGTCAATACCACTGTTGCTTTCTCTCTCACTCTTAGGGTGTAATTGTATTGCTGTTTCACGTTTGCAGCCCCGACGGGTTGTCTGGGGTTCGCGATGCACGATTGTTTGTACTGCGTGTGTATGTGTGGGTTTTGTTTCGTTGTGTGCGTAGGGGTGTGTGCCTTTGATGTGATTTCACGCATATTGTAGCTTTTTTCATTTTAAAATGTTCAATTTACATTTTTGTTCAATGTTTTTTTTGATAAAATTCTATTTAATGTTTTTTTAGTTTTTTGTGTTATATCAGCTCGACATTTTATTTTTATTGTGACTTGACATATGGCAGCACCTCACCTGATGTTAAGCTGGAGTCCACGAATGAAGACGACTGCTACTACAGTTAAATAAAGACAAGTAGCAGTCGTGTCCACTATGGCGACCTAGTTGGAACCGGTAACTTTCGTGCTAATCTCGAAACGCGACTAAGTCACTTCACGGTCTGTACTCTTGAGTAAATGACTAGCAACAACCACATATAAACCCCCTGATTGCCGACTACTGTTAAGTTATGCCGGCCTCGCTAAAGTCTGGCAACTTTTATGTAGATCTTGAAACGCAATTAAGTCACTCATCTATATTAATTCCTAATATTAAGAATGTCTTTCAGTACTAGAAATAATAGTTTTTTCAAACAGAGTTGTCAGGATCGTGGCAAGTGGAGCTAAATCTGACTATCCCTGCAGAAATTAGGGTGTGGCATTTCGATTAATAATTGAGTTTTTTTATACAAACATTAATATTATTCAATTAAAAACAAAGTATCTATTGATTATTTTATTCGTATTCGTAAAAAAATACATTCCTGTATCATAAATGCTAGTTAACCTATATCATAAATACCTATATCAATTATTAAAAAAATGTCACGCCTTTTTCCTACAGGCATGAACATAGACAAAGGAGCATTAATTGCCACAATCCTGACACAACTTCCTCGCTTCCTTTACATCCACAATTCTCTTCATACAAGCTCTATGGTTATGGGCACTAGGCAAACTAGCTTTCTTGAGGATGTCAACGATTTGGTCTTAAGACATCCTTCTGGGCCTGCCTTGTTTAACGCATCCATCCACATCAGATTTATAAATTCCTTTGGCATAATTTCCTTTAGAATAAATAATTAAATTAGAACTGTTTGCTTTTGGGGATTACAATTTGTAATTCCTAATTAATATATTGATAGTTTAAGTTAATTAAGTATGATGTTAATTGAAATATTAACCTCTTGTAATTAACTGGGGAATAGCTGTTTGCGCAATGTATAAGGAACTTTGTATATTGAAATCATTACTCAAAGTTTGAGGTTCGATTTCCGACCTAATTTCGTTTTATTAAATAAGACTGAGAGAAAGAGTGGTAGGCATTGGTACCCAGTCTGCCGATTCGGGTTTAATACCGCCACTTACAAGTATACAGACCGTGAAGTGAGACACGTTTCGGGATCAGCTTGTAAGTTGCCGGTTTCAACTAGGCCGGCATAGTGGATGTGATTGCTACTCACAGTTATTGGATTGTAGTAGCAGTGACATCCATTCATGGACCACATTCCAGCTTAACATCAGGCGGAGTGCTGTCATATGTCGAACCACAAAAAAAATCAGTCGATTCAAAATCAACTGCGGGTACTAATGTATCTTTGATATGTTCAAAGATTGATAAAATATGTTCAGCAGTGGACGCCTTCTGGCTGATGATGACAATGATGACATACAAGTCAAGCTAATAAAATAAATACATATAAGCGTGTTAAAAGAACAAATTATACCGCAAAAGGTTCAAGGACCTTTGCCAAAAATAGATTCCTCCCTGACAATAAAAAAAAACACTAAATAAATCACTTAAATGGCTATAAAAACCAGATGGCAGATATCATCTTAATAGACTTTCCAATTTACGACTCAGACCTTTTTCTACACTAAAATAACTACTTCTTACACGTTGTTAAGAATATTATCACAATATAACAGCACCCAGCCTGATGTTAAACTGGAGTGCAGTCCATGAACGCAATCAACAATAGTACAATCGACAAGTGGAATGCTTTGCCAGCCTATGTGTTCTTACCATCCTATAACCTTTGGCCGGAATAGTGACGGCGACTGGGGCAGCCATGAACTGACTTAGTTTTTCAGTCGTTGTCACTCTTGGACCTCCTCTTGCTTATCATCAGGCGGGTCGAGTTTAGATCTCGTGTCACAATAGAAAAAAAGTAGCAGCAATATCCAATAAGCCGGCCTGGTTGGAACGGCAACTTACAAGCTCATACCGAAACGTGACTAAGTCACTTCACGTAAATGGTGGTACTACCCCGGATCGGCAAACTGGACACCACTGCCTATTACTCTCCGACAACCAGACCCGGAGCAAATATACGCCCCAAATATATAATTTGTAATATTCAATCTTTTTTTTAAATATTACAATTAATGAAAGCCATGAAACGAATCTTTTTTCCGAACGGAAATCGAACCCGGGGCTTTACACTCAACGAACTGGTGAACTAACCAATGCGCCTCGCAGGTCAGTATTTTATTATAATAATCGTCTAATAATAATCGTTTTAATATTTTTTTATACATTTCTATACTAAGCTACTAAAGTGATTGTATCATAGAAACAGGATAACCAAAGTACATTATATCAAAGATACATTGGTACCGGTGGTACCGGTCTCGAACTCGAGCTCTCGGTTTGCGTAACTATTGCACTGCCACTACACCACGGTCGCCTCTAAATTTGCATGTATTATGGCGGTATTGATGTTAAGCTGGAGTGCGGTCCATGAATAGAGGCGACTGCTACTACCTCATAAATAATTGCAAGTAGTATACCGGCTTAATTGGAACCGGCAACTTTCAGGCTAGCGACTAAGTCACCTCACAGTCACTTATATCAGCAGACTAGGCAATTATCTATCAAAGTGTTCAAAGCCCATTTGAATGCAAAGCATGGCTCAGTTTAGTCCGACCTAGTCCATAGTAATTGACTACTCGTAACGTTTCACATATAATGACCGTCCTAGGTATGCATTCCATTCGTAGAATACATATACTATATATACATATCCTACATATACTTTGGTATTGTCTACTTTAATATGTTGTCACTTTTATAGTCTGAACTCGACCTGCTTATAGTAGGGGAAAGAGCTAAATGAACGCGCTCGGAATGCATTTGTGACGATGACGTCACAACCTCAACCATGAGGTCACGTGTCTATTATGAATAGTGAAGTAAAATGCAAAATATCGATAACAATAAACACACACTTTCCTTAAAACGCAAATAGATTTAGTTATTAACAATTATAAATTTGTATTAAATTGAAGTATAAACATTAGACAACAACAATTTTTAATAAATTATATATTAATTTAATTTTGAGAATAGTGACTGCATGTTTTTTTTTTCTTTTTCACACAATTTAATCACGTTTCTAATAATGATTCTAGCCTGACTACGGATGACGACTCTTTTTAATTCAATTAACTCACTAATTTTTCAATGATCAAACAAAGAAAATATGGACACGTTTTTATCGATATTAAATGACATCGCCGAGCTATGAGCGCCACTAAAAGCGACCACTAAGATACGGGTGGTGGTTGTTTCACGCCCCACCGCACCTCAGCCCCCGAATTCATTTAACTCGTTCCCCAACTATAGATATGTTATAGACATGAAAAGATAAGTTATACGTGCTCCGAACGAGGCGCGTTAAAACTATGCTACTAAGCAAACCTGAACTCCGTGTCGCGATACAGAGCAACATACAAGTACATTTGTATCTTTCTCGTTCTCAATAACTATCATTCAGTCCTACTTTCTAGTGTTTGTATGCCTAGTGAAGGTTGCGAACACTAAAACTTGTATGGGTGACGTAACTACCTTATTTAATATCATTGATATGGCCCATTTGAATGCAAAGCATAGCTCAGTTGAGTCCGAACCAGTCTATTGTCATTGGCCTGATGGTTAGCATTTTTTTAAATTGTGACTCGACATATGACAGCACCCCGCCTAGTAGTCAATCAAGTAGCAACGACATTCACTATGCCGGCCTATTTAAAACCGGCAACTTACAAGTTACAAGCTGATAGGCGAAACGCGACTAAGTCACTTAACGGTCTGTATACTTGTAAGTGGTTTGGCATATTGACGGCGACTGAGGCGGCCGTGAACTGACTCGATTTTATTCAGTCAGGCGGGTCGAAGTCAGATATCGTGTCAATATAAAAAAACTACGTCGGTTCGGTAGACTGGGCACAACTTCCTACCACTCCTAAAGAGTTATCGCGTCTCATTAAAAACATGTTACGTTTTCATTTTGTACTTAGGTTATCCAGTTTCTATAACTATCTAAAGATATACGGTATTACTGCAAAAAATATTCAAAACACCGTTTAAAAATGTGTTTACAGTAAAACGTCATTTAGTGGTAACTGTCTAAACTGTCTTCGAACCTTTTTAGAATGCGTTTAATTATTAACAAATAATAATAATAAAAAAACATATTTTACTTAAAATCCATATCTGTTAGTAAACAATTTTCTTAGACTATGTTAGTGACCTATATACTAAGATGCATCTTGGTCCAGTGCTTAAAAAAGCGACTGTCCCATCTGCCAGCAACCATGGCCAAGATGCTGTTGGTGCTGTCCCGCACTCTGAACAGCGCGGCCGCACATCGTTTACGGAGTATGGCATTGAACCCATCAACATGCGCATCCGCAAACATGCCTGACGCACTGCAGAAGCGTGGCAACCCCAACAGCACCCTGTATGCGTTTTTATACTGAACGCGCAGAGCGCTCAATGATTTGTACCAATATGAAGTCCACAGGCTAGATGTATAGAATGTCGTTCAGTATGCCCTGAATAATGTAAGTTTGACTTGCGCCGTGCACTGCCTAAACCTGTGGACAATCATATTTGCTCTCACCGCCAACGCTCTGCGCTCCCTATCCATGTCAACATCGTCCCTCAGATTCGCTGATAACATATGCCCCAAATACTTAAAAGAATCCACTCTATTTAGTGGGACATTACCAATATTTAACGCAGGTACATTTGAGGGACACTTATTGCCTGCCTTAAACACCATAAATACACTCTTATTGGTATTGTACCTCAACCCATGCTCTTCTGCATAGGACTCACAGATTTGTAATAATCTTCTAAGACCCCCAACTGATGGGCTCATCAGCACTATGTCGTCTGCATAGCTGAGATTATAGGAAAAGCGAGGAAGTTGTATTAGGATCGTGGCAAGTGGCGCTCCACTGTCTCTGCCTATCTCTGTGGGAAAATGGTGTGATAATTTGATTGATTGATTTTTTTGTGTTTTTTTTTGTCAATAATTAAAATTATTGACGTTAGTTAATTAAAATCATTAATCAATCCTATTAATGGTAGTATTTTTTGTATAAAGTAGTAAATATATATCATAAATTGTATTGTTAGATTGTCTAAAGGGAAATTTAAAAAAACACGGAGATAGTCCTTTTTTAAACTAGACATTGTTTAATCTATGTCTCAATTGCGGTGGAAGAGCGACACATAGGAAATTGAGTGTTCCAACGAGCTCTTTAGAATACATATTTAGAGCACCCTCCTCAGAAAACATAAATAAGTTAAATTTCTCATTAAAAAGAGAATTATAAAAGCGAGAGGTTGTGCTACGATTGTGCAAAATTACGCTCCATTGGACCATACGGAACTAAAACTGTGTTGGCACAAAAAAAAATTAAACACGCGCAAGACAGGAATTAAAAAGGTTTTAAGTCAATTTAGTACCACAAAATGACGTTTGACTGCATACAAATATTTAAACACTGTTATATTCATTAAAAGTATTGATCAATCAAATTGTCACGCCTTTTCCCACAGGGATAGGCAGAGACAAAGGAGCGCCATTTGCGACGATCCATATAACTCCCTCGCTCTCTTTAATACACTATCATCTATAACAATATTATTATTTTTTAAAATATAAATATTGTCAATTTTTTTTGGAATGTCCTTTCATTTAATATCCAACACCACATTATTTAAAAAAAGTTCACTACTTTATAGTAGGCCGGCGCCACATTCACTTTTATGCGACGTATAACCAACAAGCCAAGGACCTATGATTACACAAGATACTTGGTCCTAGCAGCAAAAATCAAAATAATTCTAACAATACCACATTTGTCAAAAGTAGTTATGCAGAAACAGATGAACATACCCTACCCACATACATACATACATACCTGTCAAAATAAAATACCCCCCTTTTTTCTTCGCTGTTGTGCAAAAATAGATTTTAATTTAAGACTATATTTATATGATATTTATTTTTTGAAAATATTATTAAATACCTAATGTATTAAAATAATACTTAAAAACGTTACAGTTTATTGAAATGAAAATAAATACTTATCTACATTTATTTGTAATAGGATAAAAAATATTACAATATTACTCAAACAGACATTAAGTAATAAAACCGAACCTATATTTCGATACGCCCGGTCACGGGTAGCGTGGCCGAGCGGTCTAAGGCGCTGGTTTAAGGCACCAGTCTCTTCGGAGGCGTGGGTTCGAATCCCACCGCTGCCAGCGGGTGGTAGTCAAAGAATCCATCTTTTTACTTTTTTCTTATATTTTTTTAATGCGGCTCGACATTTACCCAACTAGATAGGAGCGCGGAATTTAAGGGCATGTTAGCATCATATTGTTTCTGCCAATCATTGGAAAGACTCTTGTATTTATTGATTAGTAAACAACTGATTACGTAATAAAAATACAAAAGCGCCTGATAAATTTATTAGCTAGATAAATAGTTCTAATTTAATATACATTCATTATTCAGGCGCTTAATTGTAAGGCGACATTGGTGTGGTAGTGAGTAGTGATGCAATTTACGCACGATACCAATGTTCCTTTAATAATTATGTAATTTGGTTGTTCGGTTATCTATGATACAAGCTCTTTAGTGCTTAACTTATACTATATTATTATATTATAAAAGTGAAAGTAACTTTTATGTTGTTGTTTGTATGTTTGTTACGTTTTTACGCCTAAATCGCTGACCCAATTTTAGCATAGAAATAAATTGATTGACAAAGGAATGCTTCGATGGTTTGGGCTCATGGAAAGAATGAGTGTAAGTAGATTGACGAAAAGAATTTATAAATCTCATGTGAATGGATGCGTTAAACGAGGCAGGCCCAGGAGGGTGTTTGCCGACCAAATCGGAGACATCCTCAAGAAAGCTGGGTTGCCTAGTGCCCATAACCATAGAGCTTGTATGAAGAGAATTGTGAATGTGAAGGAAGCGAGAGAGTTGTGTCAGGATCGTGGCAAGTGGCGCTCCATTGTCTCTGCCTATCCCTGTGGGAAAAAGGCGTGACAATTTGATTGATTCATTGATTAAGATAAATTGAATCTTTGAGAGGGCAGCGGGGTAGTTGTGTCAGGATCTTGGCAAGTGGCGCTCTATTGTTTCTGCTTATCCCTATGGGAAAAAGGCGTGACAATTTGATTATTGATTGATTTTAGTTTTCGTATTTATTTTTATATCTGAGCCGTCTTATTTTATGGTTGCCAGTCGTCGTCACTATGTCGTCCAAATGTGCTTCACACGCTTTCCTTTAAGGATCTAAGATTATAGGATGGACAGAACACATGGCCTGGTAAAGCTTTTCACCAGTAGATTGTCCTAGAAAGAAACGACGCGGCGAACCATATTATATATAATAAGTTTATATTTATATTCGGGCCTCCAATCGTGCGCCCAGTACTAAAGAAACCGACTCAATTTACAGTTGCCTTAATCGACGTGACGATGCCGGCAATATATCCGGTCGGATATGTTTGAAGGTTTTTTGAGTTTTCAATTTTGAAATTTTTAATTTTGAAATGTTGTTTAACTAAAACTTTGAAATACCAGCCTTTCAGTTATCAATAATAATTTACATAGTATCCAGATGAATTTACTATGTAAACACAACTTTCTCTATTTCAGACGTCTACTTAATTTTAACCCAATTAGGACACTGACTGAAAATTCTCTATAACTAAAAGATATTTTGTATAAATATAATATTGTATATAATATATATATATATATAATTTGTATAGTATACTTACATTGACGACAGGCGTGGACGAACGGTTTAGCGACTGGTTTGTTGCGCGTGAAGTCCCGGGTTCGATCCCCGGTCGGAGCAAATATTTGTTTCATAGCTTATAAAAAAAAAGTATAATAAAAAAAAGAGATGGATATTTGTTTCGGGTCTGGTTATCAAAGAGTGGTAGGCAGTGGTACCCAGTCTGCCGATCCGGGGTAGTACCACCACTTACAAGTACAGACCGTGAAGTGATTTGGTCACGTTTCGGGATCAGCTTGTAAGTTGCCGTTTCCATCTAGGCCGGCATAGTGGATGTGATTGCTACTCACAGTCATTGAGTTGTAGTAGCAGTGGTATTCATTCATGGACCACACTTCGGCTTGACATCAGGCGGGGTGCTGTCATATGTCGAGTCACAATAAAAAAAATGAATAGATCTTCGTATCTATTATAAAGATGAATTAAACAAATTTTATGTGGGTTATTACCGCGATTATTTTGGTTTTGATTTAATATTTTTTTTATTATTCCGACGTTTCGAGATACCCAGGATGGTACGCGAGGCTATTGAGATTAAAAAATCATCCTAATTTCAATAGAGAACGTGGTTGGTGATTATCTAACACCCCATAATACCCAAACTCAAGTCCCAAGTTCAGCAAACTGCCAAACCAGATGACACCGTCAGTTATTGTTGCAAAAAAAATGAATTAAACCGGGAACAGAAAACAAAATCAAAACATCAAACGGGGTAGTTTTGGAAACAATAACAGCATCAACCAATAGGACGACTAACATCTTAGTTTCTCCGTGATCACGATGGCTGCAAAGCATTTGGAACGTCAGTATAATAAAAAAAAAATGTAAAATCAAAACCAAAATAAACGCAATAGTATTCCGCATAAAATTTGTTTAATTCATTAATTAATTTTCGCGCAAAATCTAAGAAAATACTATTATAAAGATTTGCAGGAGCTTCAAATTCAAATTCAAATTATACATAGAAAAGTATAAAAAAGAAGAGAAAAGTCGTGACAATTTGATTGATTAATAATTGTTATCCTTAAAAAGTGTTGTGAAGAGCAAGTTGTAGATTAACTTAATTAAATTATTATTGAACAATTAATTAATTTGGAACGTTTGTGTTCCAAAAAGCAAATATTTCCGGTCGTCAATATCAAAGTAATATTTTATATATAAAATATTACTTTGATGTACGACTATGCCATAACATAATACGGGAAATTTTGTTTTCACAACCTCTATCATTTTATTTAATTACGTAGTTTAATGGTATTAACTAGTTTTATCTTTGCGTATAAAGTATTTTTCTTACATAAATTATATTATTTTATTATTGTTTTTTTTTCTCTTGTGTTCTCCCGCGAGCTTGGCGAGAAACTCTACTTGGCGACGGGCGACCCTTTGAGTAGAGAATATCTCGTTCAAAGGGTCAGCCTAGCTATTCAACGGGCCTGGGGTCGTGGGGTGTGCACACCCAGCTAACACGGCCCCGAGAGGACGGCAGCGCAGGGTGACCATAGCGCTGCCGTAAAAAGAGAAGGGTAGAGGGGGATCCGTAGAAGGCCCTCCGGGTATTTCCGGACCCCCCTTCGTGTTTGCCGCTGAGATGGTCACCGCAGGAGTTTAGTGTGCACCACATAACCCCGTCACTCCCCTTAAGTGGCAGGGTATCCGAAAGGATTCTCCTGCGATAACAAAAAAAAAAACAAAAAAAAGCTGTTCAACGGGGGAACGCAGCGAGTGTCCTCGGCACACTACGCCCATCGAATAGTCGTGATTTTATTTATTAATTTTTAGTTTTTAATTAAATAGTTTTTAACTATTTTTGTGATTTGTTAATTCTGTCAAATAAAGATTTTTAAATAACATACATTTTAGTTGTAATAGTTATTATTTGTAAAATTGGTTTATTTATATTATTTCTTTTTACATTTCTATGTAAAAAGAAAGTAAATACATTAATTTCGGCGCTCTCCTTGCTTATTTATGACCACTTACAAGTATACAGACCGTAAAGTGATTTGGTCGCGTTTCGGGATCATCTTGTAAGTTGCTGGTTCAAACTAGGCCGGCATAGTGGATGTGACTGCTACTTACAGTTATTGAATTGTAGTAGCATTGATATCCATTCATGGACCACATTCCAGCTTAACATTAAGTGGGGTGCGGTCAAATGTCGAGTCACAATAAAAAAAAGGCAGCATATCGGGCAGCATATCAGATATCGTGTCACGAAATAAAATAATTAATGTTTGTAATGTATTTAATTCAATGGTCACCAAACCTAGAGCCCCAGGTTTAAAACCACATGCCGGTACCAGTATCCTTAATACATTAGTCGTCCACTTTCTATAATTTTACAAATGAATTGATTCCATTCATAAGTAAACCATAACAATAATCCGATTGAATGAATCTATTTCTATATTTAGTTATGAAACGTCATTTGCCGGCACTGAACTTGAAACCTCACGTTGCTGTGGGTGTTTTGTATTGCACTGACATTAAAATAATAACAATTGTTGCGTCACTAAACCCACGCTATTACAATTTAATGATTTATTTATAATACCCGTAGCTTGCAGATATTCGTCCATAATATCATAAGTGGATCCTGACACAACTCGCTCGCTTCCCTCACATACACAATTCTTGTCATACAAGCTTTACGATTATGGGCCTAGGGAACCCAGCATTTTTTAACCCGTTGCAGTTTATGGTTGCCAAAAAGACAAAAGACAAAAATACTTTGATTTTTATATATATCAATGCTCGGCATATACGTCGCAACATGATATTGAACATGTAGCAGTTGCATCCACTATGCCGCCCTAGTTGAAACGCAACTAAGTCACTTCACGGTCAGTACACTTTATTTTTGTTTTTAGTACACTTTTTTTCTTTTTGATATTATTCACAATTCTTTACTAAACTGCATATTTTATAGAAACAGGACAACCAATGTACATAATATTAAAGATACCGGCAAGTGGTTTTGAACCCGTACTCTAAGTTTGCGTAACCAGCACTGCCACTTCACCATGGTCGCCTTAAAGTGGTGATTTAATAATAATGTGGTATAGTTTTATTTGTGGGGCAATAGGTTGGGTATGTTATCAGGGTGTTAATGGTGCCAAATATTCGACCTAAAAACCGAATGTCATCTTGGGAAAAGCATTTGGGTCAGACGTGAGCTCCCTACGAGATGCATAACGCAACGTCGTCAAGGGTAATACTCAATTAAAAGTGTTAAGGTTCCGTAGAATAAAGACATTAAATGATACAACAAAGTTGGTCTTATGTTTAAAACTTTTAAATAAGTTGTCAAACATTTTTATTCTGACTCTACACATTCGAGTATAACGCAAAACTTCCTGTACCCAGAAGATTTGAGGCCCAGGTTCGATTCCCAGTTGAATCATTTTTTATTGTGAGTCGACATCTGACCTAGACACGCCCGCCTATTGGTAAGCAAGAGGAGTTCCAAGAGTGCCGACGACTGTAAAAAACCGTGTCTTTACGGTTAACCCAGTCGCCGTCACTATGCCGGCCAAAAGGTGTTTTTATTGTATTATATATTTAATATGATTAAATTGTTAACAATTATTTGTTAACAAAAAAGAAAGGCCTGCTCCAGGCCTGAATGTCTAAGAGTAAGTATCTAACAGTGGTACCTAGTCTGCCGATCTGGAATAGTACCACCTCTTATCGCTTTCCAAAATCAGCTTGTGATTTGCCGGTTATAATTAGTCCGGCATAGTGGAGCGTTATTTACTGTAAGTAGCTGTTGCCTCCATTCATGGACCGCACTCCAGCATAATATCAGACGGGGTGCTGTCATTGTTTTTTATAGTCGAGTCTCAATAAAAAACAACGCCTGAAAATGGTGAAAATGTATTTTAAAATGTTGCGTAGATATCATCGCGCCTGAAAACATTGTCAGCTTACAGTCAAGAGTTGTTACGAGTTATAATAAAACATAAACAAAGTTATAATACAATTTTATGAAAGGATAAAGGTAAACAAAAGTACATGGATAAAGGATTTTTAATTGGTTTATTAGAAGTTTACAAATAACGTTTTTTTTATTTGTATACAATAAATGTATTGAAATATTTTGAAAATGATTTTATTGGTTTGTAGTTATATATATGTAACTGTGTACCCTCCAGCCGTACATTTAAATTAAAATTAAAGTATCAAATATACATAGGTATTGGTAAATGGTTTTGAACGGGGATTTCTTGGTTTGCGTGACTGTCGCACTACCACTACACCACGATCGCCTTAATTGTATAAGTAATTTATTTAGAAAATTAATTTTCTGTAATTTTATAATTTATTTCAGTATTTTCTTTTTTATTCCGTTTTAAAATTTTGTTATTTTATAGAATTTTTATTGTGACTGTTTTGTTAAGTAGGAATTTGGAATTTTATGTAAACACCATATTCCCAAATGGGTAGTTATGGAGGAACAATAATATAGAAATAAGAACAATGTATTTACTAACCCATAACAATAAATAAATTATTTGAATTTGGAATATTTGGAATTAATTTGGAAATAAAACATGTTAAATTTATTTTAATATCATTTAAATAATCATTTAAAACAAAAATCCATTTGTAAAGTAATTTTCTTATAAAATATGTGAGCAATTCGAACCAATAAAGGGTTCAACTTGATAATAAAGTTAATAAATATTCATGAGACATTACGATTAAAGTGATCACCCTCTAAGTTATCTGTTAATCGGTTTCGATTAGTAAAATGGCATAAAATATTATCATCCATTCAATTCAATTCTAGTTACAATTTTTTTAAATTTGTAATTTTTTCTTCACATTCACAATTCTCTTCATACAAGCTATGTGGTTATGGGCACTACGCAACCTAGCTTTGAAGGAAGCGAGGGAGTTGTTTCAGGATCGTAGCAAGTGGCGCTCCATTGTCTTTGCCTATCCCTGTGGGAAAAAGACGTAATGATTTGATTGATTGATAATTGGATTAAAATATCTATTGGCGCGCTCTAGTGTTAACTGCAGTTAAACAACTGTAAGTAGCAGTCACTTTCACTATGCCGGCCCAATTGGAACCGGCAATTTTAAGCTAATCCCGAAACGCAACTAAGTCACTTTGTGGTCTGTAAGTGGTAGTACTAGCCCGGATCGGCAGACTAGGCATCACTGCCTACCACTCTTGGAAAGGAATGCTACTTGCATTTCTTTATCTATAACGGGAGTCGCCTCCTCAGCGTTGTTTATGACAACAATTTTACATTTGTTTAGCTTAACCAATCAATCAATCAATCAAATTGTCACGCCTTTTTCCCACATTCTTTTAAAAGCTCTTAGACTAGTAAAGGTCACATAAAAACTTGAAAGAAAATTCTACAATATAACAACCTTAGAACTTTAGATAACAAAATAGCGTCGTAAGAAGAACCTTATCAAAAAGGAAACAAAAATAGAAAAGTTGGGTATAATAAAGGCCCCCTAAAGCAATAAGCCTCTAATAATGATTGATAAACGACTCCTCACCTTCTTCCTTGACCTTCCAAAAAACTGTACTCCTCTGAAATCCGACGATTATTCAATATTTTCAGGAATTTCTGGGACCATTTCGGCTGTCCCATGTCAAAATCTATTAAGTGCAAAAAAGGTTTTTTTTACAAAAAAGCAAAAAATATATTGTTGTATAAAAACAATACATTTTGATTTAAGAGCTTTGCAGCCAGTCTCTCCGTGAATAATAAAAAAAATGTATAATCAAAACCAAAATAAACGCGGTAGTATGCCGCGTAAAATTTGTTTAATTCATTAATAAATGGTCGCGCAAAATCTAAGAAAATACTAAAGAATATATTTTTTGCCTTACAAATAAAATCCAGCAATAGTTTTAGAAACTGATGTGGTGGAACCGCCGGTGCTTTTAGCTATCTCCTTGTTTACTATCGGGCAAGTCAAGATCATATGTTGAGTCTTAAGAAAAAAAAAACAATACTATATTCGTTATTTTTTTTAAATGAAAATTCAATATGAGAGTATAATTTTTTACATTTCTATACTAAGTTACTAAAAGTCTAAACTATTTAATTTATTATTTTACAACTTAATGCGGACAATGCCAATGGCATTCTCCAGCAGTCAAACCTTTAGGATATTTATCCGACAATATAGATAAGAGGTAGAGTGCAAAATAAAGATAGGTGACCAAATACATTATAAAATATATATATAAATTTAGTTATGTAACCAAACTACACAGTTATATCAAAATACATTGATACCGGCTGTGATGTATCGAATCACTTTGATTCAATCATTTACGGCGAGCGAGTGATTCGATCACCTTTTTAAAAATGATTCGATCATTCGGGTGTTCACTGATCGATGTATTTGATTTGACAGGTCGGGACGCGATCGAATACTTCGTGACTCACGAGTCGTTTTTATGTCATTGTATTAAAGCTCACAATTCTATAGCCATTATCGAGATAGAAAGGGTTAGTGAATGTGAATAGAATAGTACCATACTACATACGAACGCGCAAGATGCCGAGTACACACGAATGCAAAACACGAGTCGCGACTTACAAACGCATGTATTTATTTCATACTAGCGGCCCGTCCCGACTTCGCACGGGTGGACATAAAATTTTTAGCTTTTATTTACATTTTTTGTTGTTGTTTTATTTTTATCTATTCTATCTATTTATACTTACAATCCAAATTTGTTCATCGTTTTTTAATTTAACTAACGTATTTAACTTAATTGCGAGAGATTACTCAGTATTTTTTTTTACATTCTTACAATATTTTACACGCTCCTGCTAAAATTTGCAAAAAGTAATCTACTTGTATCGAAACAATTTTGAATACAAAATAATTTATTTTGATAAGGATTTAAACAAAAGTATGAATGGTGTGGTCTAATTTTGGTCGTTATTTCTATTAACTATTAAAATGTAAAAAGTGTAAAAAAAGCGCAAAGTTTTTTGTAGATGTTTTTTAATATTCTAGAACATACTTTTGTTCTGTCATCAATAGTTTCCGCAGCGCATGCGACGAAAGACGTTTTGGGGCACTTTTTTACACCTTGGGTTCGTAAGGATCCCTAATTTTATCTAGCAAAAACATAGCCTATGTCTCTCAGGGTAAATGTAGCTTTCCAATGGTGAAAGAATTTTTGAAATCAGCACAGTAGTTTTAGAGTTTATTCATTACAAACATACACACACACATAAAATACAAATCTTTCCTCTTTATAATATTAGTATAGATGTCGCAAGTGTCAGTTAAGTCATTCAGAACAAATGCGTCTTTATGTCATTGTAATAAATCCCATAATTCTATAGCAATTTACACATTTTACAATTCAATCAATTCATAATTCTATCCTTACCACAATAATGCAACTTGTTTCAGCGATTTCAATTTGGCACTTTACTATAGTTTAATTTGGTTTGTTTTCTTATTATAAATATAAGAAACAAATCAAATGTTTATTATTAATAGAGGCGACCATGGTGTAGTGGTAGGGCAACGGTTGCGCAAACCGAAAGCACGGGTTCAAAACCACTTGCCGGTACAAATGTATCTTTGATATATGTACTTTGGTTGTCTGAGTATAGAAATGTAAAAAAATGCTCGCGGCTTTTTTCGGGTCAATTTAGACTGTGCTGAATAAAATAAAATGATATTACCAATTTTGTTATAAGTGATAGAAAAAAATACAGTGCCTAATAATTTTCAATAAAAGTGAAAATATTTCTATAAATCATTTTGCTTTTAATTTTATTTCAATTTATTTCCGAACAGTCCTTTTTAGGATAAAGGTTTCTTGTCCCTGTAATCCCAAAATTGTCCTAATTTCCATATCGCATGATAATTAGCAAGCTATTGCGATGCAAACGACCCGCCAGCGCATCGAAGAGCCGATTCCGCGTCCACCGCCCTGCGCGGGTAAATTGATCTATGACCCAAATGATCGATCGAATCTTTTGATTCGATCACCTATTCAATAGGTCGCGATCGACCCGGGTTACAAGAAAGCAACGATCGACTCAGGCCTAATGTGAACCGGAGCTCTCGGTTTGCGTGATCATTGCACTTCTACTACACCACGGTCACCTATACATAAATAATATACGTACAGATTATACATGCTTAGTGCTTACCCAATGATATATTAAGAAAAGACGTAGATTTGTTATAATAATACGATGTCCGAAAGAGGCACGGTAAAACTATGCTAATAAGCAAACCTGAACTTAGTGTCGCGATGCAGAGCAACATATATATGTCTCTTTTTTGCTCTCAATTACTATCATTCTATGCTACTTTCACTTCGTCTTGATTGATCGTTCAAACTCGTGCCATTTGTGAACACTAAAACTGGTGTATATGACTGATCCTAGCGCTATAAGGTTTTTTAGGGAAATAGCAGAAAGGTTAGTCGACATCACAGGAGACCGAAGAGTTGGCAGATACCTCGGACAAAGAATTAGTCTAGCTATTCAAAGGGGGAACGCTGACAGTATCCTCAGAACCTTGCCTAAAGGGACTCCATTAGGCAAATATATTTTAGTTATTATATTATAGTTTTTAAGGTTTTTAGTTTTATGTTCATTGTTCAAATATTATATATATATAAATATAATATATAATTCAAAATATAATATATATTTTTGTTAAATAAATACAAGTAATATATGTACCTTATTTGACTTAATATCATTGTATCCTCATAGAGCTCACCACATTACGAGGTTTTGATTTAGTAGAGCCGATTTCTCAAAAGGCGCAGATGTTCCGGTTTCATATTGTTCAAGGCTAAACAACTTATCGGATAGGCTACTGAATAAAACATATTTTCAAATACCCAGGTTTAGTTTTAAACCAAAATATTATACATAGCAAATCGAAAAGCAATATATATAAATACCTGAAAATCCCAAAACGCTACTGAGCTACTTTACTGTATGTACTTGAAAGTGACGGCACAATCTTAGTTTTGCAGACTGAGCGGTCTTTATTGTCTGTACTTGAAAGTGACGGTACAATCTCAGTTCTGCAGACTGAGCGGTCTTTACTGTATGTACTTGAAAGTGACGGCACAATCTCAGTTCTGCAGACTGAGCGGTCTTTATTGTATGTACTTGAAAGTGACGGCACAATCTCAGATCTGCAGACTAAGCTATCACCCAGATCGATGCGATGTAACTACGATCTAACTCGTATAACACGATCTAAACATTAAAAAAAACTTCTAAAAAAAATAAACACGACTAATGATTATTTCCTGTCATTTTCGGCCGGCATAGTGACGGCGACTGAGGTAGCTGTGAACTTAGACGGAGTTTCAGTCTTTGGCACTCATCATGTTTGACATCAGGTCAGATGTCGTGACACAATAAAAAAATGCAAACAGTCAAATAATTAATAATATTGTCACGCCCTTTTCCCACAGGGATAATCAGAGACAAAGAAGCGCTACTTGCCACGATCGTGACACAACTCCCTCGCTTCCCTCACATCCACAATTCTCTTCATATAAGCTCTATGATTATGGGCACTAGGCAGCCCAGCTTACTAGAGGATGTCTCCGATTTGGTCGGAAACATCCTTCTGGGTCTGCCTCGTTTAACCATCTACTATACCAGCGATACTTTGACTCTTTATAGTGACAATAAAGAACAGCATTTTGATCCTTTAAACGTAATTATTAATTTATGCGAAACTTTATGAACTGTCAAAAGCAAAAATGACCATCGTAGCGTACCGCTGATGTAACTAATACTTACTAACAGTATAAAAGAAATCCAAAAATCAAAACCAAAATAAACGCGATAGTGAGGCATATTTTTTTTTTATTGTGACTCGACATATGACAGCACCCCGCGTGGCTAAAGCTAAAGTGTGGTCTATGAATGGATGTCACTGTTACTACAATTCAATAACTGTGAGTAGCAATCACATCCACTATGCCGGCCTAGTTATAACCGGCAACTTACAAGCTGATCCCGAAACGCGACCAAATCACTTCACAGTCTGTATACTTGTAAGTGGTGGTAAAAAAGAATAAAAATCCTAAATACTTATTTGGACCTCTTCATAGAAGCCACAATAATTTACAAAACACAGAAACTGCCTCCATAAACTTTTGACACATTTAGAAAGCCTGCTGAAGACATATCATTTTCATTCATTACAAAGAAATGGTTGAAATGTTAAAGCCCTTCAGTTCAAAGGGTTTATGGAGAAACCATTTTACACTCCACACTGTAAAGGCACAAAAATGAAAATGAAACCTCGTTTTCTATATGCTTTTTTCAACTAGGCCGGCATAAATGATGGGATTGCTATTTGCAGTTATTTAACTGTATTAACAGTCACCTCCTATTATGGACAGCACTCTAGGGCCCAGCCCCCCAAGCAAGATAAAGACCTGCAAAGAATATAAATGCAACTCATTTTAACTAGAACAGTGCATTAAAATGTCCAAAAAAGATATTTAAGTTTCGGCATAACTTCACACAAAACAATGTTGAACACTTGTTTATTATTTTTTTCAACATGTTATTGCGCGCCGGTCTATTACGTTATTTAAAATAAGTTACTATGATAATATGAAGTGAAGTGATTTATTCGCGTTTCTGGATCAGCTTGTAATTGTCGGTTCCAACTAGACCGGCATAGTGGAGTGATTGCTACCCACAGTTATTGAATTGTAGTAGCAGTGACATCCGTTCATGGACCACACTCCGGCTTAACATCAAGCGGGGTGCTGTCATATATCGAGTCACAATAAAAAAATAAAAAAATCCTGCAGCTCTATATCTTGATTCTTGGATTGCCGTGCTAGGAGGGCTGATTCTCTTAATGTATCGCGACAAAAAAGCAGTAAATTTGGCATTCTCACAGGTAACTAATCAACGTAGATCAAATTATCACGCCTTTTCCCCACGGGGATAGGCAGCGACAATGGAGCGCCACTTGCCATATTATTTATGTCGCCATATCGATTAAGAGAATCGGGGCCTAGCCTAACATCAGGCGGGGTGCTGTCACATGACAAGACACAATAAAAATTTTGTCACACCTTTAATTCCCATAGAGATTGGCAGAGGCAACGGCGCTTCACAATAACCACGATCCTGACACAATTATTTCGCTTAATTCAAATTTCCTTCATACTCATACTTACTCTATTGTTATGAGCATGGACCATTGTTTTTTTTAAGAGTTTCCCCGATTGATTAAAAAAACAATACTTATTTCTTACAATAATTCATTCATTGACTACAAGCTTAAGGTCTCGGGTTCAATTCCCGGATGGGGAAGAAAAAAAAGAGGCATATATTTGCTCCCGGTCTGGTTATTAAAGAGTGGTAGGTAGTTAACTGCCAGTCTGAGCCTATATTTAAATGTATTCTTCAATTAAATATAGCCTCGCAATAATTTAAAATGAATGCAATCCTAAACAAATATGCTTCGAGTACTTTATTACCCTAATTATTACATTATACATTATTATAATATAAAATTACATATTCTAATAATATTTTGAAATGTTCGCTCTATTAATACCTCAGGGCAAATGTATATTAGGGGCTTCAAGAGGGGCTTATTCTTGATAACGAAAATTAACCAAAAGTAATTTTATATTAATTATTAATCAAGTGGCGCTACATTATCTCTGCCTATCGAACTTATTGTTTGTGTCGAACTTATTGTTTTAAGCCTTTTATTTATGTTTGGTTGGTTTCTTTTATTTTAAACTGTGAGCAGAAGGTAGGAAAAGTACGAGTTATACCTATTGAAAACACTAGGTTACCTAAGTGCTAAGGTCTAGGCTGCATATACTCATAATAAAAACCTAAATATATAAAGCATAATTAAAAGTGAACAAATTCCACAAGAATGGGACTCCCTTTTCTCGAATTTATTCTAAGTTACTTACACTTAAAGTTGATTCTGCGAAACACATTATTTCTCATTATATAAATATTGTTTTTAACTTGTAAATAATAATAATAAAAATATGTTATATATATTTATGTAGGGATTGTTAGAAATAAACATACTGATTTTATTTGTAAGCAAATATGTATTTGTTTATATTTCCTTTGTCAATCCTTGTCACTACATCTTTCAAACCACATCTATCACGCAACGTGCTATTCCCTATTCTATGCGCTATCGTCACTCCACATACACTCCTCAACGACCGCATTTCTACAGCGTTAATTCTACTCTCAGAACCTGTATGAAGAGAATTGTGGATGTGAAGCTGCAAGGGAGTTATGTAAGGATCGTGGTAAGTGGCGCTCCATTGTCTCTGCCTATTGATTGATTATTATATTTTATATACAGGCTATGTGGTTATGGGTACTAGGCAACCCAAGTTTCTTGAGGATGTCTCCGATTTGGTCGGAAAACATCCTCCTATCTTGTTTAACGCACCCACCCACGTCAGTTTTATAAATTCCTTTTGCCAATCAATAGATTGACGAAAGTAATAACGAAAGAATAAAGAAGGATTAGCGACATATGTTAAATCCCATGAGTTGAGTTGACTTGACGCCTTTCCCCCCTCAGGTAGAGGCAGAGACAATGGAGCACCACCTTCCACGATACTGACACAACACCGTCGCTTCCCTCACATCTACAATTCTCTTCATACAAGCTCTACAGTTATAGATCTGAATTTATATATTAAACTATATAACAGGTTAAAGTTTGATGGCTACGAGTATTAATAATTATCTGCGTTTCTATGTTAAGCTACTAAAGTAATCGTATCAAACAAACAGAACGACTAAAGTGCATAAATATCAAAAATACATTGGTACCGGCAAGTGCTTTTGAACCCCATGCTCTCGGATGCGTGACCATATCACTACCACTGCACATGGCACATTAAATATGCAGGC
This sequence comes from Tinea trinotella, assembly GCA_905220615.1. Lineage (NCBI taxonomy): Eukaryota > Metazoa > Arthropoda > Insecta > Lepidoptera > Tineidae > Tinea > Tinea trinotella. The sequence continues at coordinate 1,522,113 of HG992326.1, forward strand.
GTTAAATTCTTAAATTAAAACCAGAAATATTTTCAGTATCTGACCTTTATTACTAAGTCAGGTAGTGAAAATACACAGCTGATGTTTTTTAATTTTAGTTTTAAGTTTGTTTTTATTATTACATACACATTCATTATCATTAATAATTTCTTTTACGACCATGACCTAATTATCTCCCTTCCTTCAAATTCATAATTCTCTTCATACAGACTCTATGGGTAACCGGGAATCGAACCCGGTACTTAACGCGGAACTATCTGGTGTGCGCCTCGCCTGTCGTAGAAAATAATACAAATAAGTTTTAAGTGTGGTAGTACACAGTCTTCCGGTGGCCGATCCAGGGTAGTACACCACTTACAAGTATACAGACCGTAAAAATATACGGTCTGTATACTTGTAAAAAAGTGAAGTAGTCGCGCTTCGGGATCAGCTTGTAAGTTGCCGTTTCCAACCAGGCCATCATACGAGTAATGCTTACAGTTATTGAATTGTATTATCAGTGACAATCCAGCTTAATATAAAGCGGGGTGCTGCCATATGTCAAGTCACAATAAAAAAATAAATTAAAAAATAGTGAAATATTCTTGAGGTCAACAATGCAAATATAGGAGTATAAACCTGAAGTCCACTTGTCCCTCATTCACCGCCAAAGTGAATAGCTAAAGAATGAACTAAGTTCTGATATTGACCTACTTGAGAACACGTCGCTGAATACCAAGGAGACAGCCTCCTCACTATATTTAGAATTTAAAACTTATTTATTAGCCTCTATTCAGTATGCTAACTTTAAAAGCAATATAGAACTCATAAATCTTCGTAATAGACGTGAAAGGAGATGTAGTGACAAGGATTGACAAAGGGATGCTCCGATGATTTGGGGACATGGAAAGGATGAGTGAAAGTAGATTGACGAAAGGAATTTATAAATCTGATTAGGATTAATCGTTAATCGAGGCAGAACCAAGAGGGTGTTTTCCGAACAAATCGGAGACATCCTCGAGAAAGTTGGATTGCCTAGTACACATAACCGTAGAGCTTGTATCAAGAGAATTGTGGATGTGAGGGAAGCGAGGGAGTTGTGTCAGAATTGTGGTAAGTGGCATTCCTTTGTTCCTGCCCGTGGGAAAAAGCGTAACAATTTGATTGATTGAACTCATAAAGAATGAAATTCTACATTTCTTATGTTTTAGAGAGACTCGTCATATGATCCTGCTTGATGTTAGGATGAAGTGTGGCCCATGAATGGAGGCGACTGCTACAGTAACAATTAGCAGTCAAACCGGCCTAGTTCGAAGCGGCAACTTACAATGTTTTATTTTTCTGATATCTTTCACAGATAGCAACGGAAGTACAGACTCACTCTGTTTTCAAAATCTAATATTACCTTACAAGTGGGCGATACATTGTTTACTGATACTAAAGTCTTCAAGTACATTTATTTACCTTTCTCCGGATTCATGATTTGTTTGTCCTTTTTTAATCTTTTTTTTATTATACATCTATACTAAGCTACTAAAGTGCTTGTATCATAGAAACAGGACCACCAAAGTACATATATCAAAGATACATTGGTACCGGTGGGTGGTTTCGAACCCGTGTCACTCGGTTTACGTAGCCATTGCACTGCCACTACACCACGGTCGCCTTTAAAATTACCTTATAACCTTTCCCAGACCCAAAAGCATTTAGATTGTAGATAAAAATGGTCTAGAAGGAACCGCAGTACTTCTCACCAACTCACCTCATTTATTTTGAATGCATAAAAACTGGCATAAGTTGTAAGGTCGAAATGGATATGGTTTCAAAGGTAGGTAAGTATCTAAAACTACGTTAATGAGTTCTACTTTGCCGTTTGAAAGTGGATACTTGCTGGTTCACAAAGTTACTCAGAGGTATATAAAGCAAATAAAGGTTGTCTCGTTTAAAATTTTTAATGTAAAATAAATAATCTTAGCGGTGAAAATTCTACACATTTTAATTTAGAGAAAATAATATTAAAAACTAATATATTTTGAAGGATTTTTTCAATCAGGCAGAGACAATGGAGCGCCACTTGCCCGATCCTGACACAACTCCCTCGCTTCCGTCACATAAACAATCCTGTTCATTTACGCTCTACTTTTTATAAGTACTGGGCAATCCAGCTTTCTTGATGATTGTCTTTGATTTGGTCGAAAAACACACTCGATAGTTTGAAAATACGAATACGATAAAACGTCACTTCACGGTCTGTATACTTGTAAGTGTACCACTTACAAGTATACAGACCGTGAAGTGACCATGGATCAGCAGACTGGGTACCACTGCCCACCGCTTTTCTCAGAAACAGCGAACATAATAGTATTAACTTTTAAAATCCTAGAAAATTATTAGAATCCTGAATATTTTAAAATAGTCAATGTATACGGATACTATTTTATGAAAAACATCTAGAAAAAAAAGGAGTATGCACGTTATGCGGCGAATCCATTAGTTTGAATACTTTTACGATTGCAGGCTTTTATTCTAACCTTTAATAATTCCTAGTTTCAAAGATTTCTATTATACTTATCTGAATGAATAACACCGATTAACTTGATATAATCGTACAGCTTGTATGAAGAAAATATTTCTATGTTGTCGGATATGAAGTAGGTTTTTTGCTCCGTTTAGTAAACTGGCTCTTTCATGCCACTTCTCCCATATACGCCTTTTTTCCACAGGGATAGGCAGAGACTCTGTGCTTATCTCTGTTAGAAAAGAAGCGTGACTATTTCATTGATAACTTGATAAAATAGATAAGTCGAAAGATTGTTATATAAAACAGTGGTATAATCCGTGATTCTGACTCATAGTCAGAATCACGGATGTAAAAAGCGAAAGAATTGTGTCAGGAAGGTGAAAATCAGCTTTCAGTTGTTTCTGTCTATCACTATGGGAATTCAGCATTCACCATTTGATTATTTAATTGGTAATTAAGATTTTTTAATACAATACTGAGTTAAGTAACTTTTTTTTATTGTTGCTCGACATATGACAGCACCTCTCTTGATGTTTGGCTGGAATGCGGTCCAAGAAAGGAGGTGAATGCTACTAAAATTTAATAACTGTAAGTAGCAGTCACATTTTAGTAATGTATACTTGTAAGTGGTGATACAAGACTGGGCACCACTGCCTACCACTCTGACAACCAGCCCTCTATTTATTTTAGTAACAGATATTTGTAATTTTCAATTTTATTATTAAATATTACAAAAAATCTTTGAAACAAATACTTGCTCCGACCGGGAATCGAACCCAGGACTTTACGCGAAACTAGCTGCTCACCAATGCTTTAATTGGTTAAGTTAGCTTAGGTTTGGTTTTCAATAAGTTATATATATTAATCAAATCGGAGACATCCTTAAGAAAGCTAGGTTGCCTAGTGCCCAAAACCACAAAGCCTGTATGAAGAGAATTGTGGATGTGAAGGAAGCATGGGAGCTGTGTAAGGATCGTGGTAAGTGGCGCTCCATTGTCTCTGCCTATCCCTGTGGGAAAAGGCGTGACAATTTGTTTTTTTTTATTAATTTGTAGTGTTCGTAACAGTCAGAACAAGGTTGTTATTATTATTAAATTAAATTTTTTTATGGGCTGATTTCAAATTGATAACACTAAGTACCTGATGATCGTCACGATAGACCATATGAATCCAATGGATCAAACTATAGAAATGTGATTAAATAAAACACAAAAACAATATTTCAACATTTTATATTTATAAATCAGTAAAAGTAATTCCACTTATAATTTACATAGTATAAAGATTACCTTCCAATATATTCCATATAACCTACTTCCATACATAAAACTCTTAATTAAACAAAAATACAGACAAGCAAATGACCAACTATGATTGTTAAAGAAATTATTGTATTCTATTAATTTATTAACTAAAAAAATTAGTTGATAAAATCTTTTTAATAAATATTTAAAAAAAAAGATCAACTTTTACTTTTATTTTACCCACTACTGAGCTAAGACCTCCCCCTCTTTTTGCCATAACTCACGAACTTTTGTAGGAGTCCATATCATCTCGCTATTTACCAATAGGCCCAAATATCTGATGTCTTTTATACTCAGTAGAGATGACCTTCTTAGTCACACTTCAAACTGCTTAACAAAAAGCCCCCATGCGTCTACAAAATAAGTTACTAAGAAATGTCAGATGGTTTGTTTACAATATAGAGGAGATACTAAAACTATGCCAGCGACACGCTATGATGGCCTTTTTGACGGTTCATAAAGTTTTGTGTAAATTAATAAATACGTTTAAAGGAATAATTGTTGAACTTTATGGTGACAATAAAGAACAGAAATTTGCTCCTTCGAACGTAGTTATTAATTTACACAAAACTTTATGAATGGTGCAAACGTCAAAACGGCCATCATAGCGTGCCGCTGGCATTGGTTAGCCATTGCTCCTATTTTGAATAAATAACCATTAGTGATAGAAAGTAAAACTTTTTCAATAATAAGTAACATTGAAACTGGACTTCTGGACTTGTTTTTAGTTTATTAATTTATTTACATTATAAATATAACATTTGTATATAAAATGCTAGAATAAAAACGGATTTTTATAAAACCTTCGATAAGCCTAAGGTGTTTTTTTTCGCAGAAGCTTCTGTGAAAACTTCAGTATGTTCTATTAAAGTTATTAAAAAGAAAATCCTTCATATATCTTTGGTTATAAATATCAGTATAAAATAATATAAATATAAGATTTTTATAAATGTTATAATATAATTAAAGTAGCTACTATAGGTGTCAAAGTGAATTTGTTATAATTGACATGCAAATTGCAGGCAACTTTACACTATTATTTCATATTAAATTTAATGTCTTCTTCTCAGAAGTGTGGTGCAGGAATATGAAAATTTGTCACATCGAGAATTTATTTACTAATTGAAAAAATATGCTGGTTGTCTAGAGGCACATTACGATATTTAAACTTGATGTTTTGTTTCCTGCTACCTAGTAGCAGGAAACAAAGTTTATTTAGTAGGTTCCACTTTATGGCTGGACTTGCTGTAATTTAATTGTAGTAGCAATTGCACTATTGCTTAACTTTAGGTAGGGTGCTCTCATATGTCGAGCTACAATAACTTTTAGTCGTTCGACAAAAGAACCGAAAAGTTAATATGATCGTTACTGGAATGTTACCGGCGTAAGCAATCGATGTTTTATGGGGATAAAGTTCGTAACATGCCTCGTAATTTCGAATAGGCTTAAAAACAAATACGAGTATAGCAATTAATCTGTCTATTCTCAAAAGTTAAGACGAAATACAATTAAAATAAAAGGATCTTGTACTTAAATTTACTTTTAATAAAATCCATTAATCTAATTACCATTTATAACAATGTTATTTTACTACAAATAACAATTTATTTTCTTATAAAAATACAGTAAAACATCGAATACTTAGAAATATTTCTTAAAAATACGTCAAAAGGTAAAAGTAGCTATGAAAAACAATCGAAAAGGATTATTTCCAGAAAGAAAATTATAAACAAAGAAACAAATTAAAATTTGAGCTTAGATTTTAAGTTTTAAATTGACTAATGTGTTGACGCCTTCGACGAATAATTGAAAATCTGCAAATATTCAACTTTACGCGCGAGTAAAGTTATAGATTAATTACTTGATATTTTTGTGCTTAGTAAAAGCCAACATTAATTATATAGTTTATTATGAAATACAAGATTTTAGCAAATCGGTGCTCAAATTAATAACATGTAACAATTTGGGTAAAACAATTTTATTTTCATATGCAAAATAGACTACAGTATAAAATTTATAATATATATTTTGTACATTAAACACGATTTAAAGCTTTTAATTAATCTTACATAGATACGAGTATAATAGTTGCAAAATAAAAAATAAATAAATAATAAATAATTCGTATTTTTTTTCAACTAATTTTCTTTTTATTGTCATAATTTATGCATAAGATTTTTAGAAGCACAATTGGCCGATGAGTAAGAAGAGTTTTTAAAATAGCAAGCATTTAACTTTTTTATTTTTTTTATTGTGACTCGACATATGACAGCACTCCGCTTGATGTTAAGCCAAAGTGTGGTCCATGAATGAATTGTAGTCCACTGCTACTACAATTCAATAACTGTGAGTAGCAATCACATTCACTATGCCGGCCTAGATGGAACCGGCAACTTGCAAGCTGATCCCAAAACGTGACCAAATCACTTCACGGTCTGTATACTTGTAAGTGGTGGTACTACCCCGGATCGGCAGACTGGGTACCACTGCCTACCACTCTTTGATAACCAGACCCGAAGCAAATATCCATCTCTTTTTTTTTATTAACAAATATTTGCAATATTTAATATTATTAAATATTACAAATAAAAGCTATGAAACAAATATTTGCTCCGACCGGGGATCGAACCCGGGACTTTACGCGCAACAAACCAGTCGCTAAACCGTTCGTCCACGCCTGTCGCCAAGACTTTTATCAAATTTAATTAATAAAAGAACGTTAAGCATAATAATATGTAACTACACATTTATGTATAATATATTGTGTTTCTACATATGACAGCACCCAGTCAGATATAAGGCTAAAGTGTTGTCCTGAAAGCGACTGCTACTACAGTTAAATATTTATTACAAATAGCATTCGCATTCACTATGCTGTTCTAATTCCCGGAAACTCTTAAGATGATGATGTAACGCGACTGATAACCCCGGATCTAGTCAATTTGCCGAAAATTACCACCAACTGTTTGCCTACCATTCTACAAAAATCGTATTTTTTTTATCGTGACTCAACATTTCACAGCACCTCGCTTGATGTTAAGCTGGAGTTTTGCTCCATGAATGGATGTCACTGCTACTAAATTTAATAACTGTCGGCCTTACGAGCAGATCCCGAAAATGACCAAATCACTTCACGGTCTGTATACTTGTAAGTGGTGGTACTTCCCCGGATCGGCAGACTGGGTATCACTGCCTACCAAGGCGAACAGGAACTGTAAGCTGTGAACTTGTGAAGCCTTAATGATAATAAAATTAAATAGAGGATTTCTCTTCTTACTCATTAGCTAACTGAGCCTTAAAAATAAAAATAATTTACAATTTGTGATGATCGTAGAACAACGCCAAAAATCAAGATTGTTTTTATTGAAATCATTTTAAGAAAAGTAAGAAAGACATTGAACTTCAATACATGGCGATAGAAATTTTATCTTTAAATATTTTAAAAATATGTTTCAAATATCTAAATAAATAATGTGGAAATAATGTCCATTTCCGTGTATGCCGTATATGAGGCAGCCGAGAAAAACTCGGTTTTCTCAGTCGTCGTCACTCTTGGACCTCCTCTTGCTTATCATCAGGCGGGACGAGGTCAAATGTAGTGTCACAATAAAAAAATGTCTATGATGTCAATAAATTGTTTGTTCTACGATTGCCACTAAATAAAACTTTATGATAGAAAAAAATATTTTTATAAAAATAAATAATCTGCTTTACACATATTTTTTGGGAATATTTTTACACTGGATAAGGGTAGGTTAACATTTAAGATTACGTCAACAATGGCTGAAAAATTCCTGAAGTACAAAACTACATTAACAACTTATATACATTTGTACAATTATGTTAATAGTCTTGAAATGTTAATGTGCGTTTTTTGTAAACAAGCTGAAAATTATTAGGTAAAGTGGAGTAAAACTGGTCATCGTATTATTAAAATCCTCAAAAGTTACACGTTTATGGTAATTATTTTAACCCGATATTTCGTAAGCTTTGCCATCGTAGTCGCAAGGAAATGTCGGATTAATATAATCAAAATAAACGCTGTAGTAAGCCGCAAAATAGCTTACTGTTACTGTTAGTTTTTAGTATAGAATAGAGTATAGTACAGTAATACGTTGATTTCTGACTGAGGTAGGCAATATTTTGAAATATCCTATGATGTCTATGATATCTTTATGATGTGTGCTTTAACGAATATTTGCTTTCTTTAAACTTATTAACCTCGTGGCTTTGCCATAGGTCAATATGTATCTATCTCGATTTTCGAAAAAGTGTATATTACTTTTTTGCCTTTCAAATTCGTATATATGTCAAATTACTTAAAACGCGTTTAATTTGAAATAATTGTTTTTATAAAAATACTTAAATATTTATAATTATTGGCGAATATTATAGAGGCTTTAAAAATTTAATAATGAATGATGACCTAAAAATTGTCTTACCCCACTTCATCTCAAATGCATAATAATGAAATGCATAATTTGCGATTTTACGTATTTATTGTATTATTTCAAAACTAGGATATTTTCTTGATATGATAATTATCGATATAAAAAGTAGGAAAACACACTTCGCAAAAGAAATAAGAGATATGCTTTTTTACGATAACATTTATAAATATTAAGATTTTTAGAAATTGTAGTCTTTTCAAACAAACCATAGTTATTTTTGGCAATGATTTAATCACAGAAGAGGTGACTAGTTGATTTTGACTAGTTTCAAATCTTCAAAAGAATATTAAAATTATTTTATTACAGATGTTGAAGAGCCACTGAATCCCCAAACAAAACTGTTATCTAAAATAATAAAAAAGCATATATCGACTACCCGTTAGTCGAGGTTCAGGGAGGTAGATGTGACTTCTTGCAAACATTTTTCAATGGATTTGGATTACACTCGAGCTAAACTCAGCAGTGTGTGAGTGGCATATGATTTTAAAAAAAGTCATATGCCAATAGGATAGTTTTAGGGCTGCCGATGGAAGTCTATCGGCAAGTCTATTTAATGCTGTCTCTCTTTCTCTCTCTTTACCTCTTTTCTTTCTGCCCGCTGATAAACACGCACACAGACGCTAAAAAATCATAGAGTAATAAACGTCCTTTTTACGTAATTTATTGCGGAAAACATGAACAAGATTTGGCTTAATAATCATAGCTCCAAAAATGGGTATTTTTTATACGGTCTACAATTTCTAAAAATACATACAAAACTACACATTCTATAATCTACATAGTAAATTCATTTCTCTACTTCCAACAATATATGTTTAGAACAATCTATTTTTATCTATTCTTAATTATTTTCCTTCTAAAAGAAACTTTTAAGTTTCTGTATCACTGCATATTTTACATTGACGCTTAAATTGCAAAAAGGAACGTAGATTCTACTAAAAATGGAATTTCCCTCATATGTCATACAAGAAAATTATGAAATAAAATTTGACTAAAACGTCTATAACATTTTAATACGTTAAAAAGTATTAGTTTTAAAATTTGTATGATACCCCCTTTTGCAGTTTAAACATGAATAATTATATAATATATATAAGTATATATTCTTCTACAGTATAAATGGACATACAACCATTCTATATTAATATTTGGCATCTTGAGATACAAAACGACACTTAAAAGAGCAAAGGCTGAAAGCGACAAAATATTATTTAAATAATATTTTGTCATATTCTGTAAATCACTGTCATATTCTGTAAAACCCAATAATAAGATTACTGATTTTACTCAGCCGTTGGCACTCTTGAACTTACCCGGCTTACAATTAGAAAAAGTCAAGGTTTAATATTAATTCTTAATTTAAAAAAAAGTTTTTTTATGATAATAGATGACTGTCATATGTGATAGGTCATATAATGTCACATGAATGTCACATAATATGTCATTATATTTGGCTTTTTCAGGCCATGTTAAATTAATATGACCGTGTTGTAAGTTATAACCACCTAAGGCGTACAAAAGTTATCGCAGAAAAATCGATCGATTTAAAAATTTTCGCTTATGACCTTTCTCATTTTAAGTGTCGCTAATAATGTCTACATAATCTCCTACTAAAAAGACGCCATTATATTCTACAGGTTGACGCTACAATCCTTTCATAATTAACGCTGTTGTTTTCAATAGTAAACTGCTTTGTCTCTTCATCTGTGAAGAAAAATTATTAAGTTAATTTATTAAACAACGTCAAAGGACACCTGTATGTTTTTTTACATTTCTATACTAAGCTACTTAAGTGATTGTATCATAGAAACAGGACAACCGAAATACAAATTATCAGAGATACATTGGTACTGCCAAATGGTTTTAAACCGGGATTCGAGCCTGGGACTTAATGCGTAAGGCGTTGGCATGATAACCAATGCGCCACGCCTGTCGTCTAAATTAATATCAATTTGATATCGTGATAAATATCTGTTAATAAAACAGGCCCAGGAGAGTGTTTGCCGACCAAATCGGAGACATCCTCAAGAAAGCCAGGTTGCCAAGTGCCCATTACCACAGAGCCTATATGAAGAGAATTGTGGATGTGAAGGAAACAAGGGAGTTATGTAAGGATCGTGGTAATTGGCGCTCCATTGTCTCTGCCTATCCCTGTGGGAAAAATGCGTGACAATTTGATTGATTGAATAAAAATAATACTGATTTAACATCCGGGGGTGATAAACATTCCTTTCGTCAATCTTATTTTACTTATCGTTTCCATGTATCCAAACCATCTTGGCATTTCATTCCAGATATTGTATCATAATAAAAAAAAACCTGTACAGTAGTGGATTTATTTTACGTATAAATACGGAACGTCAGCAAATTCCGCTACGTTTATGAAATTGTAACCAACATCAATATATTATTTTTGAAACCACAAACAGTGTTTCCCTTTGAGAAATATTTGTTTTCGCTTTGCCAATAAATGATACTCGACTATAAATCTGATATTGGAATATCAATACAAACATATTTAATTTTGAAATATATATTAAATTTTGCGACATATTTTATGAATTTACGTCAAGACTGTCAAGTGACTTAGCCAACTAGGCTGGCATAGTGGATGCTACTGATCCTTACAGTTATTTATTTATTAAGGAATTGGCATATACAACAGATTGCAGACAAAATTGAACATGGAACATTTAGAAAGCAGTAGAAAATTCTAGTCAGCAATCCAAAGTGTATACATACAACTAGATTAAAAATGTATAAAAATTAAAATAAAATAAAAATTCATGCAAATTATTACAATTAAATAAAATCAAATAATTAAAAATAGTTCAAAATAATAATAATAATAATAATAATAATTAAAAATTCAAGCAAATAAGATAAAGTTAAAATTAAAAGAAAGAAAAAAAAATAGGAAAAAACTACGATGTTAAATATAACAGAAAAGTTATTATTGTATTATGTAGTAGCAGTTGCCTTCAATTATGGCCAGCATACCAGCTTAACATCAGGCGGGGTGTTGTCATATGTCGAGTTATTGTCATTTTTTCAGCGTATTTTTATCAATCAATCGATTAAATTGTCACGCATTTTTCCCACAGGGATAGGCAGAGACAATGGAGCGCCACTTGCCACGATCCTGGTACAATACATCCGACCACAAACCTAAATTAAAATTTCCATAATGAAAAAAATTAACTGTTTCTAAAAAAAATAACTGATCCGAACAGAAATCTCTTCGTTCCCTCTCATCCACAATCCTCTTCATATAAACTCTTTAATTAAGCGTATGAATTGTTTTTTTAATGTGACTCGACATCTGTCCTCGACTTCTGCCTGTTAGTAAGCAAGGGGAAGTCCAAGAGAGTCAACAACTGAAAAGACCGACTCAGATCACAATTGCCACAGTCGCCGTCACTATGCCAGCCATTAATATTGTAACTTCAGTATCTTACCTGCCATTCAAGCAGCTGAGACTGACAGGTTGATCCGTAGTAGGCAGGGCTACGTTTGTGGGTGGACTCTTGGCAAGGGGGTACCATTGAGCTACAGGTTTCCGTGGATTGTCAAGCATTTCTAGCCAATGATCACGACCTATGCCGATAAGGGTAGATCCAATCGCCGTGCATCCAATAAGTTCGTTTGCACCAATCCTGTGAGTAAATAAAAAAAATCATGAATGACCATTGTAGTGTATGAGGAATACACATATTATATACGTGCTATTGCTAGATGCACGTGGCACTGTCTCGAGCGTATCGTAGAACACGAGTGCCCTGCGACATGGGTAGACGTGTGGCATAATACGTTTGCGAGCCTGTGATTACAGTAATCCTTAGTTATCTGTGTTACTACTGCATGAGGTACTATGCAAACACTACAACTATCAACATCCAGTTTGATGTTAAACTGGGATTAAAGAGGGCGGAATGCGAAACGCGACCTAGTCACTTCTTGGTTTGTATACTTGAAAGCAGAGTATCGGCAGATTGGGCAAATGACCACTAAGTACTTTTCAATGGTTGTCTTATTTCATGGATCGCACTTCAGCTTAACATCAGGCAGCATGAGGTCATACGAGTCATCATCATTATCAGCCAGAAGGCGTCTACTGCTGAACATAGGCCTTCCTCTTAGAACGCCATTCCGAACGACAAGATGCCAGTTGCATCCACCGGTTACCCGTGACTTAACGAGTATGTCTGTGGTCCTACTAGTATGTCGAATAAAAGAAGTATAAATAATGCAGAATAAAAAAGTGACCGGCATATAAGGTTAATGAATTAAACAAATTTTATGCGGCTTACTATCGCGTTTATTTTGGTTTAGATTTTACAATTTTATTTTATTATTCCGACGTTTCGAGAGCTTCACGGTGGCTGCAAAGCTCGTCGGAATAATAAAATAAAGTAAAATTGTAAAATCAAAACCAAAATAAACGCGATAGTAAGCCGCATAAAATTTGTTTAATTCATTAATCAATGTTCGCGCAAAATCTAAGGAAATATTATATTAAAGGTTTCTAAACCGGCATAGTGACGGTGTCTGAGGTAACCGTAAGTTGAATTGATTTATTCAGTCATTGGCGCTCCTAGACTTTCCCTTGCTTATCATCAGGCAAGTCGAAATCAAATGTCGATTTCAATACATAAAGAATAAAAAGTAATTTTCATACATGTTTCATAAAAAGTAATTTTCATACATGTTTCATAAAAAGTAATTTTCATACATGTTTCATAAAAAGTCATTTTCATACATGTTTCATTAAGAGTCTTTCAGTAAACTTACCTATCGTAATCTATAACTTTGACAAGAAGAGTGACGTCATAGACATTTTCAGCGGGTAGATCGAAAACCAAAGCTTCATTGTAGACCGGACAAAGAGTATTCTTTTTCACAGTTGTCTTCTTCTTCTTGATGCGTTTCCTTTGACATATGAGGCTCACCTTCACGTAGGGGTCTAGAGAAAAAAAAAAGGTTAATAATGAGACAAGGATCGTGGCAAGTGGCGCTCCATTTGCTCTGCCTATCCCTGTGGGAAAAAGGCGTGACAATTTGATTGATTGATTGATTGATAATGAGACAATTTTCTTAACATTTTAAGAAAGCTAGGTTGTCTAGTGCCTATAACCGTAGATCTTGAGTTGTGGATGTAAGGAGAGCGAAGAAGTTGTATCAGGATCGTGGCAAGTGGCGCTTCGTTGTCTCTGCCTATTCCTTTGGGAAAAAGGCGTAAAGTTTGATAGATTGATTTATTTTCTTAGCATCCGTGCATTCTCCGTGCCGGTGTCGTGTGAAGGTGTAGGCCTTAATGTAGGTAAGACCTTTTCGGCATGTCAGTCAATGTTCACTTCCTCACTTTCCTCTCTACCTAACCTTTCAACCTGTCACGGCTGACCTTGCGAGGCCAAGATCCTTTATTAGATTTTTAAGAAAGTGTGAGTTATATTTTGTATATTATAAAGTGTAATTTAAATATATTCGTAGTCAAAGTTAAATAAATTCACAAAGAAATTAAAACACAATAAAATATATTTAAACAAACTCTGTTAGATTTTGTATTTTTTTTTATTTTAGCCTTGCATTTTACAGTATCCCGTCTGATGTTAAGTTGGTGTGCAGTAAAGGCAAATACTACTACACTTATATAACTGGAAGTCGCAGTCGCTTTAATTATGCCAGTCTAGTTAGAAACGGCAATTTCAAATCATTTCACATTCTGGTGTAATACCCCAGATCGGCAAACTGGGCAAATGGCCACCAACTGTCTACCTTTGTCGGCCGTTGTGTAGTGGCAGTGCAATGGTTACGCAAACCAAGAGCACCGGTTCAAATCCAATGCCGGTACCAATGTATTTTTGATTAGTATGTACTTTGGTTGATGAATTAAACAAATTTTATGCAGCTTAAATAATAAAAATTAAAAAATTGTAAAATAAAAACCTAAGTAAGCTGCATAAAATTTGTTTAATTCATTAATCAATGTTCGCGCAAACTAAAAATAAAATTACTATGTACTTTGGTTGTCTTGTTTCTATGATACAAACGCTTTAGTAGCTTAGTATAGAAATGTGAATAATATATATCTTAGCGTATACTTTAATAACAAGTGAACTTACCAGAAGAGCCATTAATATCCATAGCTTTTAGATTACGTCCTTTAATAACTGTAACGGTGAGACGTCCAGCCGTGGGCAGGTAGCAGAGAGACAGCATTAACTCGCCCAAATCTTTCTTTTCCTACAACAAGCAATCAATAGATCAAACTGTGAAGCCTCCATTCTCACAGGAATAAGCAAGTAGAGTCTGCAGTTTTTTTTATTGTGGCTCGACATACCCCGTTTAACGTTAGGATGGAATGCGGTCCATAACTAGAGGCGACTGCTACTGCAGTTAAACAACTGCAAGTAACAGTCGCATTCACTATGCCGGCCTAGACGGAACCGGCATCTTACGGATCGACAGAATGGGGAGTACCACCAAATATCCGCCTCTTTTTTAATAACAAATATTTGTAATATTAAATTAAAACAATAAATATAAATCATAAAAACTATGAAACAAATACTTGCTTCGAGTTGGAATCGAACCCAGGACTTCACTCTTTACGGACGGGTAAGGAGTGAAGTCTTATGCGTCAATGCGCCATACTTATCATCGCCTTAGAGTTTAGAGTATTGAGGACACTTTTGGAAAAAGTAATAGAACGTGAGAAATTTTAGATAGTCGCTTTTACCTCGGCGAAGTCTCTTTTAACCCAGTAGAAATACCCGTATACAAAGTAATGTCAATTAATCAAATTGCCAAGTCTCACTGAGTTAGCTAGAAGTATTAGCGGAGTATAGAGTGTGCTATTGGATAATTGAGGACACTTTTGGGAATTTTGAATTCGATAGCAATTTTGGATAGTCGCTTTTATACCGGTGAAGTAAAAGCGATTCCAGTACAAATTGATCCCAGTACGGTACACAAATACGAAGTAATGTAAATTACTTAAATTGCCACATTTTACTAACACAGCGCCCTTGCTTCCCTCACATAGTGTCCGTATAAATACTCAGAAATAAAGTATTGTTTCTTATTTATTCTAAAATCAACTACCTATCTATACGTACACAATACAGAAACAAATAAAGTACACAATAAGTCCCAAATATCAATCATAAATTCATCTAAAATTTTCAATATACGCAACTTTATCCATTTCTAAGAAACCTTTTCAAAACGTGAGAGAGCCTCAAACACTAATCAAAATGCAACACAATACAATCTTTCATTTCAACCTTTCAGATTCACGGATACAAGAAAACTTCCACGAAAATCTACATTTAAAAAAAAGAATATCCATTTATTTTAAATGTAAATCGAACTCATTACGTTGTCATGACAACGCGGCCATTTTATTTCTTTATTCATTTGTTTGTTTTCTTCTGCTACGCAGTTACTAAGTACTAAGAAAAAATATTTTTATTAACTCGTATTATTATACAACTTTATCTACATTTCTATACTAAGCTACGAAACATACTTGTATGATTGGACCGCAAGAAAAGATTTATGTACACAAAAGAAAGTGCCCATTACCGTAGAGCTTGTATGAGGAGAATTGTGGATGTGAAGGATCGTGACAAGTGGTCTCTATCTATCCCCGTAAGAAAAAGGCGTGACTATTTGATTGATTGATTAAAAAGAAGGTATATATATTATTATCAAAAATACATTGTAAGAAGTGGTTACTACATTGGTTTGCAAGACCTTATTCTTTTGCTCTGTTGTTTGTTTTTTGCTTTTTACTCCACACAGGTTGAAGAAAACATCCACATTCTGTCGAGCGAATCGGCAGTCGATCTTAAATGTTTGGCGCGCCGTTTCTTTACCGCAGTGGAATGTCCATATATCCTTTAACCTTAAATCAAAGTCTAATAAATCACTTATGGCCCGCATATCACGATAACCAAGGCAACCGTAAACTAAATCGTTTTAAATTTGTAAAGATTAAATGATTGATCAATCAATCATATAAATTGTTACGCCTTTCTCCATAGTGATAGGCAGTGTAAGCTAAGCTTACACTTAAGCTACTTAGCTTAATACAGAAATGTAAATGAATAATAAAAATAAAATAAAAATACAGGATTGCGAGGTCAATGGCATATGCGAGAGCAATCTCTATGATTAAATTCAGAATGGTACTTTTGTTGAATTAACGCAACCTGGACCAAAATGGACCAAATATCCGCCTCTTTTTTATTAACAAATATTTGTAATATTAAATTAAATAATAAACATAAATAAAAAAAAACTATGAAACAAATACTTGCTTCGACTTGGAATCGAACCCAGGACTTCACTCCTTACGGACGGGTAAGGAGTGAAGTCTTATGCGCCAATGGGCCATACCTATCGTCGCCTTAGAGTTTAGAGAATTAAGGACACTTTTGGAAAAAGTAATAGAACGTGAGAAATTTTAGATAGTCGCTTTTACCTCGGTGAAGTCTCTTTTAACCCAGTAGAAATACCCGAATACAAAGTAATGTCAATTAATCAAATTGCCAAGTCTCACTGAGTTAGCTAGAAATATTAGCCAAGTATAGAGAGTGCTATTGAATAATTGAGGACACTTTTGGGAATTTTGAATTCGATAGCAATTTTGGATAGTCGCTTTTACCCCGGTGAAATAAAAGCGATTCCAGTACAAATTGATCCCAGTACAGTACACGAATACGAAGTAATGTAAATTAATTAAATTGCCACATTTTACTGAGTTAGCTAAAGGTAGATAGGTAGAGACAATCAAACGTCACTTGCCACGATCCTGACACAGCGCCCTTGCTTCCCTCACATAGTGTCCGTATAAATACTCAGAAACGAAGTATTGTTTCTAATTTATTCTAAAATCAACTACCTATCTATACGTAAACAAAACAGAAATACATAAAGTACACAATAAGTCCTAAATATCAATCATAAATTCATCTAAAACTTTCAATATACGCAACTTTATCCATTTCTAAGAAACCTTTTCAAAACGTGAGAGAGCCTCAAACACTAATCAAAATGCAACACAATACAATCTTTCCTTTCAACCTTTCAGATTCACGGATACAAGGAAACTTCCACGAAAATCTACATTTAAAAAAAAGAATATCCATTGATTTTAAATGTAAATCGAACTCATTACGTTGTCATGACAACGCGGCCATTTTATTTCTTTATTCATTTGTTTGTTTTCTTCTGCTACGCAGTTACTAAGTACTAAGAAAAAATATTTTTATCAACTCGTATTATTATACAACTTTATCTACATTTCTATACTAAGCTACGAAACATACTTGTATGATTGGACCGCAAGAAAAGATTTATGTACACAAAAGAAAGTGCCCATCACCGTAGAGCTTGTATGAGTAGAATTGTGGATGTGAAGGATCGTGACAAGTGGTCTCTATCTATCCCCGTAAAGAAAAGGCGCGACTATTTGATTGAATGATTGAAAAGAAGGTATATATGTTATTATCAAAAATACATTGTAACAAGTGGTTACTACATTGGTTTGCAAGACCTTATTCTTTTGCTCTGTTGTTTGTTTTTTGCTTTTTACTCCACACAGGTTGAAGAAAACATCCACATTCTGTCGAGCGAATCGGCAGTCGATCTTAAATGTTTGGCGCGCCGTTTCTTTACCGCAGTGGAATGTCCATATATCCTTTAACCTTATATCAAAGTCTAATAAATCACTTATGGCCCGCATATCACGATAGCCAAGGCAACCGTAAACTAAATCGTTTTAAATTTGTAAAGATTAAATGATTGATCAATCAATCATATAAATTGTTACGCCTTTCTCCATAGTGATAGGCAGTGTAAGCTAAGCTTACACTTAAGCTACTTAGCTTAATACAGAAATGTAAATGAATAATAAAAATAAAATAAAAATACAGGATTGCGAGGTCAATGGCATATGCGAGAGCAATCTCTATGATTAAATTCAGAATGGTACTTTTGTTGAATTAACGCAAAGGCTTAAGAGATTTAGTGCATTAAAACAAATTGATTAGTATACGCATTAATTAAGGTTTGAAATCGATTGGCTGAGGGTTTATTCATATCATGTCCAGACAGACAGATTCTGAATTTATTACAATTTTTTATTATTCTAATGATTTGTTTTACTAATTTGTTTGTAAACAAAATATAATGAATCAAATTGTCATTCCTCACATCCTCAGAGATAGTCGGATACTTGGAGCACTACTTTCCACTAGCCTAACACAATTCTTTCCCTGCATACACAATTATTTTGCTTTCCTTACGTACACAATTCTCTTTCTTCCCTTCATACATAATTAATTCTCTTGGTTCCTGACGTCCACAATTCCCCTGCTTCCCTACATACATAATCCACTTGCTTCCTTACATATACAATTCTCTTGCTTTCCTTACGTACTTACACAATTGACGTGCACAATTCTCTTGTTTCCCTATATACATAATTCTCTTGCTTCCCTACATACACAATTCTCTGACTTTAATGTCTTCAATATATTCAGCGATCATTTTTCTGTTTGTTTATACATATGTACAAACAATAGATATAAACTCATATTTTTAAAATAAACTCAACGTTATTTTATCCCATTACCTTCATTTATAAAACAACCTTACTTTAGATTGGTTAATCCCCGCTTCATCAATGTATCTTAGACATGTTTAATGTACTCGTATTCGTTGTACTGCTAAAAGTGTATTCTAAGGAACAATCTTTTAGGTTGTCCACAGATTTATTATGCTCTATGGAGCTGACATGTCTTAATAGACAAAAGTATAGATAAAATAAATATAGTTTAAAAAAAAGATTTATTATTAATAATTTTGACGACAGGCGTGGACGAACGGTTTAGCGACTGGTTTGTTGCGCGTAAAGTCCCGGGTTCGATCCCCGGTCGGAGCAAATATTTGTTTCATAGCTTTTATTTGTAATATTTAATAGTATTAAATATTGCAAATATTTGTTAATAAAAAAAAAAGAGATGGATATTTACTTCGGGTCTGGTTATCAAAGAGTGGTAGGCAGTGGTACCCAGTGGTACCCAGTCTGCCGATCCGGGGTAGTACCACCACTTACAAGTATACAGACCGTGAAGTGATTTGGTCACGTTTCGGGATCAGCTTGTAAGTTGCCGGTTCCATCTAGGCCGGCATAGTGGATGTGATTGCTACTCACAGTTATTGAATTGTATTATCAGTGACATTCATTCATGGACCACACTTTGGCTTAACATCAAGCGGGGTGCTGTCATATGTTGAGTCACAATAATAAGGAATACTTCGATAGCTCAAGCACGTGGAAAAGATACTAGTAGATTGACGAAAGGGATTTATACATCTGAAGGACTGGGTTGCGCAGTGCCCATAACCGTAGAGCTTATATGAAGAGGATTTAAATGTGAGGAAGGCAGGGAGTTATATCAGGAACGTGGCAAGTGGCGCTCCATAGTCTGATAATAATCCCTGTGATAAAGCGACGTGACAATCAGATTGATTGATTGATTGAGTTAATAAATTTGAATAACATTAAATCTAGGTTCTTTCTCACCTGAGGAGCAGCCAAAATATTCATCGTATACTCAATTTCCTGAGTCAAATCAGCGGATTCCAATAGTCCCTTCAGAACAACATGACCAATCAGATCATGGCGGCTGAAACGGTCGAAGTCGTATACTGAAAACTGGACGTAGCGTTGGCGGAGCTCTTCATAGGGGACGCTGTAACAAAAAAGTTCGTTTTATTTTTTGCAATATTTAAACTAAGGTTGTATAAGTGGCTGCTCAAACAGTGTACTCGATAAATGACTATCAATCAATCAATCAAATTGTCACGCCTTTGTCCCACAGGGATAGGCAGAGTAAATGGAGCACCAATTACCACGATCCTTTAAGAACTCCCTTGCTTCCTTCACATCCACAATTCCTTCAATCCACATTCCATCACATCTCTTTATACAGGCTCTGTGGTTATGGGCACTAGGCAACCTAGCTTTCTTGAGGATCTCTCCGATTTGGTCGGAAAACACCTTCCTGGGCCTGACTTGTTTAACGCAAAGACTACTTGTATAATAAAATTAAACCAACGGATTTTGTGTAAATTAGCTTTAAGTATTGACATAATACAAGCTCTAGGATTTTGGGCAACCCAGTTTTCTTGAGGATGTCTCTGATTTGGTAAAAAAACATCCTCCTGGGCCTGCCTAGTTTTTGATCACGTTTATCATATTCCGATAATGTTTTTCACTTTTCGATTGTTCTAGAAAGAAATCAACTCGAGTAGATCAACTGTCGATTTTTTAATAGGGATAGACTATAAATACATTTAGTTGTCGTAATTACGGGTCATTTGGTCTCGAATTCGAAAACAGGAAGTGGCAAGTTTTGAAACGGAGCCTCTTGGTTTGCGTGTCTACCACTAGACCACGATTAGATAGACCATATTAACAAAAGTATAACTATCCCATTTGAAAACAAAGGCATGAAACATTTTTATTTATTTTACAATTAACAAATTTCTAATAAACTCGGCAAGCGTAAAATGTAAATTTCGCAAATTGCAAAGTTTCGGGCGTCCGCTGAAAACGAAAATTGATTTACGGAGAGCATTTTTAAATTAAAGTTCAATTTGGTATAGTTAAATTAAATTATAATAATTAAAGGCACGTAGAGGCAGTACGGCGCAGCAAAAAAATATTTATAAACAACGTCACAAGCAACATTGTATGTTGTAGGCCGGCATAGTGGATGTGACTGCTATTTACAGTTATTAAACCGTAATTAGCAGTTACCTTCATTCATGCACCGCATTTCAGCTTAACATCAGAAATGAATGGAGGTAAGTTAAATAACTGTAATTAGCAGTCACATCCACTATATAAATATTTATATATAAATATTTATTATATATAGGTACTATATATAATAAATATTTATATATAAATATTTATATATAAATATTTATTATATATAGGTACTATATATATTAAAAGCAAGAGGTAGTCCAAAACAACTAACTGAATAAAAACTCATTCAGTTCACCGTCCTTATGCTCGTATCGGCCAAAAATAAAAATATAATAAAAAAACTAATAGCGAAAGTTTATTTTTTATTTTTTTATTAACATTTTATACTAAGCTACTAAAGTGCTTTTATCATAGAAACAGGATAAAGTACATATATCAAAAATACATTGGTACCGGTGAGTGGTTATGAACTCGTGCTCTTGGCTTGTGTAACCATTGCACTGCTACTACACCACGGTCGCCTTATTGTGATTCATATAAACGAAAATTTTGGGTATTATATTTGTTAATTTTAATCCATAGTAATATAATACCTAGGGAGTGAGCCGAAGCAGAATATTTAACTGCTGTTGTTTATAATAACCCTTGTTTTTGCTTAAATTGAAATCAGGATTAAAGTATTATAATAAAACAACCTTGATTGTAGAAAAGTTAATAAATTCAAGTAAATAAATTACCTAAAAAAACAAACTAAGATAATAAGAGATATTGAACTTTTAAATTAATATAAAATGGATTTTGAATTCAAACAGAATATTGTAAGTTAAATTTAAAGAAGCTAAATAAATTAGATAATCCTTTGAAATCCTGAATTTGATAGCCTTTACAAATAAAAAAAGACTAGAGAAAAACTGTAGTTTAAAAAAGTCTGAATAAGCATATTCGACAAAAAATATACATAAAACAAATTTTTAAAGTAGGTTTGTTTGTGTGTTTGAAAGGAGAGACAGCAAGTTTTTTTACATTTACAAACTAAGCTACTAAAGTGCTTCTATCATACATAGAAACAGGACAACCAAGTCTTTTCGAAATTGTGGCCTCAGTTTGCATGATCATTGCACTACCACTAAGTGGTAATATATAGTGTGGCTTTATTGTTTAGCTTAATATTTTTTTTATTTTAACTGTATCTTCATTTTATAAATAAAATAAAAGAAAAGCGTTCTTTCCTAACCACTGAAACTTAAATTCCTACCAAACATCAACACAAAAACATGAAAGTTAATAAATCAAATGGCCTTCTGTACAATCTGCGAATGCGGTTTATCAATGTCAGTTTGGGTCGATGTTGGTTTTTGTCAATCGTTAAATAGACCGAAAGAGCGACGTGGAAGTACAAAAATAAAATATCGGAAAATGGTTTTGTAACCAAACTTAAAATATTCAATAGGTTACTTTGGATTAATTTATTATTTATGTTCTAGTTTTTAAGGTAGTAAAGATAAGGGTTTATGTTGCTTCTTTATCCAGATTCTGTTTGAATCTGCACAACACCCTCGCTTCCTTCACATCCACAATTCTCTTCTCTCTCTCATAGAAGTTCTATGGTTATGGGCACTAGGCAACTCAGCTTTCTTAAGGATGTCTCCGATTTGGAGGTCTGCCTCGATTATATTATTGTAATTACACATGCCATACCGTAGAGTGGGAAGAGAATTGTGGATGTGAAGGTAGCAAGAGAGTTGTTCCGTATAAAAGGGCGCTTTTTTATTATGACCCTTCACTAAATTGCTATAACAGTTTTTACTATACCATAATCTCACTGCATTAAACTATTAATCGTATAAAATACATAATAATCCACCCCCTGGTTACATTTCAAAGTCACGTAGAAAAGGCGTGGAAAAGAAAAAGAGAAATCCTACAAGCTTATTAATTCTTAGTTTATTGACCTTAGCTCTGGTATTTTTATAGCCATATAAAAAAAATTGGCAATAAAAATATAAATAGCAGCAATAATTATAAAATATGTATGTATGTAGTACATATCCCCTTTTATGCCATCGACAAGTACAACGGTGAGAATTATAAGAAAATAAAAAAGCTCTTTACTCTATAGCTCACTCCACCTTTTTTTATTGTGACACGACATCTGACCTCGACCCGCCTGATAAGCAAGAGGAGGTCCAAGAGTAACGAGGACTGAAAAAACCGAGTTAGTTTTTTCAGTCACGGTTGCCTTAGTCGTCGTCACTATGCCGGCCAAAGGTGCTTCTTCACGCGTCGCTTGAAGGATCTAAGGTTATAGGATGGAGAGAGCACATGGGCTGGCAAAGCATTCCACTCGATTGGTCTACAAAGAAACGACGCACTAAACTTTAACATCAGGCGGGGTGGGGACTGAGGTGATGTAATGTATATGTAGCCACACATAATATATGATACGAAAAGAAAATTATTTGTAGTAGTCAGTAGTAAACTGGTAAAAAGTGGATATATATTTTTTGTTTTATATTACAAGTATTTACATAATTTGGCCTTAGACGGTTTTGTAGTCAGGAAACCTTTTACGAGGAATCCTTTTATCAATTGCTCTCATTTCTTACATCAAAAGGATGTTTTATTTACACGTAAAGTTACTTTACTGATCTGAAAATCACGCTGTTTATGTGGTTATAAAAACCAAGCTTAGAGATCAATTTAAACACCCTGTGGCATATTATTAAAATATAATTTACGTTTTGGCCAGCAAAGTGGTGGCGACAGAAGTCACTGTAAACGGAAAAAGTATTTTCAGTCGTTGGCGCTATTGAACTTCACCTTGCATACCATTGGGTAAGTCATAGATGTCGCGTCACAATAAAAAAAAACAAAGAAAAATACCTAAAACTAAGACACTTGGCTATATGTATAAGAGTATGAAATTGATAAAAATACTATTTCGTTTATTTTAATTAATACAAGAAATATTCGTATGCTTTGGAGTCCGCAACGTATAAGTCCCGGGTTCGATTCCCGGTTGGACCAAAAAAATGTTTTATAGTATTCATTTGTAATATTAGAGTTGAGGCAGATAGTTACTTAGCGTCTGGGTGGAAGTAACCCAGTCGCGTTACAGTATCGACTTGAAAATTTTAAAACAGTGAATTAAAAACAGTTTTAAACAATGAATTAGCAGTCACCTTTATTTATAGACCGCATTCAAATCAATCAAATTGTCACGCCTTTTCCCACAGGGATAGGCAAAGACAATGGAGCGCCACTTGCTGCGATCCTGACACAACTCCCTCGCTTCCTTCACATTCACAATTCTCTTCATACAAGCTCTATGGTTATAGGCACTAGGCAACCTGGCTTTCTTAAAAATGTCTCTGATTTGGTCGGCAAACACCCTTCTGGGCCTGCCTCGTTTAACGTATCCATTCACATGAGATTTATAAATTCTTCTTGTCAATCTATCAGTCATCCTATCCATGTGCCCAAACCATAGAAACATTCAAATCTGTCCGAAAATTACGCAGAACACTGTCTGCATTAATATTGATAAGGAAAGAAACACTACACAAATATCAATATATAAAATTTGTGTGACCTACTTTTATCTATCTACCTTCCATTTTGATACTGTATTTTCTAGTTGTCAAACCTGTGTCTTTTTGTTTATCTTTGGCACGGAAAACAAACCCACGCAGCCATCACTCAACGCAATTGTCTCCGAATTCCGCTTACATCTATATTTGTAACATTCTATATCACCTCTCAATATCATAAACAAAACAGAGTTCTACGAATAGTAGGCAGTGGTGCCCAGTCTGCCGATCCCGGGTGGTACCACCACTTACAAGTGTACAGAGCGTAAAGTGACTTAGTTGCGTTTCGGGATTAACTTGAAAGTTGCCCTTACAGTAGCAGTTACCTCCAATCTTGGTTCGCACTCAAACCTAACATCTGGCGGGATTCTGTCATATGTCGAGTCACAATAGAATTTAAAAAAAACACAATTTCATAAAGATGACATAGTTCTACGAGTAGTAGGCAGTGGTGCCTAGTCTGCCGATCCCAGGTTACCACTTACGAGTGTACAGAAAGTAAAGAGACTTAGTCGCGTTTCGGCATTAACTAGGCCGGCATAGTAAATGTGACTGTTACTTGCAGTTATTTAACTGTAGTAGCGTGCGCCTTTATTTATGGACAACACTCCAGCTGAAAATCTGGCTGGATGCTGTCAAATGCCGAGGCCAAATAAAATAAAACATTCTGTATAAGATCATATAATAATAAAAAGAAAATCTTAAAGGTAAATAACTGAAATTTCATGATAATATAACTGTAATATGCTTCCCAAATTCAATATTGTGTTTTCTTTGTACTTTAGGTATTCTTTGTAAATTCCAAGAAGTCTCTATTATTAGCTGAAAAGCAATTCAAGTTGAAGTTAATTTTTGTATGCCACAATTTATATGAATACTAGCTGTGCCCGCGGTTTCACCCGCGTAAATTTAGGTAGGATTTACGCTACCCTATTTCGGCTATAATGGCTTACACATAAGATACAGATATATACTGTCGCAGGCTTTTTTGTAGGTCTATTTAAAATAAACGTTTTCATTATACATTACATATGTGTAACTCTAGCGGTTTTGGCAGCGCACGCCAGAATAGCTTGCAGATGGTAGATTTTTATCCTACTTACTTGACACTTATCGTCATATTTTGGACAATCCACACAATATCTTCATAAATTGTAGCCTATGTGTTATTCTGATGTATAAGCTATATTATTGTAAAGTTTCATTAAACTCCATTCAGTAGTTTTTGTGTGAAAGAGTAACAAACATCCATCCATCCATCCATACTCACAAACTTTTGCGTTTATAATAAAGGTAAGGAAGTAAGGATTATTATATTTTGTTATTTTTTTTACATTTCTATAATAAGCTACTAAAGTGCTTGTATCATAGAAACAGGACAACCAAAGTACATATATCAAAGATAGATACCGACATTTATTTAAAAATATAATAATATAATTATAGATTCATATAACATAGCATAATTGCATATTTAAATTTAAAATTTAAATGGTTATTTTACCAAAATTAACTGGAATTAATAGCCGCATCGAATATGAGTAGGCGGTATTGACCGGTCTACTAAAAATTGCATAAACTCGTAAAAGTAAAAATATTTAAAGTAATAAAAAAACAGACTCCAGGAGGGTATTTTTCGAACAAATCGAGACATCCTCAAGAAAACTAAGTTACCTAGTGCCCATAATCGTAGAACTTGTGTGAAAATAATTGTGGATGTAAGGGAAGCGAGGGAGTTGTGTCCGGATCGTGGCAAGTGGCACTTCATTGTCTCTGCCTTTCACTGTCGGGAAATGGCGTGACAATTTTATTGATTGATTAAGGCTGGGAATGTTTGTCATATCCTTGTACCACGTGTCCAAATCCGGTCAACAGCCTTATTACGTATGATGTTTATATAACCAGTAGGTATATATGTAGTAGAGTCAATTCACGTACGCAATCTCATTTCCCCTAAGTGATAGCGGAAATGTCTCCTAATAAATAAGAGAATACTTATGAAACATTTCTCTACTTATATTAGTATTGTTTAGGTACGTGTTTCAAGTATTAGATTTTTTTTATTGTGGCTTTTTTATTTTTTATTGTGACTCGACATATGACAGCACCCCGCTTGTTGTTAAGCCAAAGTGTGGTCCATGAATGCTATGAACTGCTACTATAATTAAATAACTGTGAGTAGCAATCACATCCACTATGCCAGCCTAGATGAAACCGGCAACTTACAAGCTGATCCTGAAACGTGACCAAATTATTTCACGGTCTGTATACTTGTAAGTGGTGGTACTACCCCGGATCGGCAGACTGGGTACCACTGCCTACCACTCTTTGATAACCAGACCCGAAGCAAATATCCATCTCTTTTTTTATATTAACAAATATTTGCAATATTATTTAATATTACAAATAAAAGCTATGAAATAAATATTTGCTCCGACCGTGAATCGAACCCGCAACAAACCAATCGCTAAAACGTTCGTCCACGCCTGTGGGCTTGATATATAAAAGCACTAACATGAACATAGACGAATGCTACTATAGTTAAATAACTTCTACAGTTACAATTGCATTCACTAAACTGAACCCGAAGCGTGACTAAGTTTTTTCACAGTTGTGACTATGACTTTTTTATTGTCACTTCACGTTCTGTATATTTGTAAGTGGCGGTACTACCCCGGATCGGCAGACTGGGTACCACTGCCTTCACTATTAAAAGAGTGATAGGCCATAGTTAAGAGCTGTTGTAAAGATTTAATAATTATATTAAATCCATAATGGAAATTGGATAGAAAGGACATTAAGCGCCAGACGCCGTGTTCAATTCCCGACCCATTTTTTTTTTTTAATTATTCATAAAGAATAAATAATTCAAGACATTGGAAGATGCAAACCCTAAAAATAATAAAAACACCTTTCATCTTTTTTAAAATAGGTTCTAACTTACCTAAACATGAAAGTTTCATTAAAGATTGGATTCAGATTCTTTCTATGCACCTTTGTCTGGAACTTCTTCTTGCGGTCAGGCAGAAGGAATACTTTGATGTATGGGTCGCTGCTACCTGTCACGTCCTTGATTGGCAGGTCACGTGCCTCGAAAATCTATAAAAGGGAAAAACAAATTACTATGTGTACAATAAACAGTGCCCTTTATATTGTGACTCGACATATGACAGCGCCCTGCCTGATGCTGTCTAGGAAAAGAAGCTACTGCTAGTATCTAGGTGAACCTGCCCCCCTAGCACGGCAATCCAAGAAGCAAGATAAAGAACTGCAAGGAATATTATTGTAACTCATTTTAAATAACGTATTAGGCCGGCACATGAAAATGTTTAAAAACATATTTATTAAACTTTTCAACGTTGTTTTGTGTGACAGAACGTTTAAATATCTTTTTTGATACTCTGTTCTAGTAAGTTATTAGAAATGAGTTGGAATGATATTCTTTGCAAGTCTTTATCTTGCTTCTTGGATTGCCGTGCTAGGGGCCCCCTACTGGTACAGTTAAGATCCTTGGCTAGTGCAGTTAAATAATTTTATAAATCAGAGCATCTACCAGTTTATACACTTACGGTGATTTACCCCGGATTGGAATACTGGGCAAATTACTACCAACTGTCTGCCTACCACTTTTTACATATATATTTTTTAATTTCTTTTTTAAGCTACTAAAGTGTTTGTATCATAGAAACAGGAAAACAACTGGAAAATCCGACTCAGTTCACGGTTGACTCAGTCACCGTCACTGTTCCAGCTTAATATACACGTGTGTGATTTATGTATTTGTATATATATGTATGCATTTGGTCGTCCAGTTTCTATGATACAAGTAAGCACTTATGGTAGCCTAGTATATAAATGTAAAAATAATAATTATATAATTAAAAAATAAAGTCATACTTATTTAAATATTAATAATAAACAAAAAAATTAATATTAGGATCTTTGATTAAACATCTAAATTACCTGTCTACCACAAACAGGATAGAATTGAAGATAAATTCTCAATATTTCATAAAGAGAGAAATTTCGGAGTTAGTATCAATTTACTTTCACGTAATACGAGGCATTCAAAAGGATGAAATCTGTACAAATGGGAAACTTAATTCAGACGTTGGAATTTAGACTTTGATACCTAAGTAATAAAGTTATGTTTGCTTAAATATTTATTGTGTAATGTATTTCGAACCACAATGGTTGAATCAATATTATTTATTGCGTAACTAATAGAATAAGATGTAAATATAGAAAGGAGAGGTTTAGCCAGGCTAGTAGATAAAGTTGATATCTTGATCAATTTCACGCCCTAATTCTTACAGGGATATGCAGAAACAACGGATTTTCACACATGATCCTGACACTACTCTCGCCTAGAGTTACCTTTTTAATATGGGCACGATGGTACTGACACCGCACCTGCTACTACAAATAAATATCTGCAAGAAACAGTCGCATCCACAATCAGAATTAAACTCCAGTGCCTTTAAATCGCTCGATGGGGAAGAAAGGTTCTAGAGTGGAAACCACGAAACGGAAGACGCAGCGTAGGTAGGCCTCCCAATAGGTGGGCTGACGACATAGTGAAAGTCAAGAATAACCGGTGGATGCAACTGGCATTTTTTAGTTTGAAATGGCGTTCTAAGGGGGAGACCTAGCTTTCTGGCTGAGGATGAAGATAATGATAAATTTTAAATAACCCTGCCTACAATTTTTATACAGGTAGACCCAAAGCCTTATAGTTTATGCTTTTAAATAGTACTTTGAATGGAACACCCCATTCGTCCGTGGACAGTTTATTCCCCCCACTTTTAGTTTAGATAAAGTTGGGTTTGGCAAACGTAAATTGAATTTATAAGGATGACAGAAGAAAATAAAAATGACAAACAGAAATAAAAATCAATATAAAATAATTCCCAACAGCTGAAACTACAGTCAATTGGAAACTATAGTAAGATATATAAATTAGTTTAAATTAAAAGTATCCTATGTTACTTCTAGTACCTCTAAAAATATGTCTATAAAGTTTCATGATGATCGGTTAAGTAGTTGTTGCGTGAAAACGTAACAAACAAACTTACATTCACATTTACAGTAATAGTAGGGATTATTAACCAAATATAATGAAAATAATTGGCTGTTATTTAATTAAATATAATAGAAAAACAACCAACTTTCCAACACCTTATAACCACACAATTTACATAGAATAGAGCTGAACGTAACTTGTTGAAAAGGGTATACGAGCAAATGTACAGTCAGCATCAGATATATGTGAGCACGCAATCTGATCAAATGTATCTATACAATCAGGGTTATCATAAATATCTACACACATTAGTTGTCATATTAATGTGAGCATTCAATGCGTCAAAAATATCTATACAGTCAAATAGTCAAAAATATCTACACACTCACTTGTCAAAAATATGTCAACAGACAATTCAGTATTTGTTTTAAAATATTACATATTATATGAGTGTGTAGATATTTTTGAGTATTTGCGTGTGTAGATGATCACCCTGAATGTGTACGTACATACTTTTGATCACATTGCGTGCTCAGATATATCTGCTGCTGACTGTACCTAAATTCGATTGGATTCGCCGTCATTTCAACCCTAACATGATCCCCGATCGTTAACCCTAAAATGGGAGAACTTTACCTTTACAATATGTTCAATTTATTCCGTGTTACAATGTTGCCTAACGGTTTGAATGTGATAGTTCTTAAGTTTTTTTTTAAATTGTGACTCGACATATGATAGCACCCAGCTTGATGTTTAGTTTATAAGCCCGAGTGTGATCCATGAATGGATGTCATTGCCATTACAATTTATTAAAAGATTATTATTATTAAAAATTCAATATTATTTTAGCTTTCTTGTGGATGTCTCAGATATGATCGGAAAACAACCGATCGTATATCATATTTATTAATTTTCAAGTAGGTATATATTATTTATATTAACAAAATATAATTTATTCCATAATATTTTAATGAGCGAACGAATACACGAAACTGAAATCCTTGAAACTTCATAATATTGTTTGTAACTTAACAAGAGCAACTCTACTATGAATTTACAGCATCACGTTTAAATTTAAATTTAAATTTAAACGTGATGTTACGTGATGTTACGTGAAAACGTGATTTAAATTTAAACGTGATGCTAAAATTAAATTTAGGGCACAATATCTGACTTCGAGTTGTCTGAGTAGACGACTAAAAGTATACCACTGAAAGTAGCAGGCAGTGGTGTCCAGCCTGCCAATCCCTACACTGGATACATGTATACATATATACAGGTAGACCGTAAAGTTACTTAAGTCGCGTTTCGGGATCAACGTGTGAGTTATTTAACTGTAGTTACAGTCGGCTTCATTCACAAACCTCGCCCCGGCTTAACATCAGACGGAGTTCTGTTATACAAAAGTTATATCGTGCCCCAACAAAAACAAAAATTGAGCTGCAAAAACGACCTCCTTACATGTACAGACCGTGTAGTGCCTTAGTCGCATTACGGGATTAAAGTGTGAGTTACCCGTACCTACTAACTCGGCATAGTGTATCTGACTGCTACTTGCAGTTATTCAATTGTAGTAAAAGTCACCTTCACTCATGGACCACACTTCAGCCTAACATCAGGCGGGGTGCTGCCATTATGTCCAGTTACAATAAAAAAAATGTGCAAGATCCGCGAAAGTAGCACAGTAGCTTAGAAATCTCTTTTTCCGTTTTAATCGTGATAGAGTCAACAAGCGTGATTTGTGAGAAATTACATTTTGATACATGACAAAACTTTGTAAGTAATTTATGAAGGTGTGATATTATATACAAAGACAAGGATATACAAAGATCCTTATTCATAGCGGATAGGGTGTAGAATACAGTACGTGATGAATGTGATTTGAAAGATGTTGTAGTAACAAAGATCGAGAAAAGTAAGTCACGTTGATTAGGGCACATTAAAAAGATGGGTAAAAGGAGATCGACGAAAAAGATTTACCGATCCTAAAGATTGTACTTCCATTAAATCGAAGACATTTAAAAAAATCAGGGGTTCCGTTGAGTTTCTATGAAGAGAATAGTAGAAGTGAAGGAAGTAAGAGACCGCAGAAAGCGGAGCTCTGTAGTGTCTGCCTAACCCTGTGAGATTGGCGTCAAATTTAGTGATTAAAATTAGTCGCTATTTTAAAAAACTTTTTTTTCATCAAAACCACAAAAGTATTAATAATAAAGTAGTAGTAAATAAATTCAGCACAACAAATTATTTTATAGAGGAAATATTATTTTAGTATTTATGAAAATAATATAGTTCGTGTGATTTTTGGTTTTTGTATTTAAAATAATTTCTATTTTACAAGTATATTTTAACGTCCTAATTATCATTTATTGTTAAATTATTCGATATCATGGCGACCGTGGTGTAGTGGTAGTGCAATGGTCACGCAAACTGAGAGCACGGGTTAAAAACCACTAACCGGTACCAATGTTTCTTTGATATACGTATTAGTTTAGTCGCCCTGTTTCAATGATACAGGTACTTTAGTAGATTAATATAGTGATGTATATAAAATTAAAGTATATTACGTTTATCGATACCCCAAAGCAACAGAGAAAAATAAATAAAAAACTTTTGGTATTTCAAAACCACTTGCTGGTACCAATGTATTTTTGATATATGTACTTTAATCGCTCAGTTTCTATGATAGAAGCACGTCTAGTATAGACATGTAAATACATTACAAATTCTACTTAAGCATTTCAACTTTACTTGTAGATTGAATTATTAAATTCAACATGGCTCTTGACTAAATAATTTCAATTTGACAAGGAAACAAAAATGATAAAATCAGGGAATAGAGTCTGCGGCTAAATGTTGTAATTCTCTGAGGTAATGAAGGTTGTATGTAGGGCACTGTCCGCTTTATAGCCGGGACACAGATTCTTACACATTACAACCAAATTATTGTCCCTTAAGTGCCCGTATAACCCCAATGTGAGAACGCGTTATAAATTATTCACTGTTATAATAAATATATTGTATATTTTAAGGGAAGCGAGAAAGTTGTGTCGCCATCGTGGCAAATGGTGGCATTTACTCTGCCTAACCTCGTGGAATTGATATATTATGTTTATGACTTCTAAATATGACTCTCAAATAACTATAATACCGGCAAGCTACGATTATTATTTTTATGTTTTTTTATTAATTTATTTATTATTATCGATAAAGAATAATAAAGAATTTATAGATCTCATGTGAATGAATACGTTAAATAATGCAGGCCTAGGAGGGTGTTTGCCAACTAAATCGGAGACATCCTTAAGAAAGCTAGAGCCCAAACACATAGAGCTTGTATGAAAAGAATTGTGATTGTGAAGGAAGCGAGGGAGTTGTGTCAGGATCGTGGCAAGTGGCGCTCCATTGTCTCTGCATATCCCTGTGGGAAAAAGGCGTGACAAAAGGCGTAACTTGATTAATTGATTGATATTATTATTGAGAGCCAGAGGTGGCCCATTTATAAAGGCGATGGCTACGACAGTAAAATGACTGCTACTAGTTTTATCCACTAAGCCCTAATTGGAACCGGTGACTTTCCAAAAGCTTATCCTGAAACACGACTAGGTCATTTTACGGTCTGTACTCTTATAAGTATTGTTGTTACCCTGAGTCGTTATTTTTTTTTGGGACATATACTTTGGTGAAACTAGTACAAAGCCACAAAATGAGGTTTGTTGACTTCCGAAACTCGAATTTTCTCAAAGGTTTCGCGTGTAAAGTATAATTTATTACACTTTTATACGATTCAAAGTTTTATCTTGAATTCTGCTTTTTCAAGGCTCGTCCCAGTGTCTTCAGCCATGAATTATTTATGAGCTTTGATTTCAATACGATGAGAACAATTATACTATTATCTGCAAAATTTTCACATTATGGAAATATTTTGTAAATTGATATTGTTTTAGAAATAAAAAATTAACTTTATTCTCTAAATATAATATATTAAGGTTAAATTTAAAAAAATCCTTTTAATATGCTTTTTTAATTTATTTTTTAAATGATAATCCATTTACATTGTAACCTTCGTAGATACATTAAACTATTTTAAAATGTATATATGCAACTGTTAATACAATTAAGCCCAAGTCCCCATACAAAATGAATGATGTCCTTTAGTAAATTATGTGATCTTCATTCAAGAGAACTTTAAATATAATATTTTAGTGAAAAGCCTAATCCTTGTTCATATTTGCATATATTTAATTATACGTGTGGGTTGTTGACCTACATAATTACATACGAGCACTTTGTTTTTAATTAAATAATAACAATGTGTCGTAGGAGTTTTAATCCCGCAGACTTAATAACTTTTCACTACTACGTTTCAATTATATGTAAATTAGAAACAGGATTAAGTTATTATAGGAAAGGGTAGCATAGGTAATGTTTTTTTTATTGTAACGACAACTGTCCTTAACCCGACTAATAGTAAAGAGGTGCTTCTTCACGCATCGCTTGAAGAATCCAAGGTTATAGGAAGGGGGAACACATGGGGTGTTTCTCAAGCATTCCACTTGTTGATTGTTCTACAAAGAAACGACGCATCGAATCTTTTAGTTCGACTGCTGATTCTGTTGACACAATGTGAATGCTTCTCCAAGGGATTTACAGTATAAAAGTCTATACTGTATGCAGAGAACACGCGAACACTGGAGGCCCTCTGCAAGGCTTCGATGCTTTGAAAAAAGGGAAAATATGAATACACAAATTTTATGCGGCTTCCTATCGCGTTTATATTTTTCCGACGTTTTAAATTTTTATTAATCAATGTTCGCGCAAAATCTAAGGAAATACTACGTGCAAATATATCGACCGATAACTTAAAGATAACTTTCTGAATTCAAATGTAAAAAGTAAGATGAACTCTTACCAGGCTTTATTTACTCAACAAATTCGAAAAACAGGTCGGATTAACTACAAACTCTTATCAGAACTTTATAAATGACTTTCATATAATGTACGTCTAACATTTAAAAATCCCTTATTTGTAAGGATTTTGTAATCAGAGATACAGTTTTTTAGTATTTTTTTTATCAAAATATAAAAAATAACCAATTTTTGACCAAATCGGAGACATCCTTAAGAAAGCTGAGTTGCCCAGTACCCATAGCCGTACAGCTTGTATGAAGAGAATTGTGGATGTGACGGAAGCGAGGGAGTTGTTTGTTTAAGTGGTGCTCCATTGTCTCTGCCTATCCCTGTGGGATAATGGCGTGACAACTTGATTTGATTAATTTGATTATAACCAAAATAGTAAAAAGTAGATATCATTTTAAAAAATATATTATCCACGCTACAAGATAGTTTAAAAATTTCTAAATTTAAAAGAGTAATTTGTTAAATTAAATTATCAAAATGGTATTGGCACTAAATATTTTGTAGGTGATACATTTTCAAAAACTTTTTTTTAACTATATTTATAAATAGCGTGATCATTTGCGACTACATTTAAATACATTATAACACATACTATTGGGTTATGTTCTTAACCTTTTATAAATAAATCTACGCAATAAATATATTTAAAACGTCAAACCTTAATAAATAAAACCTTACGTTGCTTCTGAACTGAACAAGACATATGTTTGTGTAATAGGCTTAAGGAATTATATGAAATCTAATGAAAAAAGTTCGGGAAATATTTTGTTCAATCTTATATTTAAAGGCTTTTGGAATATTTTTTTATAATACTTACCATAGACTATTTTTATTATATGAATAATAGCATTATAGGCGTGGTGTAGTGGCAGTGCAATGGTTACGCAAACAGAGAACACAGGTTCAACCCCATGATATATCTACTTTGGTTGTCCTGTTTCTATGATACAAGCACTTTAGTAGCTTAGTATAAAAATGTAAATTTAAAAAATGTGATGAATTTTTAACGTAATACCCAGTTTTATTAAAACTAAACTGAAACGACCGTTTTAGGACCAAATACAAAATGTATATTTGAAACAAATACCTTTTATGAAACACGCACGCTACATAGTATAGGAAGAAAAATTCACGAACCTTTACAACAAGCGCTTCAACTTCCTGATCGTAACGAAGTGAAAAATGTAATTTTCCACAGAATTCCAACTCGGCGCTGTCAGTAGACGATTGACGGACCAATTCGTTCTTGTAAAGTTCCGGCTGTCAACAAAATAATAACATTATTACATAATATAGTATTGATCAATCAATCAAAATATCACGCGTTTTTCCCACAGGGGTTGGCAGAGACAATGAAACGCCACGATCCTGACACAACTCCCACGTTTCCTTCACATTTACAATTCTCTTCATACAAGCTCCATTATATTATTACATTCATTTTTCTTATTGAGAAACAGATAAAATTAAAAATATAAATATTATCTCCATCTTATGACCTTGGATCCTTCAAGCGATGCGTGAAGAAGCACCTTCGTCGTCACTCTTGGACCTCCTCTTGCTTTTCATCAGGCGGGACGAGGTCAGATGTCGTGTCACAATAAAAAAAAATGTATTTATGTGTAAAGCAATTTAACTATAAATGAAATATTTCATCTAATGACGTCACATCACCCTGCCTGATATTAAGCGGGAGTGCGGTCCATTAATAAAGGTCACTGCTTCTATATTTCAATAACTGTAATAGTCACATACACTATGCCGGCCTAATTGAAACTGACAACTTACAAGCAAATATCCGCCTCATTTTATTTTATTAACAAATATTTGCACCGACCGGGAATCGAACCCGGGACTTTACGCGTAACAAATCGGTGAGCTAACCAATCGGCCACGCCTGTCGTCATCTTTGCCTGCCTCACTTTGGTGTAAGCAAGGGAAGGCTGACAAGACGTTTATTTTTACATTCGCCGTAGTGATGGCCGGACAAACCTTACAATAAGTCGATTAATAAAAAAATATCGCACAGTTGCCTAGTGCCCATAACCACAGGGCCGGTATGAGGAGAATTGTGGATGTGAAAGAAGCAAGGGAGTTGTGTAAGGATCGTGGTAAGTTGCGCTCCATTGTCTCTGCCTATCCCTGTGGGAAAATGGCGTGACAATTTGATTTGATTTGATTAATTGATATCGCACATGGTTTCTAATATTTGCAGTACAGCTAAAACTAAGTCATAAATGAGAAAGTCACCCACAAGTGAGACAAAACACGATTTCAATGGAATAATCTCTTTGTAACTACGATATTACTTGAAACTCGGAACCTCAACCTGTACAGTAGAACCTCATCAATAGCACTTAAACAATGAATCTGAAGTCACTCTAGAAGTCCATTAGTACTTAATCGTAGACTGACTTTGGATTGAATAGAAATCGTCTACCGTGGTTTCAGATTTGTCTAGTCTTTCATACAATTAAATGAAATTCAAAGGATACTTCTAGAAAGTTTTATAGGAAAATTAAATAAACTTAATGTTATTTGCTCGAAGAACCGACAACCGATGGAGAAGAAAGGTTCTAGAGTGAAGACCACGAACCGGAATACGTAACGTAGGTAGGTGGACTGACGACATAATGAAAGTCACAGATAACCAATGGATGCAACTGGCATCTTGTCGTTCGGAATGGCGTTCTAAGGTTCAGCAGTGGACGCTTTCTGGCTGATGATGATGATGATTTTTTTTTCATTTCATATGACAAGAATGGGAGACACTGGTGCCCAGTCTGCCGATCCGGGGTAGTACAACCACTTACAAGTATACAGACTGTGAAGTGATTTAGTCGTATTTTGGGATCAGCTTGAAGTTGCCGGTTTCAATTAGGGCATAGATGGATTAACTAAAGTATGTGTCACCTTCATTCAAGGACTGTATTCCAGTTTAACATCAGACAAGGTGTTGTCATATGTCGAGTCACAATAAAAATAATTAAAAATCACGAACTGTTTGACTGTCACTCCTAAAATAATACGTGCAATCGTAAACAACCTATAAAGACATTTCAATTTGTGGTTTAATGAAAACCTCACAGTTAAATGCCTTTAAGATTTTAGGCGGTTATTTTATTAGTTTCCTCACAAGATGTCGGGTGTCGCGGCCATAAAATAAGTCGTAACAAAAAGCACAATTTACAATCTTTCATTATTCATTCTGCGTCATAAAATCTACATCCCGCAATGAAATTTTAATAGCCACAAAAAATACTTGAAATTTTGCACGTCGTTTTCGAAACGTTTTGATAATGGGAAATGTTCAGTTGAGTGGTTAGAAGTTGGGTTACGCGTTACAAAGCTTTTTTGTTTATTATTTATGAGTGTTTTGCAATAATCTCTTGTAGGCACTATAAAGGAGGTATTGTTTTTTTTTATTGTGACTTGACATATGACAGCACCCGCTTGATGTTAAGCTGGAGTGTGGTCCATGAATTGATGTCACTGCTACTACAACTCAATAAATGTAAGTAGCAATCACATCCACTATGCTGGCCTAGTTGGAACCGGCAACTTACAAGCTGATCCCAAAACGCGACCAAATCACTTTACGGTCTGTATACCCCGGAACTGCAGACTGGGTACCACTGCCCATCACTCTTTAAAAACCAGCAAATATCCACCTCTTTTTTTATTACCGAAAATTTGCAATTTTTATATAATAACTAAATATTACAAATAAAAGCGCAACAAACCAATCCTAACCGTTCGTCCACGACTGCCGTACTTGTGATGCGCTATTTATTCGGAAATAAAACAAGTCCAGGTGAAATTCCACAGTGCGGAATCGCATGGGAGTTCTATGGGTACGAGTAATCGAACGTGGGTTTGTGTTTAGCAATCAGATTTTACCTATACTTAATATAATTTGTATTTTTCCAACTGAATCAAAAACATCCTTAGGAAGGCTGGGGTGTCTAGTTTCCATAACCGTAGAGCTTGTATGAAAAGAATTGTGGATGTGAAGCGCTCCATTTTCTCTGCCTATACTTGTGGCCTATAATTGCCAAGTTAATTGATTGATTGATAATAATCTGAAATCTGAATTGACTACTGCTTTTAAAGAGTAAAAAGCGTATATGATATCTACGCCCCTTTAGCACTTTTTAAAATAAACATTCTGTGGCGTTGATACAGTAAATACTCGGCCATCTCTTAAATCTGACAAGAGCCGTCAATCAAAATGCCTTACAATGTAGGCAACTGTTATCTAAAATGTTTGAGCACAATTGTATTGTTAGTTTTGTTGGACATTATCTATCTGGCTTTACAACTGTCTGTTTGAATGTAATGTTAACTCGCACAATGTGTATAAGATAATAATTTTATTACACTATTTAGCACTGGCTAGTACTCTTTGCCAACAAGACCCAGACCAAATATCCGCCTCCTTTTTATTTTATTAACAACATCAAATATTATCATATTTCAATTATCATTGAAACAATTATTTATTTCATGAATTCAACAAATTTTATGCAGCCTACTATCGCGTTTATTAGTTATCGATTTTACAATATTTTATTTTTTTTCCGACGTTTCGAGAGCTTTGCAAACATCGTGGTCACGGAGACTGAAAATAAACGCGATAGTTAGCTGCATAAAATTTGTTTAATTCATTATTCAATGTTCGCGCAATATGTAAGAAAATACTAATAATTATTTACTATGTAATTATTTATTTGTTAAATATTTTGTTTAACAAATAAATGAAACTCCGGGGAACTCCCGGGAATATAACCCGGGAGTTTCCGCGTAACGGACTCGTGTGTTCACGCACGTCTTTCGTCTAAAATTAATTATGCTTATTGAAATAAAATGTATTATAAATCATTTCAGATAGGATTCCCGATCAGTGCAAATATATGTTTTAGCTTTTATTTGTAATATTTTTAAATAATTTTTAATTTAATGTTTATTGTATTCGTAATGCATTGGTTACGCAAACCGAGAGCACAGGTTCAAAACCACTTGCCGGCAACCAATGTGTCTTTGATACATGTACTTTGGTTATCCTGTTTCTATGATACAAGCACTTTAGTACCTTATTATAGAATGGTAAATACAATAAAAAATGTACATAATATAATAAAGTATGTGAACAAACAAAAATATCTAGTGGAAAAAACCAATCTCTAAGAATGCAGAAAATTAGTTATCTATTTATATGGGGAAGGAAAACTACAAACGTAAAGTGTCCTTGTATCTATTTTTGTTACAGCCTTGAGTATCCTGTAAACATTCGTATATTAAGGCTGTTTAGAAAATGACCGGAAAACTCATGAAAATTATATTTTGTTTTAAGTCAATGTAACTTTCCTTTTTAAATTTGTTGTGTAAATAAGAAAAACAAGTTATGTATAAGTTAGGTTAAGTGAGATGGATACGACTGCTACTTACAGTTAACTGTAGTAGCATTCATTCGCCTTCACTTATAGATTGAACTTCACCATAACATCAGGCGGGGCGCTGTCATATGCCGAGCCACTTCAAAAAAGTATTAATCATCATCATCATCAAATAGACGAACGTGGTGTAGCGGGGGTGCAATGGCTACGTAAGCCGAATGGCACGGGTTCGAAACCACTCGGTACCAATGTAACTTTGATATATGTACTTTAGTTGTCATGTTTCTATGATACAAGCACTTTAGTAGCTTAGTATAGAAATGTATAATAAAAAAAAATTATTAAAAATATTCACGCCTTTTTCTCACAGGGATAGGCAGAGACAATAGAGCGCCACATGCCACGAATAATATATTTAATATTAAAAAATGTTCGGAGTAGAACAATCGACAAGTGGAATGCTTTACCAGCCCATGTGTTTTCTCCGTCCAATAACCTTGGATCCTTCAAGCGATGCGTAAAGAAGCACCTTTGGCCGGCATAGTGATGGTGACTTGGGCAGCCGTGAAGACTCGGTTTTCGCAGTCGTCGGCACTCTTGGACCTCTTTTTGCTTGCCATCAGACGGGTTAAGGAGTGACAGTAAAAAAATGAATTGGATCGTTTAGGAACATAATAATATTGAAATAAATTTCTATGTATTAAATAACGTTTTTTGTTAATGTGCGAATAAAAACCGTAATCAATCATGGATTGTAAGTTCATCGCTTATTGATCGTTATTCATTTTGTCATCCAACCAAAGCAAATTACAGTTTAATAATTTCATTTCCTCTTTACAAGGACTCTTCTTTACAATTTTCCTCTTTATTTTTTTTATTAACATTTCTATACTAAGCTACTAAAGTGGTTGTATTACAAAAAAAGAACAACCAAAGTATATATTATATATATTAAAGATACATTGGTACCGGCAAATGGTTTTGAACCCGTGCTCTCGGTTTGCGTAACCATTGCACTGCCACTACACCACGGTCGCCTGAGGACTACCACTTTCTGAACATGATTACCAAGTTTACTGAACATAAAGCGACTAAGACGCGTTTCGGGATAATTTTGATAATTGCCTAACCTAATTTCAGTTAGGCTGGCATAATGAGTGCTTTTGCTAATTGCAAACTTTGCTACTTGTGTAACTGTAGTTAGTAGCAATCGCCTCCATTCATGGACCACAACCAAGCTCGTACAACATGTTGGCCATTAACATGTAGAAACATTTACAACTTGTATTGTATTCCTAAATGAAAACCATAATAAAAAAGACAAATAGAGAATGGCTAGTAGTCATACTTTCAGTTTCTTAATAAAGTGTAAGACAGAATAAAAATAATATTAAAATGATATTCGAGTTAAAATAACTAAGTTTAAATAATATGTATGTATGAATTAATACATCCTAATTCTACATAGTATTTTCTTAGATATCCCGCGAAAATTGATTAATGAAATTGTTTTTTTATATTTTACATTTTTGTTTTTTATTCCGACGTTTCGAGATCTTTGCAGCCATCGTGGTCAATCCTATTGGTTGATGCTGTTATATATACAATATTGCATAGGTGTTAACTACATAAACATAAAAAAATACATAAATTAAATAACTACTTATACAATACACAATAAATTTTGCCTATTTATAATAAATGTTAGTTAAATTACATTTATGTTTCTAAATATTCACAACGTATAATAATGATGTTTAATGAATGCTTTGACCAAGCGTAGGTATTCATGTCATTTTATCAATTACAAATTGAAAATCGTTTTTGTATCTTTAAAGAAAATTCTTATGAGATTTTCTTATGAGACACCCGACGGCATGGCTGTGGAAACTTGGCAGATCTCTGGTGTGGGACGCGACTTGTGTAGACGCATTAGACCCATCTCACATGCGCTTAACGAGGTTGTCGTTAAGCGTGGGAAGTGCGGCGATGTCTACCGAGAATCTCTAGCTGCTTAAATACCTAACCTTAAATACGTAACCTCGGTACTAGTTACGGATTTGCGCCGTTTAGGGTCGAGTTGACCAAGCGGCTGACGGAGAAGAAGGCCGGCAATTATTTCTGCCAACGTATTAGCCTTGCTATACAAAGGGGAAATGTTGCCAGTCTCCTTGGAACTATCTCTGATGTGACGGCATCAGACAATATTTTTTATTTATAGTTAAATTATTGTTATTATACTTTTAATTTTATCGTAATAAATAAATGATAGATATTTAACAATATTTGTTTTTCAAGAAATGACTGTACTAGTAAGTGCTGGACGACTATGACATAATCAAAACGTCATGAACCAAGCTTAGACATATGGTGAACAAACCGCTTTGACACATTAGTGGGTATGGTTTTGCGTCGTATACTTTTGGTTGTGCGAAAATGGCTGATTTTGTGCCAAATAATCGTCATTTGCGGTGATGCTTTTCTTCTTTCATTCGAAGAAAACGGCGGCTGAAGCGCATCGAGAACTCCAAAAAGTTTACGGAGATGCTGCTCTAAGTGAAACAACAGCGAGAACTTAGTATGTAGAACAAACGAATAAATAGTAATAAAAGAAACAAACGAAAAATATCAAAGTACCCAAATTCCAATCCATGTTTCAGTTTATACTGAAGGGATAATATAATCATGGTTCAATATATACGTACATTTAGTACATTCAGTTGATGTCACAGAGCATATATTATTAGACGACGTTTACAAAGGCATTATAATAAAATTATACATCCGATCCGGGGTAGTACCACCACCTACAAGTATAAAAACCGTGAAGAGACATAGTCGCGTTTCAGGATCAGCTTGTAAGTTGCCGGCATAGTAAATGCGACTGTTACTTACACTTACTTAACTGTAGCAGTCATCTTCATTCATGGAGGTCATGATATGAATGAAAGTTTTGTAACAAAATTTTAAGTATTGGTGCAATAAATAATTTAAATAAACCGCACTCCAGCTTAACATCAGGCTAAGGTGCTGTCATATGATTAGATTTTTTTTATTGTGACTCGACATATGAAAGCACCCCGCTTGATGTTAAGCTGGATTGTGGTCAATGAATGGATGTCACTGGTATTACCATTCAATAACTGTGAGTAACAATCACATCCACTATGCCGGCCTAGTTGGAACCGGCAATTTACAAGCTGATCCTGAAACGCGACCAAATTACTTCACGGTTTGTATACTTGTAAGCTACATAAAATAATATTTTGTATTGCCTAATTGAAAGCTAATGCCGTTACCTGGAGTGCTTTTGTACGAAATTTCCGTTGTTGGTTTCTATCGGTTTATTTTCTATAGCACTATCAATCTGAAAGATATATTCATGAACACGACTCCCGCCGGCTGAAATCTGTCTATTGTGAAAGGTTGTAGACCTTTTCAGTGGATACAGTGCCACTTGTAGTTATTATGTTTGGAGATTTGTATGTGTTTGTTTTAGATTTTGTGTCGACAAAAGTATGCACTTGCGATCCTTAATATTATTTTATTCTATGAATACTTGATCTGTTCTTATTTTATCTATATACGCATATCAATCAATCAATCAAATTGTCACACCTTTTTCCCACATGGATAGGCAGAGACAATGAGCGCCACTTGCGATCCTAACACAACTCCCTCGCTTCCTTCACATTCACAATTCTCTTCATACAAGCTTTATGGTTATAGGCACTATGCAACATGCAACCCAGCTTTCTTGAGGATGTCTTTGATTTGGTCGGCAAACACCCTCCTGGGCCTGCCTCGTTTAACGCATCAATTCACATGACATTTATAAATTCTTTCCGTCAATCTACTTTCACTTATCCTTTCCATGTGCGCAAACAATCGAAGCATTCCTTTACTAATCCTTGTCACTACATCCAATTACTTTATCAATTTTAAATTATATATACGTATATTATTTAAAAAAAATATTTTTTGACAAGATTGGAGGCATTCTCAAGAAAGCTGCGTTGCTTATTGCTCTTAATAATAATAGAGCTTGTATGAAGAGGATGGTAGATGTGAGGGAAGCGAAGGAGTTGTGCCAGGATCGTAGCAAATGGCGGTCCATTGTTTCCGCCTAACCCTGTTGAAAGAAAGCGTGAAAAATGGATTTATTTATTAGAATTATATAATATTTATTATAATATTATAATATATGACTAAATACACTTTTGAAATGATATGATTGCGGCCTTATTTTGAACGAAGCCTTTCTTCAGTCATAACCGTCACCATAGCAACAATGTAAAAGAGTACAAATATGATAATATAGTAAATAAATGCAAAGAAAGGGCGTAGTAGAAGGCACCAGACTGCGAAGAAGGTCGCATACGTTGGACCACATTAAGTCAGTTGTGAGGGATCCATTAAGTTCGCCTTTTGTAAACTACTTTGAAGTTATTTTGTGTAATAAAGAATATTTATTATTATTATTCACTGCATTAGTGTACCAAGTCCAAGGCATCTATGTAGATACACGTAATAGGAGAAGATTTATTTAACAAAACACTATCCGGTTAAAAAGCTTTTCTTATTATTGTGACAAAACATTTCATCCCTACCCGCCTGATGACAAACAAATGGAGATCCAAAAGTAACGACGATTAAAAACCGAGTCAGTTTATGGCTGTCTCAGTCTTCTGCTTCTTCACGCATCGCTTGAAGGATGCAAGGATGGAGAGAACACATGGGCTGGTAAAGCATTCACTTGTCAATTGTTCT
This sequence comes from Tinea trinotella, assembly GCA_905220615.1. NCBI lineage: Eukaryota > Metazoa > Arthropoda > Insecta > Lepidoptera > Tineidae > Tinea > Tinea trinotella. Next base: position 1,566,854 of record HG992326.1, read on the forward strand.
ACAAATTAAAGCTAGTTTCAGGCAAGTTATATAGCGGATTGTCGATTGTATGTGATGAACACATACGGAGACTGAAGTAGCTGTGAACTGACTCGGTTATCGAAAGTTTACAAACTCGCGATAGATTATAAACTATCGAAAATTAGTACGTTATAATATAAGCAGTATGCTTTAGTTCACAATTTATGGACAGTTTACAAATTCGCGATAGATTATAAACTAACGGTATTCACAATCATACGGTGACATATGTAATGGGTATATTTCTTAAACACTGCACTGTTGGGCATGTTAAAACGATAACCAAAATTAACGCAATAGTAAGCCGTTTGTTTAATCCAGCGGGGTTAGGTTAGGCATGTTAAAACGATAACCAAAATTAACGCAATAGTAAGCCGTTTGTTTAATCCAGCGGGGTTAGGTTAGGCATGTTAAAACGATAACCAAAATTAACGCAATAAATAGTAAGCCGTTTGTTTAATCCAGCGGGGTTAGGTTGGCAAGTTAAAACGATTATCGTCTCTCGTCGACAATTGGCAAAATAATAAAAGCTCAGCTAAATCCACCAAAATGAGACTATTGATGATAACGTGTCGTCGCACAGACGATTTTAGTTACAACGATTAATAGTCTCGTTTTATTGGATTTAGCCTAGCTTTTATTATTTTGACAATCATCGACGAGAGACGATAATCGTTTTAACTTGCCAACTTAACCCCGCTGGATTAAACAAACGGCTTACTATTGCGTTAATTTTGGTTATAGATTTTACTATTTTTTATTATTCCGACAAGGTCTCTCCGTGACCACGAACGCTGCAAAGCTCTCGAAACGTTGGAATAATGAAAAAAAAAGTAAAATCAATAACCAAAATAAACGCGTTAGTAAGCCGCATAAAATTTGTTTAAGTCATTAATTAATGTTCTTGCAAAATTTAAGAAAATGCTATCGTACTTTAATACATGTCCCTGTAGTCCATTGTCCCAGTTTATCCATTTACCTCAATGCGCCGTAAGTATAATAATCTGTTCTAAATTACCAGATCATTTATGTACTTCTTTTTGTTTGTTTCGTGAAAAAGAGGATAAAATTGTTTAATCAGGCACAAAAGGCTCTCCAAGCAGACAATAGACGGATTTGGGATATTCTCTTAACTCGAACGTGATTTAAAATTGATCTTGTATTATATTTTTTATTATTATTGTGACTCGACACATGACAGCACCCTGCCTGGTGTTAAGCTGGAATGGGGTCCATGAATAAAGGCGACTGCTACGTAAATAACTGCAGTCACATCCACTATGCCGGCCTAGTAGAAGACTATAGAAATCATCTTTCAGTTGCTATGACAACGATTTAAAAATCTCTTATAACACACATTAAAAAGATTTTTGATGCCTAAAAATTCATTTGTCAAATTAAAACGAAATCGATACCCTAGCCGCGCGTTCACACTCTCGCCGAGACAGTCCGAGGAAGGGCGAGCGCGAGAGTGTGAATGGAGGCGCTCGCTCTCCTCGGCCTGTCTCGGTGTTCCTCGCTAGCTCCCCGGCGGCTTTAAACAAAAATCCTCCGCAAGTCTCTTTCAAACTTCAAGCACCTGTTTATCGTTTGAAGAGGTCTTAGTAATATACAATTAAAGACTTATTATTTAAGCTGTTTATTTCACAGAAATATATATTTTATCCTTTAAGCTTTCTGTATATTGATATTGGGATTATCTCTGCTTTACTTGTGTAATTTAGATATTCCGAGAAAGATAATTAACAAGTATTAGTACTAGCTGAGCTGCCTAGTGTCATGCTGGTTATGACACTGGGCAGCTCTTGCTTGTATGAAGATAATTGTGGATGAGAGGGAAGCGAGGGAGTTGTGTCAAGACCGTGTTAAGTGGCGTTCCATTGTCTGTGGAATGAAGGCGTGATAATTTGATTGATTGATCGATTAAAAGTATTCCTTTGTTGGGATATGTAACAAATAAGAAGTTTTTAACATTTAAGGCGACCGTGGTGTAGTATGGTTACGCAAACCGAGAGCACGGGTTCATAACCAATTGCTGGTTTTAATGTATCTTTAATGTGGTTCATATCTTTGGTGTTTCTATGATACAAGCACTTTAGTAGCTTAGTATAAATATAAAAAATAAAATATGTATATTGTTACAGCTGCCGCCTGGCCATTATGTTAGTTACATGATGTTAGCCTACATCCACTATGCCGGCAACTTTCAAGCTAATCCCTGAGCTCGCTTAATGGCCTATACACTTCTACTGATTTTAGGCCGCAACAAATACTCGTTACCAATGATATTAAAGGAAAAGATATGTAACACGCGCTCCCAACAATTAGGAGTTTAATTTACATATTATGATTAATTACAAGTATACAGACCGTAAAGTGACTTAGTCACGTTTCGGGATCAGCTTGTAAGTTGCCGGCATAGTAGACGTGACTGCTACTTACAGTTAGTTGACTGGAGTAGGACCGCACTCCAGCTTAACATCAGGCGGGGTGCTGTAATATGTCGAGTCACAATTTTCATTTAATCACTAATACTTGCATGGGTAACGCATTAACCTATTTATTTCAAACTGAATACTAACCTTAATAAGTCCAATTGAAGAATCAGCTCGTTCCAGACTACAGATGCTGAACTGGATCGAAGGTAAGTCCAAACGGTGCGACAATTGCCTTTGAAAGGTTTGATGGCGGGTCGGCACTATTGGCAACGTTGTCTGTCTTAAAACCTACGACAACAAAAAATACGTTTAGTGCTAACATTAGTATGTTTAAAATGGCCGTCATAGTGACGGCGACTGAGTCGTCGTCACTCTTGGACTCCCTCTTGCTTTCATTATCATCAGGCAGGTCGATGTCAGATGTCGTGTCACAATAAAAAAATGTGAGGCAAGCGATAGAGTTGTCTGGGTATCCCAGTGTTTTTATATTATTGTGACTCGACATATGACAGCACCCCGCCTGATGTTAAGCTGGAGTGCGGTCGATGAATGGAGATAACTGCTACTACAGTTCAATGACTGAGGTTGAAGTACATTGGTTGTCCTGTTTCTATGATACAAGCACTTTAGTAGCATAGTATAGAAAAGTTAATTAAAAAAAAAATAGTAGACAAAAAATAAATTGTTTTTTTATCTCAAATAACTAAAACAATTTATTGCACTAAGTAAAACATCGTACTGGTTCGAAATTATGCATCCTAATAAAGGGTGAAAACAGCTTTCATTAGCGTTGTTTTAAAACATAGTACTTTATTATTTAAAACAACGCTAATACTAACATCTAGGTACGTTAAATACAAAGCAGCACGTGTATGAAGTCCCTCAGTGCATAAATTACTGGAGAGAGGGAATTTATTTATGTAAAACGAAATGGTTTTGCATCAACATTTCCACGTGTAGGGAACGACGTATACCTCGGCTGTTTATAACTTGTCGACTATGTAAACAAACCATCATATTGATGTCCATGGTTTAATGACAAGATTAGTGAATTTTATGCGGCTTACTATCGCGTTTACTTTCGTTTCGATTTTACAATTGTTAATTATTGCGACGTTTCGAGAGCTTTGCAGCTATCATAGTCACGGAGAGATTGAGGTGTTGGTCGTCCTATTGGTTGATGCTGTAATTGTTTCCAAAACTACCCCGTTTCATGTTTTGATTTTGTTTTTCTGTTACAGGTTTGATTCAATTTTTTGCAAAAATAACTGACGGTGTCATCTGGTTTGGCAGGTGTTAGATAATTTGGTTTTAGATAATTGACGTTAGTGATTGGATTAATGCGAATAATAAGGAAAATGAAATCTAAATTTTGTTGTTCATTTTTTTGGGTAAGGGGCAGTGGTCCAACTGCTCTGTCCAACTAGTTGGACCACGGGCCTTCACTAGGGGTCGTGGTCCAACTATTTATAAAGTTGGACCACGGGCCTTCACCTAGGGGTCGTGGTCCAACTATAGTTGGAACAACATTTTTTTTTAGTTCTGAGGGACTATTTATTTAAAAACGGATTAGTACGAGTAGGATTTGCGCCACAAGGATTCTGTATTTAATTAGATACCTAGCTAATTAAATACAGATATCTTCTAACAAAAATAAACGTTTTGTTTTTCAAAAAGTTTTAATAACAATTAAATAGACTCTATAGGGCTATACTTTATTTACATGCTCCCCAAGAATCTTAGATCTTAGTTTCCTTCCTTATAAATATATTATAATACTAGCTGTGCCCACGGTTTCACCCGCGCAAAATTAGGTTCATAAGAAAAGAGGAGGTTCTCAATTCGACTGTATATACTTTTTTTGTATTTATAACTAGATAACTTATATAAAAATGAGAGACGGAAATAAAAATAAACAGAGGAAAATTTCAAACAGCTGAAACTATAGTCAATAGAAACTATAGAACAAAATATATATATTTTTAATTAAAAGTCACCTATATTACTTCTGATACCTCCTAGAATATGTGTACAAAGTTCAGTAGTTTTCGCGTGAAAGCGTAACAAACATCCATTCATCCATACTCACAAACTTTCGCGTTTATAATATACTAGCTGCGTAATTCGGCGTTGCCCGGGTCAAAATACATCGCACGCATAATTGTTAAATAATCAGTTTTTCTATTATATATGTATAATCTTTATACCTACTAGTGTATATAAAATTAATTCATTATATAATAAAATGTTTTATTTCATATTTATATTTTAGTCAGACTTTGTAAGAAGAAACAGGTAAGTACTAACTGACGACGTGAAGTTCCTGCCTCTTCGCTCAGAAAAAATGATCGAGGGCATTGTGCATAAAGATTACCCACTTTAAAATACCTTAAACGTTTGAGGTTTAATTTTAAACAATACTAAAATTAGAATTCTTATGACATATTCTAAGTAGCCTTTCAACTAATTATAATATTATAATTAATCTAATTTTTTAGGCCGGCATAGTGGCGGCGGCTGGGGCAGCCGGGAACTGACTCGGTTGTTCCAGTCGTCGTCACTCTTGGACCTCCTCTTGCTTATCATCAGGCGAGTCGAGGTCAGATGTCGTGTCACAATAAAAAAAAAAAAAATCATGTGCCTAGATATTAAATTCGTGATATCTCTTAAATCGGATCTTACATATCCGATTTTTTTAATTCAATAAAGTAATTTATTTGGATTAGTATTAATTCCAAATATATATGCTATCGCGGACTTTTTTTGTAGATTTTAATGTGTTCTTTAAAATTTGTAAAACATTATTTTGTTCTATCGTCAATAGTTTTCGCAGCGTACGCGATGTAACGAATATATGAGTAATTTTTTTACACCTTAGGTTACGTTATTCGAGATTTCGTACAGAACCCTAGATTTTTTGGAAATCCAAAATAGCCTATGTTACTCACGAATATAGCTTTCTAACGGTGAAAGAATTTTTGGAATCGGCACAATAGTTTTTAAGTTTATTCGTTACAAACATACACACACACACAAAAATAAAAAAATTTCCTCTTTATAATATTAGTATAGAAGTAAGGATAATAACAGTAATAAAAAGTATAAGTCCAACTTGTTAATTCATCGCAATTTATCTAACGCATGCCCCACATTTATATCCCTTCTGATTAATTGTTGCTGAATTTCTTGAATATAATTGTCATTATTTATTTGTACCTTATGTCTGTTATGTGTGATTGATGTTACACTAAAATTTTCTAAAACATTCAATAGGCGTAGTATTGTTAAATTTTTTGCATTGATGCGCCGACATAGTTTTGCATGAGAGCTTTCTAAAATATTATTCGATCTGTGCCTTTCCTTAAATACGCTTATTACGTGGCAAAATTTTTCAAAATTAGTTTTAATCCAATAACGCTCTATATATTTAATCAGTTTGTTAGAGCCATTACCACTCTCCTCTTTAATGTAATTCCATCCTTCTAAAATATTTTCAGCCGGCAACAGTGGTAAAACTGAGCATAACGATATAGTTCTTTTGTCTCTTTTGGACTTCGTTTTTGAAAGGCCCAATGCCTTTGCTTTTCTCCAAATACATTGTGTCCAATGGTAGTAACAACCTACAATTTTAATTTTAGGACAAAATTCTTTAATACTATTTAGAATTGACACTTCAAAGTCGCAATGAAATATTTGTGGGTTCCAATTTAATTGGGATTTTAGGATTTCGAATAAAGTGAAATATGTTGATTGTTTTTTGTTGCTCAACAAAGCATAAGCTAAGGGCGCAACATTAGTTGTATCACTTGTGCTTCCCAGTTCGCCAAATATACTAAATAATTGTATAAACGGTGCGGGGCAACAGTTAAAGGTCCCGTCTCCGAAAAACTCATTTAAATTGCCCATTAGATATCTAGCTGTTAAAGAACAAAAAACTATTATACGTGTTTGTTCAAAAAAATAATCTGCAAGTAAAAAGTTTTGAAATTTTAAAGGTATTTCCACTTCTTCCACATTACGAAATATTGTTTTTGAAGTACCAAGAGATTGGTTTCTGGTATTATAAAGGCTATGTTTTAAATTTGAATATGATGGGAATGCAGTTAAAACGTCGTATGTAGAGTTTTTGTATTTGTTCAAAGTATCGCTATATAATTTTGTAATCGGTTCATCCGAAACCGTAACTTGGTTTTTTAGTTCATCTATTGCAAGTGATATTTCATTTTCAACATCACTTCCAGTACACTGTTCAGAATGATGGTTTTTTTTCAAAACTTTCTTCTCTGCCTAAAATTAGAGAAAAACGTATATTAATTATATACATACCGTTTTGTTCGATTTCATACAACATTTTATTACAACTAAAAAAACACCACAAGGTTTTGGCATTTTTCATATTACATTTCACGTTTATTATTTTTTTTAATTCGTCTCTATTTTTACGAAATTTATTTAAACAATAATCACAAATTTTTAAAAATTCACACATCAATATTGCTTTCGAATCATCGGCATACATATCTACCCATATATCACAATTAATTTATTTTTAAGGTTCTACTATAAATATACAGTTTAATACGTACATCAACGGTTATCGATCCCTTGCAACTTATTTTCTTTTTATTTGCGCATCTCCAATACGTATTTCCGCTTTTGTAAACACGAACTTTATAGTATTGATGGCCATCCTGTAGCATCACTGTTCCACCTTTTCGTTGTACATAAAAACACGCAGCCTTATCGTCCATTTTTTTTTGTTGTATTAGATATAATGCAAATACTTAATAATTAGTTTATTTCTTTTATGTAATAAAAATTATTTACTGTCAATAAATTGTGACAACATTATGACAAATGAAGAAGTTCTATTTAATAACAGCCAGTACCTTTACTACAAAAAAAATGTTTGCTTCCAAATCAGCAACAATTAATCACAGGTGATTCATCTATTGCAATCTCCAAAATATTCTCATGTTTAAAAAGTAGAAGTAGAAGTTTTTGTTGAGATAAATAAATAAATAACTGACTTGGTTTACCATGAGATCTCACCATTTTTTGTGGCGGACGACTTGCCATTTCTTACATTTTATATTTTTCTTGGGGGGCATATAAATAAAGTATAGCCCGAGTCTATTTAATTGTAATTAAAACTTTTGAAAAAAAATCTGTATTTAATTAGTTAGGTATCTAATTAAATACAGAATCCTTGTGGCGCAAATCCTACTCGTACTAATCCGTTTTTAAATAAATAGTCCCTCAGAACTAAAAAAAAATGTTGTTCCAACTATAGTTGGACCACGACCCCTAGGTGAAGGCCCGTGGTCCAACTTTATAAATAGTTGGACCACGACCCCTAGTGTAGGCCCGTGGTCCAACTAGTTGGACAGAGCAGTTGGACCACTGCCCCTTACCCATTTTTTTTATGGTACAGGCAAAATTACGAAATTACGGAGTTACATTATTCATACAAAAACACATTTTTCAAATAAAAAAATTCATATAAATAAATGTTTGGCAATGTTACAGCACCCCCTCTAAATTAATTTATAAAAACCACTCTTTAGTATCAGCAGTTGGTTGCCAACAGGGCGATCCACTCGGTCCTGCCATCTTCAGTTTAACAATTCACAAGATCATAAGCAGCGTAAATTCAAAATTTAATTTATGGTATCTCGATGATGGCACGATTGCAGGAAATGCAGATACAGTTTTTGGCGATTTAAAAAAAATTATAAACGATTTTAGGACCATTGGTTTAGAGCTAAATTTTACGAAATGCGAACTGTATCTTTCCAATTTATTAACACCTGGCGAACAATCTAAAATTATTTCCATTTTTAATAGTCTGGCACCCAATATAAAATTTTTAAACGACGAAACCCTTCGACTTCTAGGATCACCAATCCTTGATAAATCGATTCAAATTTACGTTCAGGAACAATTAACAAAATTTAACTCAACTTCAGAACGCTTATTCCAAATTCAACCACACATGGTACTTTTTATCATCCGATTTTGTTTGTTTGCCCCTAAATTTACATATGTACTCCGATGCTCCCAACTTTGGAAATTTCCCAATGAACTACTATTACTAGACAAACTTTTACAAAATACACTAACAGAAATACTAAATTGTCCAATGAACGACCGTACATGGGCCCAGGCCTCACTGCCAATTCGGTTTGGAGGTCTGAGGGAACTCGCAAAATTTCTAGTGTAGCACTGCCAGCGTTTCTGTCGTCAGTATATAGTACTGTCGAGCTCTACGGGAGCATCACAAACCCATCTTTGGGTTCCGTGGAGCCGGCGTACATGTCGGATGCCAGAGATGCCTGGTCAGTTGCGTGCCCCGATATTTCGCTACCAATTTCACCAAAATTTCAACGACTATGGGACGAGCCGCTCTGCAAAATGGTAATGGAAGATATATTATCTTCCAGTAACATGAGAGAGCGGGCTCGCCTCATAGCCGTCTCTACTAGGGAGTCGGGTTTCTGGTTGCAGGCTTTTCCGTCTGCATCGGTTGGGACACTCCTTGACAGTAATACCCTGACCCTGGCGGTATGTCTTCGTCTCGGAGCCCGGACTGTCCATCAACACCAGTGTCGGTGCGGAGAACCGGTGGATAATCTTGGACACCACAGGCTTTCTTGTGCCAGAAGTGCCGGTCGCATTCCCCGTCACGCGGCACTCAACGATATCATCCGAAGGGCTCTTGTCACTGTTGGAGTGCCCGCAATTTTAGAACCCTGTGGTATTGCGCGGAGCGATGGCAAGAGACCTGACGGAATGACTGTTGGGCCATGGAAGCTTGGCAGGTCTTTGGTGTGGGATGCGACTTGTGTAGATACATTAGCCCCATCTCACATCCAAGCGACTTCGTTAAGCGCGGGAAGTGCGGCGATTTCTGCTGAGAACCTCAAGTTGCGCAAATACGCTAACCTCGGTACTGGTTACGAATTTGCGCCGTTTGGGGTCGAGACGAAGGGCCCTTGGGGACCATCAGCTAAGCGCCTGGCCAGGGAGTTGTCCAGGCGGCTGACGGAGAAGTCTGGAGACAGGAAGGCTGGCAATTATTTTTGCCAACGTATTAGCCTTGCTATACAAAAGGGAAATGTTGCCAGTCTCCTTGGGACTATCTCTGATGCGACGTCATTGGATGATATTTTCTATTTATAGTTTAATTATTACTTTTAATGTAGGGTTTAAGTTTGCAAAATAATAATAAAAAGATCACAAAAGTAATTTATTGAGATAAATTAATATTAGGATCGCGTTAATTTCGGTTTTGATTTTACAGTTTTTAATAGTAAGCCGCATAAAGTTTGTTTAATTCATTAATCAATGTTCGCACAAAATCTATTAGCCAATGGTTTAAAGAATTTAAATTTTTTTCTGGTTTTTCAACTAATAAAAAAGGCATTTTAGTTGCATTGCCATTCAGCCGTGAATAAGAAGGGAACTTCACAAAATTTTTTGGTCTACAAATGGCAAATTTGTAAACACGGAAATCTTTGCCAGTATGATAATTTCTAATATAGTGGTTGTTTACATAAGCCACAAGTTCTATAGAGCGATGTTGTAGTTTTGTAGAACATTCGATGTTATTTTCTAGTTGTATTAAATGATTTAATAACAAACAAATAAATACAGTAAACAAAAGAATGTATAGAATACAGTTTCAAATCATGAAAACTATTTTTTTATTAGGAAATTCTTTCACGAAACAACTATTACTCGTAGTAAACACTGGATTTATTTGATCAAAATAAGAAAATTTCACGTTTTTTTTATTAATCTTATGTGGATGTATGCGTTAAACGAGGCAGACACAGAAGGGTTTTCGATCAAATTATAACATCCTATAGAAAGCTACTACTACCCATAATAGTAGAGCTTGTATAAAAAGAATAGTGGATGTGAGGGATGCGAGGAAGTTGTATCAGGGTCGTGGTAAGTGGCACGCCATTGTCCCTGCATATCGCTGTGGAAAATAAATTTGATTGATTGATGTAATTATTATTTATGTAACATGCTTATGATAAGCAAGGAAAGGGTCAAGAATACCGACGACAAAAAGTGTAATGATACGTGTTATATTGAGTCGATTATTATTGAACCGTGAGAACGCTACAGTCAATATTTACTTCCGATTTTTGTTAAACGATAAATATTGTACAACTAAAATCGCCTCGTGAGAACGCCTCATAAGTAACTTTATGTATATTTTTTTTATAATTTGGTATTGAAATGAAATTATAATGCCTAATATGTTTAAATAATAAATTAATAGTAGTTAGTTAGTTTAAATAGTAGTTTTGTTGTTCAATGTTATTTAAATTATGTAATTATTAATTACTAGCTGTGCCCGCGGTTTCACCCGCGTAAAGTTTGATTTATAACACAGTCATAAAAAAAGAGGAGGTTTTCAATTCGACTTTTTTGTATTTATAACTCGATAACTCATATAAAAATGACAGACGAAAATAAAAATAAATATATATTCCAAACAGTAAAACTATAGTCAATTGGAAACTAAAGTAAAATATATTTTATTTCAATTAAAAGAAACCGTGTTACTTCTTGTACCTCCAAAAATAAAAAAACGTAACAAACAAACTCACATTCACATTTATAACAATAGTAGCATATGCATATAGTAACAGAAGGAAATAATAATAAAGAAAAATTTCAAACAGCTGAATGTATAGTTTATATAAAGTATAGTGTATAGTCTCCATAGTACAGTAGATTGGATTAGATGTTGACGTGACTGTCGGTAATTCAGTGCGATGGTATTATAGTACTCAGGGTTTGAACCAACGCCTTTTTTTTTTCGTTAAAAAAAAAATTAAAAAAAATTTATACTATGTTACTTACTTCTGATACCTCCAAGAATATGTGTACAAAGTTTCATGATGATCGGTTGAGCAGTTTTTGCGTGAAAGCGTAACAAACAAACGCACATTCACATTTATAATAATAGTAGGATAATAATAATAATAATTATGTTAATATAATATAATAATTTGTTTTCAATTCTCAACAGCTTGATATATTTTCCTTAGTTTACCCAAAATAAATTTCTGAACGCACGCAATTTTGTATGGGAAAATGATTTTTCTTTTATTTTATTTATTATAAAAGATTTTTTAAAAATAAACGTAGCCTAAGTTACTCCTTGTTACATCAGCTACCTGTCAATAAAAGTCCCGTCAAAATCGGTTCAGCCATTCCAGAGATTAGCCGGAACAAACAGACAGACAGACAGACAGACAGATAAAAATTGTAAAAATGTCATTTTGGTGTATGTACCGTATATATATTCATATACATGTATTAAAACATATTTTGATGTATTAAAACACGGTTATTTTAATATTACAAACAGACACTCCAATTTTATTATATGTATAGATTGTTTGCAGTGTGTGCATAATTTTTGAGTTGCAATCGAGTTTGAAGTTTACAATGTTTTTTTATACTGAATTAAAGATTGCAACTTGTTTTGCACACCTATAAATTAAATAAATAAATAATAGTACAAAGGTGGACAATCCCAAAGGCATCCTCTACCAATGAAACCTTTAGAATGTTTTACTACTTATTTTATTAATTACTAGCTGTGCCCGCGGTTTCACCCGCGTAAAGTTTGGGTTTATAACACAGTCATAAAAAAGGAGGAGGTTTTCAATTCGACTTATTTGTATTTATAACTCGATAACTCATATAAAAATGACAGACGGAAATAAAAATAAATATATTCCAAACAGTTAAAACTATAGTCAATTGGAAACTATGGCAAAAAATATTTTATTTTAATTAAAAGTAACCGATGTTACTTCTTGTACCTCCAAAAATAAAAATTGATTGGAATTAAACTTGATTGGATTAGATGTTGACGTGACTGTAGGTAATACAGTGCGATGGTATTATAGTACTCAGGGTTTGAACCAACGCCTTGCATCTATTTTTATAATAGGAAAAAAAATTGACAACTTTTTTTATTTTTCGTAAAAAAAAATTAAAATAAAATGTATACTATGTTACTTCTGATACCTCCAAGAATATGTGTACAAAGTTTCATGATGATCGGTTGAGCAGTTTTTGCGTGAAAGCGTAACAAACAAACGGACATTCACATTTATAATAATAGTAGGATAATAATAATAATATGTTAATATAATATAATAATTTGTTTTCAATTCTCAACAGCTTGATATATTGTCCTTGATTTACCCAAAATAAATTTTGTATGGGAAAATGATTTTTATTTTACTTTATTTATTATAAAAGATTTTTTCTAAAATAAACGTAGCCTAAGTTACTCCTTATTACATCAGCTACCTGTCAATAAAAGTCCCGTCAAAATCGGGCCAGCCATTTCAGAGATTAGCCGGAACAAACAGACAGACAGACAGACAAAAATTGTAAAAATTGTCATTTTGATGTATGTACCGTATATATATTCATATACATGTATTAAAAAACGGTTATTTTAATATTACAAACAGACACTCCAATTTTATGTATAGATTTAGTCCTACGTTCAATTAATCAATAAACTCTAACCATAATCCTATAATAAATTAAGCTGCGGTACTATTTGACCGAAGGCCTCGTTTTGTCCAATTGAAGTTAGTAGTGTATTAATGAATTAAACAAAATTTATGCGGCTGACTATCGCGTTTTCATTCATTAATGAATGTTCGCGCAAAATCTAAGAAAATACTAGTAGAGGCCAAATTTTAGAGAAGTAGGCAGTTGGCGGTGGTGCCCAGTCTGCCGATCCGGGGTAGTACCACCACTTAAAAGTATACAGACCGTGAAGTAACTTAGTCGCGTTTCGGGACCAGCTTGTAAGTTGTCAGTTCCAACTAGGTCTACCTAGTGGATGTGACTGCTAAAACTGTCACATAAAGCGGTGGTGCGGGTGGTGGCGGGGATGCTGTCATTTATTAAGTCAAATAATCAATCAAATTGTCACGGTTTTTTCCTACAGAAATATGTTGGCAGAGACAATGCAGCGTCACTTGCCACGATCCTGACACAATTCCCTTGCTTGCCCCATATCTACAATTCTCTTCATACAAGCTCTATCGTTATGGGTACTACGCCACCCAGCTTTCTTTAGATGTCACCTATTTGGTCGGAAAACACGCTATTGCCACGCCTTAACTCTCATAGCGATAGCCAGAGAAAATGAAGTTCTACTTTCCACGATTCTGACACCCTCTAACTTCCTTTACATCATAAAAAGAAGGCAAAAGTTTATTAGTTCCTTCCTCAAAAATTAAAATAAGTAAAGATTTTCTCCAAGCTGTAAATAAAGCTTAAAAGCCAAATGCAATCTTGAGCATTAAGTTAAATTCTACAAAATAGTCCACTTAAGTCAGCTTAGTTAATTTAAGTTAACCAAGTAACAGATTTAAATGCTAAGTGAAAAATATTACTTAGCAGGAATATACAAAAAGTATATCTAGCAAAGTTAACATTCTAAAATAAACTTTAATGCTGTGATAATAAGATACGTTTGGATAAAATATATATTCTTTTACTATTTTGATGGGACATTTGACCTAATTTAAGGTACATAATTAATATCTTTGCCTTTAGTACAAACAGTATTATGTTTTTGTTAATTAAATATATAAAAATGGACGAAAGAGATTAATTTATAAATCAGAAGTAAGTGGAAGGATGGAACGGAAAAGACAGACCCTTTCTTGGACATTTTTAAAATTGAATTAAAGTGCAAGTTATATTTTTTATTGTGACACGACACATCTGACCTCGACCCGCCTGATGATAAGCAAGAGGAGGTCCAAGAGTGACGACGACTGAGAAAACTCGAGTTTGTTCACAGCTGTCTCAGTCGCCGTCACTCTGCTAGCCAAAGGTGCTTCTTCACGAATCGCTTGGGCTGGCAAAGAATTCCACTTGTCGATTATTCTACAAAGAAAAGACGCACCGAACTTTTTTAGGTCGACTGCCGATTTGGTTATGTCATGATAGTTGAAAATGGCGTTCTTTTTGCCTATCTCTATGAGAATTAAGGCATGAATTTTATGGAATGATTGATGAATTAATAAAATAATACCATTTAGTTAGGCTGGCATCCCCTAAATGCGATTTTTTATTTTTATTGTGACTCGACATATGACAGCTCCCCGCTTGATGTTAAGCCGATGTGTGGTCAATGAATGAATGTCACTGCTACTACAATTCAATAACTGTGAGTAGCAATCACATAGACTATGCCGGCCTAGATGGAACCGGCAACTTACAAGCTGATCCCGAAACGTGACCAAGTCACTTCACGATCTGTATACTTGTAAGTGGTGGTACTACCCCGGATCGGCAGACTGGGTGCCACTGCCTACCACTCTTTAAAATTGCTACTTAGATACATTTATTTATCCGTGGCAATCACCGTATCTATTGATCAATTTTTAATCCGTTGTAAAATTTCACAACATTGAACAGGGTTGTAGTCCCAACAGTTATTTCAGCGGTCATTCAACTTTTGGGTACATAGCAATTTTCCTTTATCTCATCCTCCGGAAATGACAATTTCTTTTGTGGGAAAAAAATACGAATTATAATTTCGTGCTTATTGTTCGAAGAACCGACTAGAAAAGAAAGGTTTTTAAGTGGAGACCAGGAACCGGAAGACGCAGCGTAGGTAGGCCTTCCACTAGGTGGGCTGACGACATAGTGAAAGTCACGAATAACCGGTGGATGCAACTGGCAACTAGTCGTTCGGAATGGCGTTCTAAGGAGGAGGCCTATGTTCAGCAGTGGAACCTTTTGGCTGATGATGATGCTGATTGTTCTGATTTTATTGTAATAATCTTTTTCAATTATTGATATCATTTTTCTTTTGTAGACATTAAAGCCTATCATGTCACGTAATATAATATGTTATTGTTTATCACAGCAAACAAATAGAAGCATCTCTAGATTTATTATTATCTTCAAATAGATATTTTGTATCACTCTAGTCTAGTGCCTAGTGCAAAAACAATAGCGGCGGCACAAACAATATTTGTTTACACCTTTATGATTTATTGTTTTGTTTATATTGGAATTTTTGAATGTAAAAAGAAAACATTTGGCAAGAACTACGTGATTGTTATTATTATTCGAATTTCGTGAAGGCATTAAATGGCTTCTTCTTCAGCAAATTGGCATTTTCATCGACAACAGATTTGGACACCGATTCTCTTAATACGATCAATCAATCGATTTTGTCCGTGAAAGGCGTGACTTTTCCCACAGGGATAGGCAGAGACAATGCAGCGCTACTTGCCATGACCCTGACATATGAGTGGTAGGCAGTGGTACCCAGTCTGCCGATCCGGGGTAGTACCACCACTTACAAGTATACAGACCGTGAAGTGATTTGGTCACGTTTTGGGATTAGCTTGTAAGGTAAGTTGCCGGTTTCAACTAGACCGGCATAGTGAATGTGACTGCTACTTACAGATATTGAATTGTAGTAGCAGTGACATCCATTCATAGACAACACTTCAGCTCAACATCAGGCTGGGTACTGTCATATGTCACAATAATAAAAAAACAACTCTCTTGCTTCCTTCACATTTACAATTCTCTTCATACAAGCTCTATGGTTATGGGCACTAGGCAACTTAGCTTTCTTGAGGGTGTCTCCGATTTGGTCGGAAAACACCCTCTTCGGTCTGCCTTGTTTAACATATCCATTCACACGAGTTTTATAAATTCCTTTCGTCAATCTACTTTCACTCATCTTTTCCTTGTGCCCAAACCATCTAAGTATTCCTTTGTCAATCCTTTTCACTGTATCTTTCTTTGACATCTTCTCACTACAGCGAAGTGACGAACTTGCACTAAAATATCACATCTTCGTAACCAATCAGCGAATAACAAATCAATAGGTAAACTACGTTCATTGGGCACTGGCGACCGCAGCGCTGCTTTTTTGTCGCCATAATTTATTAAGAGAATCGAAGCCCTCTTAAAAATCCCTACTATCAATATGGATGCAAATGAAGTGTAAATAATTTATTGGCATGAGCTTATTTAAAGTCTAATTGTACCATAGCTTAAGAAATCAGAAAAGCGTATGACGAGAATAAGGCAACAAGAAACTCGTCAATTGTAGCCTGTACATATAAAACCTAACAAATAGGTATAATCAATGCAAGGCCTTATCTTATTTAACGTATTGTGTTTAGGTACAATTCTTAGTACTTTAAGCACCCCTTTACTATATCTTATCTCATGCATATCTGTTTTACTACCTTAAGGTTAGGTGCCTGACAGAGATTAGGTGACAAGGTTGCCAATTTGTACATCATGTTTTACTTTTATTGTCTTTCCATGTATTCTTTTGTGCAACAAAGAACTTTGTCAGTTCGTCTCCCTTTAAAAGGTCGGATTACAATAATAATTAAAACGCGATATTAAGCCGCAATAGCTTTCATTTCATACCCAAATATAGCTACAATAAAAATACTCGTATAAAAAAAGTTATCTTTTAACATTATATTTGCATTGTTAACTGTTTTTTTTTTAATATAAACCATATCGAGGTAACGCTTCGTATGTTTGCACATGCTATTTGATAGCACCCTGTTTACACAAAGCTTATATGTATTAAAAATGCGACCGTGTTTGTAATTCGTAATTCCCAAGCTAGCAGTTTAAACCTCTGTTCCGTTTCTAAGTACAAGTTAGGTATAATCACTTTGATCGCAGGGTTTTTTTAATCCAAATTTTTATTGCATTATTTTTCAATGAAGTTTTGCTTTATAATAATAATACTGGTTATTTAGGGAACTTAATTGATTATTAAATTTTAAAAATATGCGGCCACTAGCAGTTATTTGACTGTAGTTATTTGACATTCTTAAATTTTTCTCGAACATTGATTATTGAATTAAACAAATTTTATGCGGTCTAATATCGCCTTTATTTTTGGTTATTGGTGTTACAATTTTTTCCGACGTTTCGAGAGCTTTGCAGCCATAGTAGTCACGGAGAGACTGAGGTGTTGGTCGTCCTATTGGTTAATTGTTTCCAAAACTACTGCTCATGAAACGCCGGAATAACAAAATTGTAACACCAATAACCAAAATTAACACAAAAATTAGGCCGCATAAAATTTGTTTAATTCAAAATTTGTAATAATCAATATCAATGTTAAAGAAAAAATTAAGAATGTCAAATAACGACAGTTAAATAGCTGCTAGTGGCAGTCGCATCCACTATGCCGGCCTAATTGGAACCGGGAACTTACAAGCTGATCCTGATACATGACTAAGTCACTTCACGGTCTGTATACTTGTAAGTAGTGGTGCTACCCCGGATCGGCAGACTGCATTACTGCCTACCACTCTTTGACAACCTGGAGTAAATAACTGCTTCTTTTTTATTATTCTATTTTATTATGAAAAGCTATGAAACAAATCTTTGCTTCGACCGGGAACCGACTAAGAACGCATAAATTTTATATATTAAAAACCTAATAAATCTACTTTTATTTTTAATACAATTTTATAGTAGATACTTCTACCTTTATAGTAGATTGACAAAAGGAATTTATAAATCTGATCTGGATGGATGCGTTAAACAAGGCAGGCCTAGGAGAGTGTTTCCCGACCAAATTGGAGACATCCTCAAGAAAGCTGAGTTGCCTAGTGCCCATACCACAGAGCCTGTATGAAGAGAATTGTGAATGTAAAGGAAGCAAGGGAGTTGTGAAGGATTGTGGCAAGTGGCTATCCATTGTCTCAGCCTATCCCTGTGGGAAAAGGCATGACAATTTGATTGATACTTCACCAAACAACACGTTGGCAACAAGAAAAAATAAACAATTTCTTTTCATTTATTTAATAGAAATTTACATGAACGGGCAAACCTTTATCCATGAAGGAACGTGACCAGATTTTCTTATTGATTAAACTATTTAAATATTTATAAATGTCACTGTTGCCTTTGTCAAAGGGCAATGAACTATTACAAGGTATCGATCGTATCGTGTTTTTTTTATTGTGACACGACATCTGACCTTGACCCACCTGATGATAAGCAAGAGGAGGTCCAAGAGTGACGACGACTGAAAAAACTGAGTTGGTTCACGACTGCCTCAGCCGCCGTCACTATACCGGCCAAAGGTGCTTCTTCACGCATCGCTTGAAGGATCCAAGAACACATGGGCTGGCAAAGCATTCCACTTGACGACTGTTCTATAAAAAATTCTTTATTCTTGACTGAGGTAGGCAGTAGCCCTCTCTGCCGATCCGGGGTAAAACCACTACCTTCAAATAAATGTACAAACCGTGAAGTGACTTAGTCGCGTTTCGGGATCAGTTTATAAGTTGCCGGTTCCAATTAGGCCAGCATAGTGAATGCGACTGTTTCTTGCACTTGTTTAACTGTCGTAGCAGTCTCCTCTTATTATGGACTGCACTTAAGCTTACGATCAAACGGGGTGTTGTCAAACTTCTTGTAATCCTTCCTCGTATACTATAGGAGGATACTACATATAGCATTCCTAGTTCTAGACAATCTATCAGCAAATCTATACTGTGAAAAACTAGTTTCTTACTATAAGCCCTGAGGATGTAAAAGATATAACTGTGGTAATTTAACCTGACGACAGGCGTGGACGAACGGTTTAGCGACTGGTTTGTTGCGCGTAAAGTCCCGGGTTCGATCCCCGGTCGGAGCAAATATTTGTTTAATAGCTTTTATTTGTAATATTTAATAGTATTAAATATTGCAAATATTTGTTAATTAAAAAAAAGAGATGGATATTTGCTTCGGGTCTGGTTATCAAAGAGTGGTAGGCAGTGGTACCCAGTCTGCCGATCCGGAGTAGTACCACCACTTACATGTATACAGACCGTGAAGTGATTTGGTCACGTTTCGGGATCAGCTTGTAAGTTGCCGGTTCCATCTAGGCCGGCATAGTGGATGTGATTGCTACTCACAGTTATTGAATTGTAGTAGCAGTGACATTCATTCATGGACCACACTTTGGCTTAACATCAAGCGGGGTGCTGTCATATGTCGAGACACAAAAAAAAAAAACTATAATTGTTTCTTACTGTGAGTTTATAACAGCTCTGATATAAAATTAAAGATCTGGAGTACCTGATGATGTACAATAAAGATGCAAAGGATCGAGACAAACTACTGAAAATATTATAAAAATATAATAATATAGTTCTTAGTGGTTCTCAACCTTCTTCCACTTTCAAAGACAAAACTGATAAAAAATATTATTGCGAAAGTTAAATTAAAAAACTGTCACGGAGTTTGCAACTTTGTAAATAAAATGACAGTTTGGTGACTCTCCACTTTATCGAATACTGTTTCATCGGGAATTGTTCCTTTACTGACTCTTCTATGTATTCCTTTTTAGATTCGACATCTAACCTTGAAACCTCAAGAAAGAAAGCTTGCTTAGTGCCCAAAACCATAGAGCATGTATGAGGAGAATTGTAAATTTGTGAATGTGAAGAAAGCGAGGGAGTTGTGTCAGGATCATGGCAAGTGGCGCTCCATTGTCTCTGCCTATCCCTGTGGGAAAAAGACGTGACAATTTGATTGATTGATTGATTGATTGATCTAACCTTGAGTTGCCTAATGGTAAGCAATGAAAAGCCCAAGAGCATGGATGACAAAAATACTTTCATTTTTTTATCGTGGCTCGACATACAACATCACCCCGCCTGATAAATGGAGGTTACTGCTACTACAATTTAATAACTGTAAGTAGCATTCACAGCCACTATGCCGGCCTAGTTGGAACCCGCAACTTACAAACTGATCCCGAAACGCAACTAAACGAATCATAGCATCGTGACATGACTATCTGCACACAGCCTCGTCTAGACACAACTTACAAGTTAATCCCGAAACACTACTAAGTTATTTATTTGTTTATTTAAATCCTTTATTGCACCAATATAAACATAAAAATAGGTACATAGGCGAGTTTAATGCCTATTAGGCATTCTCTAACAACTAACCTTTGGGACGATGAGAAATTATGGGCATGGTGCAAATATACTACAAACTACAATTACATAAACTACATATTAGTATTACAAGTATATATATACATATATGTAGGTAGAAATAAACATACACAATTATATTTTGTGCCAAATTATTTAAAATGAACTAGATGCCGTGAGCTCCTGTTCATACAAGTTACTGAAACAGCCAATTGTACCAAAAAAGTTTCAATTGACGAATTTAGTTTTACTTTATACTTATTCTATTACGTTTACTATTACGAAATCGTGAATTGGGTTGTTAATAATTTTATGTCGAAACTACCATTTATATATGTTTTATCATTAGAAATAACTAAAGTAGTACATAGAAACCCAAAATGAATGATGTCCTTTAGCTCTGTATAAAATATCCGTTAAACGTAAATGTAAAATGTGAAGTTAAAGAGTGGTGCAACCCATTTTTCTATTATTATTTTTTTACTTATACGATACTTTTTACAAATTCGTAAATTATAATCTAAATACCCCGGATATAACAGTCTTCCTACCCAAAACAAAAAACGATTACCCTAAGAGCCTTCATTTGTTTTTTTTGTTTTAATAAAGTAAATAAAATCAATTAAATGGAAGAGCGGTAAAATTGTTATAAACACAAACAATAATTAATTGGTACGATTATTCCTAAATAGGCGTCTTTCATTTCTTTTATAAATTGTATTGTGTTTCAGCCATTAATTGCTTTTACTGTTAACATTTGTATTACGAAATAAATAAACCAATGTATCTGTGATACTTGTATATATATTTTTTTATTCAAATATTTAATATGATCCAATAATTATTTATATTAAATTAATTACTTATCAATCAAATAAGTATTATATCTAACTACTCAAAAATTATATATATTGATTGGTTGCGCCGCTTAAAATAATATAATATTATATAAAATAAAAACTCGTTATACACACACACTCACAAATTCATTTACACATACACACACACTTACACACTCCTGTCCTTCCAAGATTACCTTATCCCAAAACGAAGGTAGTCAGACAGTTCATATTTGACCTCAAAGCGGTACGCATCTCGGAAGCGACCGCTGAAACCCGCGAAGTAGAAAGAAGAAAAGTATCTGGTAGAACATTCAGAGACTTATACCTCTAGACTGCGCATAATCCGCCAGTCGAAATCCTCGTACAGTCGAACAGTAAGCTTGTGTAGTGTTAAAATATCTGTGATCATAAACGTGTAACGAATCGGTTGGTACCTATAATACAGTCCATTACAATCGAAGGAGAAGAGTAATCAGACCAGGTGGGCGGAATACCACCCATCAGCCTTCATCAGCAAGGGATCATCGCCAGCAGAAAACCTGCAGGTCAGTCTGACTACCCTCCTTTATCTCGCCAACCTCAATCACCTCTTAGCCCCAACATTTGATCCTCCGACCCGTATACATTATTCCTCCATCCCGTATAGATCCTTCAGATTATACTTACATTACACAAATACGCATTCATATCTTATACATTCATATCTATACACGTATTTTGTATAATATTATAAGATGTCGAAAAAGGCACCCACTAACGCTAAAATACGCGTATTAGAGAAAAAACGCCAATCCCTCTTTGGTATAATTCAAAAATGCTATGATTTAAGCACACATATCGATCGTGACCCCCGCGTCATTCCAATGTTTCTAGAAAGTGCCGCGACAATAGATGAAACAAGACAAAGTTTCATGAAAACTATAGACGACATTAATATGGAATGCGCAGAGGTCGACGAAGATTTTGATCCCGATTTTGGTCACCTCGAAACATTAAATGATATTTTCGTAAAAATAAAAAGCAAAATTAATAAATACAAAAATCAAGATGTGAAACCGCGGGTAGATGTGACTTCCGGCACGGTACCAAAGGTCGAGTTGCCCCCCCTCAAGATTCCCATATTTAATGGGGACATTAATACGTGGAATATATTTTACGAAAACTTCAAATCATTAATTCACGAAAATCATAATTTAATAAACTCGCAAAAAATTCAATATCTAGTGGGTCATCTATCCCAAAAGGCATTAACCGTCATTTCCGGTATCACGCCTAACGGTGATAACTACGATCTAATATGGAAAACGTTGTTATCAAAATATCAAGACAAAAGACAAATCGCATCGAATTATCTGGAACAATTGTTGCAATTTAAATCATTTTCTCAACCGTCATGCGCCGCGCTGGACGTTTTTATAGAAAGGTTTTGTTCACCGGTAGCAGCTTTAAAACATTTGAATATACCAGATTTAGCCGATTACATTATTACGCATATTGCTTTGTCAAAACTCGATTTAGAAACCGTTAAATCATTTGAACAACAAAATAAAACAGAATTACCCACTTTTCAAAATTTACACGAATTTTTAATAAATTATTTTAAAATTTTATCCCGCAGTAATTTATATAAAAAACCTCAAATTAATAATAATAATAAAGTAATAACCTCGAATAAACAAAAACAATTTTCACCTCAATCGCTAATAATAAACGACAATAATAACAATTGTCCCGTTTGTTCATTACCTCGTCATCCGCTATTTAAATGTAATTATTTTATGAAAATGAACAACATCGATAGATATAACGCAGCAAAAAAGTACAATTATTGTACAAATTGTTTAGGGTTTCATAAAACTAATAAATGTGCATCACGTCTTAGCTGTTTAGTTTGTAATAAAAAGCATCATACTGCTATTCATTTAGATTATAAAAATAATAATAATTCGACACCTCGCTTGTTAGAACCCGCAGTGGACAGCGCTAGCACAGCTGATTGCACGAACGCAAATTTAACTTCTTCAAATATCAACCTTAAATGCACAGAGCATAAGGACGATTTTCCCTCGATTGCAGTTCTGCCAACTGCAATTATTATAATAAAAGATGTTTTCGGTATAAATCACAGTGTCCGCGTTTTACTCGACAGTGGATCTATGAGTAACTTTATTACAAAGAAATGTGTGAAAAAATTAGGACTTCCTCTATCACGAGTTGACTCGTCTGTTACGGGAATAGGTTGTGTGTCGCGTAGTGTGCATGGTATAACACAATTTCAATTTAGTTCTAATATAAATATTAATGATACATATTCAGTGAACGCATTCGTTTTAGAAAAAATAACAAATAATTTACCTAGCCTAAAACTGTGCCCCTCTATACTGAACAAGTGCCGTGATTTACAATTAGCTGACATCAACTTCCATTTACCAGGTGAGATTGATTGTTTAATGGGTATTGGCATATTTAATGAAGTGATAGGTACGAATAAAATATGCATCCAGCCGGGAAAACTCTCAGCCGTGCAAACTTCCCTCGGATATATCATAATAGGAAATAGTAAAGTAGATTGTAAACAAATAAATAGTGCATTGTGTTCGCTGACAGAATATCCTCCTTTAGAATTAACTTTAAAAAGATTTTGGGAACTCGAGAGCGTACCTAACGCCATTCATAATTCAATCGAAGATAAGAAATGTGAAGAGATGTTCTGTCGCACTCATATACGCGATGAAACTGGACGCTATACCGTAGCTTTACCATTTTCAGACACACCTGAGTTGTCACTTGGTGACTCATTATTTGCCGCTCGCCGTAGATTTATTAAGCTAGAAAATAAGTTACAAAATAATCCCGTTCTAAGGGAAGGCTATAATGCCACAATCCGCGAATATTTAAATAAAGATTACCTCGTACTTTCTACTGAAAGTAGTCATAATTATTATCTCCCACATAACGCAGTAGTACGCGATGATAAAAATTCTTCGAAAATAAGAATAACAATCGACGGTGGTAGTAAATCGTCGTCGGGAAAGTCGATTAACGACATTTTATATACGGGGCCCAACCTACAAACTAATATATTTAATTTATTATTAGAATTACGCCTTTACCCCGTTGCTATTACCGCCGACATAGAAAAAATGTTCTTCCAGGTTAAGGTGGCTCAGGAACACCAAAAATATCAATCCATATTATTTAGATTTAATTCTCAAGATCCTCTACTTACTTATCAATTTAATAGAATATCTTTCGGTCTCACATGTTCACCATATTTGGCTATGAGAACTATACACAAGCTCGTTGAAGACGAGGGTACGAACTTCCCTCTCGCCACTAAATACATACCTAGAAATCTATATATGGATGATTACATAGGCTCGGTCGAAAATATAGAAATAGCTAAACAGCTGATTGATGAGTTGATCGGTTTGTTCCGCGCTGGCGGTTTTAACTTAACCAAATGGTTGACAAATATACCTGAATTAAATAATTATATCCCGGAACCTCTTCGCGCTCAAAAGGACATTTCCTTTGACAACGAATCCCACACTAAAATCGTTGGTTTAATGTGGAAACCTCGAGAAGATTATTTTTACTTTCACTCCCGCCTCGAAGACTTTAACTCGGAAGAATGCACGAAAAGAATAATCCTATCAACCGCGGCTCGTTATTACGACCCACTCGGTCTCATAAGTCCAGTGGTAACGTATTTGAAACTCCTCGTTCAGGATTGTTGGAAACTAGGTCTCGATTGGGACAAACCCGCGACAGGTGTAATAAAAAAGCGCTGGAACGATTTTGTATCGTGCGCGCGCTATATGAACTCGATTAGGATACCGCGGCATATAGGTATACGCAATAATGCCTATATCAACTTACTCGGCTTCGCGGACAGTAGTGAGAAGTGTTATGGCGCAGCAATTTATTGTGCCGTGAGCGCTGACCCCAATGCAAAAGGGGACACCTCTTTATATTGCTCGAAAAGTAAATTGGCCCCGCTGTCAAATAAATCATTACCTCGATTAGAACTCTGTGCTTGTTTACTATTAGCTAAGCTAATGAAAGCAGTAGTTGATAGTATATCTTTGCGCTGTAAAATAAACGAAATTAATTTGTTTACGGACTCGACAATCGCCTTATCCTGGATACACTCACCGAGCCACCGTTGGCAAACATTTGTTGCCAACCGTGTTGCGGCAATACAGGAACTTTTCCCTGCAAAACACTGGCGACATGTTGTCAGCGCTGACAACCCTAGTGATATTATCTCTAGACCGCTTACCGCAAAAAATTTACTCGAAAACCAATTATGGTTAAAGGGTCCAAAATGGGCCACGCTCCCCAAGTCACAGTGGCCTTCCAAACCGTTCTCCTCAAAAGGCGGCGAAATGTTGCCTGAAGAGAAAAAGGTTGTCGTGTTGCACTGTAGTGACGTAGATTACAGCTCGCATCCCTATAGTTTATTAGCAGATCGTATATCTGACTATAGTAAGTTACTTCGTTCTATTGTTTATATACTTAGATTTATAAGAAAATTAAAATCACGCGGTCGTATTACCCTCTTAGATTTAGACATAGCTGAATACTCGCTTATTAATTACATTCAAATAAAACATTTCTCGGACGATTATCTGTTAATAAAAAATAATAAGCAATGTTCTCGGAAATTAATTAAGTTAAATCCATTTATCGACAACAACATAATGAGAGTTGGTGGTCGGTTAAGTAACGCGAATGTATCTCATTTCCAAAAACATCCCGCGATTCTTCCTCAAAAGGATCGCGTTGTTGAACTATTAATTCAACATTTTCATGTAAAAAATTTACATACTGGACCCGCTTTATTAATGTCTTTAATTAGGCAAAAGTTTTGGATTATCTCCGCGCGCAATATAGTTAGAAATATAACACAAAAATGTAACATATGTTTTAAATTTAGACCTCGTAATACAAACCCAATAATGGGTGAACAACCACCGTGTCGCGTACAAGAACAAATAAAGCCATTTTGGCATACAGGGGTCGATTACGCCGGACCTGTATATATCACGCCGCGAAGAGGTAGGGGAATAACTAGTCATAAGGCCTACATAAGCCTTTTTATTTGCCTTGCAACTAAAGCGATCCACATTGAGCTGGTTAACGACTTATCAACTGAGTCGTTCATATCAGCATTAAAACGATTTATTTCGCGACGCGGTCCTATCTCTGTTGTTCACTCAGATGGAGCAACAAACTTTTTAGGCGCGAAAAATTATTTAAATGAACTTTATTCTATAGTCACATCGAATGATTATGAGCATAAAGTAAATAATGTTTTATTAGAAAACCAAATCACATTTAAAACTATGCCACCTCTTAGTCCCCATATGTCGGGCATATGGGAATCTCAAATAAAATGCGTAAAAACTCATTTGTCCAAAGTAATAGGCGTTCAAGTGTTAACCTATGAGGAGATGCTCACAGTGTTAACACAAATTGAGGCCTTGTTAAATAGTAGGCCCTTATCTGTACTCAGTTCAGATCCAACGGAGCCTTCCGCTCTCACTCCCGCGCATTTTTTACATAATGTCACGCTATCTCACTTACCCGCGAAAGACTTTTCGTCATCCCCCGTAGGAATGCTCGCTCGTCGTGATCTGTTGGACAAAATGGTACAGTCCTATTGGGATAGATGGCGTAAGGAGTACTTGTCATCCTTACAATCTAGGGAAAAATGGAACACCACCAGTAAACCCATATTGATAGGGAGCGTCGTTCTCATACGAGAAGACAATGTTCCACCATTACGTTGGCCTTTGGGTACGGTGGCGGAGTTACATCCCGGTCGCGACGGCATAGTGCGTGTTGTAACAGTAAAGACTGTTACAGGATATTATAAACGGCCTGTGGTACGCATTTGTCCACTGCCTACTCAATAACGAGTTTTTTTACTATCCTCTTTAAATTCATTTTAATTTTAAGTTTAGTTAGTAAGTAGTTTTTAATAAATCTCGTTTACCGTTCTTTATACTTTAATTGAATCTCTTACGAGACTTCAACGGGGGGAGAATGGTTGCGCCGCTTAAAATAATATAATATTATATAAAATAAAAACTCGTTATACACACACACTCACAAATTCATTTACACATACACACACACTTACACACTCCTGTCCTTCCAAGATTACCTTATCCCAAAACGAAGGTAGTCAGACAGTTCATATTTGACCTCAAAGCGGTACGCATCTCGGAAGCGACCGCTGAAACCCGCGAAGTAGAAAGAAGAAAAGTATCTGGTAGAACATTCAGAGACTTATACCTCTAGACTGCGCATAATCCGCCAGTCGAAATCCTCGTACAGTCGAACAGTAAGCTTGTGTAGTGTTAAAATATCTGTGATCATAAACGTGTAACGAATCGGTTGGTACCTATAATACAGTCCATTACAATCGAAGGAGAAGAGTAATCAGACCAGGTGGGCGGAATACCACCCATCAGCCTTCATCAGCAAGGGATCATCGCCAGCAGAAAACCTGCAGGTCAGTCTGACTACCCTCCTTTATCTCGCCAACCTCAATCACCTCTTAGCCCCAACATTGATAAAAAAAATAACTAAAATACATTATTAAAAGGAGTCCCTTTAGGCAAGGTTCCGAAGATACTGGCAGCGTTCCCCCTTTGAATAGCTAGACTAATTCTTTGTCCGAGGTAGCTGCCAACTCTTCAGTCTCCTGTGATGTCGACTAACCTTTTTGATATTTCCTTAAAAAGCCTTAAAGCGCTAGGACCCCACGGACCAAGGGTCTCGACACCGAATGGGACAAAATCATACTCGGAGCCTTCACAAGCCGCACCAACTCTGCTGTTGGTTCCATGTTGATGGGAAGGTGCCATATATAAAGCGTGCAAATACAAAATATATATATTGCTACTTCAATTCAATAACTGTGAGAAGCAGTCATATCTATGCCGGCCTAGTTGGAACCGGCAACTTACAAGCTGATCCCGAAACGTGACCAAATCACTTCACGGTCTGTATACTTGTAAGTGGTGGTACTACTCCGGATCGGCAGACTGGGTACCACTGCCTACCACTCTTTTATAACCAGATCCGAAGCAAATATCTATCTCTTTAACAAATATTTGCAATATTTAATATAATTATTAAATATAACAAATAAAAGCTATGAAACCAATATTTGCACCGACCGGGAATCGACCGAGACTTAACGCGCAACAAACCAATCGTTCGTCCACGCCTGTCGTCAAAACTCTAATATTTTAATCCTCTATACGTCTATACGACTGTCTCTAATCGACCACTCGAAGAACCGACAACCGATGGGGAAGGAAGGTTCTAGAGTGGAGACTACGAACCGAAAGACGCAGCGTAGGCGTACAACTGGCAACTAGTCGTTCAGAATGACGTTCTAAGGGGGAGGCCTATATCCAGCAGTGTACGCCTTCTAGCTGATGATGATACCAATCAATCAATCAAATTGTCACGCCTCTTTCCCACAGGGATAGGCAGAGACAATAGAGCGCCACTTACCACGATCCTTACACAACTCCCTTGCTTCCTTCACATCCACAATTCTCCTCATACAGGCTCTATGGTTATGGCACTAAGCAACCCAGCTTTCTAATGCCAATGCCAATATATTTATTAATTAAGTAAATGATGGTGTCTACATGTAATATATATTATTGTTTGGGTACATGTTGGTGTGGCCTTGGTTTAGTTAATCAAATAAAGGGGCGTAACCATCCCTAACCTTGACATAAGGGGTGACGAAATCACATTTTGATGTAACTTGTTGCGGACATAGCAACAGGCGTGAATGAACCCTTTTCTTCATTGTTTTAGTATTACTTTTATTTACATTTCTACGAGTATATTAAGCCACTAAAGTGCTTGTATCATAAAACAGTACGACTAAAGTAAACAGAGACATTGCAACGAGACACGGCAAGTGTTTTTTTTTATTTTTGTGACTCGACATATTATGACAGCATCCCGCTTGATGTTAAGCCGAAGTGTGGTCCATGAATGAATGTGACTGCTAATACAATTCAACAATTGTGAGTAGCAATCACATCCACTATGCCGGCCTAGATGGAACCAGCAACTTACAAGCTGATCCCGAAACGTGACCAAATCACTTCACGGTCTGTATACTTGTAAGTGGTGGTACTACCCCGGATCGGCAGACTGGGTACCACTGCCTACCACTCTTAAACCGTTTTGAACCCGTGCTCTCGGTTTGCGTGAATACATGAAAGTGCGTGAAAATTCTACACAATACCACGGTAGCCTTAAATAGTATTATAATTTCAGTAATTGTTATTTACGGCCACAACTGTCTGCCTTCTTCCCTAAAATTCTACTACTAAAATACCCTATTGTTATCTTTCTGTCTTAATTCTAAGAAAGATATGCAAAATTCTCACATGTGCTTCTCAAATACACATTAAGATCTGCCTACTAAAAAGCCCAGTATCCGATTTGATAAAATTAATTTCGCCTTGTACACCACCATTTATATCTTGTAAATCCAGTTTTATAGTTTGTTTTTTACGAACACTAAAGATAGTACTTACTTTGAGTTTACGAAGTTTTATGTTCAAATAAAATTTGTTTATCTTTTTTACTTTTTTCTCTCGTCGTTTAAGTATTTGTTTTTTTTTGTTATTGCTATTTTAGATGTTTTTATATCTATTGAATCAATCAATCAAATTGTGGCCCTTTTCTTTGTAACAACTCCATTAGTAGGGGAAAAGTGGCATGAAGGAGCCAGGTTTTGAAAGAGCCACTTGCATTATTTCGGTAGTTTAGGAACGAATTAGTTTGGTGATTTTATTTTTAAGTGGCACCACTGAAATCCTTTCACCCATTAACATTTGACAGTTCGCCGACACCAACGGACGCCGGTACATCGAGTCAAAGTTTTTGGCACTAAAAAGTAAGTATTCTGCTTCATTTGTTTTGTATTTTGGTATTTTATTGTACACAAATATAGGTACATGGATTGTAGATTGAGGTAGTGCATATATTTGGCCTTACAGTTGCGTAAAAACTAAGCCGATAAAGTTTTAATATTGTTGTTATTTTGAAGATTATATTTTTATTAGGAATAAGCTTTGAAAAAGCTGGGTAATTGGCCTTGAAGGAGCCAGCTCTTTTAAGGCAAATTCACCGGCTATTTCATAACCCTGCATTTGAATTTTGTAAATAATATATAATAATAATAAATATACATTTTTTGATATAGATATTATTGAAAAGCCTTGTCCAAAAAAAAACGAAAAAGTACCCGAAATGAATAGTTGGGCTTAAAAATCCTGTTAGAAACATGTCTTCAAAAATTCATGCAAGCATGAAATGCATGAAAATTCAATTTTGCTATATTCCATTACTTAAAGTCTAAATTACCTAAAATTTGATTTTAAAGCTTAAAGTGAGTAATATTTTTTTAAGTTCCTAAAGATGTTGTTTTTGATAGATTCATTTGTTATTTAGTTTAAATTTCGAGATTGTTATTAATAAAAAATTACCTGCCTCTAATAAATAGGTATGACTTAATAATATGTTAAGTTTAAAGCGTTGTTAGAATGACTTAAAATGATTGAAAGAATTAAAGATTTCATTAAAGATGTCATTAGTATTGATAAATATTAGTTAGAATTGTCTTTTTGTTTTTTCATTTTTCATAATTATTGCAATTATATTTGATAATACAGACTGGCTTCTTCATAACTTTAAGTGGCTGTTTCAATACCGAAATGTTATGAAAGAGCAGAAAGACACTTTTTTTTATAATGAATATTTCATTGATTTTTGTATTGTGTTTAAGGTTTTTTCGTATGAAATTACCTACTTTAATAATTAGAAAAGAAAAAAACATATTATTTTTTATTATAAGTATATTTTTTTACTCCGTTTAGTAAACTAGCTCTTTCATGCACTTTCCCCCTACTTCGGACAGACTAGACATTCTTGGAATGTCCCTTCGCTGCGACTTGAATCACAGGGACCACATCGAGCGGGCCATTAACTTGGCATTCTGAACAAGGTGCAGCGGTTCTTCGCGCCAAAGCTTCGCCTGCTTTTATACAAGGCAGAGTGGGCGAAAATAAATATAACGAATAAGAAAAAACGAAGATACGACTTTGGTGTAGTCGTCGTCAAAGATATTGTAACCACTTGCCGGAATACTCCTTTGATACTCCTGTTGGTTATACTCCTGTTTCTATGATACAAGCACTTTAACAGCACTTTATATGTTTAAACTTATGCTAAGAAGTGAGTAAATATCCTACAAGGCTTAAAATCCAATAGGGTTACAAAAGTATTTTCAAATTTTGTACATAAAAAAATGTACAAATTATGAAAAAAATAAAAAAACATTTTCATCCACACATTGCAGAGTACACATTATCCAAATAGTAATTGTAAGTTGCCAGTTACAATTAGACCAGCATAGTGGATGTGACCGCCACCTGCAGTAATTTAAGTGTAGTAGTCACCTCTAATCACGGCCCGCACCATGCTAACGTATGTCGAGCCACAATAAAATAAAAACCATTTTTTATAATGCAAAATACTTATTAAAAACGAGTGGGGAAGAGAATGAGCCATAAATCAAGAGACCATTAGCAAATAACAAAATGCGAACAAAAAATGAACGCTTCAATTATATTAACAACACTCT
Organism: Tinea trinotella; assembly: GCA_905220615.1. Lineage (NCBI taxonomy): Eukaryota > Metazoa > Arthropoda > Insecta > Lepidoptera > Tineidae > Tinea > Tinea trinotella. The sequence continues at coordinate 1,598,868 of HG992326.1, forward strand.
AATAAAAGTAAAAAGATCAACACTCGACTAGAGCAAAGAAAAAAATAAACATTCAGCAAATTATCTCTTAATTCTCCTTAAAACCTAAAAAAACATCTTACACAAACTAAACACACAATATTGATCCGTAACTTCAAAGAAATAAAGGTCAATTATTCTTGAGAAAGTAACGTCTTATAAAAGGTTTTATAGGATATTAAACTCTAAGGCTTTGAAGATAAGTGTGAGAAATTCTTATAGTCATGAAAGTTTTCGTAACTACATGTTGGTTAAAGGACATGGCGTGGGCATCGCCAGATGTGAACCAATCCATCTCTGCAAATTGTTAAATGTACTGAAAAGTCTTTTTAAGGTACATATTCCACAGAAAGCTACAATTATATCAATCAATCAATAATTTTTTTTCCACAAGGATAGGCAGAGACAATAGAGCGCCACTTACCACGATACTGACACAATTCCTTCGCTTCCTTTACATTCACAATTCTCTTCATACAAGCTCTACGGTTATGGGCACTAGGTAACCCAGCTTTCTTGAGGATGTCTCCAATTATATGTATAGAGCTAAACCGGCATAGTGACAGCGACTGAGAAAGCCGTAAACTAAATCGTATTTTTCAGTCGTCCGCGCTCTTGGACCTTCCCTTGCTTACCACCAGGCAAGTCGAGGTCAGATGAACAAACAGACAGACAAACAAACAAAAGAAAAGAAAAGAAAAAAAAATTTCAATAAATGTTTTTAAATTCTATTACATTAAGGCAACCGTGGTGTAGTGGCAGGGGAATGGTTACACAAACCGAAGAGCACGAGTTCGAGACCACCCACGGGTACCAATGTATCTTTGATATATGTACTTTGGTTTTCCTGTTTCTATGATACAAGCACTTTAGTAGCTTAGTATAGAAATGTAAATTTAAAAAAATATATATCTTGCAAAAATATTTTACGTAGTACATAAAAAGTTGTACGTTTATATTTTGTATATAGTTTTCTTTATTGTTGTAACTCAAAGTTTAACTGCAAGTAATATTTAAGACAGTAACAGTCTTAGTAACATCTCCCTTAGTGCTTCGGACAGACTAGACATTCTAGGAATGTCCCTTCGCTGCGACCTGAATCACAGGGACCACATTGAGCGGGCCATCAAGACCACCTCCCGCAAACTTGGCATCCTGAACAAGGTGCGGCGGTTCTTCGCGCCAGAGCTTCGCCTGCTATTGTACAAGGCGCAGATTCGCTCTTGTGCGGAGTACTGTTCGCACCTCTGGGACGGCTCTGCCAAGTATCTTCTAAATGCCCTGGATTCATTGCAGCGCCGAGCTGTCCGAATTATAGGTGATGCAGAGGTCTCGCGAAATCTGGAGCCCCTGCAACTACGCAGAGACATGGCGGCTCTGTGCGTCCTCTATCGCCTATACCACGGGGAATGTTCCGAGGAGCTCTTTAACCTTGTTCCTACCTCATCATTTCACTCCCGTAATACCCGCACAGGTCGGGGGAAGCATCCGCACTTTATCGACCGAATCGGCAGTCGAACTAAAAAGTTTGGTGCGTCTTTTCTTTGTAGATCAATCGACAAGTGGAATGCTTTGCCTGCCCATGTGTTCTCTCCATCCTATGACCTTGGATCCTTCAAGCGATGCGTGAAGAAGCACCTTTGGCCGGCATAGTGACGGCGGCTGAGGCGGCCGAGAGCAGACTCGGTTTTCTCAGTCGTCGTCACTCTTGGATCTCCTCTTGCTTATCATCAGGCGGGACGAAGTCAAATGTCGTGTCACAATAAAAAAAAAAAAAAAAAAAACAACAAGGGACCCAACATGCGGCCTTAAATGAAACTTACAAGTTACAAACTTTACCCTACTTCACAGTGTCTATTATATTATATAGTTTTTTTCCCCTTTGTTTATATTATATTAGTTGACAATGCCTCTATACAGCATCTATTAACATCTACCCTGTTTTGACATTACCTTTAATTATTTTTGTAATTAAAATTTTCATGTTTTTTTAATGTAAACTAATAATGTTTGACGTGCAAAGGTGCTGCAATGCAGCCTTCTTGATTAATAAATTAATTTGTTTTGGAATTTGAATTAACCGTTTTTATTAGCCGTGGTCACTCTCAGACCTCTCTTCGCATACAATCAAATAACCCGAAATCAGTTTTCAAGCGAATCACAATTAAATACCAGCTTACAATGGAAGATGAACTTAAGAGGATGTTCCCTTTTTTTGCCTGGACATAAAATTCTAGTGTCGACATAACCTATTTCTCTTGTCTTTTTGGTGATAATATTTATAAAGTATTATCATCATAGGCTTAGTGGATGTGACTGCTACTTCTAGTTATGCTACTGTAGTTGAAGTCGCCTTCATGGACGCACTTCAGCTTAAAATTAGGCGGGGTGTGGTCACATGTCGAGACACAATTAAAAAATATCACTATTCACAATCCTGACACAACCCTTTCGATTACTTCACACTAGTGATGTGATGAAGCTGTGTAACCATAAACGAAACTATCGGATATCCGAAATAAAAACCTATCCGAAACCGAATCCGTTATATAATCCGTTATAAAATTGAATCCGAAATAAATCCGTTATAAGAATCCGTTATTTCGGATAGGGTCCGAGCCTAAATAAAACATGTTATGACAGGCTTTTACTCTTAAAATTTCTTAAAAATCTAAAATCGGTAACCGAAACTATCGGATGTTCTGAAATAATTACATATCCGTATCTAAAACCGGTATAATATTATTCCTATATCCGTAATTTCATATCCATAATATCCCCACTTCAGACCCACAATTCTTTTCATAACAATTTATTATAACACAAGAATAACAATAAGTTTAATTACCTCTCCATTATGAGGAGAAAAATCTAAAAACCTTCAAGTGTATGTGGGGGATAATAAAACGTTGCTGATATCGGAAAACTTGGCCAATTCCCAGGATTTACGTTACCCCCGTTGCCCTTGATCGTATAAGTTGTTAATGAATAGTTTGAAACTTTTATATCGCATTGACCTGGTTCAGAGAATATTCAAAGTACATTAAGATATTTACTTTTTTATTTTGTTGTGTCTTGAAATATGGCAGAACCCGGTTGATGTTAAACTGGAGTGCGGTCCACGAAGCTTTTAAATGTTTTTATTCGTCGTTTTATTTTGGAAAAAAACTTCTGCATAGCACAAACATTTGACAGCACCCCCTGTCTGATGTTAAGCTAAATGTCGATCCATGAATGGAGGTGATTGCTATTACAGCCTGCCAAGTTATAACCAGCCTCTTACGAGCTAATCCCGAAACGCGACTAAGTCATTTCACGGTCTATATACTTGGTACATACTACCCCAGGTCGGCAAACTGCAAACTTTAAAACTATCTTTACGATAATTTAATCTATTTAAACTTTTTATAGAAGTTAAAGAAATAATTGCATATTTGTCAATGAATTAAACATTTCATGCGGCCTAAGTACTATCGCGTTTATTTTTAGGTATTGATTTTACATTTTTTTCATTATTATTCTAACGTTTCGAGAGCTTTGCAGCCATCGTCTAATGGAGAGAGTTTGTTTAATTTATTAATCAATGTTTGGGCTAAATCAAAGAATATAGTATTTGTGAAGTTTTATATCTCCAGGCTACAATTGACGAGTTTCTTGTGGCCTTTTTCTCGTTCCAAAGCTATGGTAGAATCTGACGATGCTTAGCCCACGCATATGCTAATAAATTACATGTACACTTTTATTCTAGTCAATGCAACTTGTACTTTTTAATGTTGTGTATTTTTTCTACGTTTTTATCCAATTATTTGTTTTATAAAGTCACGAATATACCTACGATAATATAAGGACAATATACTTCAGCAAAAATGTATACAAAAGCAAACATCTAGGTTTTTACTTGTAAAAGCATTTGAATGTTAAGGCTACATAAAAATGTACCATATTATATATTATATCTAAATATTTTGCAAACGATATACGAATATTTTTCACTTGAAAATAAGAAGAGCTATGTCAAATGTTTCACTTTGTCTATAAAAATATTCTTTTGAAAAAAATGAAGCATACTTTCCTTACAAAAAATTGGTAGAAAAATTTGACATATAATGACAGATAGACAGACGGGATCAATTATTGCCTACATAGCGACTGAGGTAGCCGTGACCAGAACGGTCTTTTTCCAGTCGTTAACGCTCTTGGACGTCGTCTTGTCTACCGTACTGACCTCAACTTACCGTAAAGCAAAGGAAATCCCAAGAGTACCAACGACTGAAAAAACTGTGTCAGTTCACGGTTGCTTCAGTCACTGTCACAATACAGAACACCTCTTTATTGTTAAAATGATAAATTAAGGATGAGTGAAAGTAGAATAAATCTCATGTGAATGGATGCGTTAAACGAGGCAGACTTCCTTAAGAAAGCTAGGTTGCTCAGTGCGCTTAACCATAGAGATTGTATGAAGAGAATTGTAGATGTGAAGGAAGTGAGGGAGTTGTGTCAGGATCGTGGCAAGTGGCGCTTCATTGTCTTTGCCTATCCCTGCGGGAAAAAGGCGTGACAATTTGAATAATTAATTGATTGATAAATTAAAACTAATAAATATCTAGTTTTGAGATAATTACCAAATTACAACTAAAAACTGACATGAAATTATAAAACTCTTACCTTCTTAGAGGATTCTTTATGTTCCTGAACAAATTCCGGTTTCATTGGTTCTCCTGACAAATCAGGTAGCGAGTGGCTGATACGGATAGCAGCCTGCCGAGATAGCGAGTCGCAATTACTCTCGACGGAATCCCTTCGTGTCCTGAAATGACATTTTCAGATTAGTGCACGATACCTTGTCTAGTTTAAATTAATTATTTTATTTATTAAAATCCCTTATTGCACCAAAATGAACTTAAAAATAGGTACATAGGCGAGTTTAATGTCTATTAGGCATTCTCTATCAACTAACCTTGGGATGATGAGAAATTATGGGCAGGGTGCAAATAAACTACAAAAGACATTTTGTATGGGGACTTGGGCGGACATAATTGTATTAACAGTTGAATACACATTTTAAAATAGTTTAATGTACGAAGATTACAATGTAATTGGAATATTTCCTTTATTTTGCATAGTGAAGGTGTGCAAAATGATCAAACTATCATTATAACAGTTCAAAGCTATGGCGTGTCTCCGAGATTGACAGACGACACAAAATCCATATCTTATTTTCCAAATAACTCAATTGCACGGCAATTAAAAGCAAAATTGTTATTAGTTTTATCAATACAAGTATCAAAACTACCATTTATATATTTTTTCATCATTGGACATTTCAAAAGTAGTACAAAGAAGCCCAAAATGAATGTATCCTTTACACTAAACTTAAATAATAGCATCAAAGAGTGGTGCCGATCCGATGTAGCACCACCACAAGTATAAAGATCGTGTAGTGTAGCGTTTTGGGATCAGCTTGTAAGTTGCCGGTTCCAACTAGGGCGGCATGGTGGATGTGACTGCTACTTACATTTATTAAATTGTACTACCAGTCACTTCTATTCATGGACCGCACTCCAGCTTAACATCAGGCGAGGTGCTGTTATATGTCGAGTTACAATAAATAAAATAAATAAAAATTAAGTACCCGGCGGGGAAGTACCCGAGCGACTGACCGCAGACTGCAGACTGAACTACTGGTTTGTATGAGATAGATTTCGTGCATGGCGACAACATAGTGCTGTGACTATCAGCATTTGAAAAGTCATAGATTATAAATATGATGTTTGGAAACAATATTAATGCGGCGGCTGCAGACTAGTGTCGCCTTGCACAAAAATATCTCATACAAACAAGTAGTCACCAGCGGAATCACACCTTCTTGTAAACCTTCATACACCACTGCGAGTCTAGTAGATAGCGATCGGACGCACAATGGTGGGTCCAGTTTGCAACCAGCGACAGCTAGCCGGCCTAATTTCGAAAGCCGGGTACTTCACCGCCGGATTCTCAGCACTGACTACGCGGAAACCAGGATGTATAAACAGGCACTTAGTAAACTATCGGTCATTAATGTCAAATAAGTTTACTTTTAATATTTTTATAGTAGACAACCCATTATCTGTAGAATATAATATTGGTTTTGCACAGATTAGTAAGAAATTAATCTTTTAAAGGCAGGCAATAACAAATATATTATAATTTAGAAATATTAAATAGTAAACATTTCTTTTTAAATGGTGGCCAGAAACCTTTGTTGCCAGAAGGACAGGAAGATAGATCAACTAAATACATTCAATAGTCATTCGACCATTCTGTAGCATGGAGACCCACAGTTACAACCATTGTTTGAAGTAGTGTAGGCCGCGTGACGACAGGCGTGGACGGACGGTCAGCGATTGGTTGGTTGCGCGTAAAGTCCCGGGTTCGATTCCCGGTCGGAGCAAATATTTGTTTCATAGCTTTTATTTGTAATATTTAATAATTACATTAAATATTGCAAATATTTGTTAATAAAAAAGTGATAGATATTTGCTTCGGGTCTGGTTATCAAAGAGTGGTACCCAGTCTGCCGATCCGGGGTTAGTTAATCCACCACTTAGAAGTATACAGACCGTGAAGTGATTTGGTCGTCGGGATCAGCTTGTAAGTTGCCGGTTCCAACTAGGCCGGAATAGTGGATGTGACTGCTACTCACAGTTATTCAATTGTGGTAGCAGTGACATCTATTCATCTTAACGTCAAGCGGGGTGCTATGTCGAGTCACAATAAAATAAAAAAGCTATATGTTCAGCAGTGTCAGGTTAATCAAGTAGGGTGCTGTCACATGTCGAACCACAGTAAATAAATAAATAAAAACAAAGGTAAAGTTAGCATACCTTCCCATAATCCACCTCCAAGTAGCAGCACACTGATAGCCAACTGCAGCGAGGAGAACAGCGGCCATTGCAGCCAGCAGCAGTGCGGCGGCGTAGTCAACTGAGCTCGCCCTCAAACTGCCGATGCCGTGCTCACTCTCCTGCTCCTGGGGAGTCCAGGCACCTGGGGATAGGGAAATATATTGTACCACACTAATCATCCAAAATCACTATAACAAATCATTAAAGCTTAAAGAAGCGCTACTATTGTGCGAATGTAGCGCTGTTGATGTGATACGAGTACAACAACCCGTTCCACATTGTAGGATAAATACGAATTTTAATCAATTATTTAACTTGTCACGCAATTTTAGCATAGGGATAAGCAGAGATAATGGAGCACCACCTGCCACGGTTATGAACACTAAGCATCTTTCTTGAAGATGTTTCCGATTTAGTTGTTTTTTTTTATTATTTTTTTATTGTGACTTGACATATGACAGCACCCCGCTTGATGTTAAGCCAAAGTGTGGTCCATGAATGAATGTCACTGCTAACACAATTCAATAACTGTGAGTAGCAATCACACGGCCTAGATGGAACCGGCAACTTACAAGCTGATCCCGAAACGTGACCAAATCACTTCACGGTCTTTATACTTGTAAGTGGTGGTACTACCCCGGATCGGCAGACTGGGTACCACTGCCTACCACTCTTAGATGACCAGACCCGACCAAACCCGAAGCAAATGCATCCGTGGAAATTTATAAATTCCATTCGTCAATCTACTTTCATTCATCCTTTTCATATGCCCAAAACATTTATTTATTTAATTATTATTTAAAATGTTCAATAAAGAAACCAAACGCGACGAGATTGGAACCTTTTAGATGTAAATGGAAAAATATGTAAAATATCAATTGGTTTCAAAATTGATATTTTTGTCTAAAGACGACTGAGCCAATTGTAAGATGAAACTATATGTTATAGTTGTCGGTTGTCAGCTCTCTTGAACCCTTCCCTTACATCCATCAGAGTCAGTCATCTGATGCCGCGCCTCAAAAATATCCAAAATCACTAATCATCTTATTTATTAAAAAAAGGTTCAAAGATAAATCTTCAAATGTATATAAATCAAATTGAATTTTGTTATTCTGCCCTGAATCTGTGTTAAACATGCCCATTAATCAATGTCATTCTGTTTGCACCTTCTATTTTGATTGCGTTCATTAATTATTATCCCGCAATACAATTAAGTAATTGACAAAAAATATATTGCTACATAAACGTGAGTAAAAAAATAAATTCGTACCTGACATTTAGGTATTTTACGTATAATTAAACATATATTTTAGGTATAATTAAACATATATTTTAGGTATAATTAAACATATATTTTAGGTATAATTAATCTATTAGGTTTGTTCATTTACTTGTTAATTTAAAACATCATTGGACCCCAATTACAAAAGGTAGACCTAATGATTCTGAATGGAAAATTCTCAAATGAGAAAGGCTAGATGAAAAAGGCCAAGTGGCTTGTTAAGGGGATAGTTTTTTCTACAATGGATAGAGAGTCGCTAATAATGATGACGATTACAGTACCAAATTACTTACAAAGAAGTTTAAAAATCAATATCATTAATTATTACGACCTAATTCATACAGAAGTAGATAGAAACAACGACAGCGCTACCCATTGTTCTGTCACAACTCTCTCGTTATCATCACATCCATATAAACTCTCTTTTACCAAACTCTTTGGTTATGAATACTTCGGACCTAAATATTTTTGGTTGTTATTTAAATCCAGTACTGGAAATGATGATCTTCTCGTTGTGTCTGGAAACAGCGACCTCTTAGTGCCTTCTCATATGTTTCGGTGCCCCGGGTACCCAGCGGCGAAGTGTATGGAAAGCTTTAGCATATACGGTAGCTTTCACAGATACGGGCAAGCAGTCGCCGGGTACAAACCAAACCCACCAGTGTGTGTGCCTTTTGATACGACTCACAGGAGTGGTGTATGGAACACGAAGCTTTCGTACGCCGCGGCTGTCAGTCGCCCAGGTACCTCGCCTGTTATCCGGAACCGACTAATGTGACTCGAAACACGACTTTAATTTTAAACATTAAAGAATAAGCGCTATGCTACCGCTGTACAATCTAGTTCTATGAAAGTCTATAAATAGTATAAGACTCGAATTTATCTTTATCTAATCGGTCACGTACTATATTACAGAATAGACTGCTTTAATATTTACGTAATGCCTAAAAGAAGAAGGAAACCTTGTATTAGAAACAGTTCTGATTACGCTTGTTCCCAATTCGAAGATGTTCTTAAAGAAATAGGTTAAACTCACAATATAAACTTAGTTTGCAACAAATTTGTAAAGCAGGTAGCTCCTACGATTACTCGTTCTGAATTTGTATGAACATTGACTAAAAAAAGATACTATTACATGATATTTTTTCAGAATTTAAAACACATTGGAAGTTGGCTGTTTTTTGGGCTAGCATAGTGACAGCATCTAAGGCAACCGTAAGTTGAGTTGGTTTTTTAGTCGTCGTTGTTCTTGGACTTCCTATTGGTAATTTGAGGTCAGATGTAAAGTCTCAATATAAAAAAGGTCAAAATAAAAAAGGAATGTCAGTACATTCAAAGATACATCGGAAACTCATGGTTTTTGAAACTATTTATCCAAATATTTAAAGTACACCAATGTTATACTAAAAGAAATATAATTTTCTATAATATTTACAGCGCGGGATTTTCATATGTAAATTCCTGAGTACCTTTTAATATTAATACAGAATAGCTTTTAATAGCTTAACACGTTATTACTTGCATTATTGTTAAATATGCACCATCTTACATTGTATAAACTAGGGCAATTATTGTCTAGGGAAATTACAGATGTTGTGTCCAAAGTATTGATCGATTTTAATAAGTAACATACAATAATATCGGTCGAAGTCTATTTTTAGATTCTTACGAATTTTATAACCTAACAAAAAATCCAGAATGCTACCTTTACTTTCCTGCCGATCACGTGACGGACTTGTGACCCTCACAAAGAACCCACGGATGCTAAAAACATTGTCTTATATTTAGTTAATAGTAACGCTAATTTATAGCTTCGGAGACAACGGCTAGACAGAACTTAGACAAACTTGCTTATCGATATTAAACTTCTCAAAATGGCGAATAATATTGTAAAGACAAATGTAAATCCACGTTTGTTTATTATTACAAGCATGTTGGTTGATTTTTATTTGAGGCAAGACAAGCTACATTTTAACTTATCTTGCCTTACCATTAGGCGATCCAGGAGAGAACTTAAAGCGCCAACAACTGAAAAAAAGATTTAGCTTACTGTTGGTGCTGATTCGCTTGAACGATCCAAGTTTATAGGATGTGGAGAACACATAGTCTGGTAAAGCATTCCACTTGCCGGAATGCTACTGATGCGTCAAACCTTAGTTAGATACCCATTCGGGTGGATACTATCGCCGTGAAATGACAACGTAGAAACAAGGTTAAAGTGCTCCTTAGAACATTTTTCGTGGTGTAGGCGACAATGGAATTCATGACTCACGGCTTTTTGCTACTTGCTATTGTGATTGTCGAGCTCATTCATCTGGACCTGCCAACGTTACTTTGTAGCTGAATTGTGCATCGTGTAACATCATCATTATTATAGACGACGAGGCTTTATAGGTTACGTGTAGGCGGATAAAGGAATCCCATTTTTTTGGTAATGTCCTTTTGACAATGAAGTAAAATTAGAAGTAGAAAACCCTTTATAATTATATGCAGAATCCTTTGTGCTTTTGTAAATTAACTATAAAATATTACGGAAGTTACATGCCTGAGACAAAATTCTAATCGCAGGTCTAACCGTAGGGCAAAGATATAATTCAAAATCAAAATATGCTCTTTTTTTCATTTAATCGGACTGAGCTACACCAACGCATGGCTAGTGTGTAATAATCTAAAAGTTCTATTATCGAAGAGAGATTATAATTTATAGAATTCCATCATGATGTTAAGCTAGAGTGCGGTCCTTAAATAGGACTGCTACTACAGTTAAATAACTGTAAATAGCAGTCAAAGTAAAGATATAAAAGGTGTAATACTTCATGAACTAATTAAACCGTCACAAAATATTATTTAAAATTAAATCTAGAATATTGTAGTCCTACGGGGTTTTTAAGCCCTTTGTTTTTTTGCAATAAGGGAGTAACAATATGAAGGTCAAATTAAAGGTGTGATTCCGCCGGCGACTGCAGACCACAGACTGCGGACTGCACTAGTTGTATGTATGAGATTGATTCCGTGCAAAGCGACACTAGTCTGCAGCCGCCTCATTAATATTGTTTCCAAACATCATATTTATAATCTTACCTTAGCAAATTCTGATTGTCGCAATAGTGTCGCCTTGTACGGAATCAATCTCATACAAGCAAGTAGTTCCAGTCTGCAATCGCCGGTGGAATCACACCTTAATAGGACAAACTAATCACTAGTTGAATTATATATGAAATATAAATTCACACTTGACCTTCATGAAAAAATAACTTTCACTTTGATATGAGGTCATTAGAGGTCAATAAAAACATAAAATATAATTTATGTTTACAACTTTGCAAAGTATAAAGTCATATCAAATACTGAAGATAGACTTGACTGAAGATTATTTTAGAAAAATATTTATCGCTCTTTTTAGTAATTGGTCTGAAGTAATTGACTACATGATTTTATTTATTTGAAATTAACGATGAAAATATTAAAAATCAAAAGTGAATGGAAGGATAAATAGATCTAAAGCGACTGTGGTATAGTTGTAGTGGAATGGTCATGCAAGCCGAGAGCACGGGTTCAAAACCACTTGCCAGTATCAAAGTCAATCAATCAATCAAAATATCACGCCTTTTTCCTACAGGGATAGGCAAAGACAAAGGAGCGCCACTTATCACGATTCTGACAAAACTCCCTTACTTTACTCATATCCAAAATTCTCTTTATACAAGATCTACGATTATGGGCACCAGCCAATTCAGCTTTCTTAGTAGATGTTTCTACGTACCAAAGTACATGTTTAATATATGTACTTTAGTCGTCCTGTTTCTAGTTAGGCTCAGGACAGAATTGTCCATAGAAACAGGACAAATGATATAATTGATGGCCCAGCCCAGCATGAGTAAACTCGCGTGGCGAGTCCATGGTCTTTCATTGCCATGGAGTTAAATCAATCAATCTAATTATCACACCTTTTTTCCCCCAGGGATAGGCAGAGACAATGGAGCAGTTGGATATAAGTAAATATATATATAGTAGGAGGAAGAAATCACAGTTAAAAAAAAATTTATGTCTAAGTTTATGTTTAAGTAAGAAGTTCTAAAGTTAAATCTAAAGTGGATTGATGTTTTTTATTACGACACGAAATGTGGCCGCGTCTTCCTGATGGTAAGCTAAGGTTTAAGAGCGCCGACGACTAAAAAATAAACGTATTATTTTACGATTACCTCAGTCAAGGTAAACATTTTGAGTGACGTAACTCGACCTCTTTCAAAATTTTATTATTTTTTATTTTATTGAGGCTCGACATCTGACCTCGACCTGCCTGATGGTAAGCAAGAGCGCTGACGACTAAAAAGACTAATGATTTACGGATTGACAAAAGAATGCTTTGATGGTTAAGCACATAAAAAGGATGAGTGAAAGTAGATTGACGAAAGCATCAAATCTGATGTGGATGGATGCGTTAAACAAGGTAGGCCCAGGATTAGAGGGTGTTTTCGAATCAAATCGGAGACATCCTCAAGAAAGCTAGGTTGCCTAGTGCCCATAACCTTAGAGCTTGTATAAAAGAGAATGTGGATGTGAAGGAAGCGCGGGATTTGTGTCAGGATCGTGGCAAGTGGCGCTCCATTGTCTCTGCCTGTCCTTTATGAGAAAAAGGCGTAAATCAATCAATTTTGATTGATTTACGGATGTCTCAGTTGCCGTTGGTCTTGGTAAGCCGGCTTCGTTTAGACAAAACTTGGCTCGAATAAAATAAAATCTTAGCCATAGCCATAACTACTAACGCTTGCGAATAATTCAAAAATAGGTAAAATGACAACGCGTGTAGTGGATTTGTTAACACATCAGTCAGCTAGTCCCGGGTTCGATTCTCGGTCGTAGAAAAGAAGAATTTGTTACATTGTATTTACTTGTAATATTAATATTTATGATTTAAGTCGCGTTTCGGGATCAGCCTAAAAGTTGCCGGTTCCAATTAAGCCGGCACAGTGAATGCGACTTCTATTTGCAATTTTTATTATTATTATACATTTCTATAATAAGCTACTAAAGTGCTTATTATAGAAATCATAGAAACAGGACAACCAAAGTACATATATCAATGATACATTAGTACCGGTGAGTGGTTTCGAACCCGTGCCACTCGGCTTACGTAGCCATTGCACTGCCATTACACCACGGTCGCCTTGTGGCAGTTACAATTAATAAATAGCTACACCAGAAATATATTAGTTTTGGTGGATCCCTAATCTCCTAATAGTGTCTTTAGTCATGTAAGTGTGTAATCTGCTAATCTATTCCTCTTAAGGTTAGCTAAACATGATCAGTAAAGAGGCTTATATAGCAGAAAAACAGCTTTCCTTAATAAGAAAAGATTTTCGCCAGTTTAAGATACTTTAGTTCGAGATATCAGACTTAAGGCTGGTGTTTCAACATTAGTTAATTTTGTTTCGTACAAGGCAAACAACTTAATCTTTTTTTTTATTGTGACACGACATTTGACTTCGTCCCGCCTGATGATAAGCAAGAGGAGGTCCAAGAGTAACGACGACTGAGAAAACCGAGTTCGTTCACGGCTGCCTCAGTCGACGTCACTATGCCGGCCAAAGTCTTTAGTAAAATAGTTATTATGTTTTCAGTGAATGAATAATGTTTATTTTGTATTTATTGACATACTTGTATATTAAACTAATCTGATTCGTTAGCTTTCAATTATATAGTAATTTTTATTTTTAATGTTACTTGTTAACAATAATATTTTAAGGCGACCGTGGTGTAGAGGCAGCGCAATGGTTACGCAAACCGAGAGCACGAATTCAAAAGTTCAAAAACCACCCACCGGTTCCAATTCAGCTTTGATATATGTACTTTGGTCGTCCTGTTTCTATGATACAAGTAATTTAGTAGCTTAGTATAGAAATGTATTATAAAATTAATAAAAATATTTTTTTATTTCATGATAAATATAACAAATTAATATTACGAGTAAGTACACAAAAATTATTGCATTTTCTACCAGTTAAAATAGGAGATGAGTCCTGTGGTTTCTTCAGTGCAGGAATAAAAATACATACATAATATACATCAATATTATGTATCATCATCATCATCCAGAAGGCGTCCCCTGTTGAACATAGGCCTCCAACTTAAAACAATAAAATAATAAATGCTCTTAATCAAAGATTAAACTTGTCATGAAATATTTGTCCAAAAACTGTTTCAAGTTTCTCTCACGTATCCATTGTTCATAATGTTGCGAATTTCTTTATATTATTTGGACAATTCTTAGAGTGAATACAAACAACAGAAAGAACTTTGTAAATATTGCTTTATAATAATATAAAAATAAACTTCTGTAGATATTGTAAAATAATACTATTGTCTCTTAAGTAAATACGAATTTACAGTTTAATTACATTTTATTTTTTCTAGTACAGCTCTAGCCTTTACTAAATACGTTGAATCGAAAATTGAATTTAATAAGGTTTAACCGATTGAACTGAAATTTAGCAACACGTTTAGCTTAGATAACAATGCGTTGAGACGTCATTTTAAATCCAATATGACGAATTCCTAAAGATCGTTGTACAGAAGGGGTTGTACAACCCGATTTTGGGTAGTACCACCACTTACAAGCCTACTTTCTTGGTTGAATCAAAGAATTGAAGAAAGCGATAGACCCATATGTAGATCACGAAAAGTTTTTCTACCTACTCGTAAATCGCATAACAACATAAAAAGTTCTCTATTATTTTTCACTTCGCCCAAATACTGGGAAATATTGAATCTCCCCTCCTGGAATTGCCTCGTCAACTGTACGTGACACGTCATTTGGACGTGAAATTTCCTTAGCGAATAATTCTCTTTATCACAAATTACCTAACACGACGTTACATCATGTTTAAGAAATCCCTACGGCATTTTTCAGGAACATGGTGTTATGAAATAAAATATCTTTTCAGCACACGCGTGGTTATTTTGATTATATTATATCCGTTACCTTTCATCAGTTGCTGGGAAACTGTCAAGGGCGACCGTGATGTAGTGACAGTGCAATGGTTACGCAAGCCAACCATTGCGGTGCATGGGTTCGAAACCACTTACCGATACCACTGAGTGGTATCGGTTTCTATGATGCAAGCACTTTAGTAGCTTAATATAGAAATGTAAAATAATTTAAAAAATTTAAAAAATCCAAGGTTTCCATTACTTTCAAGTGTACAGACACTGGTGCCATTTAGGCCGGCATAGTGAACGCGACAATTACTTGCACTTATTTAACTGTAATAGCAGTAGTAACTTTTCATGGATTGCATTTCAACTTAACATTAAGCAAAACAATTTTATTTTATTAATTTATTACTTAATGTAAGGTTAGAAATAGTTCTAGAATAAGTTTGTTTTTTAGAATGTTAAGAACTAAAAAAACTGTACATTTGTATAGTCTGTCTAAGCCGAAATGTCGCGCCCATCCACGGCATTTGCGCACACGACAAAACATAAAATGTGAATGCAACACACCATTGCAGTTGCTGGCTGGACACAAAAGGAGGAGCACGCTGATAAAGTATAATAGCTATACTAATAATAATAAGTAATATTTGCATTTACACATTTAAATAAACTAATAAAACTAAAAAATAAAGGGTCGCCCCATTTATATTATAGATAGACAAGCTATACAAAAAAAACTGTGGCAAAAGGAATAAATAATAGAAAATAACCCAAAATAAACTTAATAATACTCTAATTATTATATTAAAAAAGGATAAGGGTAATATATCTATGTCTAAACATTGTTATAATGTTACAAATTTTGTTCTAATGACATTAGCATATATGGCCATTAAGCGGACATTCACCCTATTAATGTGCAAAATTTACAATGATACTAAAGTTGTAAATGTTTCTTCTGTTTAAGTATAGAAAATACTACAGAATAACTAAGTGTGTAATTATAATATTACACTAATATTAATAATATGATTAATATTAGAAATAACTAATAGAAACTAACTAATACTAACTTACTAGTGCAGTGAAAACACCGATCGGAAAAGTGTATAAATAGGAGATTGGTATAACAAAAAAATTATTAAATTAAATCGTATATCACAGATAGCGAATTTAAGTCAAGTGACGCTTTCAAATTAAATCAAAATCAATTGTCACGCCTTTTTCCCACAGTCTGCCTCCAATAACACATCCATCCACACCAGATTTATAAATTTCTTTCGTCAATACACTTTCACTCCAACTTTGTGTCGCTTTCAATAAACAAAGTAATAAGAGACTATTTATTAATCACTGGTGATTTGGTCATATACAAAGATATCGAGTTACGTAAGGTTTGTTCTCGACAGAATCATTCCTAAGCAATTATAGTCTATACATATAATAAAATTGAAATAACCGTTTTTTAATACATGTATATGAATATATATACGGTTCATACACCAAAATAACATGTTTTACAATTTTTTTCTGTCTGTCTGTCCTTCTGTCTGTCTGTCTGTTTGTTCCGGCTAATCTCTGAAATGGCTGGACCGATTTTGACGGGCATTTATTGGCAGGTAGCTGATATAACAAGGAGTAACTTAGGCTACGTTTATTTTAGAAAAAATCTTGTATAATAAATAAAAGAAAAGAAAAAAAATCCCATACAAAATTGCGTGCGTTCAGAAATTTATTTTGGGTAAACTAAGGAAAATATATCAAGCTGCTGAGAATTAAAAACAAATTATTATCCTACTATTATTATTATTATCCTACTATTATTATAAATGTAAATATCCGTTTGTTTGTTACGCTTTCACGCAAAAAATGCTCAACCGATCATCATGAAATTTTGTACACATAATATTCTTGAAGGTATCAGAAGTAACATAAAATACTTTTAAAAAAATTACGGAAAATAAAAAAGTTGACAATTTTTTTTTTCCTATTATAAAAATGGGTACTGTATTACCGACAGTCACGTCAACATCTAATCCAATCAACTGTACTATGGAGACTATGCACTATACTTTCCATAGACTATACTTTTCTTTATTGTTATTTCCTTCTTTTACTATATGCATATCCTACTATTGTTATAAATGTAAATGTGAGTTTGATTGTTACGTTTTTTATTTATTTTTGGTGGTACTAGAAGTAACATAGGTTACTTTTAATTTAAAAAAATATATTTTTTACTATAGTTTCCAATTGACTACAGTTTTAGCTGTTTGGAATATATATTTATTTTTATTTCCGTCTGTCATTTTTATATGAGTTATCGAGTTATAAATACAAAAAAGTCGAATTGAGAACCTCCTCCTTTTTATGACTGTGTTATAAACCAAAATTTACGCGGGTGAAACCGCAGGCACAGCTAGTTATACAATGGAATCACTTGACAATGTTAAGGCGACGAAGGAGACAATGTAAAGGAGATCGCTAATTTTGAATAGATGCTTTAATCTTAAAGCGAACCTTAAACAACACTTCCTTTACATTCCCATTTCTCTTTATACATAAGCTAATGAGCGCTGCTGTTTTTTTTAAATATAAATACTAGTTTTAAAGTCTAAGTTATCACGTCTCAATTCTCACGGGGATATACAGAGGCAGCGAGCTGCCATTGTCCTCAATCCGGGACATGACAACCGGGTAGAACAATGATTTATGAATTTATAATCATGAAGTTTACCTTACATATAAAGGCTAACCCGTTACCAGCGTTACAGGGCTATTAAACAACACGAATTGTATTATAAACTTGAATGTATAATTAAAATAGACGTTATATAATGTATTGAATTACTGACCTTGATTCAGTGGCTTCAGGGATACGTATTGAGGTTTATAGGGGGTCAACGGAAATTTATACTTCAATCAATTATTTGATAATACATTAATAAGTACGTAAATTATGTATTAAAATATTGGTCGGCATAGAGACGGCGACTGTAGTAGCCGTGTACTGACTCGTTTTTTTAGTCGTCGGCACTCTTGGACCTCTGTCATGCTTACTAACAGTCAGGTCGAGGTCAGGTGTCGAGTAACAATAAAAATTAAAATTATATATAATAATTTAATCAATGTGAAGATTTCACAGGGATACACGATACTGACACCACTCTCACAACATGACATACGCAAGTCTCTTTATACAGACTATGGTTATGGGCAACGCAGACCCCTGCTTATAGACCCTATGGTAATCAAGACCTCATATTTTTTAAATATTATTATATCTAAATAACAACTATCATAGTAGCGTGCCGGTGTCATAAATGAACATTTAAAAAAAAAACAATTTAACCGTAGACCTTGTATGAAGAGAATTGTGAATGTGAAGGAAGCGAGGGAGTTTTGTCAAAATCGTGGCAAGTGGCGCTCTATTGTCTGTGGGAAAAAGGCGTGACATTTTGATTTATTGATTAATTTAAAATTTATAGTTAAATTTTTGACGGCATTGACATTGACATTCCTCAGAAGTCGAGTCTATTAGTTTTAGTTAAAAAGTTTGAATTTGAACCTACATAAATTTTACATAGAGTCACGAGTTTTGTTAACACAAATTTGAAGATGGCTGAGTCAGAAACTTAAATAATAAGTTTAGTGTTTCAACCCAATTCTAACAAAATATTGTCTCATAATTTTATTCAATTAATCATATATTTTATTATAAAGATCATCATAACTAGATTAGGTTTCACAAAATATTGGAAGTGAATGAACTCTCAAAAGATTCAAAATTTCTCGAGAATTTTTAAAGGTTTATCGCGGAGTTAGTCAAAACGATTTTCTGCTAAATTAGACAAACTTTAAAAATCGAAAGGCTTTCTAATTGTGTGCCTTACGTAAGCATTTTCCTTTTCATATATAAATTAACTATAATAAATAATAAACTTATATTAATTAGAAGATTTTATAAACACCTTTATTGTTACATCTCTCCCAAAGATTGGCTGCTGAAGAATGCTTTTTAGTATTAATCTCGCCCATTGTATTTATATTATTACACATTTGCTCGTACAAGGATAGGCAGAGATAAAGTAGCGTAGCTTTCAACGATTCTTCACAACTCTATATACTGTTTTATTTATTGAAAGTTTTATAATTTACTAAGAAAATTTATTTAAAGCTTTCTCGGTGTTTCATCTTTTACTTGAACTTTTACGTCTACACTTCTCTACCAATAAAAAAAAAACTAATTTTATTATTGATACGCTTCATCAATAATAAAAAATAGATTTCGTAACTTAGTTAAATTGATATAAATTATTATAAAAAAGTGTTTTTCCTTAAATTCAATACATATCAAATTCTCAAGACAAACTTTAGTCGCAAACTTAAAACCAGCTACGTAAATCAATCTCACCATATCAAAATTCTACAGCAAACAGACCGTTAACCCTTAAAGCCTTTCTCAAAACCGAACAGATTATTTACTGCGTAATTATTCAAATATTTACCTCTTAATTGAATTTTATAATATAATGTCGTATTTACCAGTTGAAAGGAAATAACTCGACGGATATTTTTTTTTACTAAATATTCAAATACAAATATATTTTTGTCCCATTCGGTGTAGAGACCCTTGGTCCGTGGGGTCCTAGCGCTATAAGTCTTTTTAAGGAAATATCAAAAAGGTTAGTCGACATCACAGGAGACCGAAGAGTTGGCAGCTACCTCGGACAAAGAATTAGTCTAGCTATTCAAAGGGGGAACGCTGCCAGTATCTTCGGAACCTTGCCTAAAGGGACTCTTTTTAATAATGTATTTTAGTTAATTTTTTATCAATATATGTATTAAATAAATATTGAGATAATCTCACAGTTAATATTAAAGAAACACAACGTTTAGTTTTATATCTCTTATTTATTTATTTCTACAACTATTATTAGTAAACAAATAACAACCATAAATGATTTTTGCATAAAGTATAGAAAATATCAGTTTACAGTGCATCTAAATTGTGAATGTAATGGAAGTAAGAGAGTTGTGTAAGCATAGGGAAAAGTGCCGCTCTATAATCTTTGCCTATTCCTAAAAACACAAAGACATGATCAATAGGTGAATTGCCGAAGTGTTTCTACTAATTTATACAGTTTGTCTTTAGGAAATCGTTTAAAAACTACTCTCTTAGCCTGCATAACTGAGGCAGCCTTAAATTGAGACGATTTTTTCAGTCGTTGGAGCTCTTGGACCTCCTCTTACTCTCCAATAGGCAAGTCGAAGTCAGGTTTTTTATTTTTTATTGTCACACGATATTTGACATCGTCCCGCTTGATGATAAGCAAGAGGAGGTCCAAGAGTGACAACGACTGAGAAAACCGAGTTTGTTCTCGGCTGCCTCACTCATCGCCTAAAGGATCCAAGGTCATAGAATGGAGAGAACACATGGGCAGGCAAAGCATTCCACTTGTCGATTGATGTACAAAGAAAAGACGCAGGTATTGCATTACAAAAAATAAACAAAATTACCAAAAAGAAATTGTGGTAAAATTTGTACATTTGAAAATCTGAGTTCTCAGACACAGGAACGTTTACAAAACTGAATAAAAAATGTCCTGTTTCAGCAAATAACATTATCATAATCGTGGAAATATTTTATTAAGCAAATAACAACTTTGGTTACTTAGGTACGTTACAGATATATAGATTATATAAGTATTCTTACCTCGTCTTTTCACACCCGTAATACCGCACTGGTCGGGGGAAGCATCCGCATTTTGTGGACCGTATCGGCAGTCGAACTAAAAAGTTCGGTGCGTCTTTTCTTTGTAGAACAATCGACAAGTGGAATGCTTTGCCAGCTTATGTGTTCTCTCCCTCCTATAACCTTGGATCCTTCAAGCGATGCGTGAAGCACCTTTGGCCGGCATAGTGACGGCGACTGAGGCAGCCGCGAACTAACTCGGATGTTTCAGTCGTCGTCACTCTTGGATCTCCTCTTGCTTATCATCAGGCAAGTCGAGGTCAAATGTCGTTTCACAATAAAATATATATATATAATCTATAATATCTGTAACGCAATGCAATAACCAGGCAGTAACCTAACCTAATAACCTAAACCTAACCTAAGTAGGTTAGGTTATTGCCTGCATTAACTTATATTTGTTATTTATTCAGGATTTGCGCGAACATTGTTTATCAAATAAAAGTTTTTTGCGGCTTAATATCCGCCGTTTCAAAAGCTTTGCAGACTTTAAGCGCGGATAGATATTTTGCTGATTAAAATAAACAACATAACGTTGTTTTAAGCCGCAAAACTTAAAAGGAAACAATCAAACAAGGAAATGTTGATCTCTTGTGTCCGTGACCACGCTGACGTGGACCCTAGTCATCATCGTGGTCGGGGAGACACTGAGGTGTTGGTCGTCTCATTTTTGTTAAGATCCAGAAAAGTGTTTTCCGACCAAATCGAAGATATCCTCTAGAAAACTGGGCTGCTTAGTGCCCACAATCGGAGAACTTGTTATAAAAAGGATTGTGAATGAGAGGGGAAACAAGGAAGTTGTGTCAGGGTGGTAGCGCTCCATTGTCTCTACCTATCCCTGTGGGAAAAGGCGTAAAACTTAATTTGTTTGATTTCAGTCCACGCTTGCCTCAGTCGCCGTTATAATGCTGGCCAAACGTTTTCACGTTGGGAATGGAAATGTTACTTTAAAGACATTGGAGCTGCCAACGTTTAACTAATAACAGTAAGGCGACCGGGGTGTACTGGCAGTGCAATTGTTAACTACTTCCGGTACAAATGTATCTTTTTTATATATATTTTTATTATACATTTCTATACTAAGCTACTAAAGTGCTTGTATCATAGAAACAGGACAACCAAAGCACATATATCAAAGATACATTGGTACCGGTGAGTGGTTTCGAACCCGCCTAGTGGAGGCTTACGTAGTTATTGCACTGCCACTACACCACGGTCGCCTTTGATTGTCCTGTTTTAGTAGCTTTAGTAGCTTAGTTTAAAATTTTTAATAATAATTTAAAAAAAAATTTTCGCAATGCTTCCAAATACCAGTGTATACGTGGCCTTATAATAAGTTTATACATTATTCTGAAGGAAGCATAGAATATAATATTAGTGTAGACGCACCATTATGTAGCACTCTGCCTTAATAGGGTTCAGTGACCGTTTCACATCTTTCCACAACTCCTTAGAATACAATCCTTACTAAGTATAGGACTAAGGACTCAAATCATACCTAAGTTTTTTTTATTAAGACTCGACATACGACAGCACCCCGCCTGATGTCAAGCTGGAGTGCGGTCTATGAATGGAGGTAACTCCTACTAGAGTTAAATAACTGTAAATTGCTGTCACATCCACTATGCCGGCCCATTTCGAATCGGCAAATCTCGAAACGCAAATAAGTCACTTCACAGTCTGGATACATGTTAGTAGTGGTGCTACCACGTATTGGCAGACTGGGCACCACTCCTTGACGACCAGACCCGGAGCAAATATCTGCCTCTTTTTTTATTAACAAATATTACAAAAATATGTCATATAAAAGCTATGAAACAAATATTTACTCCGACCGGGAATCGAACCCTATGCCACGCATGTCATCCTAATCTATTAATATACGATACCCTGTTTTTGTATTCTAATTAGTTCGTAGTAAAAATTAAAGCTAAAGGCATTATTGATGAAAACTTATAAGTAGTTAAGAGGGTTTAAAATACCAGCCTCAATTTCTTATTAAATCGAACTTAGTGCAGCTTCGTGGTGAAAAACTTAATAGTTTTATATTCATTCCATTGTATAAAGGGAATTGCTTTCGCAGAAAATATATAAAAATATGTTATTAACCTCTAACTTTTAAATAGTCGATTTCTTCAAAGCTTCTACGTTTTAATATTTTTCAGAGTAAAACATAATATTAACTTAGGGCTATTTGTGTCCAGAAAGGCCGAGGGTAAGATGTCGAAAGAGTGAAGATGCACTGGTGCGGGAGAGTAGAAAATAGCATAAATGAGGGGATCTGTGCGATGGAAACTTAATGATTATCAACCGTAATTGACCGACTAAAGAGAATATTTTTGTTTTTGCAACTAAAGTACAAACTAGAGAAACTTTGGGTAAATACGTATAAATTGTAATACTAAGATTCCACGCATCCATTTTTAGTGGCCAATCGTGAAATCGAATTCTTTACCAGCCCACGTGTTCTCTTCATCTTATAACATTGTATTCTTGGCGTAAAATCAGCTCTGATCGGTATTGTGACGGCAACTGAGGCAACCGTATATCAAGTCGGTTTTATCAGTCGTCAGCGCATTTACTTACTATCATGATGTCGCTTTCCAATGAAAAGATAGAATAATAATTAATGGCCATAAAAACGTAAGTATAGCTTAGTACAAACATCAGTAAAACCTCAAATAATAAAATTTGTCTAAATGATTACATTATAATAAATGTCTAACTCAAATTAATATCTAAAATATTATTTATCTGTTTATACTTTAATTTTCCATGTTTTTCAATGTTTTTGTTTATAAACTCTTGTAAAAAAGATAACAATGTTAGATTTTAATGTAATCAAATTACTTTTGCCCTCAGGCCTGAATAAGGATAGCTATTAACAAAGGAAAATACAAAAAATAAAAGAATAATAATTAGGAAACAGACAATTAAATTATCCAAATCACAACGTCAATAAAATTAATTAAAATATATATCTTTAGGTAACTCGACGTCCATAAATTCAAAGAAAACAGATAAGGTGTTTACTTTCAAACACTGCGACATTCGTCTCTCGTTTTCATAACCAATAAAGTGACAAAACCGTTTAGTTTGTTATAGATATAAAATCAATCAATAAAATCAAAATGTTACGCCTTTTTCCCACACTGATAGGCACAAACAACGAAGCACCACTTGCCATGATCCTGACACAACTCCCTCGCTTCCCTTACATCCACAATTCTACGTTATTTATATTAATGTATTTAGGTAGTAATGCTGTTTACGTTTCGTAGCTGATCTCAAAACGCGCCTGAGTCACTTGACGATCTTAACGCCTAAAATGGGTAGCAGATTGCCTAAAACATGTAAAATAACGAAATACTGTATGCCAGTAATCTCAAAGCGGTCGTGTCGTCCAATTCAAAAGTGTGCCTAGAGCAATCCAATAGCACTTTCTAACAGGTGTTTTATAACTCACATAAAAACGCTGCCCACCACTTATTCTGATATTTCATTTACGTTATTATGGCCGTACACGTGTGGAATTTACTTTATTAAGTTTAACTTTTTACGATTTCCAGAGACGGTTGATTCAGTCGCTAGTACTCAGGCAAGTCGATAGTCTAATGTCGAGTCACAATAGACAAAATAATAAATCTATAATTCCCCATATACCTACCCCCAAAGATAACTAAATTTGTTTTTCCGCAGGTATTACAATCTGTATTTTTTGGGCTGGATTTATACTCCTGGGTAAACGATGTCTATTACACTCTGAATTATACAAAAAAAAAACATGAAATTCGAGATCTAAAAATTAAACAAAGGATATCACTGTTAAAGTGCCGTTTCACGGGTAGTCAACATTTTTTAACATCAGAAACCGAATAACTAACTGAAAATGAATAGAAATAGTTTTTTTTTCAGTCGGCAATCTTGGACCTTAGGCAAGTCTAGGTCAAATCTGACACATCCTCAAGAAAGCTGGGTTGTCTAGTGCCCATAATCATAGAGCTTGTATGAAGAGAATTGTGGATGTGAGGGAAGCGAAGGAGTTGGGTCAGGATCGTAATAAGTGGTGCTCCTTTATCTCTGCCTGTCCCTGTGAGGAAAAAGCGTGACAATTTGATTATCACGCCTATAAATAAATAAAATTTTATTTGAAATAAAACTATTCCTCCATAATATGTTAGCGCCCGTAGCACGAGTCGAGGAGTGGTGAGGAGCGACAAAATTGAAAAAGTAATAAAATTTATCATTGCAAGATGTGGACCAGTTAATCACAATCGTGACCTTTTAAAGCTAGCTTTATATTTATTTTTTAATTTTAAATCGCAAGGAAACATATTTGAATCTCTCGCTCGTTTGGGTATGGTTCAAAAATCTCTATAGATGGGGATTGTTACTCGTGATTCTTTTTAGTTAAATTATCACCATTGAAGTGTCTAATTGGAAATTCAATCGTGGTTAATAACAAAAATAATTTGAAAGTAGATTTTGTATTTACAAATTTCGATAAAAGATTGACAAAATAAAAGATTAAATACATAACTCTAATGGGGATATCTGCAATTAAAAACACAATACGTTAAACAAGGAAAACAATTAAACATCTATTTGATGATTCTTATTCAGTGGGGATTTCTAATTCTCTTCATACAGGCTCTGTGGTTATGGGCACTGGGCAACCCAGCTTTCTTGAGGATGTCTCAAGAAAGGAAGCAAGGGAGTTGGGTAAGGATCGTGGTAAGTGGCGCTCCATTGTCTCTGACTATCCCTGTGGGAAAAAGGCGTGACAATTTGATTGATTGATTGATTTCTAGAATAAAATACGCGAAAACGCAAGAATAAGTCTTATCATCCCCATTGACAGTCTAATGGGTAATCCCCATCAATAGAGATTTCTTAACGGGCATTAATGGAACATACCCTGGTTTGCACTAAACTAAGTGACGGCGACTGAGATAACGTAACTGCAATCCATTTTTTCAGTCATTTGCTTTCTTAAGCTTCCCCTTGCTTACCATAAGAGTGTGTATCTTTGATTTATGTACTTTGGTCGTCCAGTTTCTACGATACAAGCATATTGGTAGCCTTAGTATTGAAATATTTAAAGAATCAAATATTATTTCGAAATATGACTGAAAGTGGTGGTATTACTACAGATGGGTACCCAAAGATTGGTAGGCAGTGGTACCCAGTCTGCCGATCCGGGGTAGTACCACCACTTACAAGTATACAGACCGTGAAGTGATTTGGTCACGTTTCGGGATCAGCTTGAAGGTTGCCGGTTCCATCTAGGCCGGCATAGTGGATGTGATTGCTATTCACAGTTATTGAATTGTAGTAGCAGTGACATTCATTCTTGGACCACACTTTGGCTTAACATCAAGCGGGGTGCTGTCATATGTCGAGTCACGATAAAAAAAAAGATAGGTTTTCCTTTATTTATTGTGACTCGACATAAAACAGTATCGCGCTTGATGTTAAGCTGAAGTGCGGTCCATGAATTGCCGGCTTAGAAAGTAACAGACCTTTACAGACAACAGGCGGTAACAGAACAGGTAAATGAATTTATAACTTATAATTCTGACATCTATGTAATTAAGTTTTGAAATATTAAATTAAATAAATAGTAGATATTAAAATATTTCTAATCACATATTTACGCATATACCATTATTAATAAGAGGTATAATTAATGTTACTTGACATTGGAATGTATTCATGATCTTCGCTATCGTTATTCTGTTATTTATAAATACAAGTAAAGTAAAACAAAAGAAGTTTACGCATGCATTGCAGACGGCGTACGACCATTTCTTAGTGCAATATCAATAAAATCTTACCCCTGCAATTTCATGAGTTTCTTAAAGTTGGTGGTAGACATTTCTTTGACACGTAGTTTTTAAATCTAGACCCAAACGTAGCTATAACTATACATAACAGAAAAACTCTGTTGTGTGCTATTTGTCAGGATCTTAAAATGTAGCCTGTGCATAGACGCACAGGAATAAAACGTGATATTTTCCAATATTTTATTGTGATTGATTATTTGATATTTTTATATTTTTCAATATTTTAAGCTACTAAACTTGCCTGTATCACAGAAACAACATAACCTGACTCTCGGCGGTTTGCGAGGCCTCCACAACCACTACATAGATCGTCCAAGATAGTCAACGATTGTAAAACAGACTTAGTTCACAGTCGCCTTAGTTGATGTTACTATGCCGGTCAAAACTTTTCACGTTGGAATCTCAAATTTTCATTACATTGTAAACCAATGCCGAAAACAACAGTAAATTTCCAATAAACCACCTTGTTTACAATTTGAATAGAGGGAAGACATAATAAAGCCTATTTCACGGTCATATCATAGACCGTTACCATGGCAATGAAGCCTTCGTTCTCTTTGCCCGGGAGAAGTACGATTATTATGACCCTTTTATAAAAGTGCTTTTTATTAACCTTCAAATGGTTTAAATACTTACGTACTTATAACGCATACGTATTTATTCTATTATTTTATTTATTAATTTTTAAAATTAAATCCTAGTAATGTTTTATTCGGAGACATAATAAAATCGTTTATAGTCGATGGTTGTGATCTTGACCGCAAAGTAGGTCATGAAAGACCCCATGGTTTACAGATGCTGTGAATTATGAGCGAGGGTTACTGCTAATAGCCGGTTAAGAGTGTTACTTTGTTATCCAATTAGACGAAAATATTCTTTCTTTATTTATTTAAGTATTAGGAAAAGGCTTTTTCGTGTTTGTATTTGTGTATGCTTAGTATAATGTATTTTCTTAATTTTTACATTTCAATGCTAAGCTACTAATAGTGCTTGTATCATAGAAACAGGACGATCAAAGTACATGTAACAAAGGGCCTTTCAGTTTGCATAGCCCTGCCACTACACCACAGTCGCGTCGCCTTGATTTTTTTGCACTACTTTTATCATATCATTACATTTCGCTTTTTTTATAATCTCTGCCTTTGTGAATTAGTTAATGGACACATAGATTTAGAAAATATTTTATAGCGACTACGTTGCGTTGTAACGAATAAGAACTTATAATCCAATAACGAGCTGTAGTATAATGCGATTAAAATAAGAATAGGACGGAATCGGCGCCATTTTGGGACGGATTTGGATTTGGAACTCTGCAACCAACTTCACTTTAGTATTGCGTCTTTTTCTTTGCGGACCGTCAAGAAAAAGACACCTTTGAATCAGTCAAGTAAAGTTAGTCAACAGCCCGTCCTATTCTTATTTTAATAACATTATAACTCGCTTTTGGATTGCAACCTGAACAACCTAAATACCATTTTATACTTTTTTTTTCTTTTAATGAGGGTTTTTAATCATATTACGTTTCATATTTTTTTGTGAATTTTAGGTCAGAATTTCGCTCTTCAGTTGATTTTTTTAACAAGGTCTGTGTTAAAATATCCACTCCCTTATTCATGAATAAACGTCATTTGCTATTGTGTTCATACTTTATAACGTGAATAGTGGAATTTCGCAGAAGAGCAGGCGTGTCCTAGTAGCATATTCTTGTCAAATTTTATCTCGTTTATTTTCAAACGAGGTTAAGTCTGTGTCGACCTTTTTCAAGTTCGCACTAAAATTGTTATAATTTATTTTCATTAAAATGAGATTTCAATTTCAAACATCATTCATTATTTTATTTTATATATAATTTTTGGTCAGAATAAATTTTTGATTCCAATTTGATTCCAACGAGAGCGCGTCTATTTTACATCCTTGACCACATAGCGTTAAAAGTCTTGTACCATACAATTATAATTAAATAAATCAAATTGTCCTGCCTTTATTCGAAAAGCCATAAGTGGATTAAATTGAGAAAACGAAAACCCCTTCTGATTATCATAACTACATATATATAAGGTATAATTGAGATTATTAAAGATAATTATAATTTATTCCATTGATCCGAAGCAGAAAAAGAGGATTAAATTTATTTACCTCATCGTCGTGATTAAAGTAATCTTGTTATATTGGATAGCAACAAGTGGTTAGCTTATCGCAAACAGGATCACATTTTTTTTACATATCTATACTAAGCTACCAGTTGTGATTGAATCGTAGAAACAGAACGACATATATTATAAAAAGTACATTGGTACTGGCGAATGGTTTTGAACTGGAAAGCTTGATAGAACATTTATTTACCAATAGACTTCTAGACTATAAAATTATGTTTCTAAAACTTTTTTTATTGTGACTCGATGTTTGACCCCCACTAACCTGATGGTAAGCATGACTGCCACAGTCGCCGTCACTGTGCCGGTCTAGAGTGCTTCTTCACGCATCTATGGTTATAGGATGGGGAGAACACATGGGCTGGCAAAGCATTCCTCTAGTCGATATAAAGAAAAGACGCACCAAAGCTTTTAGTTCGACTGCCGATTCTGTCAAACAATTAATTATTTTGAACAAATATTTTCAATTCTGCTGCTGTCATATGTAGTTGGCTGGTAAAAACAAAAATCTACTTCAATTGTATAAAAACATTTTATAGCGCACAATTCGAGTATATTTTAAATTAGGTACTACAAAATAGGATTGTGTTTACAGCGAGAATAGAACTCTTGCTCTTGACCTAGTTTATGGTCAAGATCGAAGCTTAACAGGAATATCGCATACATTCTGATGAATAACAGGAACTGATCAATATTTCACATATTGTTAGAGTCAATCGCGAACGTCCAGCGAAATTTAATTTTCATGCATCAATTATATTTTTGAATATGCTGATTTTACAATTGTATTACTGCAGTTAACTGAATAAATTGTCAAGTCCCATTTCCTATGGCGTAGATCAGAGATGTTATGGAGCTCCTAAACCGTAACCGAAACTATCGGATATCCGAAATAAAAACCGAAAATCGGATAGGGGTGGATCCTATGTGATGACATATGTCGAGACACAATTAATAAACTGATTTTAAACTGAAGACGACTGCTAGTACAGACTTTGAAGTCTTAGTCGGCTCATAAACTACCTCCTCCACGGCACCTCCCCGGATCGGCAGACTGGGCACTACTTAGGCAGTAGACCACATTGACAACCAGACTCGGAGGGAATCGAACGCTGGCTTACCGATGACTTACCGAGCAGAATGGCGTAGTCACTACGCCACTTAGAGAGTCGACCTAGTCAATTCACGAGCGATCTTTATAGTTACAAATCGGTGTATAGCTTGTGTAACTATAAATTTAGTAAATAAGTAAAAGTTTTATATTTATACACACTTTATTACTTTATTTAAATGCGTGAATGCGAATAATACTAACTATATTACTATACTTTATCATCGTGCTCCTCCTTTTGTGTCTAACCAGCAACTGAATGAACAATTGCATTTTCTGTGTGTTGCATCCATATTTTATATTTGCTCGTGTGCGAAAATGCAGTAGAAAGGCGCGTCATTTCGGCTTAAACAGACTCTACCGCCCAGGGTTAGCATTAATCTATTTGATACCATTTCCAATCTTTTATTCCAGCTCGGGTATTATTGGTCATTTTAGTTACGTACATATTTTTTAAAAACAAGTTATTTTTTAATTAGGAGGATTGTTGGCCAATAATAATCGGACTGTCAAAAGTAAAATAAATGAATAAAAATGGTATTATAAAAACTTTGCTATTTGCACAAAAAACAATTTAACCTTTCTTGAAATTTCTCATTTCCAACAAAAATAACAATAAGAAATTTCCTTTCTAATTCCCTGATGGCATGCGTAGATTTACCTTTGTTTCCTAATAAACATGGAATCCCAAAAGGTTATGGATTTTTTATTAATTTATCATCGCTCGACATATGACATCTCCTCGCCTGTTGTTAAGCTGGAGACGACTGCTTACAGTCTTAGTTGCATTAAGTAGCCACCTACTATGCCAGCCTAGTCAGAATCCGCAGATCTACTACGGTACGATGATCAGATTAAAATCAAATAACGTAGGAGCATAACAGCGGAATAATCAAGGGAAAATTAAGAACTAATTTCATTTATTTGTTAACTATAGTAGAATAGAATTATTGTTTTTTTTTATTATGGTGACTTGACGTCCAAGAGGCGGGCCAAGTGCGCCAACGGCTCAGTTTAGTTGCCTTAGTCGTCGATGCACTTATTATGGCTCATAAACATTTGTTATTCAGTTTCAGGAAATAAAAATATGTTTTTATCAAAAGTAACATTAGAAATTCTGAATAGTCCCCACGAGAGGTACATTTCAAATGGTACGTTGAAAGTACGAAATGAAAATTTACATGAAAAATTTAATAAAATTGCGAATTCCTATGCCCATGGGAACGTTAAAACTACGTTAAACGCAAAAAGTTAAAACTACTCTACTTCAAATTTACTCATTTGTTTAACTTAATTTTCTTTTGTTACTCTATTATTATTTCCATTTATCTCTGACCCATCTTTATAATAACTTTACATTTCAGTATTATTATCTCTTATTTAGCTAAATGTGACCCCGTTAGGGATCATTTAGCGATTTGGGTTCGATTCCCGGTCGGAGCAAATATTTGTTTCATAGCTTTTATTTGTAATATTTAATAATTATATTTAAGATTGCAAATATTTGTTGCTAAAAAGAGAGGTGGATATTTGCTTCGGGTCTTGTTATCAAAGAGTCGTAGGCAGTGGTACCCAGTCTGCTGATCCGGGGTAGTACCACCACTTACAAGTATACAGACCGTGAAGTGATTTGGTCACGTTTCGGGATCAGCTTTTAAGTTGCTGGTTTCAACTAGGCCGGCATAGTGGATGAGACTCACAGTTATTGAATTGTAGTAGCAGTGACATTCCTTCATGGACCACACTTCGGCTTAACATCACGCGGGGTGCTGTCATATTTCGAGTCACAATAAAAAAAAATGTAAGTTTTTTTAGTTTTCAAATGAAAAACCAATAGAAGCAACCAATTAATTATTTTTTTTAATATTAAAGAAACCTTTAGTAATTAAAACCCATAAATTAATTAACAAATCACACAAAAATGAGCTTACAAAATTGTGGGCTCCGTTGCGTAAGGTCATTCCATGTCGGATAGGTCGAGTTGTGTCAAGATCAACTATGTACCGACTCGCCCCAGTTTCGGGTCAAGATCATGTCGAGACCGGGGAAAAATGGCGCATGCGATTTAACCATTCATGAGTACTTTCTATTTTCGAACACGATTCAACAGTTTATGTTAACAGGTTAGATTTAAACTTGTGTCTTTCTGTTGTTTTGATGTAGTTTAAATTAGACTTTACATCATAAAGAATTCTTAATGCATTTGAGATTTAAAATTAAAACTAATTGAGTGGTAGGCAGTGATAGCTAGTCTGCTGATCCGGGGTAGTACCACTACTTACAAGTATACAGACCATAGAGTGACTTAGTCGCGTTTCGGGATACTATGCCGGCATAGTGGATATGACTGCTACTTACACATATTTAACATTAGTAGCCATGAACACCATTCATGGACCGTACACGATTAAAAAAAGATTAATGCGTGATAATTTAAATGATTGAATAATTTATTTTTTATAACAAGTCAACTACTAGTAATATTTTTTTAAATATTCACATCTTTTATATAACAAAATTAATCAAACCTTTACTCCTTAAATTTCGCAAGGATAGGCAGAGAAAAAGGAACACAATTTTCAATTATCTTGACACAGGTATAATTTGTGTTAGTTCGTTGTGAAATTTCAAAACGATATTTCATGAATGATTAATGTAATGTCAATGGTTGAGCCTGAAAAGGCTGTGAGGTACAGGAAGTGCCCTTGAAACGCATCAGGAAACTCGGTCAAGTTCGTTCGGGACCCGGAACATGGCAGCGGAAAACTTCAAAAAGAGAGATACCTATTTTTAGATCAAATAATGTTCACATAGAAATTGTTTTAGCTAAGAATTTAATATATTTTCAGGAGATGCAATACTTTTAAATTGAAACAAGCAAAAAACTGTTACGCCCTAATTCTTCAGAGATATGCAGAGAGAAGGAGTGACCTTCGCTACACTGGATTCATTGTAGGCGCTGAGCTGACCGGGTTATAGGAAATTCTAAGGTCATGAAAACTCTTGAGCCTCTGTTTTTTCCTTTATCCTACTTATTATTATAAATGTGAATGTTAGTTTGTTTGTTACGTTTTCACGCAACAACTACTTAACGGATCATCATGAAACTTTGTACACATATTTTTGGAGGTACTAGAAGTAACATAGGATACTTTCAATTTTTTTTTAAATATTTTTACTATAGTTTTCAATTGACTTGTCCAATTCAATTTTAGCTGTTTGGAATTTTTATTTTCATTTCCGGCTGTCATTTTTATATAAGTTATCGAGTTATAAATTTTTAAAAAGTTTTTTTTATTGTGACACGACATCTGACCTCGACCCGCTTGATGATAAGCAAAGAACCTCCTCCTTTTTTATGACTGTTATAAACCTAATTTTAAGCGGGTGAAACCGCGGGCACAGCTAGTCGTCTATACCATGGAGAATGTTTCGAGGGCCTCTTTAACCCTGTCCCTATCTCGTATTTTTACTTCCGTAATACCCACACAGATCAGGATAAGCATCCGCATTCTATCAACCAAATCGTTAATCGAACTAAAAGGTTCGACGCGTCGTTTGTTTGTTAAACAATCGACAAGTGGTATGCCACCAGTTCACATATAAAATTATTAAAATATTATATGTATTATAATATTCAACCAAATCTACAAAGACATACTTTCTTTTAAACTTCAGAACATTTAGGTAAAATATGTAAAATTTGAAATACCGTTTGTAAGCATTTGGAAATATCGTAAAGAATATAAGTATATACCAAGGAGTTATTGAGATTCTTCAAATTATCTAATCTAAATATATTCAACATTTAGAATCTGAGGAAGGCTCTTCGCAGATGCTTAGAATATTCTCTTTAAAATTATTAAATCGTTATTACATTTTATATTAATTAAATAAACAATTAATCTTTTTTTATTAATTCAAGTGTGGTAGGCGATATTGGCCAGTCTGCCGATCTGGAGTGGTACCACCATTTACGAGTGTACAGACCATGAAGTAACTTAGTCGTGTTTCGGAATCAGCTTATAAGTTACCGGTTCAAAGTAGGCCGGCATAGTGGATGCGACTGTTACCTCCAATTATGTAGCAGCCGCTTCCATTTTTGAATCGCTCTCTAGCTTAACATTGCTACCACTGTAATAAAAAAGACACAAATTGGCTGAATTCTCTATAACTTTTTTTTTTATTTTTTTTATTGTGACTCGACATATGACAGCACCCCGCTTGATGTTAAGCCAAAGTGTGGTCCATGAATGAATGTCACTCCTACTACAATTCAATAACTGTGAGTAGTAATCACATCCACTATGCGGGCCTAGATGGAACCGGCAACTTACAAGCTGATCCCGAAACGTGACCAAATCACTTCACGGTCTGTATACTTGTAAGTGGTGGCACTACCCCGGATCGGCAGACTGGGTACCACTGCCTACCACTCTTTGAAAACCAGACCCGAAGCAAATATCCATCTCTTTTTTTTTTATTAACAAATATTTGCAATATTTAATACTATTAAATATTACAAATAAAAACTATGAAACAAATATTTGCTCCGACCGGGGATCGAACCCGGGACTTTACGCGCAACAAACCAGTCGCAAAACCGTTCGTCCACGCCTGTCGTTACGTTATGAATCGTAAATTACATTTATACACCCAGGTACGCGTCATAATTGCAAATTCGGTTTCTAGATCCTTTAAGTCGACGGCTCTTGAACCTCGCCTTTCTTACTATAAGGCAAGTTGGATGTCGAGTCATCATCATCAGCCAGAAGACTCAACATAGGCCTCCCCTCTTGAACATAGGCCTCCCATTTCGAACGACAAGATGCCAGTTGCATCCACCCGTTATTCGTGATTTTCCCTATGTCGTCAGTCCACCTAGTGGGAGGCCTACCTCCCACTAGGTTCTTCACTCTAGAACCTTTCGTCCTCATCGGTTGTCAGTTCTTCGAGAGATGTCGAGTACCAAAAAATATTAATAATATCTTGACAAGAAAGATTTTAATGGGAAGATTATCTCCAGTGAAAATTTTGACATTTCTTTTCTATTTTATTTCAATAACCTTCGAAAAGAATTCGGATGATTTACGTAAGGCGACCTTGTCCTATATAATTTATTTTTTTTTGTTATTGGGTGTCAGAATTTTAAACAAGTTAAGCCTACAAGTTTCTAATAATTGTAATATTTTATAAGAATTTTATTAAACAATAATTTATAAAAACAATTTAGATGTTTTTTAGAAACAGTGATATAATTACTTATAGACATTTGTAACATTTCTACAGCTACTAAACGCACTTGTATCATAGAAACAGGACGACCAAAATACATATATGAAAGATACATTGGTATCGGGAAGTGGTTTTGAACCAGGGGCTCCTTTAACGACCACAACGTCACGGTCGCCAGCCTAATGGTACTAATAGTAGGTATATTGGCTAATACAAAAGTTTGCTCCGACGCATAGTGAAAACGACTGTTACTTGTACTTATTTTACTGTAGTAGCAATCGCCGTAGCATTCATAGATCGGCAGATTAGAAGAGCGCTGGACGACTGCGGCGCTGCACATGATCCATAGTATTATAAAAGGATAGCATTCATTTTGGGCTTTTATGTACTACTTTTCCAATGATTAATAAATATATAAATGGTATTTTCGATACGTGTATTGATAAAACTAATAACAATTTTGCTTTTAATTGCTGTGCAATTGAATTATTCGGAAAATTTTTCATCGTTTCTCAATCACAAAGACACGCCATATTAACAGTTCTGCTTTAAACTGTCATAATTATAGTTTGATCATTCTGCAAATCTAAACTATGCAAAATAAAGGATATTTTTTAATTACATTGTAATCTTCGTACATTAAACTATTTTAAAATGTATATGCAACTGTTAATACAATTAAGCCCAAGTCCCCATACAAAATGAATGATGTCTTTTCTACACATTCGAAAAATGAAAAGTAAGAAGGTAACACAACCAGTTACCGCGCAGCCTAAATACTAACGCTCTGTTTTCTGCCGGGATCTATAACTTTGTATGAAATGGAAATAAAAACCTTTTTCCTCGACACATTTTTTTATAGGCATGGTTCGATTATCAAACAAAAAAATATGTTTTAATTTTAGCTAAAGCAGTCATGTCTATCCTTATGGAAGAAAGTAAGCACAAAGTAAAAATTTAATCTGAAAATAAAAGTAAAAATTAAAATTTACAAAGAAAATTGTTAACCAAAATGAAAATGAACTCCGCTGTCTCCAAACATCTAACGTTTAATATTTCGACATTTCAGTCTGAAATACTAAATTCAGTGTCCTTAGCTGTCGTCAAAAAAATTAATTATTCAGCAAAATTAAAACCGTGAGACTGTCTTGCACCTGCTCTGCATAAACTGAAAAGATCATGCGAGAATATTCGACAGTTCAAAACTTAATATTGTAATTCGTATTCCAAAATACTTAAAGTTCAAATTACACCAAAAAAATATAACATAAATTGTAACTAAGTTTTTTTTATTGATGCACTAAAAGTAACGATAGCAATTTAGATAGAAAAGCACCTCTGACCAGCTTATTGACGGTGACCAAAGTGAACGTATATTGAGTAGTTTTTTTTTTCAGTCTTTTACGCTTTTAGAGCTCACTTTGCTTACGATCAAAAAGGTCAATTCTTGCATCTCAATTGATATGAAAAAATTAATGCAAGTATATTCAATGCAAGTGGTAGGCAGTGGTACCCACTGCCTACCACTTGTATACAGATAAGTATACAGACCGTGAAGTGATTTGATTGCGTCTCGGGACCAAATTGTAAGTTTCCAGTTTTAACTAGGCCGGCATAGTGGATGTGATTGCTAATTACAGTTATAGAATTCTAGTAGCAGTGACATTTATTCATGGACCACACTCCAGCTTAACATCAAGCGAATACTTTCACTCATAGAACAAATAAGTACTAATACCTCAACCTTCTCTTAATGTTTCTTATAGAAAACATTACTAAAGTAATACACAACAAAATTTGATAAACTCTAACCGAGACTCGTATTTTATTATATCATGAAAACGTTTGATGCTTCAACCATGAGAACAAAACTTAACTGCAAGGTTATTTTTCAAATTTAAAAAAAAAACATCACACTTGTATTTCAAGACTATTATATCAAGACCATTAGCCATAGAGTTATATATAACTGTAGTCTTCATTCAGGCCTAACATCAGAAGGCGTGCCGTCATATGTCGAGCCACAAATAAAATAAAAAACAACTATATACGACCTTTCACATCTGACGAGCTGGCCCTCTTAACTCGGCCCATACATTTTGTTACTACAATAAACTATACCTAACTCATACATTACAAATTACAACTTACATACTAACATTACTTTTTTTTGGCTATTAAACATGCTTTTTAATATGACGACCCAAGATACATTGGTACTATCCTATTAGAATAAGAATAGGACGGGCTGTTAACTAACTTCACTTGACTGATTCAAAGGCGTCTTTTTCTTGACGGTCCGCAAAGAAAACACACCATACTAAAGTGAAGTTGGTTGGAGAGTTAGACGTCACAAAATGGCGTCGATTCCGTCATATTCTTATTTTAATCGCATTATACCGGCAAGTTGTTCTGAACAAGGGACTCTCGGTTTGCGTGAATATTTCACTGCCACACACCACGGTCGCCTACTATAGTTGATTAACCACAATAGAGGTCCTATATAATAAAGTGTTCCATGAAGGCTGATAATATGGTATACCTGTACTTACTCGTATGTCTAAACATAAACAAAACCTAATTACCTTTGTTTAAGATACACGAGGTTCTTTGCTTAAAGTAAATAATGCCTTTAAGTTTTGTTTAACTTCACACCCTGTCTACAATTTAACTTTAAGATAAGCTGTTTAGGTAAGCTGACCCGGGACGTCCTAAAACTATTTTTTATTGTTACTCGACATATGACATATGATTTTTATGGACTTTTTCTCCTCATAAGCCAATCCGAAGCCATGTTAGAATCTGACGATGAGCAACTGCATGCTAAGCAACTGCTTTGTCAGACGAGTATGTAATAAATTTACTGAACCAATTTGTTTAATAATTTAGATAAGATAAGATAAGATTAGGTAAATTATAAAATAGTCTTTCTCAATAAAAAAGGCTTATTTCACAACCTTCCATATAAGTTTATCTAAAAAACTTTTCAAAAATTGGTTGCTTTTTAAGGTAACCGAATAACCCTTCTAAGCGAAGAAAATAATATAGACCAGAATGTATAATTGATTTTTTGTATGACTTCCGAAGCCTTCTATAGGTTGATACTGCACAAAATGAAAATTTCCGGGTTGGACAAAGAAAAAAATTAAATAAGAGCAATAAAGAATGGATAACATAATTTGATATCAGCCGCCACTGTGTAAGTGCTTCCATTGTAAGTTTTTTATTATTTTGTATCATAGATACAAATATAAAAATCTAGCCGGCCGCGTAAAACAATGAGCTTCAAATTTAAAATTGCAACCGATAACACAATAAGAATCGATGTTCATTTTTATTATCAGTTCTAGCTCATTGAAACTCATTGTCCGAATGAATAAAAGTTGTTTTTGATATTAACAGCGACCGCGTAACTTTTTGACAAATGGGAATGAATTTTTTGACGACAGGCGTGGACGAACGGTTTAGCGACTGGTTTGTTGCGCGTAAAGTCCCGGGTTCGATCCCCGGTCGGAGCAAATATTTGTTTCATAGCTTTTATTTGTAATATTTAATAGTATTAAATATTGCAAATATTTGTTAATAAAAAAAAAAAGAGATGGATATTTGCTTCGGGTCTGGTTATCAAAGAGTGGTAGGCAGTGGTACCCAGTCTGCCGATCCGGGGTAGTACCACCACTTACAAGTATACAGACCGTGAAGTGATTTGGTCATGTTTTGGGATCAGCTTGTAAGTTGCCGGTTCCACCTAGGCCGGCATAGTGGATGTGATTGCTACTCACAGTTATTGAATTGTGTAGTAGCAGTGACATTCATTCATGGACCACACTTTGGCTTAACATCAAGCGGGGTGCTGTCATATGTCGAGTCACAATAAAAAAAATAAAAAAAATTTCATCGTCATTTCCATGGAAGTTTGTCGGCCCCCTGATTTTAGGCTGTATTGGGTCGCAGCCACAAAGATGCCTGACTGAATTACGGCAACATTCAAGCAGATCTAGAAACGCGACTGATCGCTTCATGAAATGTAGTGGTTTTACTTTACATCGACATACCGCTGCCGTTCGCTGCCTACCTAAGGGTTATTTGATAAGCAAGGGGCTCCGAGAATATCCGTAAAAAGCACGTCTGGCTGACATAGTTATGGCGACTGGACTGTAAACTAGATCGAAGTTTTCAGTCATCGGCACTTTTGGACTTCCCCTTGCTTATCATTAGTCAAATTGATGTGGGATGTTACTTGACACTTAAATAACAAGACAGGCGTGGCCAATTGGTTATCAAATTTAAATGTAATACTTGTTAATAAAAAAGAGGTGGATATTTCCTTCGGGCCTACTTATCAAAAGAGTGGTTGGCAGTAGTACCCAGTCTGCTGATCCGGGGTAGTACTTACATACAGACCGTGAAGTGACAGTTAATGAATTGTAGTAGCAGTGACATTCATTCATGGACCACACTCCAGCTTAACATCAGGCGGGGTGTTGTCATATGTCGAGTCACAATAAAATAATATAAAAAACACTCCACAGTCACATTTAAAATGCTTTACCAGCCCATGTGTACTCTCCATCCTATGACCTTGGATCCTTCAAGCGATGCGTGAAGAAGCACCTTTGGCCATAGTGACAGCGACTGAAGCAGCCGTGAACTAACTCGGTTTTTTCAGTTGTCGTCACTTTTAGACCTCCTCTTGCTTATCATCAGGCGGATCGAGGTCAGATGTCGACTCATAATAAAAAATAAATAAAAAAAAACATTTGTACTATTGCCAACCAATATAAAATTAAGTAAAAAGTTCAATTAAAATTAATAGTAATCGGTTAGATTGTTTTTCAATTATTTCACTTTATTTTATTAACAAAATGCAATAATATTAATTAAATATTTTGATTTCAATTGAAGATTTATTCTTAAAGCTGTGTTTTTTTTGAAAATATTCAATTAGACTTAAAGAGGACACTAAAGGCTAGCTAGCTAAAGCATTAATAATTCAAAACTATTTTAAATATTTTCTGTTCTCTGTTTAAATCAGAGAAATTCTTAGATAAAGGAATCCACAGGCTCGTAGCCGTAGAGTTTGCGTAAAGAGAATTTCAACTTCATTTTATTACGATCGTGGAAAGCAGCACACCATTCCTGGATCGCACTCCGGCTTAACATCAGGTGAGGTGCTGTCATATGTCGAGACACAATAAAAAATACATTTTAAAAATACATCTCTATAAATTTTTACATTTATATAAAAGTGCGATGGATTAACTTTAATTAAATTATAAATATATCTTAATACATTACATCAGAGAAAGTCTCAAGGAGCTTGGCAACATTTCCCCTTCGTATAGCGAGGCTAATACAAGTACGTTTGTAAAAATAATTGTCAGACTTCCTGCTCCAGACTTCTCCGTCAGCCGCTTGAACAACTACAGTGATATAACTGTAGCAGCAGTCGCCTCCAATCATGGACAGCAATCCAGCTTAACATCAGACGGGATGCTGATGTTGAGCCACAATAAAAACAAGTGCTAGGTGTAACAAATAAATAAACGTTAAAAATGCTATCCTACATTGTTTATACCCAGGACGAGCGATTAACCAGCTACTGTCGGCCGAGTGATAAGCTTTATCAACCACAATATGAACAATAAAACAGAGGAAATAATATATTTTAAATATAATATTAATAAATATTATCAAGTTATTTGTACTATATTATTATAAAGAGGAAACATTTGTAAGTTTGTTTGTAATGAATAAGCACAAAAACTACTGGGCCGATTTTAAAAATTCTTTCCTCATTAGAAAGCTATGTTATTCATGAGTAACAAAGGCTATATTGGATTTTCAAAAAGTTTAGGGTTCCGTACGAAATCTCGAATAAGGTGTAAAAATATTACTCATAAAATTCCTTACATCGCGTACGCTGCGAAAACTATTGACGATATATTTATATATATAACAGTGTTCTATTCATGATTACTCACAAAAAAGTCTGCCATAGTAAATGCCTAAAATGGTTCGATATTTAAGGCTGATTATACGTATATGTGTATATACACTATATACAACAACATACGTTTAATGGAATGTACAAAGATTATTTATACATACATAAGAGAAAAACTGATTATTTAACCATTAAGCGTACAGTGTATTTTGACCCGGGCAACGCCGGGTTACGCAGCTAGTTGTATATATTGAGTCGGAACATCCGACCTTGTCTTGCCTGACGACTGATAAACCGTTTCGTTTTACGGTTGCCCTAGTCGCTGTCACAATGCCTTTATTTCATGCCTTCATGATGACAGGTGTGGACGAACGGTTTAGCGATTGGTTTGTTGCGCGTAAAGTCCCGGGTTCGGTTCCCGGTCGGAGCAAATATTTGTTTCATAGCTTTTATTTGTAATAATTATAAATAATTTTTTAATTATTACAAATAATTTAAAAAAGCGGAGGCACAGCGCGTTTCCAGGATTGGCGAGAGTCTATTAGCGCACCCAACGGGTAGTCGCAGCTTTTGGAGTCTCGCCAAGACTGTAGAATCTAACTTCTGTCGTTCTGTACTGCCACCGCTGAGACAGCCGGATGGCTCACTGGCGCATACGGCGAAGGCTAAGGCCGATCTACTGGCCGAAGTCTTTGCCACAAATATGCGAATTGACGATCGTGGTGCAGGGCCACCCACCCTGCGTCCATGCGGACATACGATGCCTGAGATTCGTATCAGACAACGCGATGTCCGCATGGAGCTACGATCGCTCGATATCCGGAAGTCCAGTGGTCCCGATGGTGTCCCAGCGCTTGTCCTTAAGACCTGTGCAGCGGAATTGACTCCCGTCTTGACGAGGCTATACCGGCTCTCGTACGCATCGGGCTGTGTGCCTCGGGCTTGGAAGGAGGCCAATGTGCAACCGGTCCCAAAAAAGGGCGGCCGTTCAGACCCGGCAAACTACCGTCCGATAGCTGTAACCTCAGTACTGTGCAAGGTCATGGAGCGAATAATTAATGTTCGCCTCATGGCCTACCTGGAGGGTCACCAGCTGATCAATGACCGTCAATATGGCTTCAGGCCGAAACGGTCAACTGGTGACCTTCTGGCGTACATCACGCACGTCTGGGGTGAAGCTTTGGACGCTAATGGAGAAGCCCTTGCCGTTGGCTTGGACATCTCCAAAGCGTTTGACAGGGTCTGGCACAGGGGCCTTTTATCCAAGCTCGAGGCATACGGTTTACCTGACCGTCTGCGGGGTTGGATAGCTGACTTCCTGCGCGACCGCTCCATACGCGTCGTTGTGGATGGAAGCGCATCGCGCAGGATGTCGGTGAATGCCGGCGTCCCCCAGGGCTCCGTGCTGTCGCCGACTTTGTTCCTTCTGCATATCAATGACATGCTGGACCTTGGATCCGGCATTCATTGCTATGCAGACGACAGCACGGTGCATGGACGCTACACTGCCCGCCCCGCAGCCGGCAAACAGGAGATAGCCGATATGAGAGAG
Source organism: Tinea trinotella (assembly GCA_905220615.1). NCBI lineage: Eukaryota > Metazoa > Arthropoda > Insecta > Lepidoptera > Tineidae > Tinea > Tinea trinotella. Next base: position 1,641,587 of record HG992326.1, read on the forward strand.
TCTGTTGTAGCGGGACTGAACCGGGTTCTTGATCGTATTACCCACTGGGGCGACAAGAACCTAGTTCAGTTCAACGCAGACAAGACTCAGGTATGCGCGTTCTCGACGAAAAAATCCTCGTTTTCTCCCCTTCCTTCTCTTTGCAACATCTCCCTTAGTACTTCGGACAGACTAGACATTCTTGGAATGTCCCTTCGCTGCGACTTGAATCACAGGGACCACATCGAGCGGGCCATTAAGACCACCTCCCGCAAACTTGGCATCCTGAACAAGGTGCGGCGGTTCTTCGCGCCAGAGCTTCGCCTGATATTATACAAGGCTCAGATTCGCTCTTGCGCGGAGTACTGTTCGCACCTCTGGGACGGCTCTGCCAAGTATCTTCTCAATGCCCTGGATTCATTGCAGCGCCGAGCTGTCCGAATTATAGGTGATGCAGAGGTCACGCGAACTCTGGAGCCCATGCAACTACGCAGAGACATGGCGGCTTTGTGCGTCCTCTATCGCCTATACCACGGAGAATGTTCCGAAGAGCTCTTTAACCTTATTCCTGCCTCGTCCTTCCACACCCGTAATACCCGCACAGGTCGGGGAAAGCATCCACATTTTATCGACCGAATCAGCAGTCGAACTAAAAAGTTCGGTGCGTCTTTTCTTTGTAGAACAATTGACAAGTGGAATGCTTTGCCTGCCCATGTGTTCTCTCCATCCTATGACCTTGGATCCTTCAAGCGATGCGTGAAGAAGCATCTTAGGCCGGCATAGTGGCGGCGGCTGGGGCAGCCGGGAACTGACTCGGTTGTTCCAGTCGTCGTCACTCTTGGACCTCCTCTTGCTTATCATCAGGCGAGTCGAGGTCAGATGTCGTGTCACAATAAAAAAAAAAAAAAAAAAAATATTAAATATTGCAATTATTTGTTAATAATAAAAGAGATGGATATTTGTTTCGGGTCTGTGTGTCGGGATATTGGTTATGAAAGAGTGGTAGTACCACCACTTACAATACATACCGTGAAGTGGTCACGTTTCGGGATCAGCTTGTAAGTTGCCGGTTCCATCTAGGCCGGCATAGTGGATGTGATTTTGCTACTCACAGTAATTAAATTGTAGTATCAGTGACATTCATTCATGGACCACACCAGTGGCGTAGCCAGTTGTTTTTGTTGTTTTTCAATTATTTCACTTTATTTTATTAACAAAATGCAATAATATTAATTAAATATTTTGATTTCAATTGAAGATTTATTCTTAAAGCTGTGTTTTTTTTGAAAATATTCAATTAGACTTAAAGAGGACACTAAAGGCTAGCTAGCTAAAGCATTAATAATTCAAAACTATTTTAAATATTTTCTGTTCTCTGTTTAAATCAGAGAAATTCTTAGATAAAGGAATCCACAGGCTCGTAGCCGTAGAGTTTGCGTAAAGAGAATTTCAACTTCATTTTATTACGATCGTGGAAAGCAGCACACCATTCCTGGATCGCACTCCGGCTTAACATCAGGTGAGGTGCTGTCATATGTCGAGACACAATAAAAAATACATTTTAAAAATACATCTCTATAAATTTTTACATTTATATAAAAGTGCGATGGATTAACTTTAATTAAATTATAAATATATCTTAATACATTACATCAGAGAAAGTCTCAAGGAGCTTGGCAACATTTCCCCTTCGTATAGCGAGGCTAATACAAGTACGTTTGTAAAAATAATTGTCAGACTTCCTGCTCCAGACTTCTCCGTCAGCCGCTTGAACAACTACAGTGATATAACTGTAGCAGCAGTCGCCTCCAATCATGGACAGCAATCCAGCTTAACATCAGACGGGATGCTGATGTTGAGCCACAATAAAAACAAGTGCTAGGTGTAACAAATAAATAAACGTTAAAAATGCTATCCTACATTGTTTATACCCAGGACGAGCGATTAACCAGCTACTGTCGGCCGAGTGATAAGCTTTATCAACCACAATATGAACAATAAAACAGAGGAAATAATATATTTTAAATATAATATTAATAAATATTATCAAGTTATTTGTACTATATTATTATAAAGAGGAAACATTTGTAAGTTTGTTTGTAATGAATAAGCACAAAAACTACTGGGCCGATTTTAAAAATTCTTTCCTCATTAGAAAGCTATGTTATTCATGAGTAACAAAGGCTATATTGGATTTTCAAAAAGTTTAGGGTTCCGTACGAAATCTCGAATAAGGTGTAAAAATATTACTCATAAAATTCCTTACATCGCGTACGCTGCGAAAACTATTGACGATATATTTATATATATAACAGTGTTCTATTCATGATTACTCACAAAAAAGTCTGCCATAGTAAATGCCTAAAATGGTTCGATATTTAAGGCTGATTATACGTATATGTGTATATACACTATATACAACAACATACGTTTAATGGAATGTACAAAGATTATTTATACATACATAAGAGAAAAACTGATTATTTAACCATTAAGCGTACAGTGTATTTTGACCCGGGCAACGCCGGGTTACGCAGCTAGTTGTATATATTGAGTCGGAACATCCGACCTTGTCTTGCCTGACGACTGATAAACCGTTTCGTTTTACGGTTGCCCTAGTCGCTGTCACAATGCCTTTATTTCATGCCTTCATGATGACAGGTGTGGACGAACGGTTTAGCGATTGGTTTGTTGCGCGTAAAGTCCCGGGTTCGATTCCCGGTCGGAGCAAATATTTGTTTCATAGCTTTTATTTGTAATAATTATAAATAATTTTTTAATTATTACAAATAATTTAAAAAAGCGGAGGCACAGCGCGTTTCCAGGATTGGCGAGAGTCTATTAGCGCACCCAACGGGTAGTCGCAGCTTTTGGAGTCTCGCCAAGACTGTAGAATCTAACTTCTGTCGTTCTGTACTGCCACCGCTGAGACAGCCGGATGGCTCACTGGCGCATACGGCGAAGGCTAAGGCCGATCTACTGGCCGAAGTCTTTGCCACAAATATGCGAATTGACGATCGTGGTGCAGGGCCACCCACCCTGCGTCCATGCGGACATACGATGCCTGAGATTCGTATCAGACAACGCGATGTCCGCATGGAGCTACGATCGCTCGATATCCGGAAGTCCAGTGGTCCCGATGGTGTCCCAGCGCTTGTCCTTAAGACCTGTGCAGCGGAATTGACTCCCGTCTTGACGAGGCTATACCGGCTCTCGTACGCATCGGGCTGTGTGCCTCGGGCTTGGAAGGAGGCCAATGTGCAACCGGTCCCAAAAAAGGGCGGCCGTTCAGACCCGGCAAACTACCGTCCGATAGCTGTAACCTCAGTACTGTGCAAGGTCATGGAGCGAATAATTAATGTTCGCCTCATGGCCTACCTGGAGGGTCACCAGCTGATCAATGACCGTCAATATGGCTTCAGGCCGAAACGGTCAACTGGTGACCTTCTGGCGTACATCACGCACGTCTGGGGTGAAGCTTTGGACGCTAATGGAGAAGCCCTTGCCGTTGGCTTGGACATCTCCAAAGCGTTTGACAGGGTCTGGCACAGGGGCCTTTTATCCAAGCTCGAGGCATACGGTTTACCTGACCGTCTGCGGGGTTGGATAGCTGACTTCCTGCGCGACCGCTCCATACGCGTCGTTGTGGATGGAAGCGCATCGCGCAGGATGTCGGTGAATGCCGGCGTCCCCCAGGGCTCCGTGCTGTCGCCGACTTTGTTCCTTCTGCATATCAATGACATGCTGGACCTTGGATCCGGCATTCATTGCTATGCAGACGACAGCACGGTGCATGGACGCTACACTGCCCGCCCCGCAGCCGGCAAACAGGAGATAGCCGATATGAGAGAGTCTGTTGTAGCGGGACTGAACCGGGTTCTTGATCGTATTACCCACTGGGGCGACAAGAACCTAGTTCAGTTCAACGCAGACAAGACTCAGGTATGCGCGTTCTCGACGAAAAAATCCTCGTTTTCTCCCCTTCCTTCTCTTTGCAACATCTCCCTTAGTACTTCGGACAGACTAGACATTCTTGGAATGTCCCTTCGCTGCGACTTGAATCACAGGGACCACATCGAGCGGGCCATTAAGACCACCTCCCGCAAACTTGGCATCCTGAACAAGGTGCGGCGGTTCTTCGCGCCAGAGCTTCGCCTGATATTATACAAGGCTCAGATTCGCTCTTGCGCGGAGTACTGTTCGCACCTCTGGGACGGCTCTGCCAAGTATCTTCTCAATGCCCTGGATTCATTGCAGCGCCGAGCTGTCCGAATTATAGGTGATGCAGAGGTCACGCGAACTCTGGAGCCCATGCAACTACGCAGAGACATGGCGGCTTTGTGCGTCCTCTATCGCCTATACCACGGAGAATGTTCCGAAGAGCTCTTTAACCTTATTCCTGCCTCGTCCTTCCACACCCGTAATACCCGCACAGGTCGGGGAAAGCATCCACATTTTATCGACCGAATCAGCAGTCGAACTAAAAAGTTCGGTGCGTCTTTTCTTTGTAGAACAATTGACAAGTGGAATGCTTTGCCTGCCCATGTGTTCTCTCCATCCTATGACCTTGGATCCTTCAAGCGATGCGTGAAGAAGCATCTTAGGCCGGCATAGTGGCGGCGGCTGGGGCAGCCGGGAACTGACTCGGTTGTTCCAGTCGTCGTCACTCTTGGACCTCCTCTTGCTTATCATCAGGCGAGTCGAGGTCAGATGTCGTGTCACAATAAAAAAAAAAAAAAAAAAAATATTAAATATTGCAATTATTTGTTAATAATAAAAGAGATGGATATTTGTTTCGGGTCTGTGTGTCGGGATATTGGTTATGAAAGAGTGGTAGTACCACCACTTACAATACATACCGTGAAGTGGTCACGTTTCGGGATCAGCTTGTAAGTTGCCGGTTCCATCTAGGCCGGCATAGTGGATGTGATTTTGCTACTCACAGTAATTAAATTGTAGTATCAGTGACATTCATTCATGGACCACACCAGTGGCGTAGCGTGGGGGGGCGGAGGGGGCGGCCCGCCCCGGGCGGCGCATTTAGCTATAATATATCATTAAAATTTGTACCTAAAATTTACATTGTTTGTTGTACAAGAGGGCGGCAATTTTTTTTCCGCCCCGGGCGGCTGATTTTCACGCTACGCCACTGGACCACACTTCGGCTTAACATCCAGCGGGGTACTGTCATATATCGAGTCACAATAAAAAAATATAAAAAATTCCACGCTTCGCTTGAAAGAACAATAGTTATAGGGTGAAGAGTACATGGGTTAGTAATCATTTAGTTCGATTTGGTCTATAGAATGTATCTACTACGTGGAGTAAAAAGACGCATAAAGCTGCCGTGTCTCTGCGGTATTGTAATGGGTCTAGAGTTCTCGTAAACTTAGCATCGCTTATTACTCGGACGGCTTAGATTATTATTGTCTCGTTTAAGTACAAAATGTATCTACGTATCATGAAAAGGATGAGTGAAAATAGCATAGCGAAAGAAATGTATAAATCTGATGTGGATGGATGCGTTAATCGAGGCAGACCCAGGAGACGTCCTCAAGAAAGCTGGGTTGCCTAGTGTCCATAAACGTAAAGCTTGTATGAAGAGAATTGTGGATAAGAGGGAAGCGAGGGAGTAACTGAATAAATATTGTCACCTAAATCTTTCGTGTATATTAGTATTGATTAGAATACTATATAAGTGTAGTCTTATTTTTTGTTAGTAATTCCTAATAAACAAATAAACCATCAATTCTAATGCTACGGATTCGATTTCCGCCATTCCACAGACGCCCTGATCCACAATGGGCTTGCTGGATTTTCTGTATCTAGCGGGGATCGGCAACTTTCAAACTGATACAATACAACGTAATACGACTTAATCCCTTGTAGTATACGGTCTGTATACTTGTAAGTGGTGGTACTACCCCGGATCGGCAGACTGGGTACCACTGCCTACCACTCTTTGATAACCAGACCCGAAGCAAATATCTATCTCTTTTTTTTTTATTAACAAATATTTGCATTATTTAATACTATTAAATATTACAAATAAAAGCTATGAAACAAATATTTGCTCCGACCGGGGATCGAACCCGGGACTTTACGCGCAACAAACCAGTCGCTAAACCGTTCGTCCACGCCTGTCGTCAAAAATCACATCCACTATGCCGGCCTAGATGGAACCGGAAACTTACAAGCTGATCCCGAAACGTAACCAAATCACTTCACGGTCTGTATACGTGTAAGTAGTGGTACTACCCCGTAACGGCAGACTGAGCAAATTACCACTAACCACTTACAAGTATACAAACCATGAAGTGATTAAGTCGCGTTTGTGGATCAGCTTGTAAGTTGCCGGTTTTAACTAGGTTGACATAGTGGATATGACTGCTACTTACAGTTATTGAATCATAGTAGCAGTGATATCCATGCATCTGCAGCTTAACATGACAGCTCGTATGTCGACTCACAATAAAAACAAGTAATAATATAAACTACCTACCTACTCTTAAGATTCAATATATTTTCTTTATCATAAATATTAATGAAGTAAATTCAAATAATAACGAAGGTAACATTATAATAGGTAATACCCAATATATACTACGCACGTTATACGAATATAATATATAGTTACTTATACTGAACATATTATAATTGTCAGTTTCGTGTGAAATTGATGACGTCTGATATCAGGCTGTTAATATTGTACCTGTCATTGTATACGAAGGCTGTTGTGTACGGTTATTGTGTACAATTTTCCCCTCGCGTTGGAAATATTTGTATTACATTCAATTTATGAAATGATAATATTTAACTGAAGAAATAAAGAAAATTTTGTTAATGGAAATTGTAAATTTGTGTAGTTTGGCCGTGATAGTGACGGTGACCGAGGCAACTGAGACGGTTTTTTCAGTCGTCAGCGCTTTTGGACCTCGCCTTACTTGTTATTAGGAAAGTTGGCGGTCTAATGTCGCATCGCAATAAAAAAAGTTATAGACGTAACGACTGACCCTGTCCGTTGTCACTGTATACCCCTGTTGGGATAGAGGCATGAGAGTTTAAGTTATATCTAGTATGAAGAAAAATCTGCACGATTTATATAAATAATATTGTTATAATTTAACTTTACTAAAAATTAAAATTCTACGAAAAAATTAACAACTGATATTTCTTCGTTTAAAGCTCAAGATAAGAAGGAAAGTAAAAAATTTTTCTTGGAAATATTATAAGTAGAAACCGTTTCAAATTTTTTTTTATTTGAAAGTGTTTTTCTTGTTGCCTTATCTCTGAAAATCCCTGTGAGAACTAAAGCTTAAACGTTTACCTCTAGTTTTGACAATATGTAATTTAATTTTAAATAAAAAAATCTATCAAACTTTCACGACTTACTTCCCCTGGTATAGGTAGAGACAATAGAACGCAATTCTCACGATTCTGATGTTAACAATGTATATTTTTTATTTATTTATCGTAAACATATCGTATGACTATTGTTTGTAAAATCTCGTACATAAATAATAAATTTACTCGTAATAAAAGTTTCCAACTTGAATTATTAAATTAATTAAGCTCAAAGTAAGCAATAATAAGATTTTTTTATTTTTTATTTATTTACTTTTCTATACTAAGCTCCTTAAGTGCTTGTATCAGGACAATCAAAGTACATATATCAAAGATACATTGGTACCGGTGGGTAACCATTGCACTGCCACTACACCACGGTCGCTTTCAAGTTCAATTATTTAAATTAATTAAATGGACAACTTCATTTAAACTAATAACGTTTAAGATATATATAAATGTTGTCAGGGTAAGTTCAAACGTTTTAAAGAGTGGTTGGCAGTGGTGCCCAGCCTGCCGATTCGAGGTAGTACCACCACTTACAAGTATACAGACTGTGAAGTGACTGAGTCGCGTTTCGAAATCAACATGTAAGTTGCCGGTTCCAACTAGGCCGGCATAGTGGATGTGACTACGATGTACTGTTATTTAACTGTAGTAACAGTCACGTCCATTCATGGACCGCACTCCAGCTTAACATCAGGCGGGGTGCTGTCATATGTTTTATACAAAGTATAAAATCTCGTACATAAAATAATAAATTTATTTGTAATATAAGTTACCAAGTTGAATTAATTAAGCACAAAGTAAACAAAAGTAAGAATTATTAAAATTAATTAAATAGACAATTCCATTTTGAACTAATAACGTTTAAGATAACCTAATGTTGTCAGGGTAAGTTCAAACAATTCAGTCGGGACGGTATAGGGGATGCTACAGTTTGTTGATATTCATCTCTAACATCAGTCGCCTCCACATAGGGTGGCTAATATAATGTACCATTATAATATTAAGAAATAAATTATTCATTTTATGAAACAAGCAATACAGTTAAAAAAACAACAATAAAAAACAAATAAATAATTTCAACAAAAAAAAAACAGAAAAACAACTATCAAAAACAAATTTCTCAATACCTTACTAGTTTAAATAAACAAACCCAAATAATAATTCTTATAAATCATAACACGAAAATTATTTTACAAAACATTATATTCTGAAGCTTTTAAAATTGAACACAGAAACTAAAATAAATTTTCTTATCACTAAAAAGTACTTTTTAATATTAAATATTTATTTAATAAAGTAATTCTAATATATAAAAACTTACTTTCGAAGGATATTTCACTCCTTGAATCGTCAAATATGATGAGCGGTCTGCGTGCACGGGCGAGCTCGTCAGGCCCGCTGGTTGTTCGCGAGACACCCATATCGGTCGACGATCTGGGCGCGAATGGTAAACGCACTAGTTGCTTCCACGGCATTCACCCTGCCGTGATCTTGGGGCTGATGCTGCGCTCTGACAAAACGTCTTCTCTCTCATTAATACTTTTCTTTCTAATATTTTTTTGTATTATTTATTTTACTGAGAATAGTAATAAACAAAGAATAGATTTTTTAAATATTTCTTCAACCTTATTCCTACCTTGCTTTTATCAATCAATCAATCAAATTGTCACGCCTTTTTCCTACAGGGATAGGCAGAGACAATGGATACTCTCTTTATACTCTTATAATATCCGTTACAGGTTGGGGAAGCATCCGCATTATACCAACCAAGTCGACAGATAAACTAAACAGCCCATGTGTCCCATTGCCCATGTGTCCTATAATCTCTATGTTTAATTTACGTTAGAAAACGTATTTTACACAAATATGTACCTACATAATATACATTTATATAAATATCATATTAGAAAATTGATTAAAAGCCTAGAATAGTAGTGGTGTAGTGTAAATAAGCAGTGCAATGGTTACACAAACCGAGAGCACGAGTTTGAAACCACTCGCCGGTACCAATGTACTTTGGTTGTCCGGTTTCTCTGATACAAGCACTTTAGTGGCTTAGTATATAAATGTAAAAATTAAAAATAAAATAAAAATAAAGTGTGACCTTTTTGAAGCTGCGGATAGATGGATGACTGAAGCAGCGGTGACCTGAATTGGTTTCAGTCGAAGGCGCTCTTGCCTGCTTACTATCAGGCAAATCAAAGTCAAATGTCGAGTCTCAATAAACGAAACACACAAATCATAGCATAGTTTAGTTTGGAAGCATCAGGGCTTCAACTTATAACGATAATTACTCCTCTCTCTTGTAATTCTCTCATTTTACTATATAGTTAACTAGCTTTTTCCTGCGGTTACACTCGCGTTTATGAAATGACACCTCACCTCAAAAATTCAAATTGTTTTACACTGCATATATAAATATGACAGACGAAAATAAATATAGAATAATTCCAAACAGCTGAAACTATAGTCAATTGGAAACTATAGGATTTTTTAAAATTACAAGTATCCTATGTTACTTCTAGTACCTCCAAAAATATGTGTACAGAGTTTCATGATGGTCGGTTAAGTAGTTGTTGCGTGAAAACGTAACAAACTCACATTCACATTTATAATAATAGTAGGGATACTCTTATGTCGGCTTATAATTTAGAATGTGTTCCACTTTAAATTATTTTAGATCTATCAATTCTGAATCAGACTCCTCTAATATTTTCTAAGATAAACTACTGAATCAATTATATTTTGTAGACACTACAAAATATAACAAGTTTGTTACTTTAAAAATTGTAATTTCACTTTGTTTTTCGTTTTGAGTGTTTCTTTCTATTAATATTTTTCGTTAATAAATGTTTAAAGGATTTGTGATCAGTTTTGTTTTCTTGATCACAATTATCGTATAAATAAAACTGGCAGACATAACTTATTTATATTGTATATTATGTTACCATTAAAGAGATTAAAAAGAATAGAGCGGGCATTTTTATAGAAAATCTTTGTCACATTAATTTACAGCAAAACTAAAAACACTTGAAGGGTCACGCTAAACACGTCAATATCGAGCAACGCACTGTCATACATTCTGAGCCAATCTACTTCATATATATAATATATTTAATGTCTTTGGTTACCATAGATGTATATGTTGTACTGTAAATATATCTTTTAATTAATAAATTTAAAAAAATTCAGTTAAATTGTTGCTGCTAAACAGTTATTTACAGCAATAAACTCTAAAATAATTTATTTTATTCTTTTATCGATTTCTTTATTTGAAAATATAACGAAGCGTAACAATAGATACAAAAATAGTAAAGAAAACAAACTGAATTAATGTAAATAAAATGCAAATACCTAATAATAAACTTTATCGGATATTCATAATATTAAAAGGTTATATCAAGAGAAAAGGGTTGCACTAAAACTCGATGACGTCTAATTTCACATACGCCCTTTTACCATTAAACCTTTTACGATATATGTGTGCGAGTGCTTACAACAATGGTTCTAAAGAGGTTTCAAGCAATTTTTGTCTTTATTGCCGGGAAATTGAGATGCAAATTGTTTGAAGAAATAACTAATGAAAGCTATAGTTAAAAGGTTTGTGAAAACAGCGTAACGACCCCTATGTTTTGGTTAAACCATGTCTAGGTTTGAATGTTACTTAATTTATATTATTGTACGAGAATATTCAAACTAATTGAATTTATGAATTCATAGTTGTTACCTACATATTTTAATGATTATTTCGTTTATATGTACTTTCGTATTTAACCGTATTATATTCATGTTTCGTATTACATTTGACGCCTGTCTACGGAGTCGGAGTAACTTTGGAAATTAATATGATTGTCGTCAATCTATCTGTCTGTCGCTGTGCAATATATAAATTATAAATAAATTGTATATGTTATTTTATATTTAAATTTCTATACTAGCTACTAAAGTGCTTGTATCATACAAACAGGACAACCAAATTACATTGGTACTGGCAAGGCAAGTGGTTTTAACCCGGTACTCTCGGTTTGCGTAACCATTGCACTACCACCACACCACGTTCGCCTTAATATAAGTATAGTACAAATGGATCCTAATTTAGTATTTAGAAATGGAATTGGAATTTATATTTAAAAAGAATAATTTTAAAAAGTTTAGTCTTTCGACTATACTAGTTTGTAGTACAAAAATCCAAAGTTAATCCCTTTTTTTATATTAGTTTACAGTACTTTATCAAATTTGTATTTAATTGTGATATGTAAATTTTAATTGTATTTATTTATACTAAAAGTTAATATTGTTCATGTTTTAAAAAAAGGTTATTACAGGTTAATACAGTAAAATGTTAGAGCGTGGACAAAATTCATTATTTCAGTTAGAAGGTAATCTTTGTTGTATTTAGTTTTTGTGTATAAATTTCAGCAAGCCAATCTTACTGAATCGAGTTACGAAAACATCTACTTAGGGTCGCGTTAACACGCATTTTAAGCAACGTTTAAGGTAAAATAGTTAAACTTGACGAAATAAATTTATAAAATAAGACTACAAGTAAAGTAAAATAATGGAACAAATTAAGAACGGGCATATAGAGAGAGGGGAAAGAAAGTGTGCTATTCCTTATTAAACTATAAGGAATAGCACAGTGCGCGATAGATGTGGTTTGAAAGAAGATGTAGTGACAAGCATTGACAAAGGAAACCTTCGATGGTTTGGGCACATGTAAAGGATATGTAGAAGTAGATTAACGAAAGGAATTTATAAATCTGATTTAAATGGATGCGTTAAACGAGGCAGATCCAGTAGAGTGTTTTCCGACTTAATGAGAAACATCTTCAAGAAAGCTGAGTTGTGCCCATCGTAAAGCTTGTATGAAAATAATTATGGATGTGGGGGAAGCGAAGGAGTTGTGTAAGGATGATGGCAAGTGGCGCTCCATTGTCTCTGTCTATCCCTGTGGGAAAAAGGCGTGTCAATTTGTTTGATTGATTAATTGATTCTTGAACGTAAGCTATTTAAAATAATGATAGATTAAGAACTGGTGGAATTGATCCAAAGGTAAATAATGGGAATTTTACTACGACGAGCATGACTTAGTAGGCGTCTTTACAGTATTCTATTATAAGTATACTATCTATTATTAAGTTACATCAACACAATATTATTCTAAGAGAGTAATTTATTCCGTTATCTATATATCTATGTTATTGTCACGCTTCAATTCCCACAAGAATAGGCAGAACATAGTAATTACGCAATTATCTTTAGTTATGTTATTGTTAGAACAAGCTCTTTTACTGTATATTTTAACTTATTCAATTTAATATAGAGCCAAAATGAAAAAACTACTAATATTCTAAATTTAGGGACCTTACTCCGGCTCAACAACAGTTCTAACTTTGTGCAGTTATCAGTTGTGACCACAGAATAGAGAAAGATTATATATCTAGTAAGAAAGTACAGAGAACAGAGAAAGATATACTATACTATATTTTTCTCTGTTCTGTGGCTGTGACTATTTAAAAATGGTAACTAAATATAAACAATACCACGATTGTTAAGGTATGCTTCCAAACAATGGTATATTTTCGTATTTTCAAAATAATAATATATCATATTATTATTAATAATAATAATATGATATATATAATATATCAAATAATATTATATAAATTCGTATATCAAATTTGTCAATTATTAACAATACCTTTTTTTATTGTAGCTTGACATATAACCGCACCCTGCTAGATGATAAGCTGGAGTGCGAATGGGGGTGACCGCTACTTAAATAACTGCTACTGACATCCACTATGCCGGCCTAATTGGAACGACAATTGGTGCCGATCCCGCTGATCCCGAAACACTAAGTCACTTCATAGTCTGTATATTTGTAAGTGGTGGTACTACCCCGGATCGGCAGGCTGAGTACCACTGCCTGCCATTCTATTTTATTACTTACATAATAAATTTTAAAACATAAAAAATTCAATCATACATTCAAACTGTTACGCCTTTTTCCCACAAGTATAAGCAGAGACAATGAAGCGCTTGCCACGATCCTTACACAACTCCCTTGCTTCCTTTACATTCACAATTCTCTTCATACAGGCTCTATGGTTATGGGCACTAGGCAACCCTTTCTTGAGGATGTCTCCGATTTGGTCGGCAAACACCCTACTGGCCTTCCGAACGAAAATATCTTAAACAATAATAGAACCACAAACACAAACTAAATGATAACTTAATAAAAACGCTACAACGGTGGAGCCGACTACAAAGATACGAGCTACGAAGCCATTCACGCCGATTCAAAGAACTTTACGGTGTTTTATAAGCTTTTCAAAGTATTAGCTTTTATTATTTATACTTTACGCACTTTGATGTCTTAAATTAATCATTTTTAATACAATTTTTACTGAAAGTAATTTAGAGTATAATTTTCTTATATTTTGGCGAGTATTGATTATTGAAATAAACAATTTTTTTGCGGCTTACTATTGCTTGGCTTTGATGGCAGCAAAACTCTCGAAAAAGCTATAATAAGGCGCATAACTCTTAATGCAGTGTCAGTAACAAAGTTGGTTTAAGCGTTTTCAATCCGGGAGTTTTGATGTCCAAGATTCACCTCGCTCTGGTCGCGGAAAAAGTGGAGCAAAATCGGCATATCAGCAGTTATGACAAAGCTGAAGAACTGGAAATTGACCACAAAACTTACTTTTTGTGATCGAGTGGGCCATTAAGACGACCTTCAAACTTGGCATCCTGATCAAGGTGCAGCGGTTCTTCGCGCCACAGCTTTGACTACAGTTATACAGTGCGCAAATTCGCTCTTGCTCGGAGTACTGTTCGCACCTATGGGACGGCTCTGCCAAGTATCTTCTCATTGCCCTGGATTCATTGCAACGCCGGAGCTGTCCGAATTATAGGTGATACAGAGGTCACGCGTACTCTGGAGCCCCTCAAACTATGCAGAGAGATGGCGGCTTTGTGCGTCCTCTATCGCCTATACCACGGAGAATGTTCTAAGGAGCTTTTTAACCTTGTTCCTATCTCATCTTTTCACTTCCGTAATACCCGCACAGGTCGGGGGAAGCATCCGCATTTTGTCGACTGAATCGGCAGTCGAACTAAAAAGTTCGGAGAGTCATTTCTTTGTCGAACAATAGAATTTCCATCCTATAGCTTTGGATCCTTCAAGCACCTTTGGCCGGCATAGTAACGGCGACTAGGGCAGCCGTGAAAACTCGCTTTTCGCAGTCGTCGGCACTCTTGGACCTCTCCTTGCTTATCAGGCGGGTCGAGGTCAGATGTCGAGTCACAAAAAAAGAGTTACATTGAATTTCATTTTAGGTACATTCCTGGTACATTCCTTTCATACTTACAGCACGCGTGTTCGTTACAGTACACCCGCCAACATGATGGACACTCGTACGTTATTTTTTTTGTCAATGAGTCAATGGAGTTCAATTGTCAGAAACGAAGCCCATTCTCATAGTCATTAGAGTTACACAATCGGCCCGCAGCCTTAGGATGATACCTCCTTATGGGTCATCCTCATTTGACATTTCCATTCAAATTAAATGTCATCATATTCACTAAGTCGTGTTATTGACAATGTAGTTCCGCATGTTCACATAACGCCGTGTGTGTCAGATGCGACTCATAGGCGAATTGTAACCTTTGTACGCCCACGCTACTCTTTGGAGACGACATAATTGTATAGTGCACATGTTTAGAGTTAACGACAATTGTAAATATAATATTTATTTGCAAACTATATAAAATTAAAAGTATATTAACTATAATTAAATTATAAATGAAAAATATCATCTGAAGACGTCACATCAGAGAAAGTCCCAAGAAGACTGGCAACATTTCCCCTTTGTATAGCAAGGCCCTATAGTATCCCCTTTGTATAATACGTTGCTAATCGTCAGCCGCTTAGACAACTCTTTGGCCAAGCGCTTGGCTGTAGGTCCCCAAAATCCCATCGTCTCGACCCCAAACGGCGCGAATTCGTACCCTGTGCGTATTTGCGCAGCTTAAAGTTCTTAGCAGAAATCGACGCACTTTCCGTGATCGGATGTAACAAGATACCGCATCCCACACCAGAGACCTGCCAAGTTTCCACGGCCCAACAGTCATGCCGTCGGGTCTCTTGCCGTCGCTCCCCGCAATACCAGAGGGTTCTAGTATTGCGAATAGTCCAATATTGGTTAATTTGCAGATCATATTGTGTTGACAGTGTTTTTTTTCACTCGCCTCGGTGGCATTCGTACATCACATCACGCAATCAAATTGTCACGCCTTTTCCCATGGGGATAGGCAGAGACAATGGAGCGCCACGATTCTGACATAACCCCTCGTTTTCTTCACATCCACAATTCTCTTCATACAAGCTTTAAGGTTATGGGCACTAGGCAACCTAGCTTTCTTGAGGATGTCTCCGATTTGATCGGAAAACACTCTCATGGGCCTGCCTTTATTGATTATTATAATAAATGTATATTATTATAATAATAGTATTTTACTTGTATCGCCATCCCATAATCACTTATAATCACAATACGATCACGCGAGTAAACTAATGTCTTATGCGGTTAACAGTTAGATGGGTGCTGCTAATGTCAAAACAAGATGGCTACCGTGCCGTAGTGCAATGGTCACTACACCACTGAAAGCACTCGTTCAAAACTTTGCTTTATGTACTTTACCATCCTGTTACTTCTTTGGCCGTCATAGTGACGGCGACTGGGGCAGCCGTGAACTAACTCGTTTTTTTCAGTCACACTTGGACCTCCTCTTGCTTATCATCAGGCGGGTCGAGGTCAGATGTCGTGTCACAATAAAAGATATATAAAAAAATTATACGCTTTAGTACCTTTAATAAAAAAGGGAATTTTTTATATCCTGTTGGGTGTTAAGATTTGGTAAGACAGCCCGCATCCACGTAGATCCTAGGTTAGGAGCTAGGAGAGACTTCTACTGTCCTTCAATTGACATCTACAAAAAACCTTTTTATATTTACTTTTTAAGCAATTTCAATACATAATTACTACACGAATCTTATTGAATGATGAGAAACGTGAGCAAGTGACATATTCATTCTGTTTACTGTCAAACAACTATTCGCTCGATGTACCTATGAACAGATTGGATTCCTAATAGTCAATGATTTAGTTAGGAAAATTTCTGTCAATATTGTCTAGATCTTTTCATGTAGTTTGGATTAATATTATTATTTTTTGTATGTTGGTACGACATATAACCGCATCCTACCTTATGTTAAGCTAGGGTGCGGTTCAAGAATGGTGGCATCTGGATCCATTAGTCGGCCTGGTTGGATGCTCCGATAAACAAGCTAGCTTAAACAAAACAAAAAAACAAAAACAAAACAAAACAAAACAAAAAACAAAACAAGCTCCTGAAACTTTTGTTTCACTTTTGAACAATTATTTAATGAAACAAATATTTGTTCCGACCGGAACTCGAACCCTGGACTTCCTAGTAGAGGACGCTAATGTCGTTAATTTCAACTAATACTCATAGTTTGATAAACTATTTTTTTTCCTATTACTAGGAAGTAATAAATCTGATGTGGATGGATGCGTTAAACGAGGTAGGCCCAGAACCTCGTCAAAATCGAAGACATCCTCATAAAATCTGGGTGCCCATAACCGTAGAGCTTGTATGAAGAAAATGGTGGATGTGAGGGAAGCGAGGCAGTCGTGACAATTTGATGATGATGATTAACTGAGACCACAGACCCAATCTCTACCAGTTAAAAAATGACATTTTAACAACGGAAATTTGCCTTATTTCACTGCAACTGGCATCTAGTCGATCGGAATGGCGGGCGGAATAGAGGGAGGCCTATGTTCAGCAATGGACGTCTTCTGGCTGATGATGATGATGTTTAATACCTGTCCAATATACGTCAAAAATATAATCCTACTATATTATTATAAATGTGAATGTAAGTTTGTTTGTTATGTTTTCAGGCAACAACTACTTAACCGATCATCATGAAACTTTGTACACATATTTTTAGAGGTACAAATAACAGGATTGACTATAGTTTTAGCTATAATTTAATTTTTATTTCCGTCTGTCAACTTTATAAAAGTTATCGAGTTATAAATACAAAAAAAGGATATACAGTCGAATTGAGAACCTCCTCCTTTTTTTATAAACCTAATTTTACCGCGGGCACAGCTAGGCAAGCAGGGCCGTTGTGCAAGTGAGTGTAAATGGCATAATTTTCAAACAATGTGTGATCTATACTAATTGTAGGTGTGCGAATGTGTCTAATCATGCAAACAATGTCACTGGACTGTGGCTAACGTCGCACATGCCGCTCGGTTGGCTAGGACATTGTTCACGCATTCAAAACGTCAAGATACACACGTATGGAGTACATTACAACTACTAACAGGCGTGGACGAACGGTTTAGCGATTGGTTTGTTGCGCGTAAAGTCCCGGGTTCGATCCCCGGTCGGAGCAAATATTTGTTTCATAGCTTTTATTTGTAATATTTAATAAATCTAAATATTGCAAATATTTGTTAATAAAAAAAAAGAGATGGATATTTGCTTCGGGTCTGGTTATCAAAGAGTGGTAGGCAGTGGTACCCAGTCTGCCGATCCGGAGTAGTACCACCACTTACAAGTATACAAACCGTGAAGTGATTTGGTCACGTTTCGGGATCAGATTGTAAGTTACCGGTTCCATCTAGGCCGGCATAGTGGATGTGATTGTTACTCATAGTTATTGAATTGAATTAGCAGTGATATTCATTCATGGTCCACACTTCGGCTTAACATCAAGCGGGGTGCTGTCATATGTCGAGTCACAATAAAAAAAACATAGAAGGCGACCGTGGTGTAGTGGCAGTGCAATGGTTACGCTAACCAAGAGCGCGGGATCGAAACCACTCACCGTTACCAATGTATCTTTGATAAATGTACTTTGGTTGTCCTGTTTCTATAATACAGGCACTTTAGTAGCTTAGTATGGAAATGTATAATAATAACAAAATAATTATAGAACTGTTATAAATAGACAGACAAAGTTATTGATGCACAAAACAGAATACATAGAAAAATAACAAAAATTGGCGACTATCACTAAAAAGCAAAAATGCAAAGCAAAATAAGATTTATTGATTCAGACAATAAGATTATTACAAGAACAAAAATATGATTATTTTAATCCGGGGTAGTGCCACCACTTACAAGTATACAGACCGTGAAGTGATTTGTTCGCGTTTTGGGATCAGCTTGTAAGTTGCCGCTTCCAGCGAGGCCGGCATAGTGGATGTGAATGCTGGTCACAGTTATTGAATTGCAGTAGCAGTGACTTCCATTCATGGACCATACTCTAGCCTAACATCAAGCAGGGTGCTGTCATATGACGAGTCACAATGAAAAAATCTCTATCTCCATATGGTATTGGCCATTCCAGTCTGACGCATTAAGTGAGTTGAGGTGCTTCAATGACTTGTGCACATTGTCCAGGTCTCGAGCACGAGATACCAAAATTAGGATATTAATAAATGTAAGTACTCGATTCATTAATGAAAATACAATCAATCAATCAATCAATTTTAATATATTGTAAAAATAATACGAGTAGTTATACCCATAACCAATAAAGTGAATTGTGGGTGTCTAGGAAGCGAGGGAGTTGTGTCAGGATCGTTGCAAGTGGCACTCCTTTGTTTCTGCCTATCCCTGTTGGAAAAAGGCGTGACTTTGATTGATTGAAAAGTTATACTGAGTCGGATACTATACCCTGGATCGGCAGACTGGGCACCACTGCCTACCACTTTTAAACAACCAGTCCCGGAAATAATATCCACCTCATTTTTT
The DNA here is from genome assembly GCA_905220615.1 of Tinea trinotella. Taxonomy (NCBI): domain Eukaryota; kingdom Metazoa; phylum Arthropoda; class Insecta; order Lepidoptera; family Tineidae; genus Tinea; species Tinea trinotella. The sequence continues at coordinate 1,660,784 of HG992326.1, forward strand.
ATTAACAAACATTTGCAATATTAATTCTAATTAATAAATATTACAAATGAAACGAATGAAACGAAAAGCTATGAAACGAATATTTACTCGGACCAGGTAAAGATTCGGTACTCATCTCAGGGGATTGTTTTAATACATTATGCCGACGAAATAGCATTGAAATTGCGTTGCACTGATATTTGACATCTTTCTAACCAATCAGCGAATAACAAATCAATAAGTAAACGACGTTAATTGGTTACTTGCGACCGCTGTACAATTTTACTGCTTTTTCGTCGCCACAATGTATTGAGAGAAACGGCTCCCAGTGAGCTTTGTAGGTAATTGTAATTATATTGTATAACACAAAGAATTTGGACTTAAGAAATAGAAGGAGCCCTAAAATAGCTTCAAAATACAAGCGTTTATACTATTTTCACTTATGGCATTAAAAAGAATTCAGAAGGGCACGAATATACGTTTTTCGTAATCTAGAAGGTTGTCTCAAGTTTTGATGGTCATTTGACAACTTAATTTGACACAATAACAAATGACATTAAAATACTTCAAAAAAGGATGACTGAACATTTATGCCGCTACTCTTACTACCACGTGACTTTTAATTAAGCAGTATTAAAAGTCAACCATAATTAGAAGTGGTTGTAATTGCAAAAAGTAGTGACAACCTTTGAAAAAAAGGAATAAAAGTACAAGTAGTTGTCTCTTTCAGTCACACGTAGTATAAACATAATATAAATAAGACAAATAACAATTAATTAGTTCTTATTTTAGCACAGATTCTATTCTTTCCAAATTCTTTGGACGGAATAATTATGCCGCTACTCTTGTTACCACGTGACTTTTAATTATGCAGTATTAATTAAAATATAAATAACACTGAATTAGTTCTTATTTTAGCACAGCTTCTATTCTTTCCATATTCTTAGGTCCCAGTGTGCTAACCAACGCGCTACGAGAGTTGACATTTTTTATTATTTTTATTGTGACTCTACATATGATAGCACCCCGCTTGATGTTAAGCCGAAGTGTGGTCCATGAATGAATGTCACTGTTACTACAATTTAATAACTGTGAGTAGCAATCACATCCACTATGCCGGCCTAGATGGAACCGGCAACTTACAAGCTGATCCCGAAACGTGACCAAATCACTTCACGGTCTGTATACTTGTAAGTGGTGGTACTACACCGGATCGGCAGACTGGGTACCACTGCCTACCACTCTTTAAAATTTGTAGGTAATAGAAATTATATCGTATAACATAACTTGTAATGCGATATAATTACTATCATATTAATAAACTGAATTTATTAATATGATAAAAAAAAACTTAGTTTATTATAGTATTAATTTGTATTACAATTTGGAGTGCTCCCAAGTTGTACGTGGAATATTAAGTACAAGCTTCATTTGGAGCTATAATCAACCAATCAATCAAATTAACACGCTTTTTTACCACAGGGATAGGCAGAGAGTAGAACACCACGATCATGATACAACTCCCTCGCTTCCCTCACATCCACAATTCTCTTCCTACAAGCTCTACGGTTATGGGCACTAAGCAACCTAGCTTTTTTGAGGATGTCGCTGATTTCCTGGGTCTGCCTTGTGATACGCACCCATCCACATCAGACTTATGGATTCCTTTCGTCAATCTACTTTCACTCATTCTTTCCATGTGCCCAAACCATTGCAATAAAAATAATAATGATGTAAATAAAAAATGCTTATAATTTCAATAACTATAAGGGGTAGTCACTATTTCGGCCTCATTAAAACTTACAAGTTTTTTTTATTTTTACACGACATCAAACCTCGACCCGCCTGATGATAAGCAAGAGGAGGTCCAAGAGTAACTACGACTGAAAAAACCGAGTTAGTTCCCGGCTGCCCCAGCCGTCGTCACTATGCTGGCCTAAGGTGCTTCTTCGCACCTCGTTTCAAACGAATGATGAAAATACAGTGGTAGTGCAATGGTCATGCAAACCGAGAGACCACTCACTGGTAACAATGTAACTTTGATATATGTACTTTGGTTGTCCTGTTTCTGTACTTTACCTGTTTCTTCTGTACCTGTTTTACACGCACTTTAGTAGCTTAGTATAGCGGACAAAAATAATGCGACGACATCGAGGATATGTTTTTTCCCTTTAGCGGCAACTCCTACCCAAAAAGACTTAAGATGATCAATCAATTAAATAAATTGTCACGCCTTTTTCCCATTGGGATAGACAGAGACAATGGAGCGCGACTTGCCACGACTCCCTCGCTTTCTTCACATCCACAATTCTCCTCATACAAGCTCTAAGGTTATGGGCACTAGCTTTCTTGAGGATGTCTCCGATTTAATCGGAAAACACCCTCCTGGGCCTGAGGGCCTAACTTTTATTATTTTGCCAATCGTCGACGATAGACGATAATCGTTTTAACTTGTCCAACCTAACCCCGCTGCCTTGTTTAACGCATCCATCCACATCATGTTCATAAATTGCTTTCGTCAATCTACTTTCACTCATCCTTTCTATGTGCCCAATTCAACCATCACTAAATCTTCTTTCAAACCACATCTGGATCTCCTCTTGCTTATCATCAGGCAAGTCGATGTCAAATGTCGTGTCACAATAAAATAAAATAAAAATCTATCACTATTAAGAATGTTCTATTATGTTTAAGCCTCTATGTAGATGACATATCTTAAGGTACAAAAGATTCCAACAAACAAAAAAGCTGTTCACGAGTGGATTGTGAGCCTTATTCAAATTATTCAGTCAACCACGTAGATTTTGATTAGTCGCTCCGTTGATGCGGTAAGGGCGTCTAACATATCTTCACTATATTCCTTTGTATATTACACGTACATTTACTTTGAAAGTACTTACATAAAAACATGATAGATAAACACATCATATTAATATATTTGGCCGGCACAGTAACAGCAAATGAAGCAACCGTGAACTGACTTTGTCACTCTTCAGTTTTTTTTATTGTGACACGACATCTGACATTCCATCTGGCCCCATCTGGCCTGTAATAAGCAAGGGTAGTAGGCAAGGGGAGGTCCAAGAGTACCTACTATTGAAAAAATCGACTCTGTTCACCGTAGCCTCAGTCACTATCACTATGCCGGCCTAGGATACTTAATATAATAATTTGATCTGTTTATTTATTATGTTTTTATGTTTATGGCAGCAACTCGCCTAATTTTAAGTTGGAATTCGCTTTATGGATAAAGACGACTACTACTACAGACTGCAAAATGCGGAAAGGACATCATTCATTTTGAATGGGGACTTGGGCTTAGTTGCATATACATTTTAAAATAGTTTTATGTACGAAGATTACCATGTAATTTGAATATAGGATATATTATTTTGCATAGTTTAGGTGTGCATAATAATCAAACTATTATATAATTATGACAGTTCAAAGCAGAACTGTTAATATGGCGTGTCTTTGTGATTGACAGACAGTCAATTCACAGTCTATACTTGTAAGTGGTGGTAGGTACTACTCCGGATCGGCAGACTGGCCACCACTGCCTACCACTGATTTATGTAAAATTTAGTGAATAAAACAAGTTCTTAGATAAAAGATCATCTGGTTTTAAAACGCACAACATATTATCTCACAACTCACGTTCTAGTGCTGTGAGTAAATATTTTATAACATGTATAATAAAAAATAAATAAGATACGTTTTATTTCGCTCTTTACACGATATTAACGCTATGATTGGATTTTATAATTCATAGTTTTTATGTATGTAATGTAACATTTTCAAAACAAGTTCTTTTTTAGGTATATTTCAAGGATGGTATACTGTTAGTTTTATTGTAGCTAGATAAATGACAACACCCTGCCTGATGTTAATCTGGAGTTTGGTTCCTGAATGAAGGCGACTGTTACCACAGGAAGTAAGTAATTCAATCTATAACGGCAGATTGCAATCAAGTACTTTTAAGTTTTAAAAATCTTACGCACAACTCAGCAAACTCTTGGTTTTAGATACAATAAAGTTGGTTTACTCAAATTCTTAACAAGCTAGACGCCTTCGAAATGTTATTCTGTGCTTCTTGTTTCATGGCAGGGGGTGAAGCAAATCTTCAGTAGCAAGCGAATTGCTGTTGAAGCAGTGAAAGGACATTATATCATTTTGTATGGGAAATTGGGCCTAATTGGGGAAATTGGGTATTAACAGTTGCAATACATTTTAAAATAGTTTAATGGACGAAGATAACTATTTAATTGGAATATAATATATACTTAATTATGCATAGTTTAGTTGTGCAAAATGATCTATAATTGTGACAGTTTAAGGCAGTACTGTTAATATGGCGTGTCATCGTAATTGGGCAACGATACCATATCTTATTTTCCAAATAACTTAATTGCACAGCAATTAAAAGCTAAATTGTTATTAGTTTTATCAAAACAAGTATCGATATTACCATTTATATATTTTTTTATCATTGGGCATTACAAAAGTAGTACATCAAAAGCCCAAAATGAATTATGTCTAGGATACATGCGTCCGCGGTGATTAATTATTGTTTAGTACTCAGAATTCACACAGGGGGCCGACCGCGCAACATCAATGGTAAAGACAATGAAATTCGTTACCATTTGTCAAAAAGTTACGCGGTCGCGGAGTCAAATACAACTTTTGTTCATTCAGAAGCTTGAACTGTTAATGAACATGAACATCGATTCTCAGTGTGTTACGCGGTGGCAATTTTAATTTTGAAGCTCATTAATGGAGTTCGACTATCAAAACGAAGCCCATTCTCATTGAGTTACGCGGTTGGCCCGCAGCTCTAGCATAAACGTAAAAATGACAAACAACAGTTCTTTTTTTATCGTTCGCTCCTTTTTGTCTTTGGTACGTAAATTGCCCCCAAGGTCATCAAGGATAGCATAGACTGCAGAAGCATTAAATTAATAGAATATTCTTTATTTTTTTGTGACGAAATGTTTATATTATTAATTGAAAGAGTTTATTAATTGGCAATTATTTTTCTTTTTCATTGGAAAAAGCAATTGGCCTTATAACTACGCAGTTCAATGGCGGATATTTTTAATTATAAATAAGTACTATTTTTAGTATTTTACCAATTTAATATCATTTATCATTATTGACTTTTGTAGTATTAATTTAAAACTCTAAACTAAGCTTGTGCTTCTATTCGTGCTTGTGAAATATTATAGAATCAATCAATCAATCAAATTGTCACGCCTTTATCACACAGGGATAGGCAGAGACAATGGAGCGCCACTTGCCACGGTCCAGATTACATAATAATAACTTCATCATCCCCCACGTCGCTACTTAGTAATACAAGTTTAAGCAAAACCTTAGGTAATCCAAGGTGTAAAGATACTTCAAGATTACACCATGTTTATTAATAAGGGGGTTTGCTACCATATTTAACGTTTTAAAAAAAACAATTATGAATAGATACTTTTCTATATTGCATAGTACATTTTGCGTTTTTTTTTATAGGTAGTATAGCATAGCGGTGTATCGAAATCCGATATAAAAACATCAGATATAAAACACAACATCAAATTTATTCTCTGTCATTATTCTAGAAAACTCCTAACAAGAAATAAGATATAAACAACAGTTATTGTTTTTATTATTACTATTCACAGACAACCGACCTACATAAAGCTCTATTTATCTTGCCCATCGATACTGGAATGTTCTTTTTTACACTACATCAATATTAACAAGAAACGTATGGAGTCGTCATTTGTGACAATTAATTTAGATTTTATAATTGTCGGACAGTCCGAGATTAAACATCTGATATTTATAACAAAGATTTTTACAAAAATAAACTTTTAACGAAAAAATGTTACCAACTTCCTGAGCCACAAGAAGTCACCACACTAAAAAGCGAAAAATAATAGCCCTATCTAGTACCTACCTATAACTTTATTAAAATATAATAGGTACTGCTTACTGATCGGTTTGAATTCAGTGTCAATCCAAATAGGTAATAGGCACATATAAGCTAAGTTCGCCCCGATCACAATGAATGTCACTCTCCGCGTATGTGCGTGAACGTGTGTTTTGATGCGTTATAAAATATATATTTGAAAAGTTACTTAAAAAAAAGTTATAAAGTTATGTAATAATAATTTCACTGTAGTATTTTTAGGTTGTCCTTAATATTAGTCTACAGCACTTTTGAACTTTTAAACTCGACTATCAGTCAAGTCGAGTTTAAATCTCAGTCAGGATACAGAGAGTTCATTGTCCTATTGAAGGCATTGCGAACGTTTTTGTTTAACCTATTTCAGGTTCTTTTTGCGTGGGGGATGTAATTTTTACTCATGAAAATAGATACGTCGCTTTCTATTTTTATATGTAATGCATATTCATGCTTAAAAATACTTTAGTCAGTGCCGAATAAAGATTTGTTTACACAATTTAAAAATATAATTTAAGTATTTAATTACACTTTTTTAAAATCAAACCGTTTTATTTGCTTGCTCATTTATTTATGACTAAATGCATTATAAGTGTATGGCGTTTTGCATAAAATGTTAGCAGTTTCTGTACACTTCATACTTTATAAACGTATTTTTATATCAGTTTTCATGTAAATGTCCTGCATACTAAAAATATGTGCGAATATTAAGTAGATTTTATACTTTTAATTTTAAGTTTATTTTCTTTATTATTACATAAGCAAACTGCGTTAATCAATCGGAAAAAAGAGAGGAGCTCACAACTTGTGGTATACGAGTATGCTAGTTCGACGAGTATGTTGGCTTAAATTTATGTAATGTTTTGTGTACATGTTGTTGATATCTACAAAGAAAAAGAGTGCTTATTTATTTATTAAAAGGTACACTTTTAAGGTACACGCATAACATATACGTCAATGGTAACTTAATATTAATACCATTTAAAATGGGTACATATGTCTGCCAATTACAAGTATACACAACATTTGTACGAAAATTGTGATCAAGAAAACAAAAAACAAAACTAAACATGAATCCTTTAAACATGACGAAAAATACTAATGTGACTATTAAAAAAGTAACAAACTTAAAGTAGAAAAATAAAAAGGCAATACTTAGTTTTTACAAAATATCATTAGTTTTCAAATTGTTTCAGCAGCTTTGAAAATATTAGAGGAGTAATAAAATATATCTAATATTTATATTTGGTTATTGATTGGCATAAAGAACTTTTGTAGTTACTGTAGAACTGTTTAGGCAAAATTATTCAACACATGAAAGTTACCTAAATCGTGGTTTGTATGAACCATATATCAAGGTTATATATTTCTGTGGTATAACCCTAGAATAGGGGTAAAAAAAAACCTATTATAAGTTCCAACACATCAGATCGTACAATAAAGAAAATCATACCTACTCATTTAGCTAGAGTAGTAGGCTGACAGTCAATGGTATTTTTCCAGTCTGCCGATCCAGGGTAGTATGATCCATTTCAGTGTCTCAGTGACCCATTCAGTGTATTGTTTAGGATCGTAAAAAATAACACTAAAATACTTTTGTTAATAAAATAAAAAAGAATGTATACCTATTTGCCAATTCTATAGTTTTTCATATTCCGATATCAATAATGAAGGCGAGATTGGCTCCATAATGAAACCTTCCGAGTACCTATCGTTTACTCGTGCTCAAATAACAGGCTACGACTCAATGAAAAACATACCGTTTGACCTTTACCATTGTGTGTATATTCCTTGGTGCAGAATACCTATGGGGTAGATTAAAATCATAAATTTGTATATTTCTTTCCTTTTTTTATTAATGTATGGAGAATGCAATGTATTGGGTGAGGTAGAAGAAGCATGAGAGTAGATTTAAAGCTGTAGAAATGCCATCATTAAGGATTGTAAGTGGAGTGACGATAGCTCATTCTATCAATGAAGAATAGCACAGTGCTCGATAGATGTTGTTTCTTGAAAAACGTAGTGAAAAGGACTGACAAAGGAATGCTTCGATGGTTAGGGCACATGAAAAGGATGACTGAAAGTAAATAGACTAAATGAATTTATTAATCTGATGTAGATGGATGCGTTAAACGAGGCAGACCCAGGAGGATGTTTTCCAACCAAATTCCAACCAAACATCCTCAAAAAAAAGTGCTACTTACTACATTGTCCCTGCCTATCCCTGTGTGAGAAAGGCGTAACAATTAAATAACTGTTTTTTAAAATTTATGTTTATTATTCTTATTGTGGCTCTGACTTCGACTTGTCCGGTGTTAAACAAGGGGAGGCCCATGAGTGCTCACGATTTACAAATACGTCTCAGTTTACAGATGCCTCAGTCGCCATCACTATGCCGGCCGGAGGTGCTTTTTTATGCTTAGCCTGAAGTACCCAAGGTGTACAAAACAATTATAGGCAAGGAGAGGTCCAAGAGCGCCGACAACTGAAAATCTGTATTTTACGGTTACTTCAGTGGCAGTCAAACAATATTACGGGAACCTCTTACATTCGCATTTTTCAATTTTTTTCATTGAGACGCGATATTTGACTACGACTTGCTTGATGGTAAGCAAGAGGAGGTCCAAGAGCGCTGGCGACTGAATATCCGTGTTATTAAACAGTTTATCGCAGTCACTATGCCGGCCAAAAAAAAGTCACCTCTGATTTATAAATCTCATCCGCAATCTACTTTCATCCATGTATGTACGTATGTGCTCCGTTGCTGCTCTTTTTGGAATTACCCAGATCTTTTAAAACATGTAGACAACTTAATAAAAAATAGTTTAGAATCAATTCTTAATATGCAGCTGAACGAGCAATCTTGGACCCAAGCATCCCTACCCATCCGTTATGGTGGTTTAGGGATTCGCAAAATTTCCAGTGTAGCTTTACCTGCCTTTCTATCTTCTGTCCATAGTTCAGCAAATCTCATAGGTAAAATTTTAAGGGCAACCCCTTCAAACTTTGAGATTGCTGCCTTGGAAGAAGCTAGAAATGCTTTCTTAATTGCATGCCCAGGTCAAAATTTTTCAATTTCTCCAAATTCACAGAGGAGCTGGGACGACATAAACTGTAAATTGACTTATGACAATCTATTGAGCAGTAGTACAGGTTCGGCGCGTGCTAGGCTTTTGGCCGTGGGTACGCATGAGGCCGGCTACTGGCTTCACGCGTACCCTTCGTCAAATACAGGAACATTTCTTGAGCCTGACACGCTCCGAATCGCAACCTGTCTACGGCTTGGGGTTCCGGTCTGCGCTCCTCATAAATGTCCCTGTGGCAGTGATGTCGACAAGCTAGGACATCACGGACTTTCATCCATTCTTTCTTTCTTGTCACTACATCTACGTTTAAATCACATTTATTTTTGTTCACAAAAGTTTATTTGTCATCTAAGAAAGCTTTTTATAAGAAGATCTTACAGAAGTTTTTACGTAATAAGATTGAGAAAGTTTCCGTTTACCTTTAAAGTATTAATAATAAGTCTATTTAAATATTAACATACTTATAATTAAGTTAATTTTATTTTTGTTTTAAGTTCAATCAATCAATCACTCAAATTGTCACGCCTTTTTCCCACAGGGATAGGCAGAGTAGATGGAGCGCCACTTGCCACGATCCTGACACAACTGACAAGTTCTAAGTTCAACTGACAATTTAAATATATTCATAGATTGAATGCAGATATATACAGACCGTGAAGTGACTTAGTTGCGTTTCTGGAACAGTTTGTAAATTACCGGTTCCAACTAGGACGGCATAGTAGTTGTTACTGATACTTACAGTTATTTAACTGTAGTAGCAGTCACTTTCACTCATGGATCGCATTTAAGCTTATAATTAGGCGGGGTGCTGTCACATGTCGAGTCACAATTTCTAAAATTAACTCGATGCCCCCACCACCGATGTCCATAGACCCTTAATGCTGTCTGCGGAGTGCTGTTTGAGTCAAACTTTTTATTATTATTTACATTTCTATACTAAGCTACTAAAGTGCTTGTATCATAGAAACAGGACAAACAAAGTACATATTATATCAAAGATACATTGGTACCGGCAAGTGGTTTTGAACCCGTGCTCTCTGTTTGCGTGACCAGTGCATTACTACAACACCACGGTCGCCCATATATTAAGTTTTTTTATTGTGACATTTGACCTCGACCCGCCTAATGATAAGCAAGAGGAGGTCCAAGAGTGGCGACGGCTGAGAAAACCGAATTTGTTCACAGCTGCCTCAGTCGCCGTCACTATGCCGGCCAAAGATTTAAGGTTTTTTTGTAGTTTATTAGTATAAACCAAGATTGAGCAGAGTTCATTCACCCCTCTTTCGTGTAGGATAAAAATGAAATGATTGGTTTTCGCGCAAATTTGAAAGCTTTCATAAAGCCCTTGTTTGCTTGTTAATACTTACTTAAGTATCGCATACGGGGTCAAGTACCTTTTTAAACGTGACCTTTGTAAAACTTTTTAAAGTTTTTAATCACTGCAAGGGAAAGATTCGGAGCGCCGAAGACTGTAAAAAGTGATTTAGTTGCCTTAGTTGTTGTCACTGTGCCGGCTAATAATACCAGAAGTGGTATCGGGCCATCGCTTGACAACTGATGGGTAAGAAAGGTTCTTAAGTGGATACCACGCATTGACGCAGCGTAGGTAGGCCTCCCACTAGGTGGACTGACGACATAGTGAAAGTCACAAATAACCGGTGGATGCAACTGGTATCTTGTAGTTGGGAATGGCGCTCTAAGGGAGGCTGTAGACGTCTTCTGGCTGATAATAATGATGATTATTCTTAATCAATTTTACGTCTTAATAGACGTAAAATTGATATAGACGTGATAGGCAGAGACGATCCTGACACAACTCTATTGTTTTCTTCACATCCACAATTCTCATCGGTGTCAGTGATTAAAGGAATTAATGATCCCTGCTTTTTAAAAATGTCTCCGTTTTAAAGTCCCTCAAATTAATACTCTCTATTTATTACTCACTATTAAATGACTCACTGTTAAGCAAATGCTTTCTTTCCCTCTTTCCACGGCTCTTTGGTATCGCTCGACACGAACTTTAATTGAAATTTATTCTAGTAGCAATTTCCTTCTTTTTTTTCGTTTATTGTGGCTCTTTCAGATATTAACTTCTACCTCTACCTTGGAAATTAAGAATGTACCGTTGTAGTAAACCACAGCGAAATCTAAGAGTATTTTATTCAAAAAGCGTAGCTTTACTGTGTCTATCTTTATCCTATTTATTGAATCACGATTAGCAAAACAATGATATTAAGTAAAATAAGTAGATACGTCACAGGGACAAATATATAAGAGCGAAAAAGAGACAAATATTTGTTGCTCTGCTTCGCAACACCGAGTTCAAGTATGCTCATTATCATAGTTTTACCGTGCCTCGTTCGGAGAGCGTATAGCGTATATTTACGTCTTTTCTTAAAATATCATTGGTAATATAAGACAAAAAATACATCTGAGGTACATTTAGGTGGGCTAGCAATGAAATAATAGATAATGTGTCTGTGTGTGTGTGCAGTGGCGTAGCATGGCGGGGGCGGAGGCGGCGGCCCGCCCCGGGCGGCACATTTAGGGGGCGGCAAAATTTAGAAAAACGAAAATAAATCGTTAAAATTTGAAACTGAAATTCATATTTTTGTTGTACCTATGATTGAAATTCCTAAATAAGGGGGCGGCAATTTTTTTTCCGCCCCGGGCGGCTGACTTCTACGCTACGCCACTGTGTGTGTGTGTGTTTAGTACTGCGTCATATTTGTGATATCCATTGCTCCGTAGCCAAAGAATTTGGACTTAAGAAATCGAAGGAGCCCTAAAATAGCGACAACCGTTTATATTATACTATTTTCACTTATGGCATTAAAAAGAAGTCAGAAGGGAATGAATATACATTTTTACATTCGTAATTTAGAAGGTTGTCACTAGTTTTGATGATCATTTGACAACCTAATTTGAATGAATAACAAATGACATTAAAATACTTCAAAAAAGAATGACGGAACAATTATGCCGCTACTCTTACTACCACGAGACTTTTAATTAGGCAGTATTAAAATCAACCACAATTACAAGTGGTTGTATTTGCAAAAAAACTAGTGCCAACCTTTGAAATAAAGGAATTGAAGTACAAGTAGTTGTCTCTTTCAGTCACACGTGGTATAAACATAATATGAATGAGACAAATAACAATGAATTAGTTCTTATTTTAGCACAGATTCTAATCTTTTCATATTCTTAGTCAGTAGCACACTATGATAGGCATAGTGGATGGACATACTATTATAGAAACTTGATACGTTCGTTATTGTGATACATGTCAATTCCGGCAATATGACCTTAAATTTAATGATTGTATTGGAGACCAATTAATAATCTAAGGTGTGGACTATTTGCTTTGATATTTGATAAAAGCCCAAGTTTGCTATAGTAATATGTGATAGGGCCACGTTTATAAGGAAGAAAGCTGTTAAGAGCATACTGTAAAAGAAATTTATTTGTAACTTAATTAAAATATGATACTATTTTCAAGTTACACGGTCACGGTCAAGCAATTCGTTTTAATTAGGAGCTTAAATTAGTTGTACTTTCAACGTTATTGCAAAAAGTATTACTTTTTAATGTAAAAATGAAATTATAATTTTATATGTTGGTGAAAAGCTTGAGAACAGCTGGCGATTCTGGCTATTTTTCGTTTCGTAATAGTCCAAATAAGATTTTTATAGAAGGAAAAATTGAAAGGTTCGAATTTGGACAAAAAAAATCTTTTATGAATTTTTATTTGAACTCAAAATCACTCCGGGAATCTTTTTATACTGTGACTTCACATCTGACCACTACTCGCTTGATGGTAAGCAAGAGGATTGTCCAAGAGCGCGGACGACTGAAAAAACCGACTCCGTCCATGCCTCAGTCGCCATAATGCCGGCAATAAATTCAACAAATGGAAATGTGTACCTGTATTTTTACTTATTGTGGTCATGTAAAAGTTATCAGATAAAAGTCCGGGGTTTTTCGTATACATCTGTGAGACTTGGTGAATCCTTCCTTGTCCCTGCTTAGCTACACGTAGAGCTTAGTGCGTACCTATTAACGCTAGACAGCATTAACGTGAAGCCACACGGTGCGGCGCGACGTCCTGCATATAAAAACAATGCTATGCCAGACGGTGCCGTACCGCAGGCACACCGCACTTCGATTGAGCGAGACGCGAGGGGGGAGCAAGTGTTTCTCCGTCGTACGTCCTGGGAGGCTAGGTCCCCGCTTCGCATACTACGCACACATGTGTACAGTGATGCGGCAAAATGTTTGCGATGCGACGCCGCACCGCACCGTGTGGCTTCACGCTTAGCCTTAGTTCGGCTGTCGATAGAATGCGGTTGTTTCCTACGAACTATGCTAATATCATTATAACAGATCTGAACTAGATCTGAAACATTACAGACTGTTATATTCAATAATTCATATAGTCCCAGCAGAATAAAAGAGCGATGACTTGAGCTGCGCAGTATAATGATCGGCAGATTAGAAGAGCTGCGTTGGGAGCAAGTCCGTCAGGCACATAATATTTTAAATTTTATTCACATGCGTAAAACGAAAAGTAGATAACAAACAAGTTACTGCGCAGCTTCAATGCCAAGGCTCTTTTTATCTGCCGGGTATACTATAAGGTGAGTGGCTCAAATAAAAACACCAAAGTTTGAAAATATTTTTTATTTTAAATTACAAAAAAAACTACATAATTGTCACAAATTCGTGAATAATTATTTTATTTATCTTATTCATTGGGACGCGGCACCTGACCACGACTTGTCTAATGGGCCCAAGAGTGCCGGCGACTAAAAAACAACTTAGTTTACAATTGCCTTGACTTACGCCTCGCTGTTAGGATTCAATGTTATAGAACAGGGATCCTATAACCTTAGACAAAAAAAGGAGAAGATACGGCACGCGCTTTATTGTTTACTACAAAATGTAGAACCGATACCTCCACTACAATTTAAGTCACACCCACAGTTGCAACTCCGATTTCGTTAACGAGAAACTTAGCGAAAGAGATAGATTTTCGCACAGTAGGACGCGAGCGAGACAGAATGCATGAGAGTAGGTGTGCTCTAACGGCAGTAGGTCGTGCTTTGGAGTCGTCAAGTGCGTCAGTGGACGTAGTTTGCCAGTTCCACGCGTATTGTGTTCGTACCGTATCTTCTTCTTTTGTTAAATCAATGCCTATAACCTTGTAACGATACGGAATTAACCGTAAATGAACTATAACTATGGCAGTACTAGTTACAAACTATACTTACATTCGTGTTAATGCTACAGTATTTGTATTAATAATTTTATTAGTCTAAAAATAAAATGACTGTTTTTACAGAACTTCATGACCATATAAGCCGAAAGGATACAGCAGAAATATTTCCAATTTGTTAAGAAAATAGCTAGTTATCGTTATTCGGACTGATTACGTCTCCCGACCAATCAGGTCGAAAAATAATATTAAGTCAAATTCACAGTAAATAAACAGATTGAATTGAAACACGCAAAAGAAAATCCTTTTATAATGAATACACCTTTTTCCCGCAGTAGCACTGATGACTTACTATTTTCTTAATGTCAATAGAATATATTTAATAAATTACAATATATAGTTTATTATAAAGAATAGGTAAGGGATTATGTTCAATCATACCCCAATTCATAAAGGCAGCGTCGTACGCATGTTTAAGAATATCTAGTGGCAGCTAAGAGCCACCTGAAAGTAGTCATAACCCTCAAAAATTATTCATATCAACACAGAAATCAATGAGAAATCTAACTAAGATTGTTTTAAAGTTATGCAATTTAAATTATAAATAAAATAAACCGCGTATTAAATATAAATTTGATTTATTAAGAGGTAAATAAAATTTATATTTAATACGTTTCGGCCTTCCACACGATAACTGTAAATGGGTGCAACAACTCCGTTCAGCAAGCGCGCGTTTTACAAACTACCCGTACTTGTCATTTATTTTTATTTTTTCATTTACATTTCTGTACTAAGCTACTAAAGTGCTTGTATCATAGAAACAGGACAACCAAAGTACATATATCAAAGATACATTGGTACCGGTGGAAGTACAGATACATTCGAATTCGTGCTCTCGGTTTGTGTAACCATTGCCACTATATCGCGGTCGCCTTTAAAAAAAACCACGCGATATATCACACAGCGGCCAAGTTCCTCTGACACAGATCAAAATGAAGCCCAAGTATGGGTAATTATATTTCTTATAAGAGAGGAAATACTTAAAACTAATAATAATGTAATTGTAATTGCAACTACAACTATTACCAAATAGTCAAATATGAGAAGAAATATATCAAAGTTTATTACAGTAAATTGAACCAACCTAAAACTTAATACGACATAGAACAGAAATAGTAGGAAAATGATTTATCGACTGTCGACTTAGTAAATCTGTTGTATACAAGTTTGCACTAGTCGAATAAGCCAGGATGTGGCGAAACACATTCAGTTTTGTTGTATTTTGTAGAGATGCGACATCTGACCTCGACTTGCCTAATGATAAGCAAGCGAAGGTCTAAGAGCGCCGAGAACCAAAAAACCTGTATAAGTTAAAGGACCTAACTTTAATTTATTTTTACAATGAAATAAACAAAATTTTATGCAGCTTATTATTGCGTTTATTTTCGTTTTAATTTAACATTTTTTTATTATTCCCACGTCTCGAGAGCTTTGCAGCCATCGTGGTCACGAAGAAACTAAAGCGTTGGTCGTCCTATTGGTTAATGCTGTTATTGTTCCAAAACTAGCCCGTTTGATGTTTTGATATTGTTTTCCTACTTCCGGTATAAATTTTTGCAAAAAAAACTGACGGTATCATCTGGTTTGGCAGTTTGCTGGACTTGGGACTTGAGTTTGTGTATTATAGGGTCCCAGGTGTTGTTAGCCGCATAAAATATGTTTAATTCATTAATCAATGGACGCGCAAAATTTAAGAAAAAATATTTTTACATGTAAAGTGCTTGTATCATAGAAACAGGACAACCAAAGTACATTAAATCAAAGATGCATTGGTACGGGCAAGTGATTTTTGAACCCGTTTTCTCAGTTTGCTTAACCATTGCACTGCAACTACACCACGGTCGCCTTAACTTACATATGAGCTTTATAGCTCTCGTTCAATGATTAAGAATTCCTTCATTGAAGAAAATTTTTCATAAGTTATTCAACTTACGAGTTGAAAATACTTGCATAAATGCATTGTTTTATTATTTACAAAATCTTCATAATATCCCACGACTGCTGTTCCATGTTATAAACGTAATTTTTAAATCTAGTTCCATTCTAAATAAACAAATTATTTGAATTTAAACATTCAATGTCTTTCACGGCGATGTTCCCTATCTCGGTCTCTTTCAGCTGGTGCGGGCTCCCTTTCTCTGCGGTCGCGGTACCGCTCTTCATAGTACGGCGCTGCTGCGGCGCGGGGTTTGGCCGCACTTGGTTCTGGTACTGCACCCTCTGCTATACCTTCAGCTGGGGACTTACGAGTCCTAGAAAATAAAAGTATATTAAACAAGTTTTATGCGGCTTACTATCGCGATTAATTTGTGTCCATGATGGCTGCAACGCTCTTGAAACGTCGGAATAATAAAATATTGAAAAACCATTAATCAAAAATACGCGATTGTAAGCCGCATAAAATTTGTTTAACTCATTAATCTATGTTCGCGCAAAATCTAGGAAAATACTATTGACATAAGAGATTTTATAAGGGGAACGACCCAAAAGATTGTTTCTTGATCAATTCAGTTATTTAAAAAAAACTAATTCGCAGTGCCCATAAGCATAGTCTGTATGAAGAGAATTGTGGATGTGAAAGAATCAAGGGAGTTATGTCATGGACGCTCTCTCTTTAGTCTACCTATCCCTGTTAGAATTAGGGCGTGGCAATATCACGAATTACAAAATATTTCAATTATTTACCTCTCCTCCCTACTATGTCCTCTATTGTAGTGATCTGCCCTTTCCCTGTCCCTAGAGCGAGACCTCTCTCTTTCTCTCTCGCGGTACTCGCGGTAATATCTGAAAGAGACAACAGTATTGGTATACAAATGAAAAAATAAAGAAATATAGTATTTAAAGCAATAAAAATAAGGAGTATAATGATGCAGACAGTACGACACCGGAACTACATCTTATGTATTTATTATTATTATACATTATTATGTATTTCTTTCGCGTCGTTTCTTTATAGAACAATCGACAAGTGGAATGCGTTGAAATCTGTGCTAAGGACATCATTAATTTTGTATGGGGACTTGGGCTTAATTGTATTAACAGTTGCATATACATTTTTAAAATAGTTTGATGTACGAACATTACAATGTAATTGGAATACATCCTTTATTTTGCAAAGTTTAGGTGTGCAAAATGATCAAACAATAATTATGACAGTTCAAAGTAGAACTGTTAATATGGCGTGTCTTCGTGATTGAGGGACGATACAAAATCCATATTTTATTTTCCAAATAACTCAATTGCACAGCAATTAAAAGCAAAATTATTAGTTTAATACAAGTATCGTAAGTACAATTTATTTATTTTTTCCTAATTGGGCATAAAAAAGAGTACAAAGAAACCAAAAATGAATGATGTCCTTTGGTATGATATTATGTCAATTTTTTAGTCTTACGCCTACTTTAAGCCCAGAATGACGTTAGATTCCGGGGTTTTAAGAAAAACATCAAGAGCTAATTAATAAGAAAACAAAAGTGACGCTCCGTTGTCTCTGTCTATCCCCGTGGGAACTGAGGCGTGATAATTTGATTGATTGAAATTATTTGAAAGTAATAGGTATTTTGTTCAACAGTGAAACATGAGATATTTCTTTTACATTTATCTTCTGTTGTAAAAATATTGAACTTACGCATCACGATCACGATCGCGATCGCGGTCTCTGGACCTTTCGCGATATCTGCAATTAATTAAAATTACTAATCAGTGAATATATTTATTTTACTTAATAATTTACTTAATTTTAATCTTTTAATACTCAATACACACGAATACAACAAAACACACGCAACAATAATTATCTCATATTCCATACGTTGTTACCACACAAAATATAAAACCAAGGAGACTCGTAGTCTGGTAGAAGAGAGATGGTCTCGCAAAACAACAGCTCCAGCTCCGGTTCCAATGTATCTTTGATATATTTGTACTTTGGTCACTCAGTTTCTATGATACATAGTGGCTTAGTTTAGAAATTTCGAAAATACAATTATTTGCAAATCATAGTCAATTCCTAAACAAATTGTATCACTAAGCTACTAAACATGCTAGCATAGAAACCATCAAGTATCCTTGAGATATGTTAATGGTTTTGAAACGAAAGCTCTTGGTTTGTTGGACCAGCACAACCACTAGGCCACGGTGATAAAAAAATATAAACAAGTCGTGCAAAAAATCTTAGGTACCCAATACTTCTACAGATACCTTTGCTAGCACAAAACTGGAAACCGCCATCTATCGGTATAATGACGAACTACAAAAATTATACGAGAACCTAGATGGCTCTGATTATAATTTATTTTAATTTAACAAATACCAACGTGTCATTACACCTCTCAGTATACTGTGTATAGACCCGGCTGATAAAAAGAAGGCTGACTTTTGAGCTGCACAGCATAAGGATCGGCTGGTAAAGAGCGCTGTACGACTGCAGTAGAAGCAAATCCACGCATCTATTCTGTTGCGCTCATCATTGATAAAATCATGAATTTTATATTATTATTTAAACTTTATTGTTTTTTTACAAAGGCAGACTTAATGCCTTATGACATTCTCTACCAGTCAAACCTTCATATATGGTGAACGTTAAGATAATGGGTATACACATGGACATGCGCAGCTTCAAAACCAGCACTCTTTTTTTCTGCCGGGTTCAATAAAATCATAAACTACGTATACATATCAATAAATAATAAATTAACATCAGCAGACAACGAGCTAACACATTTAACGTCAGCCGTAGTTTCTCACATAGAAAATGTTACTTTTTGTCAACGGTACATTAATGTATTAAAAATGCCTTGAACACTACAGCGTATATTGCTAATATTAAAAACATTTCGATGCAACCAATTCGTTTGGGAATAGTTGCTATTTCCTGCCATACCTGTCCCTCTCCTCCCTGTCCCTGCTCCTCTCGCGGTATCTGCTACTGGACCGTTCACGCCGTCTAGGTGGAGCGCTGCGGTGATGAGCACGGGCATCTCTTTCGCGGGAACGGGAGCGACGAGAACGGCTGTCAAAAAATTGCCATTTTTATTTACATTTCTATATTAAGCTTCTAAAGTTCTTGTATCATAGAAACATGACAACCAAAGTACATATATCAAAGATACATTGGTACCGGTAAGAAGTTTTGAACCCGTGCTCGCGGTTTGCGTAACCTTAGCACTGCCATTACACCACGGTCGCCTTGATTGATTTAACTAATTGATTCCGTGACCACGATGGCTGCAAAGCTCTCGAAACGTCAGAATAATAAAAAATTGTAAAATCTAAACCAAAATAAACGCGATAGTAAGCCGCATAAAATTTGTTTAATTCATTAATCAATGTTCGCGCAAAATCTAAGAAAATACTAATTGATTGATATTATAAAATAGCAAGTCTGAAAAGATTTTGTAAAAATGAAATGAAATTTGTTTTTTATTGTGACTCGACTTTTGACAGCACTCCACCCGATGTTAAGATGGAGTGCGGTCCATGAATGGAGATGACTGCTACTACATTTCAATAACTGTAAGTAACAGTTACATCCTCTATGCCGGCCTAGATGATACCAGCAACTGCGACTGAATACTTGTAAGTGGTCGTACTACCCCAGATCTAAAAGAAGCTAGTAAACTGTGAATATTGGAACTATGAACTTTGCTGATCTGAAGTACTACTGCTAATTTCATGATTAACCCTTTCAACACGACGCTCAACAACGCAGATTATACCCGCGTACG
The DNA here is from genome assembly GCA_905220615.1 of Tinea trinotella. Taxonomy (NCBI): domain Eukaryota; kingdom Metazoa; phylum Arthropoda; class Insecta; order Lepidoptera; family Tineidae; genus Tinea; species Tinea trinotella. The sequence continues at coordinate 1,680,809 of HG992326.1, forward strand.
GCCCGCTTCTATCGCTGGCACGCGTATTGGCGTGCGCCGATCGTAGGTAAAGATTTTATTTACGCCATAGATGGTAAACATTTTGTCAATTTACCATCTATGGTAAATTATATTTAAATAATTTTGGTTATAAATTTAAATTGTTTAATTTAATAATATTTTAGTTTTTTTTTAAACAATTTGTGTAATTTAATACGTCATTCCGCGGACCTCTCGCGAGTTTACATAAATTACAACACAGTGCCGAAAGCTCGCTAGGCGTTCTGAGTTTTTCTGTATTATAACATAAACAAATCCGTATGTATTTTCTCCTCGAAATCTCAGTAATTGCGTTTACCAAATAAATAAATTAAATATGTATATCAAAACAAAGAATCCCCCACAGGAATCCTACCACAGGAATCCCCCAAAGTATATAATACCGTGACGGTATACTAATATACATTAAATTGCATAAATACAAAGTCATTATTATTCAATAATAACGACTTTGTATAAGATCCCTGGCAAAAAAATATATCATCTCCAAACAAATTCGGACATGTTATGATTTATCTGCCATTATATTTATCTATCAATAAATGCGACCGATATTTATGAGGAACATAAATATGTTTTATTTTAATTATATTATTTCATTATCATGTTCAGACAAAATGTTGTCAATTTCTGATTTACCTTTGCCGTATGTGGATAAAAAAGATCATATTTTTTAATATCGTGATTTACAAAACGAAGGCTAGTATATTATTAAGAACATTGTATATAAGCTTGTATAGAAAGGACATTATCAACAAAACTTGTTTCGCGAAGATAACATCATTTTAGTTCGCACGCCAATTGGCGTGCGCCGTACGGTAAATGGGAAAAAATTTACGCCAATTGGCGTGCGCCGTACGGAAAGGGTTAAAAACCATGAAGTGACTTTGTCTCGTTTCGGGATCAGCTTGAAAGTTGCTGATTGGTGCCAACTAAGCTGGATTCGTGGTGCGACTGCTACTTGCAATTATTTATCTGTAGCAAGTAGAAGTGCATCTCATAGACTTATAGACCGCACTCCAACTCATCATCCGACGGGGTTGATCTTATTGATTGATTTGTGAAATGCTGAAACAAACCTCTCACTGTTGCTGTATGACCTCGTCTCCACACCATGCAGAGTATCCTGCAGCGATGATATCAGTATCTTGCAACGATCGTCATGAGCCACCTAAAACAATAAAATAATATGTAAATAAATAGGTCCAAAATTTTAACTATACATATATTTCTAAATACTATTTTGAGCGTGATGTATGAACTACAAGATCTTTTGCTTGTGACTTTATGCGCGTGTGACCCAGACCCGCAAAGTAAATATTCAAATAATTATTAACCAATCTTATAGAGGTATAGTGATAAAGTGAGTTCTTTTTTCGGTCATCGCCGCTCTCGGAGTTCCCCTTAACGACCACCAGGCAAGTGAAGGTCAGATGTAGCGTCTTAATAGCTAATAATATTTCATTATAAAAAAAATTTTTTTACAAACGACTAATCATTTGATTCCAGAGTCCAATCAAGAAACGAACCTACAACCCAGCAAGTATCAGACTGGCGTGGCCTACTCAGGTCGCTTATTTTTTTTTATTGTGTCTCAACATATTATGACTGTAACCCGCCTGATGTTAAGCTGGAGTGCGGTCTATTAATGGAGGTGACTTCTACTATAGTTAAACAACTGCATGTACTAGTCACATCCACTATGCCGACCTAGATGGACTTACAACGAGACTAGGTCACTTTACGGTATGTAAACTTGTAAATAATAACGAACTAACCTTGCTTTGCTTAATAAGCGATATGGCAGTGACCAATGTCTCAATGGCACTCGCATATTCGCCAGCAGCCGCGTCGGAGACGGCACGCGCGATCGCGCTCGAGGACACTGTGCGGTTTCTGTTCATCACCTCTTCAATTTCAGCCTCACTCATTGCTGGGGCAGCAATGTGACCGCCCATTGGAGGGCCCACAGGACGTCCGGGCTCAACCGCCGGCGGGTAGTTCTGGGGAGAGATCTTTAATTGATAACATTGAATGAATGTTTGTATAAAAAATGTAACTGTATAAAAATCATATAAAAAAGTAAAATATCACTAACAAGTAATTACGAATTTAATACACATGATTCATTGTAGCGTATATGCAAAATTAAATATTTATTAATTCGTTAAAATTGTTTACGTTTAACCCATCATTTGTAGGAACCGAAATCTTTAATAAGCCATTATTAAAGATTTAAGAAGCTATGGAAACAGTTATTTAGAAAAACTGTAATCGCATTAATCACACAGGCCGTCCTCCGTCAAGTTACAGGCCAAAGGTTCTTTCCTCAAAAGAACATTTTGTAAAGTTACTGTTTAACCTCTTCTCATTTGATGCATTCATATACTAAGTAAAATATATAATTGATTATACCTGTGGTGGTCTTCCATATGGTTGCCTTGCGCCAGGAGGTGGTCCTTGGGTTGGTGGCGGCGCATGACCTGGGTGGCCGTATGGTGGTCCACCGGGGCCTAAAATATAACATTATAATTATTCAACACACATCTGTTGCTAGAAAGTTAACAGTTCTGAAACTTATTCTTTATAAGTTATTATTCTTTATAAGTTATTATATAAGTTATTATTCTTTATAAGTTATTATATAAGTTATTATTCTTTATAAGTTACAATTATTTCACTGTAGTAGTGCCATTCCAGCTTAACATCAGGCAGGATGCTATGTAATGCAGAGCCACAATAATAAAAAATAAGTCAGTTTATTGGTGAAATAGTTAAAGTACAGTTGGTTTGCTTGTTCCGGGATGAATTCAGTCATATAACACATATTTTTGTTATTGTTAAGTTATACAGTTAGAAGTAATTAAGTAATATTAAATTCCTAAGGTTTAATTTTTTTTTATTTACTATATAATTCTATGTAGTTTTATTGTGGTATATGTATTTATTGTGTAAGTATATTAAAAAAGAATGTTGTGACTAGATTTGACCTCGACCCGCCCGATGATAAGAAAGAGGAGGTCCAAGAGTGACGACGACGAAAAAAACCGAGTTAGTTCCCGGCTGATCCCAAAAGTAAGTGGTATTACTATTTGTAATATTCAATCTAATTAAATATTACAAATAAAATCTATGAAAGTAATCATTCCGGGAATTGAACCCTGGACTTTACGCGTTACAAACTGGAGTGCTAACCAATGCGCCACGCCTGCTATCAATAATTTATGTAAATGCTGTTGTTTTATCAGCACACCAAATACCGAACACATTGCTTTGGCAGCCTATGTGTTCTCCCCATCCTATAACCTTGGATCCTTGATGAATCCAACGATGCGTGAAGAAGCTACTTTGGCCGGCATAGTTACGGCGACTAAGGGAGCCGTGAACTACTCGGTTTTTTCAGTCGTCGTCACTCTTGGATCTCCTCTTGCTTACCATCAGGCGGGTTGAGATCAGATGTCGAGTCATAATAAAAAATAACTTAATAAATAAATAAAAAATGAAGGGTTGTAATAATACCTGGTGGTCCAGACTGATGTGGGGGCGGTTGTTGCGCGGGTGGTTGTTGATTGAAGAATGCTGGATTGACATGAGGGGCAGGCGCACCAGGGGGCACTGTCGACATTATGTTATGGATCATCTGATGAACTACGTAATGGAAACAAACATACACAAACAATTAATGAATATGCTCCCTAACAATTTGAACGAACTAAATTAAACAAATAATACAATCAAATTGTCACGCCTTTTTTTCACAGGCAGAGACAATGGAGCGCCACTTGCCACGATCCTGACACAACTCCTTCGCTTCTCTCACATCCACAATTCTCTTCATACAAGCTCTATGGTTATGGGCACTAGGCAACCCCTAGCTTTCTTGAGGATGTCTCCGATTTCGTCGGCGAACAGCCTCCTGGGACTGCCTTGTTTAACACTAGAGTGCACGCGCCCTAAAGTACTCCTTGAACGCTCGCGCGGGTTACATGTGTAGCCCACTTTTATGTGTTGTTTTTTTATGTAAATGGTGAAAGGGAAAATAAAAAACCTAATAATTTGAATAATTAACTTTATTTTTATTTATAAATTGCATTTTTTTACTAAATTTAACATTCGTTTTCGTAATTTCTCATAATTTGTAAACTTCGACAAAATCAACATCATTTGGACTGTTTGAGATCAATTAGTCTTAATTTTCGATTTGCAATTGTAATACAATATGTGAATCAGTTTTCTTTTTCTATATCCATCAGTCAATTAAAATGTATATGGATGTATACGAATGTATTCGTTTTCTATGCACTGAGGACACACAATCACCTGTTGGTCACTACAAATGCGCTTCGTAATTTTGCTACATTGTTCTCAAGTGCTTCGGTCTCTAGCTCTGCTATAAAAAGCACAGCGACCCACTCCACCCCTAATTGGCATATTAGGCTGTAAAGGTTGCTCTGTCAATCCTAGAAGTTATCTGCCCTTTAATTTTATGTTTCTGGGGTTATTTTTTATGTTCATACGACGTTCTATACAGGGTGCGAGTTCAAATCCGACTTTTCGCAAGTAATGCAGCGAATAATTTTTATCTCGTGGTTATTTATTTAATATATTACTAGACCGTTTATACTCTTAATATAGGCTCGTAATGGACCAAATTTTGTTTCATTACGAGACCGATAACTGGCAATAGCTGACAGAGGTAAGTCATCCTCCTCCATGGACTCTTTTTGCTCTTCATTCTCCTATAAAACATCTCGCTCTACATCTTGAGTCGTGTGGAGACTGATTTGGTTTAACAAGATCTTCCTCTTCTACCTCATTGTCACTGGAAATTTTGCTGTCTTCGTCCTCTTCTATCAACCATTCCTGTATTTGATGTTCTGCTATAATTTTCTGTAAAAATCTAAATATTGTACCAATACGCACTGAAATAATGAAAAAATAATATACAACACACTATAAAACAAACTACGGATGTGAATATAACAAGAATATTAATATATTTACCAATAAACGTAAATAAACGCTATGAAATCACTTCTACAAAAAATGTCTAGAACGCTCGCGCGGGCTACATGCGTAGCCCAGCAACTTTACTGGCAATTTACTCAATTAATACAAGTGCAAGGGAAATCGGCAAGCTACTGAAGGGAGCGGGGATTCATACTCGAGGAATACATGGAAGGGCAGCATTGTGGCGCGAAGTGTTTATGAGAGACACGGCAGTATGACACGCTGGGCTACATATGTAGCCCACGCGTGCACTCTAGTGTTAACGTATCAATTTACATGGGATTTATAAAATCCTTTCGTTAATCTACTTTGACTTATTCTTTCCATGTGCCCAAACCATTGAGGCATTACTTTGTCAATCCCTGTCACTACATCCTCTTTAAAACCACATCTATCCCGCGCTGTGCTATTCCTTATTCTATTCGCTATTGTCACTCCACATACACTCCTTAATGTAGGAACAAGCACCGCATTATGCACAAATTATACGTTCTCCAATAATGGCCGATATTGTTTTTTTTTAATATATTTCTTTATTATTATTTCTATATTACAGAACAACGCGCGTGATAGTTACTGCGCAGTTGGAATGCCAGCGCTCTTTTTATTTGTCGGGACCTATACCTGTTTTAATAAATATTCCCTGTGCGTCTAGTTTGCAAGAGTGGTAGGCAGTGGTACCCAGTCTGCCGATCCGGGGTGGTACCACCACTTACAAGTATACAAGCTGTGAAGTGATTTGGACACGTTTTGGGATCAGTTTGTAAGTTGCCGGTTCCATTTAGGCCAGCATAGTGGATGTGATTGCTACTCACAGTTATTGAATTGTAGTAGCAGTGACATTCATTCATGGACCACACTTCGGCTTAACATCAAGCGGGGTGCTGTCATATGTCAAGTCACAATGAAAAAAAATAAAAAAAAGTTTATAAAATTACACCTATTAGATCATTAGATTTAACAAAGAAGATGGTATACAACTACCTTGGGCTGAGCCTTGTGGATATTGTGGTGGTAGTCCTGGATGGGGCACAGGCGCTCGTGGTACACCCCCATGAGGAGGGGGCAACTGGTGACCAGGAGGAGGACCACCTATAGGAGGACCACCCTGGGAATTAAACAATAAAATAAATATTTACATAAGCAAAAAAGCTAAACGCAAAATTTTCTTACCATCAGAATTACCATCTTAACTGGGCTACATAGGCCGGCATAGTGAATACGACTGTCACTTGCAGTTATTAAAATGTACTAGCAAGTCGCCTCCATTTATTAACTGCACTCCAACGTAACATGAGGCAGGTTGCTGTCTTATACGAAGCCACAAAAAGAAAAATGTGATTAAATCATAGACACTGGCCGATTAAAATATTTATATCAAAGATGAATATATCAATTAGTCAGCCATTAGGCGGCTTTCTACTACCTTCGGTCTATAGGACGTCGATCGGCAGATTGGGCAAATAGGGCCTACCACTCTAAAAATAGGAGTGTGAAGGAATAAATAAAAAAAGTGTGAATAAAGGAGTGTGAATGTGGATGGATGCGTTAAACAAGACAGGCCCAGGAGGGTGTATGCTGACCATATCGGAAACATCCTAAAGAAAGCTAGGTTGTCTAGTGCTAATACCCACAGAGCTTGTATGAGGATAATTGTGAATGTGAAGGAAGCGAAGGAGTTGTGTCAAGAAAGTGGCAAGTGGCGCTCCATTGTCTCTGCCTGTCCTGTGGGGAAAAGACGTGACAATTTGATTGATTGATTGAATAAATGAGATGTATAATGTCAAAACTTTGATTAAATCTCACTTAGTAGTAGGCAGCGCCATCTATCTATAAACAGTTAAAACTAATAAGTTTTCTTTTAAGAAAAACGCTCACAGAAGACATTTTTTATTGGCTCCCTGCCTAATGTTATAAAGTGCGGTCAATAAATGAAGGCGACTACAAACTTATTCATTAACTGTAAGTAGCAGTCACATCCACTATGCTGGCCTAGTTAAAACCGGCAACTTACTAGCTGATCCAGAAACGCGACCAAGTCACTTTATGGTCTGTATACATGTTAAATCTCAAAATTTATTTTTTGAAACTAGGAATGTCATCTACTATGCCGGCCTACGGCCTATTCATATTACGCCCTTTATAAATAAAAACATCACCTCTCATGGCGTTAAATTATTACCTGATGCGGATGATATGGAGGCTGATGATGATGCGGTGGTGGATGATGTTGTCCTTGTTGCATGTGAGGGGGTGGCCCACCGCGTGGTCCCCAATCAGGGCGGGGGCCTGGCCCACGGTGGATTTGGGGTGGACCTTGGAACTGAAATACAATTTACACATTACCATACACACACGCAATAAACACCTATTGCAGGACTAGTGAACTTTTTTATATTGTTTCATTGTGACTCGACATATGACAGCACCCTGCCTGATGTTAGGCTGGATGTAGTCCATTAATGGATGTCACTGCATCTATAGACAATTAACTGTAAGTAGCAGCCACAACCACTGTGCCGGCCTGGTTAAAACCTCACAAGTTAAGCACTTCACGGTTTGTATAATTGTAAGTAGTGTTACTACCCCGGATCGACAGACTGGGCAAAACGGCACCACTGCCTACCACCCTTTAATACCCAGACCCGGAGCAAATACACACCCTTTTTTATAAACTAATATTGCAATAATTAAATAAATTAAAAATTGCAAATAAAAGCTATGAAACAAATATTTGCTCCGACAGGGAATCAAACCCGTCATGCCTGTCATCTAAAAATTTTAGTCACTATACCGGTTTTGGTATTAACCGGCAGGCTGGACTATTGGCCACTAACTATCTAGTATTTTCTTAGATTTTGAGCGAATATTGAATGAATTTTTTTTGCGGCTTACTATCGAGTTTATTTTGGTTTTGATTTTACATATTTTTTATTATTCCGATGTTTCGAGAGCTTTGCAGCCATCGTGGCCACGAAGAGACTCATAAAATTTGTTTAATTCACCATCTACCAACTCTGTAAAAAAACCTACCTGCATAGGCATCCTATGTTGAGGGGGTGGCCCCTGATGCTGTGGTGGTGGTCCCTGTTGATGTTGCATATGATGCGGTGGTGGTCCCCCTTGGTGATGAGGGGGCATATGATGCGGGGGCGGGGGTCCACGTAGTTGGTGATGGCCAGCGTTCATCATCATGCGACCAGGCGGCCCGTTAGGTGGACCGTTTGGACCACCGCCGAAGAATTCTATAATAAGAATAAAGTAGGATATAAGAATAAAACATTAATTATGTACTAATAAAGGTATGGACAAGTGGAATGCTTTACCAGCCCATGTGTTCTCCACATCCTATAAAATCCTACAGGCGAAACTTGTAAAAGTGCCTCTGATAAAAATAGTGACGACGACAGACATCCGTTTTATTCAGACATCCGCTGTAGATGTAGTTGTTTCTTCCTAGAAATTTGATTGGTCCGCATCACGTCATTCCATAAACATTAAACTTAGTCTATTGATCGAGGTGGCCGTACAGCTATGTCTCTTTCTAGAGTGTGGTCCAATTTGTGAGGCTATTTATTGTTTAGTCCATTCTCTTTGCCTATGGTTTTGACAAAGAGAATGGATCTGTAGCTTCTAGTGGTTACTTTATTGGCGAACCTGTGATTTAGATGCTAATCGCCAATGGAGTCTCTTTCTAATACAACGGTTTATTTATTTATTTAAGCTGTTTTATTATTACTGTTTTGTAATAATAAAACTGTTTATTACACTGATTTTGTGTAACAATTCCAATTCTTAATTTTACAACAGTACATTGCTTATTATTAAAATCAATGAAAGCATCTAATTATGTATCAGTGCATTATTATTTTGTAGAAGTAACAGATCTTCTAAATTGCACCATTCTTTTTTATATGGAAACTAGACTCCTTTTTTAAGTGACATATGTCAACACTTGATGTTATTGAAGACGACTGCTACTACAGTAAAACTGCAAGTAACAGTCGTATCCACTATGCCAGCCTTACTGGGTACCTTACAAGCTAACTCCAAAACGTGACTAAGTTACCAAGCTTAAGTACTATTATCACTAAGCTCGTAAGTGGTATTATCACCACATCGGCAGATTCGGCACCACTGCCTACCACTTTTATATGATGATCAATATGGGCCTGATAGAAAGCAATGGAAAGTCCAAGAGAACCGACGACTGAAAAAAACAATTCAGCTAACGTTTGCCTCAGTCGTCATCACTATGCCGGCCAAAGTATTTTTATTAAATAGTTTTTGTTAGATTATTTCCCTAATAGCATCCATGTTAGTATTGTATATTGAATCTTGTTTTTTCATTTGTTACCTCCAGGGTGAGGTCCGGGTGGACCTCCCGGGTGTGGTGGTCCTCGCATACCTGAATTAGGTCCGGGAGGCGTTGACCTCGTCTTACACTGGCTTTCAAATTGATTTAGAGCCTGTAAAGGTTTAAACACTACCATTCATAACAGTTTGACAATGTTGCCGTATAAAGTACATGGCAGTTCTATAAGATATGAGCAATGATAGTTAAAAAGGTATAAGGAGAGATAGGTGTCTGCCTATCCCTGTGGGAAAAAGGCATGACAATTTGATTGATTGAGGTGATATGGTATAAAAAGGATGATTGATTGATACAAGGCCACAAAATTAAGACAAAATTTAGTAAATGACGAAACAAATTTATAAATCTGATGTGGATGGAGCGACGAGGCAGACCTAGAAGAGAGTTTTCCGACCTAATGGTAGACATACTTAAGAAAGCCGGGTTGCCTAGTACTTATAATCGTAGAGCTTGGATGTGAGGGAAGCGAGAAGGTCGTCAGGATCGTGGTTAGAGGCGCTCCATTGTCTCCATATTTTTTTTAGATCAAATTCTGGAAAATTTGCACTATCTTTATAGTGCCACAACACAGTATAACCTCCGACTACTTAGGGGTTTACATTGTCAAATAAAAATTACCTGTTTCGTGGGCAACGTAGTGATAGGGTGCTGTCCGTGAATCTCCCTCTTGGGCAATCTTTCCATAATCAGTCGCATGGAATTCTCAGAGCCGAGGTATACTACGCAGAATCCCTTCGACTGTCCATTGGCTCTATTCTCGAAGAATTTAACATCGACAAAGTCAGTCACTCCAACGTCTGCGATCGCGTCTGCGATGTCCTGATCAGTGGCCCACTGTAATACATTTTAAAATTGCCACTAATCTAAAAACAGCCTATACATCTAAATAACGCGTCATCTAAATCGATCGTTGATATATATTTAATAATGAAAATACATACGTTTTGTTTGTAAAATCCACACACTGTCAATAGCACCGACAAATGTATTTCCACTGCTCATTATAATAAAAGCTAAAACTATTATTTCTCATTTGAAATAAATAATAATTCAAGCTTCTATTTTAACACGCAATGAAGCTGTAATCTACGCATAATTTATATGAATACCTAAATTTTAATAAAATCAAATATACTAATTCTTCTGAACAATTATATCAAGATCTGTCATAAGTTCCATCATTCAAGTTTCGATCATTCGTACTTTCCACTTTAAAATAACCTAAAAATCGCCTAAAGTCCACGCATCCAATCATTGGGTATTTGTAAAAAGGGGAAAGGAAACAGTTGTTATTTCTTACGATCGCTTTATTTATTTATCACAGAATATTATCACTTTTTTTTCAAATTCCACGAATTAAACATATATTTTTTTAAATATACCTTTCGAATATTTATTTACATAGGCAGTTGGGCTGAATAAACGACTATATTAAATCATCACAAGAGAGTTAGTAGCTAACATATTATAAACTTTAAAAGTAAATTAATTATACAGAACATAAAAAAAAAATATTAACCGAAAATACGTAAAGTATATAAAGTGAAAAGGTTTTAAGTACTTATTAAACAAATAAACAATTTTACTTAACTTATTTTTACTTATATTGTAGTTAATTATTTGTTTATATAAAAATAGGCAATTCCATTTTTTTTAATTATCAATTTATATAAGAACAAAAGTACTGTTGAATTGTCTAAATTAAAAAATAATACACAACCAAGTTAATAAATATGGTTGTTAAATATATTGGAAATCTAACATGTGACTAATATTATATTTTAAATAAAATCAGGAATTAAAAACAAAAATAAAGTCCTAATGACATAAGTCATAAAAAGAAACGTAGGTCGTACATTTTACAGACATGACTATGGTTTACTCTGTGACTGGTCCTACGAAAAACTGTCTCCACTATTTTGTATGACGATAATTCAATTTTGTAAATAATCGTCACATAAAATAGTCGCCCCAGTTTTTTGTGTGACCAGTTGCAAACAACACCCACCTTAAATAAAGTCTTTATTCGACACAGAAATAAGCTAAATTACTCTCTATACTAACTTAGCTCGCCTAGCTTGTACTTTTCACATCGACACAGCTTATAAAGCCAGCTTAAATGTGACGAATTTGCAAAATGCATTCAAATATAACTAACTGAAAGTAGCAGTCACATCCGGCATAGAGGATGTGACTCGTATAACGTCACTGGTCATCGTAATAAATCCCATTTCGAAATTTTAAGACAAAGAACCGCATTGGCGATATACAAGATCAACCAATTGAATTAGTTGTTTAGATGCCTATATTACGATTAACCATTACAATTGCATGATAGAATCGCAACGTGTAGCAAGTTAAAGTTTAAAGTCTGGTTTGGCCAATATGTAGTCAATATATGAAAAATACTTTAGCGAAAGCGAGCTAATAAACCCCAAATTGGCATAAATATTGGCGGTCTACGGATTTAATTTATACACATACAAAACTCCACGCCTATAAACCACGTAACTGTTATAACAAAAAAAGACTTATAAAAAAAGTATATACAGATTATAAACACGCGGATTTTATATCACAAGAACATACAATAAAATCAGTACCATATATTATCAGTACAATAAATTCGTAATATATCTTAATGACAAAAATGCATGGTTTAGAATCTTTAACCATTAATAAACATAACATGACAGCGAACTGGATTGTCCACGGACTTTCGGCGTAACTTTTACGTAATATTCACTGCGTCAAAAACGCACTGAAATTGCACAATGAATTTGACTTTCTCGCAGATTGTCTTAATAATAAGGTTTAAATTTTATGAAGTAACTAACAATAATACTGTTTTTTTACACAAAAATATTAAAAATATGTAATATGTATTTCGAAATTTATCAAAATCATGTTTCCCAAAATAATAAATAGCGAAATGTCTTCTAATGAAAAGCCCTTGTATTGTTAAAACATATGACAGTTAACCAATTAGCGTTACCTATGATAATGCCAAGTATCAGTGCAATTACAAGGCGTTTATGGCGCCGTGACAAATGCGTGAAAGTCAAGGCGAAAAAGCGTTTCCACGCCATTTCGCTGACATGACTATATTAAAACAGTCCTTAAACTTCAAAAATATTGGAATACCAAGTGTATTTTTTATAATGAGAAACGTTAACTTGCAATAAACTTTACTGCAAAGTTAAGCTTGCATATAGTATTGCTTGTGGCACTGACCCAGCAATATGCGACGTAGACTAGAATTTGAAAAAACTGTACGACGAAAAGATAGGATAGCGAAATTTCGACGCTGCGTAGCTTTGTGGTTAACCAATGTGCACGCGTGGAAATTAATTTATATCCAATTATTTATCATTACTAATATATACTGTATTTACTAATATATTTCCTATCCCATAAGCCGTACATCTGTCATTCTTATCACAAACCCATTCTTCTACTACTATGACTTCGATTTGGGCTTCGTAATGGGCTTCATGTTCACAGTTAAAAAATATCACTGGTTTAAATTTGTGTACGTGACGCAAATTCAAACCAATAAAATTAAATAATTAATTTTATTCAAGCGTGAAATTCATTACAGCTGCCTATGAAATTCGTGATGGCCCGCCCTCCTGAGAGCCCTACACACAGGGTCTCATGTTACTCACTGACCTCCTACTAAACCCTACTGCACCTGTCATTTTGAATGACCTAGGCAATTCCTTGTTAGATGTACTGTCAGGGAACGAGCTAAATAAACGCGGTAGGAATGCAGTTGTGACGTCATGGTCACGTGTCAATTATGAATAGTGAAGTAACATGCAAAATGTTGATAACGAAACACACACTTTCCTCAAAACGCAAATAGATTTAGTTTATAAAAATAGAAATGTGTATTAATTAAAGTATAAACATTAGACAGCAACAATTTTTAATGAATTATGTATTAATTTAATTTTGAGAACAGTCACGTTTCTAATAATGATTCTAGCCTGACTACGGATGAATACTCTCTTTTATTTAATTAACTCACTATTTTTTTCAATACTCAAACAAAGAAAATATGGACTCGTTTTTTAATCGATATTAAATGACATCGCCGAGCTATGAGCGTCACTAAAAGCGGCTACTATGGTACTGGTGGGGGTTTTCTGACGCCCCACCGCACCTCAGCCCCCCGAATCTATTTAACTCGTTCCCCATCAATAGCTGTTTAAAGAGATCGGGCATTATGAAATCCTTAGTGTTACAATTAAAAATCTTACCTTTATTTAACCTTTAAGAAAAAAACCTGACAACAGAAGAAATTAACATTCACAAGTTAAAAATACATATTGCGGCCTTATCACTAAACATTGATCTCTTCCAGGCAACCAACTAGTCATTTTTAAACAAAAATTTAGTTAAACTAATAATTAAAAATCTCATAAGCCGAAAAATTAGTACAATCGAATTTAGAACAAAAGAACGAAACAACATTTAAATATACGCGAAATATTTAAACATAAGTTAAATATATTGTTAAACTTTCATACATAATAAATTTTACGAGATTAAAAAAAAACAGTTACAAGGGTAACCTGGACTATATAAATAGTTAAATATATACATACATACATTCATCGCCAATTACATACACAAATATAAAAAAATTGTATACAACATGCTAATTCCGTGTATGGTAAATGACAGCTTATTTCCAAACAAAAAGCTTCACTATGTCTTATTAAAAATATGAAATGCAAATATTATACCCCACTAGTTAACTGGTTCTTCACTAAAAACAACGCGGTCGAAATGGTGTTCATTTTGACGGGTACTATTAATGAATTTAATTCCTTCAATTTATTATCCCCGAAGTAAATTTACACAATTAAAATTCATTAATAGTTATCTGTTAACCAATAAACACCATCGCCATAAAAATTGTAATTAAAATGTATTAATGCTAGTGGGAATAGACAACATCAAAACAATATTTCCATTCACTCATATGTTACTTTGTCAAATATAATATGTTACTTAAATATCAGCAATGAACCATATTGGTTGGAATTGTGTATCGATACACAATTCCATACAATGTGGTTCATTATTAGTATCTGTCAAACTGTCGATACGAAACCCATTCTATGGCGAGTGACATATTATGTAAACGGTAAAAATTGTTACTAGAATTTACTTGTATCTCATAAAACGTGTATAATGTAATATATATATAATAATATTAACAAAGCGTGATTATTAATAGAGATATTCACAATGTGGCATAAGATAAGTATATTTTTTAAATACAATAATTCTAATTACAAGCAGTTTAATATATTATTTTACGACTAACATTAATATTAACCAATAATTATTCATTTATAGGTAAATTACTTCTTATATTGTAAACATTGTAAACAAAAAGCGCGGCTATGTTTAAGCAGAAAAAGGTGTTTGATAAGAAATAATATATTTTTAGCTATCTTTTTAAGCTATCTAAGGATTACATGTTAATGTTATTTAAGGAGACAATTTTTATGACAACTAAATCTGTCAAATTAACAAACAGTCCTAGAAATTTAAATCAAGTTTTTCTAATACCGTATAATGATTTTTTACCAATTAAATAATATCCCTAGAATAGTCATCATTGTCAATAACATTTGGAAAGTAAATTATATCATTATTATTAAAATTCCTGTAAATATCTCTATTAAATTTATCAGTAAATTTCATAAATAATTGCCTCATTTTAATAAATAATTAAAACAGGGCTAATTAAGAAAGTGTGCTAAATAGATAACTAGATTCAGGATAAACTTTTTTTAATAGAAATCGTTAATTTTGGTTTTAAATTAAGAAAAATAAAAATAAATTATGAAAAAATATATATATACTAGAAACCTGAATAAAGTCAATGTAAAATATTTATCAATCAGTCATGCATTATTCTCAAACTATCAAATCAAAATCTCTCTCGATGAAAACATCTTGAAATACTGCGTGATAAATATTTCAAACATAATGTTTAAAATTATTAAATTAATGCAAAAACAAAGCTTTGATTCTTAATATGTATTTTAAGTCTAATTGTTACAATTGTATTTTCTCACACATTGTTGTTATTACTGTACATTATATCAACTTTAATAACAATTTGATTATTATCTAAACATATATTTTTTTTATATTGGCACTACATGGAAGTGCACACTGCCTGATGTTAAGCTGGGGTGTGATCTATAAGCGGAGGCCACTGCTAGCACAGTTGTATCTGCTTTACCAGCTTCACTGAACATAGTTAATATAAACTATTCAACTAATTTTTAAACGAATTAAAAACATTTTAATCAATCTCCAACTTCGTCTCTAAACAAATAATTTTTAACAACATAAGTTGAAGAATTAACAATAAGTATAAATATGAATAACACAAAAGTTTAGAAGTCAAAATACATTCCATTTTGACTCTGAGTGTAATCTACACTGGTCTGGTTTTAAGCAATGACAATAATCCCATGAGGACTAACAACTAGGGTATTTGGTTTATGGTTGACAAAATTTCTGGAGTGACTGACTTATTTATAAAGCATGACATATGACTACACACCGCATCTAATAGCGGACAACTACGAGCGGAGGCGACTCCTGTTACAAATAAATGTCTGCAAGCAGCCGCATCTGCTAGCTACATTCCAGCAACTTTCAAGCTAGTGGTACATGGTATACCTATAACTAAATTTTCAGTAGTCTTGTAAACATAGATACAGACATTCTCATCGCTACAACTTTGCTGGACATTTATTGGGTACAATATTAAATGTTCAATTCATTTACATTAAGATATACAATATTTAAAATACATACTAAAGAAATCTAAACCTTTGTTTTTGCTTAAAAAGTGTTACCACAATGAACTAAACCTAACTTATTTCTATAAAATTGCCAAGTTAAAAAACATAACTAAAGTATCCATTGTCAATCAATCAATCGAATTGTCACGCCTTATTCCCACAGGGATAGGCAGAGGCAATGGAGCGCTAGTATCCATTGTAAGAAGCAAATAAGATATATCTGACAACTTTGTATACTCAATAAAGTAATGCTCTAAAACATAATGTTAGACATTACTAACAAAATCATAAATACATTGGTAACAACAAAGGTTGAACCACTCACTTTAATTTCAATTCAGTAAAAATAACAACCCGGTGCATAAATCTAAAATGAATAACTTGGCAATTCCATCTTATGATAACAATCCACACATTTCTAATGGTTACTTTCATATTGGCATTTATGATAAATAAAATTGAGAAAATATATAAATATTAATGAAATGAAAATTTCCTCGAAAAGCATATAATATAGACTTCATTCATTAGCCTAATATGTAGATAGTTTTGGTTTAAAATCGGTATTTCTTGTGTAAGAGTAAAAATCATGGTAATACCTAATTCACATAAATAAAACTGGAAATGCCATTAGGGTGGGGCAAGAGTTTCAAAGAGTTCTATTATTTGCACAGCCCACATCAGTCTCATTGTGGCATTACGATGTGGACTATAATTGCTATTTTGTATATTATAATAATCAAAACACATGGCATATTGTTTAATGACTAGCTGTAAATATGAAAAAACAAAAGAACTTATTGTGTTTTAATTGCAGTTACATCACTTTTAATCAAATATTGTTCACACTGCCAGTAACAGTTGCAAAAATATGCCAGAAAGTACAAGTTACTGTCGTAAATAGAACCTTATTTTAAAAAATGGCAGTACTCCAAGATTTATTTCTAACAAGACTTATAACCTCTATAGTTCCAAAAAAGCCACAATTCAAGCTCATAACATAATAAAAAATGTATATAAATTGATCAGGGTGTTCATAACTAGTCTCTATATCGCAGGATTCTTTTAGCTTAGGGGCCAGTGTAACCTATTTTTTAGAATTATGTTATTGTTCAATAAATAAATAATAATAATTTTTAACTGCATTAAGCTCACCCATTGTATTGTGTTTTTACAGTGAAATAAAGAATTTTATAATAATTATGGCTTGATAATAAAAACTATGTTTGCTTATTTTAACAATATAATTTTTCTAATACTTTTAATAACCAATCAATATTAAATTTTCAATGTAGTGGTATGCTTAGTGGCAACAATGGTTTAGTACTAATATAGTTCGCTGACACTTCCAGTCTTATATTTTCGGTGTTCAGTGACCCAAATACAGTGCAATTTCATGTTATGGCACTAATCTAATTAATGTATTATCATAATTGGGAAAAGAGTTGGGTGTAAACATTGTTGACAAAAAGGTGAAAAATCAATACAAAAAGATACAAACAGACATTGTTCTCTAAGTGTATTTAAAATAGAAATTTGTTTGTAAAACATTTTAGCAAGATAGCTTACTGTAAACAAAAGACAATCAAGCCGGGAAATAATCACCATGTTTATTACTCTTACACACTTATTTCAAGTCTCATAAGAAACAAAAACATACACCGATTGTTGTAAGATCGACATTTCGTCTTATATTTACATTTTATAAACTATATCAAACGTAAAAGTAAGTACAAACCCAAGTTAGGTTGCCAATGTAGAGTTGAAAGCGGCGATTGCCGCCATGATGCCCGTGGCCGTGATAAGAACTGCCGTTGGTCTCTTCAGGCGGATGCTGCTGAGAAGAACCGTTCGAAGGTCCGTCTCCGTCGCCAGGCTTACTTGGTGCTCCAATCACGTCATCATACAAATCCACATTTTCTCCTCCAAACTCGTCCTGCAAAGAGCGTCGTACACCAAGCGTCAATTTAAGCTTTATTTGGAAGCGTAAAAAAACACAATAGGCTTCACAATGAAATACAACCTTACTAAATTTAACAAAATATTAGTAGAAAATGTAAAGAAAAGCTTATTACCCCTCTATTGAAGTCTGTTTCAATATCGTCGGCATATAAATCTATATCCACACCTCCATCCGCCATCTTGGGAGGAACAATAATGGCGGCATCCGCTGAAATATAGAGTAACATAGCCAACTTGATAAGCGAACGTTGTTACCAGATTAAAATAATATACAAAAATAAATGTAACAAATGGTCTAAATTTTCTTTTAAGTAAAACTGAATAACATTTAATATTAATAAATGTGTAAAATTGAAAAACGTAAATATAAAAATTGGTGAAAATCCCTCAAAGGTAAAGGTTTAATCGAAAAATAATTATATGGTAACAACAATTACATGGTAACAATTTTCAGAATAGCCAACAAAATTATATCTAAACTTTTCCGCCTGTATCTGTTGCTCTGAATAAAATAATAAGATCAGTAAGATAGTAAATATTTATTATTTTGAGAAGATTTTATAAGTCTAATTCACTTTTTATTTAAAAAAAATAAATTAATAATAATCAGGCCATATCTTAATAATGCAAAGAAGAAAATGATATAATTATCTTCTGCCATCTAGTATTGAATAGTAGAACTACTACGAAGTATAGTTAACAACTAACTTGGATGTGCAATCGCGCAAGTGCCGCCCCCTGTAATCAATTTTTGAACCATTCTGGCAATGGCGGACTAGTATTCTTCGCCGCGAGGGGCGGGGAGGCTGTCTTCTCTCGCCATTTTCGTTAAGTCAGATACTGTCATTCGTTGTTTGTGTACTGTATTATGAAAGATTTCTGGTGTAGTTAAATCTAAATGGGAAATCTTGCTGAAGGTGACACAGAACGATGGCTCGGTTACCGTCGTCTTGTTCATAGTGCTGTTTGTGATCTGTGATGATGGCTAAGTGATCAAAAATAGTGTGTTATTGTGTAGTGTCCGTGACACAGCTGTGAGTGGGTGATCATTTTCTTGGATTTGAACGTCTTAGAGACGAGGACAGGCGCACCCTGTGGTGGCACCATGTCGGCGAAGAATATTCCTGGCGATAAGGTAAAGATGCATTAAATTTTGACCCACTTCTATGTAGTTTTGTAGCCTAAATTTGTGGGCGTATCTAAAGGTCATTTTTTGTTTGTTTCTCAAACGTTGTGGCCTTTCTCTTGACGCCTTTTGTTGCAGTTTATTTCATTTTAACACTATTATACATTTTAAACAAAACTTTACGTATTTTTGGTTAATAATCCTAATAAAATGTTTTCAAACATGTATATTTTTAAAAATCTAATTAAATTAAAAATTTTATGATAATATTTGTTTTATAATGTTGCTGTTTAAATTATTAGGCCTTGCTAGAAGTATCAGTTATTTAAAAATATAATTATGGCCAGTAGATTCCTATAATATAATTATGGACTGTCACCATAATAATTATTTAATTTATTTACAATTTATATATTACAAATATAATAATGAGAGATTTTTATAAGATTGTCTATTTGTAATATAAAAAAATTCAAAACTGCATTTTTTTCTTTTATTTTAGATATAATGCAAACAAAAGTGGGGTAGGCTTTGTCTAAGAGTAGAAAATGAACTAGGCTATTAATAATATATTTTATATACATGCCACTCTAGTTTAATTGTAGCTGATTCCAATATATTTACACTTATTTAAACTCCTGATGAGCAGTATGTGTTAATGTACCAAATTAACTGGCACGGCTAATGACAAGAGCAACTGTTAATTGAGTTGTTTTTTCAGTCATCGGTCCCTTGGGTCTTCCCTTCCTCACCATCAGGCAAGTCGAGGTGGGATGTCCTGTCACAATCTTTTAACACAAAATATTTAATGTCCCAAAAGTCATGGATGGCTGTTCCAAGTGAATGTTGGGTGTGGCAAAAGAAGCATGAGAGTAAACACTGTAGAAATGCGGTCTTTAAGGAGTGTATGTGGAGTGACAATAGTGGATAGAATAAGGAATAACACAGTGCCGATAGATGTGGATTAAAGGGGAAGTAGTGACAAGGATTAATAAAGGTTGGATAGTTTGGATAAAGGATTAATAGTTTGGGCACATGAGTGAAAGTAGATTGACAAAAAGAATTTTTAAATCTCATGTGAATGGATGCGTTAAACAAGGCAGGCCTAGGAGGGTGTTTGCTGACCAAATCGGAGTCATCCTAAAAAAGGTGGGTTGCCCAGTGCCCATAACCACAGAGCTTGTATTAAGAGAATTGTGAATGTGAAGGAAGCGAGTGAGTTGTGTCAGGATCGTGGCAAATGGCGCTCCATTGTCTCTGCCTATCCCTGTGGGAAAAAGGCGTGACAATTTAATTGATTGATTGATTTAAAAGTGATAGGCAGAATGTTGGTGATTCATTTGTTTAGTCCGCCAACCTGAAGCGGTACCACCATTTTTAAGTGTACATACTATTTGTATCAGATTGGTAGTTGCAGTGTCGACTAGGTCAGAAAGGTGGATGGTAATTAGAATTAGTTAGAATCAGATGCTTCTATTTTTTTTATTTTCACCTACCTCATACAAAAAGTGCGTTAAATTGTTTCTAAGGTAGGCTAGTAAGAATGCCTAGTGGCATTCAGTCCGCCTTTGTACATTGTGCATAAAGTTTTAAATAAATAATTCCGCATCTGTCATGATGCCAGACTGATTTTTTGATGAATGAAATTGGTATGAAACACTAGTGTTATGTGCAGGCTTGTTTTCACACTTGAGTCCACTGCGGTTTCTTTGTGAGTTTGTATAAATTGCTATGTGCATTGTTGGAGCCCTTCTTATTAATCTGCTGTGTGCAGCAATAGAACAACGTTTTTAGGACAAATTAAGTTATAAAGACTCATTAATTTCCCTAACAATTTATTACAGTTATGACATGTCTAGAATTCATTTATAAATAACATGCAATTTAAAGTTGTCCAAATGGCATAAATTGCATGCAATTTTGTGGTAAATTATAAACGGTATTTCTCTTGCGACATGTTTTTTTGTGAATCAGGTAATTAGGAGTCTTTATATATATATATATTTATTTATATATTGAGACACGACATTTGACCTCGACCCGCCTGATGATAAGCAAGAGGAAGTCTAAGAGTGAGACAACTGATAAAACCGAGTCAGTTCACGGCTGCCTCAGTCGCCGTCACTATGCCGCGCAGACATACCTAGGGGTGTGTTGCCGGTTTTACCAGTAGCTGTCGCTAGCAATATGTATAAATTTCTATAATTTGGCATGTATGTAATTTTTTTCTATTGACATTAACCTACAAAAATACGTAAGGCACATTCCGCCTCAGTGAATATGTCGAGTTTTGTTCCAAGTAAATCGCATTTGCGGCATTCGTTGCTTTTCTTATTTCATCAAAAGAAAAAAGCAGCTGAAGCTCACCGGTTGCTGGTAGAAACTTATGGTGAACAAGCTCCAGTGAAGACGAGGAATTGCAGGCGTTATTGGATGTTGATCCAACCCATCGCACCAAAAATTGGCAGAAACATTAAATGTGACTCGAGGAGCAATTTGCCAACGTTTAAAAGCGATGAGAAAGATCCAGAAGTATGGAAAATGGGTGCCACACCAGCTGAACGATAGACAAATGGAAAATCGAAAAACCGTTTGTGAAATGCTGCTTCAACGATTCGAAAGGAAATCTTTTTTGCATCGATTTGTCACGGGGGACGAAAAGTAGATTTATTTTGAGAACCCGAAGCGAAAAAATCGTGCCTTTCATCTGGTGAAGCCGGTCCATCGACTGCAAGGCCAAATCGCTTTGGCCGTGAGACAATGCTTTGTGTTTGGTAGGACCAGTGTGGTGTGGTGTACTACGAGTTGTTAAAACCTGGTGAAACGGTGAACACGGATCGCTACCGACAACAAATGATCAATTTGAATCATGCGTTGATCGAAAAACGGCCGGAATGGGCCCGAAGACATGGCAAAGTTATCTTGCAACATGACAACGCGCCGTCTCATACCGCCAAACTAGTGAAAGACACATTAAAAACACTTAATTGGGAAATATTATCGCACCCGCCGTACTCTCCAGACCTCGCCCCGTCCGACTATCACCTTTTCGCATCGATGGGCAGCAGAGCAGTGCTTCGCTAATTTTGAAGAAGTCGAAAAATGGCTCGTCGAATGGTTTGCCTCGAAAGAGAAAAAGCTTTTTTGGCCTAATTTGCCTGAGAGATGGGCGAAATGTGTAGAAAGAAACCAATGGTCAATACTTTGAATAAAAAAAATTTGAGATTCCTCTGAAAATTAAGTGTTTTCTTTATCGAAAAACCGGCAAATTTAAACTAACACCCCTGGTATATTAGTAACAACCATAGAGGTTGTAACAGAATAATTGGTACTCCGTGCTATTGCAGACTTGTATACGGGATTTATTGCTATGCAGACGACAGTGCGGAGCACAACCGAAAACAGGAGATATCCGAGATTAGAGAGTCAATCGTAGCGGATGTGGACCGAATTTTTAATTGCATTACCCACTGGGATGACTAGAATTGGATCCGCGTCAACGCAGACAAAACTCAGGCGTTCTCAACGGAAACATCCTTGTTGTTATTCATTGAATAGCATCGTATAGAGTGCATCATGTTATCGTTAAAATTATCGACGTTAGTAGTTACCATAATTGCTCCAGTCATTAACACTATGTCTGTCTAAGGTGCTTTTTTCGATTCCACTTAGTCCATTCCACTTACAAGTATACAGACCATGAAGTGATTTGGTCACGTTTCGGGATCAGCTTGTAAGTTGCCGGTTCCATCTAGGCCGGCATAGTGGATGTGATTGCTACTCACAGTTATTGAATTGTAGTAGCAGTGGCATTCATTCATGGACCACACTCCAGCTTAACATCAAGCGGGGTGCTGTCATATGTCGAGTCACAATAAAAAAAAAAGTCTTTAATAGAATCACTAACAAAAAAAGTTTTTGTACAAAGATAATTGTGGATGTAAGAGAAGCGAGATAGATTGAAAATCGTGCATACTTATATAATGGGCAGCATTATTTTATTGTGATTCGACATCTGAACTCGGCTTGCCTGATGGGTGCAAACGACAAAAAATCGACACAGTTGCCTCACGGTTGCCTCAGTCGCTGTCAGTGTACAATCCAATGTGAATAAGCTTTCCCCGACCAGTATGACGGTAGCATTATTAGCTTGTCTAAATATAAATGACGCGCCCCTCCACTTTATTAGTTATTTGAATGTGTGAATGCAAATATTTCTAACTATACTATTATACTTTATCAGCGTGCTCCTCCTTTTGTGTCCAACCAGAAACTAAATGACCAATTACAATTGCATTTTCGGTGTGTTTCTTTGATAGACTTATAAACAAGGTTAAAGAGGTCTTTAAAAAGAGTTTATTATATAAAATAACCTAGAGAATTTATGATATAAGTGCAAAAGTGTTATCAGTATGCAGTAATTAAATGAGGATGTTCGTCGATGCGTGGAATCTGTAGACCTCGTCGGTTTGTGCGTCCGATGTACAGACCTTAGGCGAACCGTGAATTAGGTTAATTAAAGAGTTTAGAAACGAAAGCAGCTTTGAATGTTGAAGGGACGAATGAGGCAGAGAAATAAGGTCACGCAAACAAAGGGCTCAGAAGAACTTGCCAGCACCAATTGTATTTGATAATTTTGTCACCAATTTTCTATTATACTATACTGTTCAGTAGCTTAGTATAGAAATGTTAAAAATCCTAAATAAATTAACTGTTAAGACAAAGACATGATGTCAAAGACATAGATAGGTATGGAGCGCGACTTTTCACGTACCTAATCAGTCCCAGGAAGGTGTTCTCCGACCGACTCAAGAAAGTTTGGTTGCTTAGTGCCCATAACCGTAGAGCTTGTATGAAGATAATTGTGGATGTGAGGGAGTTGTGCCAGGATCGTGGCAAGTGGCGCTCCATTATCTCTGCCTATTCCTGTGGGAGAAGGGCGTTACAATTTGATTGATTGATTGACCAAACCATCGGAGGAATGTGTCAATTCTTGTTTATCCTAGTTTATTTTTTTTATATTTTTTTTTATTGTGACTCGACATATGACAGCTCCCCGCTTGATGTTAAGCCGAAGTGTGGTCCATGAATGAATGTCACTGCTAATACAATTCAATAACTGTGAGTAGCAACCACATCCACTATGCCGGCCTAGATGGAACCGGCAACTTACAAGCTGATCCCGAAACGTGACCAAATCACTACACGGTCTGTATACTTGTCTGTTATTATAATAATGTTCAAATATAGTTACTAGTTTTATTATATGTGTTACAAAATCGAGTCGTTGCTTTTTGTTGCGAACGCCCGGCGACTGAGCATTGTTCTTTTAGAAATCCGACGCGACGTCCGGTCTCGAAAGCCGTGAGTGGTTTTGTTTGTATCTGTATGAATTTTCTGTTTATCCCTTGAAACGACTATCTGCTATTAGACACCGCACCCCCTAAATAAAAATGTGTTAACTATCTTAAAAAAAAGGAACGGAATAAGGGAATAAGTACTTAAATAATACACTGCAATTTTCTAACTATGTAATTGTCTGGTAAAAGTACTATTTCATTTTTTTATGACTCGACATATGACAACACCCCGTCTGACGTTAAGCTGGAGTGCGGTCCATAAAAGGTAAACAACTGAAAGTAGCAGTCGCATGCTCTATTCCAGCCTAAATCATTTGCGGTGGCAGCTGACCGCGCGACTAAGCTATACAGCGCTTAGAACCTTAACATATCTATATTAAGCTTCTAAGAGTTCTTTTATCATAGAAACAGAACGACCAAAGTACATATATCGATTTGGCGATACCAATGTAGGTATCGCCAAATTGCACCCACTACACCACGGAAGCCTTGCTTCATATAAAATGCAGTAGATTGTCCTAACTTGTCGCTTTTCTTGACATCTATAATTCATTACATACAGGCTAAGCAAAAAGTAGCAGTAAAACACATCTCTTTATTTACTTAATTTTTTGTATATATGCCCTGATGTGTAAGTTGTATTCATAAAAAAAACTGGCTATAGGAGTTTGACGAGCAGAATTACCCTTTGATGCGATGTCTAGTGGCTTTGTTTTCTATCCCTGGAAGACCTTTTGTCCGCATTTGCGGGTTGCATGTTGTTTTTCTGTGAATGCCCCTTTGGAAGTATTAATTTTTATAACCATTGTAGCTATTGTCTACGAAAGAGAGTCGACATTAAATATTTAGAAATAAACGTTATACTACTATATTATTTATTATTATAAATATGAATGTGAGTTTGTTTGTTACGTTTTCAGGCAACAACTACTTAACCGATCATCACGAATCTTTGTACAAATATTTTTGAAGGTACTAGAAGTAACATAGGATACTTTTAATTCAAATTAATTTTTACTATAGTTTTCAATTTACTATAGTTTCAGCTGTTTGGGATTTTTCTATACTTATTTTTTATAACGTCTGTTATTTTTATATGAGGTACCGAGTTATAAATACAAAAAAGGGATATATATAAATACGAATTGAGAACCTCCTCCTTTTTTTATGACTGTATATAAACCTAATTTTACGCGAGTGAAACCGCGGGCACAGCTAGGCTTATTTATAAATGAGAAAGTAACTCAGTTTGTATGTTTGTTACGTTTTCACGTCAAAATCGCTGATCCAATTTTGATGAATATTGTTATTGTACTGTTGAGACGGACATAGGCTACCTAATCATTCAATTTTACAAATAAAAGCTATGACACATATATTATCGCCGACCGGGAACGGAACTTGACGCGTAACACGAACTGGTGTGCAAACCAATGCGCCACGTATGTTCCTAAACGATTAGACCTATCCCTGTGGTAAGGCGACTGTGGTGTAGTGGCAGTGCAATGGTTATACAAACCAAAAGCACGAGTTCGAAACCACCCACTGTTTCTATGATACAAGCACTCTAGTAGCTTAGTATAAAAGTGTAAATAAATAAAAATAATAATAATAAATGAGGCGTGATTGTTTGAATTGAATGAATTACGTAATTAATTTAACGTTTCTACTATTATCACAGCATTAATTTAATAATAGCAAATATTGCAGACATAACATATTGTGTTTATAAACATTCCAAGGAAACAATCAATTCTGGTTTGTAATTAAATTAAACTAAAATGGTTTAATAACATAAATATCTATCAATCAAATTGTTATGGCCCTCTTCCACAGGCATAAGCAGAGGCATTAGAGCGCCACTTGCCACGATCCTGACACAACTCCCTCGTTTCCCTCGTCATTATTATTGTAACATTAATATTTTATTTCTATCTTCTTCCTAATTCTACAGTCATTTCTTAAACTACCCCGCCTGATGTGAAGCTGGAGTGCGGTTTATGAAGATCGGCAGACTGGACACCCATGCCTACTACTCTTTACTAATATTAAAACATAATTTAGGGTTAAATTATTCATAAACGCTGTAGAAATGGGTTTGTTAAGGGAGTGTGTGGAATAAGGAATATCACAGTGCTCGATAGATGTGGTTTAAAATAGGATGTAGTGACAAGGATTGACAAAGGAATACTTCGATGGTTTGGGCACATGGAAATTAAATGGATGCGTTAAACAAGGCAGGCCTAGGAGGGTGTTTCCGGCCAAATCAGAGACATCCCCAAGAAAGCTAGGTTGCCTAGTGCCCATAACCAGAGAGCTTGTATGAAGAGATTCGAATGTGAATGTGAACTAAGCGAGGGACTTGTGTCAGGATCGTGGCAAGTGGCGTGATAATTTGATTGATTGAAATTATTAAAGATAATATTTAAACCATGGATAAGTCTTGGTTATATATATGTGTGTGTATATATATATATATATATATATATATCCCTGTGGGAAAAAGGCGTGACAATTTCATTGATTGATTGATTAATATGTATATATAATCAATTGCCAGTATCAATGTATCTATACTAATATAATAAAGCGGAAGAGTTTGTTTGTTTGTTTGTTTAAACGCGCTAATCTCAGGAACTACTGGTTCGAATTGAAAAATTCTTTTTGTGTTGGATAGATCAATTATCGAGGAAGGCTTTAGGCTATAAAACATTACGTTGCGACTTAAAGAAGCGAAGAAACAGTCGAAAATGTGGAAAAAACGGGGAATATTTTTCGTCTTTGAGGGTTTCCGTTGCGTGCGCTGCGAAAACCGTTCGAGATACCCAAAAAATATGTATGAAAGAATTATTCCTCTTTAAATTATCTAAAAAAATGTCCGCGACCGTATATGTCTATCTTTTAAGATTAACTCACAATAACCGTTTTTATGATAGTCAAATTTGGTCTAAATTAATGCATTATTCCAAATTATTTGTCAGAGTTGTATTACCATAATAATATTATTTTTTATCGAAATAAATGTGTTATTAATTAGGAGTATTTAACTGTGAACAAAATTGTCATTGACATCACCTAATTTCAATAAACATCTTCTAAGATAATACAATTTTAAAATAACTCTGAAACAAAATTCACACGCGTCGCATGATGAGCGCTAACCGGCGGGCAAGGAGAGGCGGTGCTTGCGGGCGATGCGGAGGGGGTGTAGCTCTACGAGATATAGTCTGTCTAAGCCGAAATGACGCGCCCCTCCACTTCATTTACGCATACGAGCAAATATAAAATATGGATAAAACACACCGAAAATGCAGTAGTTGGTTATTCAGTTGCTGGTTAGGAGGAACGAACGTGATGAAGTTTAATAGTATAGTTAGTATTATTTGCATTCACACATTTAAATAAACTAATAAAGTGGAGGGGCGCGTCATTTATAGACAGACAAGCATACTATGCGGTCGGCTCCCTACTGATCGGTTGAATGCAGCGTTAATTTGTTTTTACGATATAATATCATCGTGCAAAATCCTTTTTTATACAATTTCATTTTGTAGTAGTTTTCTCTATAGTAGGTAGTGTTTGTTTTAAGTATAGTATTTTGTTTCTAATATTTTCACAATAACACTTTTTTTGTTTTGTTGTAAATAACACCTGTAGGTGTCATCTACATTCTTTCAAGGTTAGATTTTACAATTCTTATTAGGTTACGTTTTAGTTTAAGCATACAGTTAGTTTGGTTAAGTTTTCATTTCCTTCGTTCTTTCTTCGTCACTGTAATGCCTAGAAAAAGGACTCAGCGTTCTCGGCAGACTGCTGCTGCAAAGCGGCTGCGAGTTTTGCGCACAAGAAAATAAAACTGAAAATATAATTCACGCAGAAGTACTTTAAAATATATTCTATTACGTAATTTAATCGTCTAAAATAAGTCGCGGGTAACAGCTATAGGTAATTTATAATAAAGCTGAGCAGGTAGGTAAAGAAAAAATTAATATGATTCCCAAAATAACTATTCCACGCGGACGCAGTCGCGGGCACAGCTAGTCTTTAATATATATAAAGTACTTTTAGCACATAACTAAAGTAAGTCTAGATTGCGCAATGGAATACAATGCGTAAAGTGAAAGTGTTAGTGAATTTTTTAACAGCTTTCCAATGATAGTTTCTCGTACTAAAACTAGTTAGAATTATAATATTATATTACATTGTATTGTAATAATCTTTAGACAACAACTATTCAAATAGCATAGTGGTTACCACGCCAGTCTCGGATTCAATTCTCGGTCAAAGCAAAAATATATTATTTTGTTATTAAGCTAAAGTGTGGTCCATGAATAGATGTCACTGCTACTACAATTGAATAACTGTATAAGTAGTAGTCACATCCATTATGCCGGCTAGTTAAAACCGGCAACTTACATACTGATCCCGAAACGCGACTAAATCACATCACGGCCTGTATACTTGTAAGTGGTGGTACTACCCCGGATCGACAGACTGAGTACCACTGCCTACCACTCTTTGATAACCAGACCCGAAGCAAATATCCGCCTCTTTTAACCAATAACCAATCACTGAATAATCGGCCACGATTGTCTTCAAAATTTAAAACAATATTTTTTTTAAAAACCGTTTTGGTCAATACAATACCGATGCTTCCCCTGCATATTCTTCGGAACATTCTCCGCGATATAGACGAAAAAATCGGAGACATCCCCAAGAAAGCTGAGTTGCCTAGTGCCGATAATAGTAGAGCTTGTATGAAGAGAAATGTAGACTTGAGGGAAGCGAGAGATTTATGTCAGGATCGTGGCAAGTGGCGCTCCATTGCAAATCATTTTGTAATATTTAATACTTCATATTATAATAGGTTCTTAATTATCCTTATACTATATTTTATAATTACCACATTAATATAGAAGGAACTTCCTTTCATAAAAACCTTGAATACACGAGTATATCCTTCCATTTAAAATATTTGTTGACGAAGATTAAATGCTACTAGACACCACATAGCACATTCGGCTAGCATTTTATAGAATGAACCCCTATCAGAATGGTCGTTTGCTGAGTATCTAGTGGCATTTAACCTGTGTTTGTTACGCACAAAATAATACAAACACTGAGCCTGAAACAATGGTTTCAGTGCACCGTGAACATTCAGCGAAACAATGTGCCGTTCTGTTTTTTTATGTTTATTTTTCATAATAGAAGAATAAACATTTCAAACCCTTTTTCGAAAAAAGAAATATATATTTTTTTAATAGCATGTCGGTTTCCTTTTTTATTTTCATCCTTTATCGGCTATACCATCAAGAATGATCTAAGGAGCTCGTTATCCTTTATGGTACTTAGATAATCTCTCTGCCTTTCCCTTTTTATTTTTTTATTTACATTTCTATATTAAAGTGCTTGCTTGTATTATAGAAACAAGACAACCAAAGTACATATGTCAAAGATACATTGGTACTGGTGGGTGGTCTCGAACTCGTGCTCTCCGGTTTGTGTAACCATTGTACTGCCTCTACACCACGGTCGCCTTTGGTTGAGTTAATCTCACAGGTTGGGGGAAAGCAACTGCATTCTTTTTTAGCGAATTAGCAACCGAACTAAACGATTTCGCGCGCCTTTGGATCCTATATAGCCTTGGATTTTCAAACATGAAAATGCACGCCTGGCCATCGTAGTGAAAGCGACTAAGGCCAATTGCAAATTAAATGCCTCTTGCTTACAATATAAGGCAGGTTCAGGTCATATGGCGAGTCACAATTTAAAAAAGTAGTACGGCAAGCTAAATTAAAATAAATAATAAAACAATTCACGTTAGTTTTTTTTATTGTGACCCGACTTATGACACCACTTTGCCTCTTGTTCGGCTGGAGTGCGGTCTATGAATTGAGGTGATCGTCGGCGTACAAGAGACATTTGGTCACCAACTCAAACCTTACTTTCTTTCAACTGTTTCAGACTTCTTTGGATATACCGAGCAAAAAATCCAATTAAGAGATTCTTTACGTCACAGATGTTCTGTTAGCGCAAGAATATAGTCTGCATTTCTGCCAGATAACACATGACCGGCGGCCTCCAAACCGCCATTATCCACTAATTACTGATAAATTTATCAATCGAAACATTACATCCGTATTTTAGCATTGTCCATTCGTCCGGAATTGATACAATTGGCTCAGATTACGTTGCGCATTCATCCGCGGCCATGATAAACGCCAACTAGGCATACAGACAGAGAGATCACGAGACAAACAAACAGCTAATCATTGGTAATTTAATTAGCGACGACTAGCGTGGCGCATTGGTTCGTTACACATAAAGTCCCTGGTTCGATTCCCGGTCGGAGCAAATATTTGTTTCTAAAAGTAGCTACTAGTAATATTTATTAATTAAATTATAAATATTTGTCAATAAATAAAAAGTTAAGATAAATATATATATAAATATCATAAGTAACAAAACGTTGTAGGCAGTGGTGCCCATGTCGATCCGGGGTAGTACCACCACTTACAGACCGTAAATTGACTCAGTCGCGTTTCGGAAAAAGCTTGTAAGTTACCAGTTTCAAGGCCGACTAATGAATGGACAGCTACGTACAGTTATTTAAATAGATATTCTTACGCTCACAGAAAAACATCTTTGACGTGAAGAATCTCTTACTTCGAAGACCTAATCGGATGTATCCTCAAGAAAGCTAGGTTGCCTAATACCCATAACCATAGAGCTTATATGAAGAGAATTGTGAACGTGAAGAAAGCGAGGGAGTTATATCAGGACCGTGGCAAGTGGAGCTGCATTGTCTTTGCCCATCTCTGTGGGGAAAAAGCGTGACAATTTGATTGATTGATTGATTGATATATGCAACTGGCATTTTGTCGTTCGGGATGGCGTTCTAAGGGGGAGGCTTATGTTCAGCAGTGGACGTCTTCTGGCTGATGATGATGATGACTGCTTCAGTCGTAGAATAAAACGTTTTTTTTTTTGTCAATCGTCAACGCTTTTTTATTTGCCGTTGCTTATCAATATCAATATTAGGTATCTCGTTTTAAGTCAGTTTGCTCGACCATTTTATCCTACTATGCCAAGGCCGACTCTATCTACCACTGACTTGACTGATGGTAAGCACGGGAAAGTACAAAAGCGCTGACGACTGTAAATTCCAATGCAGTTTACTCTCCCAGTCGCCGTCAACTATAAATTGTTGCTTCTCTCTGTTTACGATTGTACTAATTAAACATGATAATTATTCCCAGTGGGTGCAATTAACAAGCGAATGAAGGTTTAAATAATATTGTAATATGAAAATTGAAATGTAAATCAATCAATCAAATTGTGACAATTTTTTCCCACAGGGATAGGCAGACACAACTACCTCTTTTCTTTCACATTCACAATTCTCTTCATACAAGCTCTATGGTTATGGGCACTAGGCTACCCAGCTTTCTTGAGGATGTCTCCGATTTGGCCGGCAAACACCCTCCTGGTCCTGCCTCGTTTAACACATCCATTCACATGAAATGTAATCATGACCTGTAAGTAAAGAGACGAGTTAAAAATAAGGTCTTAAGATTTTATTTGTAACTTGACATCTGATCTTGACTTACCTACCTGATGCTAAGCAAGGGGAGGTGCCACGGACTTAATTCGCGGCTGCCTCAGTCGTTACAACTATGCCTGACAATTCTTCTTGGTATAGGCGATAGAGGGTTCAATTTAAACGCATTCATTTTTTATACTTTATAAATTTCATTATTATGTGTATTTTTAGCAATTGACGTACGTTTTGATATCGTTTGAAGAGTTTTGCGCTAATATTAATATATTAAATTAAGGCATCTATATTAAATTTCTAAATATTGTTAAAATATACGAGTTCATTGACGCAGTAATTTCTGACTTCAAAGATCCAAATCTCCGCCTTCGGCTGCGTAACAACAATACGCCATTAAAACCACAATCTTAATTACACACACACTCTCACACGCACGTACGCTACAAATTCAAACTCTATTATGGTTCACATAGACGCTAAAATGGTGTGCTAATAAACAACCGTTACGATAACCGCAGAATATTTCGTCACAAACCGTTGCAAAAACCTAATTCTCGTGCTCTAGATTGAAAATGTTTTATTTCTACCACAACTAAAACCATATCGGCTTTGATTGCAGTTTGTTGAGGTTTTTCATTTAGTTTTTCAATTTTTTAACGGTCATTTATTCGTATTTGTAGTTACCACAAGCGGTACTTCGTGGTTTGCGTTTTGTTCTCGCGTGGATTGCCTTGTTTACCACACTGTAATAAATATCAGACGTTGACATTCATTATTTAAAAAGTATTTATCGCTAATTAAAACGACTATTCATTCCGTAGAGAATTGAGTTAAAGCGTTTTTAATACTCGGTTAATACGGTTGACATTTTTATACTTATCATTTTGTTTACATTTCTTTACTAAGCTACTAAAGTGCATGTATCACAGAAACAGGACTGGTTGTCCCATACATACATCAAAGATACATTGGTACCGGTAAGTGGTTTTTAACCCTTGCTCTCGGTTTGCGTAACCATTGCACTACCACTACACCACGTTCGAATTCAATTTCTCGGTGTCTATCGGATAAATGGTATATTATATAAAAAGCTAATAAATTAACTATTATTCCTGACAGTTGCTAATGCGCTTGAATCTTGTTAAAGTAACAAAACGTGACGTCATCCTGATAATAATATATATTTTTTAATTGTTACTCGACATATGAGAGCATCCTGCTAGATGTTAAGCTGGAGTGTGGTCCATTAATGGATATTACTGCAACTACAATTCAATAACTGTAAGTAGCAATCACATCCACTATGCCGGCCTGGTTGGAACCGGCAACTTACAAGCTGATCCCGAAACGCGACTAAATCACTTTACGGTCTGTATACTTGTATGTGGTGGTACTACCCCGGATCGGCAGACTGGGTACTAATACCTACCACTCTTTTGAATTAGATTACTGAGGGTATTGGGTAATAGCAGAACACACTATAGAGTTGTCTCGTTGTATGACGTCATGATCCAGAGCATTAGCAACTGAAGGGTACTATAATATATTTCTCATTAAACTACTAAAAAAATTCAAAGAGTGGTAGGCATTGGTGCTCAGTCTGCCGATCCGGGGTAGTACCACCACTTTCAAGTATACAGACCTTGAAGTGTCTTAGTCGCGTTTCGGCGTCCGTTTGTAAGTCATCCGTCTCCAACTAGGCCGCAATAGTGAATGTGACTGCTACTTGCGGTTATGTATGTACTAGCAGTCGCCTCCATTCATGGACCGCACTCCAGCCTAACAACAGGCAGGGTGCTGTTATGACGAACTACAATTTAAATTAATTATGAAGTATTGGCATATATATGAATTAAACAAATTTTATGCGGCTTACTATCGCGATTATTTTGGCTTAGATTTTACTTTTTTTTTATTATTCCGTCGTTTCTAGAGCTTTGCAGCCATCGTGATCACGGAGATTTTATGCGGCTTAATAAACACGATAGTAAGCTGCATAAAATTTGTTTAATTCATTAATCAATGTTCGCGGAAAATCTAAGAAAACATTTTGGCATATATTTCGATTTATTTATTTATTTTATAGACAATTTAAAAAAAGCAATTGAAGCAATATGCATTTAATTACCAAACACCATAGGATGTTATAACATGCTTTACCAGCCCAAGTGTTACATTAAAAACACTATAATTAACTTCAACGTGATGATAATCTTGTGGGTGGTAAAAAACAATGCGATTACCCATTGTAGGCGTGATTCCATGCCACAGCACATTTAAACATAATTATACTTATGAAACTGTGCGAATGTGACTTAATGATTGTGACTCATCTTGGGGGCATTAAAGTGAAGCGATACGTGCTTTAGTTAAGTAACTCATAATGACGTGATTCAGTAAAATTGTATGGAGATGGCCATAGACAAAGTAGGGGCATAAGGCGACCGTAGTGTAGTGACAGTGCAATGGTTACACAAACCTGTATCTTTGATATATGTACTTTGGTTGTCCTGTTTCTATGATACAAGCAAGCACTTTAGTAGCTTAGTATAGATGTAAAAATAAGTACCACTCTCGCTTTTCTTATACAAGCCCTATGGTTATGCACACTGCGGACCCTTTCTTTGTTTATTTGGGCTATGACATTTGATAGCACACCGCCTGATGTTCAGCTGAGGTGAGGTCTGAACTATCTGCATACCACTC
Source organism: Tinea trinotella (assembly GCA_905220615.1). Classification (NCBI taxonomy): domain Eukaryota; kingdom Metazoa; phylum Arthropoda; class Insecta; order Lepidoptera; family Tineidae; genus Tinea; species Tinea trinotella. The sequence continues at coordinate 1,715,787 of HG992326.1, forward strand.
TTAGAGTTCTACTCTTACTATTTTAAGAATGTCCCAATATGAAACAATAAAAACAATATGAACTCTCTTTTGAGCATAAAAGTCTCCGTTTTATCCTTTCACTCACCTATGTTTTCTAAATCTCTTTCGTCAATATCCTTTCATAGCACGATTACTAGTACTTTGTACTTTATTTTTTGCATGACTGGTCTTATATTTTAATATTGTGTATTAACTTTTGTGCGCGACAGATGTGGTTTGAAAAAAGATGATGTTACAAGGATTGACAAAGGAATGCTTCCATGGTTTGGGCACATGAAATGGATCAGTAAAAGTAGATTGACAAAGGAAAATTACAAATCTGATCTGATGGATGCGTTACCTAATTGAGGCAGATCAAGGCGGGTGTTCTCCGACCAAATCGGATACATCCTCAAGAAAGCTGGGTTGCCCAGTGCCCATAATAGTAGAGCTTGTATAAAGAAAGTAGCGCTCCATTGTGTCTGCCTATTCCTGTGGGAAAAAGCAGAGTCAATTTAATTGATTTACTTTAGAAAAGTCTGGGCACTAAGGTGAGGTGATTAAGGAGAGCTTAAGGTATGACGGTAACAGCGGCAGCCGTAAACTTCATAGGTTGTTTTCACTTGATTGCGCTCTTGGACCTCCTATTGTCTACCACCAGATAAATCGTAGTCAAGTCGCGTCCCAATAAAAAGGAAAGAAATACAAATGATTCAACAGTAATCGTCAAGTCAGCGTTATAGAGGTACCGTTTACGTACAATACGCCTACCACTGTCATTCACCTGCCTCGTTCGTAACTTCCATTTTTAGAAGAAGCCAAATAGAAACTTGACCTTTTAAAATGTATGCAAAAACACTAAAAATTTATTGTTGCAAGAGGTTGAATCATCAAACCCGGCGTCCGTCGCTTAAAGCTAATACACAGATATAATCTGGTAACACAAAATAGATCGTCTCTCTTAGAATATATACCCAAATTGTTGTGAGGGAATACACAGTTAATGCCTTAAGTTTGAAAGAGATATGTTACGATGGTTTGGGCATTTATTGCAATCGGGGACGATTGGAAAGATATAACGGAGACGAACCATAGAATCTGTATGAAAAGAATTGTGTATGTGAAGGAAATCAGAAATGTTTCAGGATCATGGAAAGTGTCTAATAATAGTTTTAGTTTTTGATTTTAATAAAAAATCTAATATTATTGTTGTTTATTTTTATCGGCATCTCCTTTGGCCGGCATAGTGACGGCGACTGAGGCAGCCGTGAACTAACTCGGTTGTTTTAGTCGTCTTCTTTTTTGGATCTGGATGCATGGGGTCACTCAACTGAAAAGACAAATTTAGATCACCGTTACCTCAGTTGCCTATACCATGCCGGCTATTCCTAATCATTTCCCCAAGTAAGTTATTTTTTCTATTACCTGTTCCTTACGCTTGTGGTATGTTATCTGTTATAGCGATAACTTAACTTTAACTAGAAAACAAACTTCCCCTTTTTAATGATATGAATCATCAAAGAATTTCTTCAATTACTAATAAAGCTTTATTTACATAACTTTGTGTTTGCGACACGATTCCCATTTCAAAATGTTTCAGTAGCTAAATTTGACGAGTTCTCAGCTTTGAAATTCCGCCTTTGTTTATTTAATAAGACTCTAGAATTCAATTACTCGCTGAAAAACATTATAAAGTCATTTTTAAGGTAGCGTCGAGTAACGAACGTTGATCCTAATTTTCATTCCTCCCTCCCTAGTTCGCTCGACGGGGTGGGGTACCTTTACTAACTACTCTCAAAATACAACCTTATGTCAATAACTTTTTGGCCGGCATAGTGACGGCGACTGGGGCAGCCGTGAACAAACCCGGTTTTCTCAGTCGTCGTCACTCTTGGACATCCTCTTGCTTATCATCAGGCGGGACGAGGTCACATGTCGTGTCACAATAAAAAAAAAAAAAAAAAAAACTGTAAGATAAATTTTATTTTGTTAGTAGAATAGTTTATTTGTTAGTATGGTGGAACTGGGCAGGTCATCTCTGCCGCATGTCTGATGCATTTTGGGAAAGTCCTTCACTGAGTGGACTCTAGATTTCAAGAAATCGCGATAGTCCCAAACAAAAATTACGGGATGAGACAATAGGCTTCTGCAATAGTTTATAGCGGGGGAAGACCATAAACTATTGCAGAATGGAACAAAGGGAGAGAGGCCCAGGACAATAATTGGATATTAATATAACAAAATTAGGGTTTATGTAGAGTGTAGAGAGAGACAATTTTCTAGAGAGACAGGCAAGGATTCTCTATGCGACGGACGCGAGCGAGAAAGTGAAGGCAGCTTTCCGGACTTGCGACCGGAAAGTAAGTTTAAGGCTTTTGCAACATGTTAACGCTCACCGTTACTGCCCTCACTTTCCCTCTATCCAACCAAATGTTGTAACATTCTTACCAATGCCCGTCTACGAGGTTTAATCTAATAATGTGTTATCTGCTAACCTTGGGAGGCAAGGATTCTTTTAAAGATGATGCATGCTCTTTGTTATGATCCATTGGGATTGTCATCTCGTTCGTGGGATCAACACTTACTTGACTTGCTGTTGTGGTTCTTTGGAATGTTTGTTTCTCACGGATCGGTGAATTCGATAAGGATGATTTTCATATGACGGGAGAAAACTAAGATGTTCGTATTTAGTATGGAGTTAGTCAGGAAGTTAGTGTTAGTCACTTATAATTGCATGTTACTGCATGTCTGCATAGTGAATCATATAGTGTATGAGTGTAAAGATATTAAACAATAAAGTATTGTTTTACAATGGTGTATATAAAATATCAATACTTGTAGCATTAACATCTTTAATTGTTTTGTTTTAAGTTATTTACTATATCTAATCACAAAGAGAAAAACGATCAGTAGACAACTGGGTAAAGTTCCCATCACGAAAAGCTATGTATTGTGTAAAGAGTGTTAGGCAGTGGAGTCGATCTGCGATAGTACCACCACTTACAAGTATGACCGCAAAGTGACTTAGCCGCGTTTCGGGATCAGCTTGTATGTTGCCGGTTTTAATTAGCCAGCATAGTGGATGTGACTGCTATTTACTGTTATTTAATTGTAGTAGCAAAGACCTCCATTCATGTATCGCACAGGGGGTAATATGTCGAGCCACAATATATAGTAAGAAATAGAGTAAGCTAGAAAGTAACCTACAATATTTATTTATTTATTTATTGTGATCCGACATCTGACCTCGACCCGCCTGATGATAAGCAAGAGGAGGTCCAATAGTGACGACGACTGAAAAAACCGAGTTAGTTCACGGCTGCCTCAGTCGCCGTCACTATGCCGGCAAAAGGTCATAGGATGGAGAGAACACATGGACTAACAAAGCACCAAAGTGGAAACTTGTCGATTGTTCTACAAACTTTTTAGTTCGACTGCCGATACGGTCGATAAAATGCAGATGCTTTCCCCGACCTGCGCATCAATGTTGCAATTTGAAAAGTTGGTTCCATTTTTCCTACACTATCACAGTTTATTCCTCAACCTCGTGTTTGCCCACCCTGATGTCCAGAGGGAATTCGGCTTGCGAGAGGGGTGGCGCCCCTACCTCGATCCCCAATCGCCCAGGGTGAGTGTAAGCAATAAATAAATTGACCAATGCGTCTTTCCAACGACTCTCAGTGCTAACTTTTTCACAAGATTGATGGAGTTGGAACGCCCATTTTATTTCTTCTTTCTTTAAAATTTTCGATACGTTTCTCTTACAAATTGATTATCGATTTAGATTTAATTGCGTTACGTAGCAGTTTCTCCTCTAGCGTAAATTGGAGGTTATGTTTTATTAACAAATCAATTATTTTTGCTGAAACAAATTCTAAATATAATATTTCAATACTTTTCGAAACTGAAAAAAAAATCCTACAAAATAAACAATATTCCTGCTTATCAATCAAATTGAAACGTCTTTTTCCCACAGTGATATATATGTGGGTAGTTTTAAGAGCCCGCATTCAGTGGATGCACGACTGAATGCGGCAGTCGAGTATCGAATACATTGATAACACGTAGTGTGCTGTTTTACTTCTAATAATTTCCATAAAAGACACAATAATTGGCGACGAGGAATCTACGCGTGTCTGGTTACAATATAAAAGTGTATTGTAATAAAAATGACTACGCAACAATGTCTGTTTGGTGGAAATTTAAACTTTGATCACCACGTGCACAATTGGGGTATATTCAAAAGCCGTTTTCTGCAATTTTGCGAAGCCAATGCGTTATCTGAGGAACCGGATAACAAGAAGCGAGCCCTATTGTTGTCCTTTTTCGCCGAAGATACCTACCGGGTTGCAGCGGAGGCCGTATTTCCAGAGTTCTTGGATAGCTTAACCTATAACAAAGTGATCGAAGCATTGGATCTACATTTTGTACCAAAGAGAAGCAGTTTTGCCGAAAGATATAAATTCTATAAGGCTGAACAGAGACCCGGCGAAGATCTGGCGGATTGGGCAACCCGAGTGCGCAGCTTGGCGCTGCACTGTGGTTTTAAATCAGAGCTAAATACAGCACTAAGAGATCGCTTTGTGTTGGGTTTGGAGAACATCAGCGAGAAAGAAAAATTATTTGCTGAAAGCATCGACACATTGACTCTGAAACGAGCATTAGAGGTAGCACAATGCGTTCAATGCGCTCGTGTGGCACTGCAGGAACAGCGCGGCCAAGGCAGCGGCGATGTGGTCGTCGGCGGCGCCGGAGCGAGGGGTCGGCAGGACGCCGAGTTCCTTGCGGCCGCGCCGGTGTTCGCTATGGGAGCGGGCAGGCCAGCGGCGCTTGGCGGCGCGCGCAGGCCGGCGGCGGTCGGCGGCGCGCGCGTTGCAGTCGGCGGCGGCAATAGTGAGACAAAGTGTAGTGTTTGCGGTTATAAAAATCATAATAAAATTGAGTGCCGTTTTCGCAATTATACGTGTAAAAAGTGCAATGTTAAAGGTCATTTAAAACGAATGTGTAAAAGTAATAGTCATTTGTTAGCCCTGGATATCGATGGTATGTACAATATTAATAATATACGCTGCATTGATGGTCGGCCTATGCAACAGATTGTGTCTGTCGGCGGCAAAGATGTGTTGTGCGAGTTTGATAGTGGTAGTGCCGTGTCGGCTATGCCATTATATTTGTATAATAAGTTATTTAAAGGTATTTACACTATTATCCCTTGTTCGGCATCTCTTAGTTGTTATAACGGAAGCAAAATATTTCCAATAGGTTATATAAAGCTGTCGGTGACCTATGAAGGTTGTACTAAGTTAATTAATGTTTATATTATTAAAACGGTGCATGCGCAGACTCCGTTACTAGGTCGCGACTTTATTAGTAAGTTTGATTTGCAATTAGGTAAAATTAATTATTGTGAGCAAGTTAACATTGATATTAGTTATTTAAAAAGTAAATACAGTAAAGTTTTTTTGGATGTTTTAGGATGTTATAATAAAGGAAAAGTAAGGTTAATATTAAAGTCTGAGGCTAAACCGATTTTTTTTAAACCCAGACCCGTACCTTTAGCGTTAAAACCTAAAGTCGAGCAAGAAATAAATAGATTAGTAAAATTAGGAATATTAGAAAAAATTGATTATTCCGAATATGCCACGCCCATTGTTCCAGTATTGAAAAGTGATGGCAATATAAGAATATGTGGGGACTATTCAGTAACATTAAATAAAATATTATTTGTAGATAATTGTACTTTACTTCCGCCGTGCTCCGCCGATTTTCATATTTAAACAAAGTAGTATTCGCATTCGATGGCTACTCTCACACGTTTAATAGTAATCAGTTTTTTTTTTTTTTTTTGGATGAATATACGGTTGTCCAAGCCTCGATTTCTTTAAGACATCATTCCGTATTTCGTGTGCTACGAGATGCACGTGTATATCGGTTGTCCGCATTTTATTGTAAATTTTAGTGTAAATAATTATACAATCTTACTCTAAATGGGTAAAAGGCAACGAGAAGAAGCTGAAAACGAACAAGCAAATTGGCAAATACCGTAGAAAATAAGATGGTTGGAGAAACGGAGCTCCACGAATACGACGCCATCACGGTCGCCCTCATCCACGTTTGTTCGTTTTACCTGCATGAACAAAACGATTCAGGTAAATACCGATACTGGATTTTTTACATAAGTGGATTTGTTGCAACCAAAATGTTTTAATACTTCGTGAGACTATAACGTCCACTATTTATGAATTATTATTGTGATTGAGTGTAGTTTGAAAAACTGCAATGTTACAATTTATAATTACTGTTATTGATGGTAGTTTGAAAAACTATAATGTGACAACTAATTATAACTGTGCTTGAGTGTAGTTTGAAGAACTGCAACGTCACAATTTATTTTATTATTGTGCTTGAGTGTAGTTTGAAGAACTGCAACGTCACAATTTATTTTATTATTGTGCTTGAATGTATTTCGAGGAATTACATCGTCACAATCCAATATTATTACCTCTTGAGCATGGGTGAACCTACGTCGTCCATATATTGATGTGTATGATTTTTATTAGAAAAATGTACTATATATAATGAGAATCCTAATTCAGGTTATAACATTTTTACCCAGGGTTTATGCTTTTAAGCACCAACTCAATAAAGAGTCGAGGTCAATAAACTCTTGACCTTGTTTTATTAGTCACTCTAGACCAGTGTTTCCCAACCTTTAAAAAATGTATTTTACCCTTAATAAATATAAATGATTACAATATTTTTTTTGAAAAAAATTGCCTTTTTTGTTAAATTGGTCACCGATATCTAGCATTGCATATAAATAACCCAAAGCAGAAGGGTTGAAGTCGTGTCTAATCCATTTTGAAATTACCCTCCTTAACTATCGAATTGCCCTGTAAGGCGTGGGCCCCACTTTGGGAAACACTGCTCTAGACCATACCAAAGAACGTGAGTGCCAGAACCAGCCATACACAACTAGAACCCACAGACCGTTGGTCAAAAAGTTAGTCTGGTGTAAAAAAAAAAAAAAAAAAGAGAGAGGGAAAATGTATTTAACACAATGGTTAACCCTTGCAAAATAAACCCTGAGGTCACATATGCAATCAATAAACCCTCTCTGAAGAGGGATAAAACAAAAAGTATTCACTATTTTGCCATGCCATGCAAATACAGTAGATCACAGTATTAAGAATAAAATTATACGGTGTTATATAGATATATCAATACCGCCATTTATTAATATAAAAATGTTCAGAATGTCAGAAAGATACTGAAAAACTTATTTCAATGAACTTCTCTTTAAGAAGGTTTTTAGCCTCAGGCTAGTTCAGGTGAAGTTGCCAGAGATGCAGCACAGGACTCAACTCCTGAAATATCCCTTTTTGAAGTCAACTTTGGACTTTTGGTGATAAAATGGGAAATAGTAAAGCCGCAGCAAGTTCGACCACTGATTTTTTAAATAAATAAAATCCTTTAAACTACTGGGGACTCCCTCGGAAGACTATGTGAGAAGGTGGTTGCTACCAATATGCTGTTACGAAAGGCAACAACAAACAGCGTCAACAGACGATTACAATATTTTTACAAGGTACCCTCTGACATATTTATTTATTTTTCATGGATCTGGGACACAATATTCCATTTAATATAATACCTTTATAAATCTAATACCTGTACAATAAGTCAGGTTCCAATTGGTCAGGTTGCCTAATTTCTAAGGAAGAAATTGCTGACTTTAATAGTTCAATAAATGAACTGTTATGTAAAGGTGCTATTTATCTTGAGCTCACCAGAGTCCAATTAATTTATATCCTCACTTTATTGCCTCCAAAATAATACATTTTATAAGTTTATTTTACATAAGTTTTATTTTTAATCCTAAAAAATTAACATCTTTTTAAATTGAGGAAATACGTACTGCTCTTAAATTATTAATAACTGCTCTGGATTTTTATACATGACCAATATTGATATTAAAGATGATTTTGACACCCATACATAAATATAATAAAAACAGGAATTATACTTCATTAGTATATTTAAATGTTTAGATAAAGACATAATAATCATGTCTAATGGCCACAAAGGAGACTTATATATTGGTAAGTTTATGTTTTATTATAAACACAACTAAAAGTAAATTAATTCCACAAGCATAATGAATGAGAATAGGTTCTGAAAACATGACAGTTGGAACAAAACACGTCCTATTCAAAGTTGGCCACTATAACAGGCATGCTATATGCAGCATGTCCAGGACTTCAGGTGTAACATAATATAGCTGATGCGCATACAAAACAACTTGAACTATGGAAATGCATTAAATAATAATAGATATAATAGCCAAGTACCAATATCACAAGGTGCCAATAATTAACTATCCTGGTGACAAAATAATTTGTTTCACTTTCATAAGAATCAATTAATCAGCCAAAATAAGTAATTTATGCAGATGCATTATTGTTAAATTGCGGTTATGTTGTACCACTAATAGGGTTCGGTAAGATTCATAAATAAATAAATGAACACAATAATTACCTAAATTTACTGGCTGTCTTTTTGCTTTAAAATCATTTACATGTAATAAAAGTAAGTAACTGCTTTATCATGTTAAGAATTAACAACACCACATATTGATAGTCTAGCTAAACTAATTTAGCAGTGGTGTAAGCATGCAAGTATGTGCGTATAGACAGATTATATACCATCAAAAACAATACTGCTTCAAATAAAATCAGTTGACACTGCTTCAAGACAGTTTAACAATAGAACCTAGTGAAAAACGGCAAAATATGCCTTTTATACGATTATTTCAGGTTTTGGTATTTCTAAAAAAGATTTGTTTGCCTCTACACATAATCATAAGTGTAAGTTATATATTTGTTGGCGACCAGACCACTATGCTATCGCAAGAGATTCTTTCACAATCTCATGGACGTTTTCCATACAGGACTTTTTACAAATATCATTCGTTTTCCACCCTTTTCAATTATAATAAAGCTTTTCTAAATTTTGTAACAAGGCACCTAGGGTAATTATAGTTGGCTCATATTGACCATTGCAACCATAGTATCCTTTCTCCAGGTTACACGGTATATTGCCTGTAAGTGCAGGTGCTTCATTGTCGATAACATTTTGAAGCAATGTAATACATACCTAATTGTAGATAATTGTAATAGTAAAAAAAAAATAGTATCACAAATATACAGATACATTACACTTCACAGATAGATAAGATTTCTCTTATTTATTCTTATTTATTAACCTTTTTCTAATACTTCTAATAAAGGCTATAGTTATAATTCAGTAAATTGGTATATTCAGCAATAGCCCTCATTTACCAAATGAACTTACCACTGACATTTGTGTTAAGATACTATCTAAGAGATTTTTAGGTTTCGCCCACAAACTCGAAAATATGATTTAAGAACCCAATGTTGGTTAAGAATTATTATATAAATTATATCCAAATGAAAATATTTCACTTAATTTGTTATCCAATGTGATAACATTGTTAGCTCTTGTAACCGCTCATAAAGGATAATCCTCATCTTTAATTAAATATAATAATATGATTATTTAAAATATTGCGAGTTAAAATATAAATAATAAATTTCAATAAACCTAGGGCCAGGTCGTACACAACCAACTTTATTATTGCCTCTATTGTATAAATCCTAAAATATCTTTTATAAAAGAGAGTTTATCTACCCTGCACAAAACTCTTTCAGTTATATAAATGAAAAAAAAATAAAAAAAAAAATCTTGTTCGTTAACAAACTTTAAGCAATTAAAATAAAGATACACTTTATATCTTGATATCTATGACATACACTTGAAAATCATAGTAATGGTCATTTGTCAACATCTACTATTTAAACATTAGGAGAGAATATTGACACTATTCGTAGAACTGTTGGATGGTCCGAAAAATCCAACACTTTTGCAAAAATTGGTTTAAAAAAAAAATATATATATTATATATATATTTATTACTTGTACTAGATCACTGTAATGACTTAGAGGACGCATAATTATATAAATTTAAGAAATAATTGTTATAGAACTAAGTTAATGTGATTGAGGAGTTCTGATCATCCAAATGTCTGGTAATACTTCCATTTCAGTCCACAAACCTTCAACCTTTAAATATCTACTTTGTTTAAATATGAAAATCGGCGGAGCACGGCGGAAGTAAAGTACAATTGAGAATCAAACGAACTTACCTGTAAGTGAAGTTCGATGATAATTGTACGAACTTCCTTAGTGCTCCGCCGATTGTGAAAGCCACACCCTCCCACCTCTACATGTAAATAGGTAGGTGAGTTTCAGGTTTGTAAGCACAGGAACACTATAAACAGAATGATGTCTTAAAGAAATCGAGGCTTGGACAACCGTATATTCATCCAAAAAAAAAAAAAAAAAACTGATTACTATTAAACGTGTGAGAGTAGCCATCGAATGCGAATACTACTTTGTTTAAATATGAAAATCGGCGGAGCACTAAGGAAGTTCGTACAATTATCATCGAACTTCACTTACAGGTAAGTTCGTTTGATTCTCAATTATCCTTTACCACGAATTGAGGAATTATTTTCGAAATTACACGGTGGTCGGCATTTTTCCAAATTAGATTTGTCAAGTGCTTACAATCAGTTGTTATTGGCTAATGAGTCAAAACAATTAACGACAATTAACACACATAAAGGACTATTTAGATATACAAGATTAGTGTTTGGTTTGTCGAGTGCGCCGTGCATCTTCCAAAAAACAATTGAATCGTTATTAGATAACATTGAGGGCGTGTGTTGCTTTATTGATGATATACTTGTGACGGGCCCCACCAAGGATATACATTTACATAGACTGGAACAGGTGCTCAGTAGGTTACAAGAGGCAGGTTTAACATTAAAAGAAGAAAAGTGCAAATTGTTTGAAGATAGTGTAGAATATTTAGGTTTTAAAATAGACAAGTACGGTTTACATAAATCTGAAAATAAAATTGCTGCAATAGTAAATATGGCCTGTCCCAGGAACGTTTCAGAACTTAAATCTTTTTTAGGTATGATCAATTATTATAGAGCTTTTATACCAAACGTTTCAAGTATGTTAAGCCCATTACATATTTTACTTAAAGACGGGGTAAAATGGATTTGGGGACCAGCTCAGTTAGAAGCTTTCAGTAGGGTTAAACGTGAGTTGATGTCTGAACGTGTGCTTGCGCATTATAACCCTGATTACGAAACGGTGTTGACAGTAGACGCGGGGCCGGAGGGCCTCGGCGCCGTGTTGTCACAGCGTCAGCCAGGCAGCGCCGGAGCGGGTCTCGAACAGGTAGTGGCTTACGCTTCGCGCTCCTTGACAACAAGCGAGCGTAATTATGCTCAAATTCAAAAAGAGGCGACTGCTATTATTTTTGGTGTTAAAAAATTTCACCATTATTTGTATGGACGTGCTGTACCATTTATTTTACGCACTGATCACAAACCTTTAACATCAATATTTGGTTGCAAAAAGGGGGTACCGGAAATGGCCGCGAACCGTTTACAACGTTACGCTTTGTTTTTATTTGCATATAATTTTAAAATAGAATATGTTAAGAGTGAAAATAATGTGGCTGATTTCTTATCTAGATCGTGTACTAATGAGGTTGTATTAAGTTCGAATGCAACAAATAATGACTCATCGATGTATATAAATTTTAATGTTTTAATGAATGAATCATCGCCGGTCACCGCTAACGAGATTCGTGAAGAAACGGCACGCGATAATATATTGAAATTGGTCGCGTCATTTATTAAAAATGGCTGGCATCGCAAACCTAACAATGTAGACCTTTTACCATATTACAAATGTCGTCTACAATTGAATATGGAGAACGGTTGTATAATGCGCGGGCATAAAGTAGTGATACCGCAAGTTTTTCGCGAAAGATTATTAAATGAACTACACAGTTCTCATTTCGGCATCGTGAAGACTAAATCGGAAGCTCGATCTAGAATGTGGTGGCCTAAGATAGATTCGCATATTGAGGAGCTCGTAGGCGCATGTACCATATGTAATGCGCTGCGCAGTGACCCGCCCAGTAACACGCAGTGTTGGCCGCGCGCGGGCTTGCCTTGGGACAGAGTGCATATCGATATGTGTGCTGTGGCAGGATACAATTTCCTTATAGTGGTTGATGCGCATTCCAAATGGGTGGAATGTTATCACATGGCGAAAACCAACACTCATTTTGTTGTTAGTAAGTTAGGCAAAATTTTTAGTAGATTTGGATTACCGCGTACATTGGTCACTGACAACGCCAGTAATTTTACTTCAGTTCAATTTAAACAATTTTGTGACGTAAATGGTATTAAACACTTAACAATAGCGCCTTATCATCCGGAATCGAACGGACAAGCGGAGAATAGTGTAAAGACAATTAAAAGAGGTATTAAAAAGATTTTAGCGTCAAACATTCATTTGTCTAATCCGATGTTTGATAGCATGTTAGCAAAATTTCTTTTCGATTATAGAAATTCAATACATTGTAGCACAAAGATGTCACCGGCACATATGATGTTTGGTCGTTCGTTGCGAGGCCGACTTGACTTGTTGCGGCCGCGCAATAATATGTACGATAATAATACATCGATATCCAGCGCTAATAGTACGTGCCATAATTCTCAACAGAAATCGAACAATAACAAAAAACCGAGGAAAAGGAACATTAAATTTAAAGTTAATGATAACGTGTTGGTTAAAACATTCTTCAATAACGGCAATAAACACAAATGGGTGTCTGGCATTATTGTAAGCATAATTGGATCAAGAATGTACAGGGTGAAGCTATATGAGTATGACACAATCGTGAAGAAGCACGCCGATCAACTATGGCTGAAAACAATGGCAGAAGATTGTATACAACAAAAGCGTAATCCACATTGGTTAGCTGAGTATAGTGGTGCAGTAAATACAGGGGAGGGGCTGTGCGGCGTTAGCTCGGACAGCGAAGCTCAACAGCTAGCGGCAGCGCCGTTGATGGTGACGGCGCCGGTTGCACAACAGCAGAGTGCTAATAATGACGTCACCTCTCATAGTGGACAGACCCGTATTCCAAATTCGAAATATAAAGACTATCATTTGTATTAGTTTTATAAGGCTTTATATTTGTTTGTTTTGTTAATATTTAGGGTTGTTTGTTTATTAATTATATTTAGGAAATAGGTGGAGGGATTGATATATATGTGGGTAGTTTTAAGAGCCCGCATTCAGTGGATGCACGACTGAATGCGGCAGTCGAGTATCGAATACATTGATAACACGTAGTGTGCTGTTTTACTTCTAATAATTTCCATAAAAGACACAATACACAGACATAAGCAGAGATCCTTGGCACTTGCCACGATCCTGACATAACTCTCACGCTTCTCTCACATTCACAATCCTCTTCATACAAGCTCTATGGTTATGGGCACTAGCAACCTTCTTGAGGATGTCTCCGATTTGGTCGGAAACCCCCTCCTAGATCTGCTTCGTTTAACATATACTCGTAAAGACACATAAACACGTTAACATGTATATACATATATATATATATATATATATATATATATATATATATACAAATGACGCATTATTGTGGATTGAATAATAGCTTGTCACCTTGCCTTTGAGTGTCTTACGTCTTTTGCAGCAATATCGATGGCCCTCAGTGTCCATGACACGGTCAATATTCAATAGACATTAAGAGCTCTCCACTTCTACAAACTTTGCCAACTTCACTGTTATCTTATGTAACTATTGTATTTGCTCGTTCAATCCATTGTTGGGTTCTTCTATGAAATTTTTACTTTCTGACTTGGAGAGCTTCAAATCTTTTAAACATATTCAAAGTCATGACCGTATTGTAGTGGTAGTGCAATGGTCATTCAAAGATACCAATGTTTTTTTTTTATTGTGACTCGACATATGACAGCACAGATGTGTTAGGCTGGAGTGTGGTTCATGCATGGATGTCACTACTACTACAATTCAATAACTGTGAGTAGCAATCACATCCACTATGCCGGCATAGTTGGAACCGGCAACTTACAAGCAGATCCCGATACGCGATCAAATCACGGTCTGTATACTTGTAAGTGGTGGAACTACCCCAGATCGGCAGACTGGGTACCACTGCCTACCACTCTTTTATAACCAGACCCGAAGCCAATATCCATATCTTTTTTTTTATTAACAAATATTTGCAATATTTAATATAATTATTAAATATTACAAATAAAAGCTTTGAAACAAATATTTGCTCCGACCGGGAATCGGACCCAGATCTTTACGCGCAACAAACCAATCGCTAAACCGTTCGTCCACGCCTGTCTTCAAACTATCGTCAAAATATCTCAACTTCATGCCTAAATTTACTATTAAATTAGGACAACGTATGTCTAAAATCCAAGTCATTATTATTGAAATAGTTATGATTCAAATGGGATCTATGAGGGGATCACACATTTGACAGGGTCTTTAATAAGAGTTCGCGAACACCCCACCACCGAATCACCCCTCGAAAATCTCTTTTGAAGCGTGTAAATAAGTTTTGTGTGCCTTTGTTTACTTCAACGACCGTGTAAATTATTTCCTTACACGTGACCAAGTCAAGATAATGAGATTAGATATTCTTCTTTTGATCCTGATATGTTTACCATTTTATCTAATCAACACTTTAGATTTTATGCCTTAGTTGTATTTTATTTGGGTTATCATATATTTTTATAAAATTATTGCCGATCCAAGCCGGTACCTTTGTAACGTCTGATTTTTCTCTTTAGACTTAAAGTGTAAACAAAGCATTGCTTTCGGAAAAATATCAGTTTTAACTATACAATCAATCAAATTGTCACGCCTTTTTCTCCCCGGGCGCCACTTGCCACTATCAACACTTACTAAACATAACTGCTATTTAACATCAAAATGGAGACATACCTTTAGAATGCTTTATGCGTAAAGCTTTAATTGCGTATTTTTTATACAATTATACATGAGTGTAATGATTTTATTAGCTCCAATTTAGCACCATCTCAACTTTTTTACTACTAACTGAATCAGTGATTCCTTTATATTATAAATGTTTCTCTAACGTCACACCCCTAAAATGTTCTGTTTGTATCCATTATTTTCTTCTGAAATATAATTTTGATATATAGTTTGAAAATAAATGCACTTTTTCTTTATTACATATAACAGCAGCCAGCCTGATTTTAAGCTGGAATGCGATACTTAAATGGAGGCGACTGCTAGTACGCCAGTCGCATCCACTATGTCGGCCTAGCTGAAAGCGGCAACTTACAAGCTGATTCCAAAACGCGACAAAGTCTTTCGTTTTCGGACGTTGATTTTTTATAATAGAAGAAAATTTAGTACCTTTTAACATGAAATTATTAATACGAGTATTTAAATAGTAAAATATATCCGACCATATTTGAAAGTTGTAGAAATTTCATAAGAGCTTGATATATGACTACAACTTAATATTTTAAATAAAATTAATGTCTTTTAATAGATCTTAAGTAATTCAAGTAATAAGGGTCGGATCGAGTTTCTTTTGTTGGTATCCGTAATCGGATTATTGTAGCAACCATCTGGTATTACTTGGCCGATATTAAAAATTATCTTCACGACATTTTGGGGAAAGGATTACCGATTCTCAAGATAAATGGGATTGAGGAATCCAATCGTTCTCTTGATTAATGTAATAAAATACAGATAGGAAAATTTTGTTTGGCCTTTTTTTATTGTGACCAGGCATCTGACCGCAACCTGTGGTAAAGATGATGGAGGTCAAAGATTGACGACATTTAAACCGTCTCAGTTCATGACTGTAGACTGGTACCGTTATGTTGTAGTGTATTCTCAGTAGAGTTTCAGCATTCCAGTAGAGTAGTACCATATACTCCTCATCATCATCATCAGCCAGAAGGCGTCCACTGCTGAACAAGATGCCAGTTGTATCCACTGGTTACCCGTGACTTTCACTATGTCGTCAGTCCACCTAATGGGAGGCCTACCTACGCCGCGTTTGCCGGTTCGTGGTCTCCACTCTGGAACCTTTCTTTCCAATCGGTTGTCGATTATTTGAGCGATGTATTCCTGCAATTATAAAATGATATTTATAATTGCCCTAATAAAAAACAATCATTGGACGTGTCAATAAGATAGAT
This sequence comes from Tinea trinotella, assembly GCA_905220615.1. Classification (NCBI taxonomy): domain Eukaryota; kingdom Metazoa; phylum Arthropoda; class Insecta; order Lepidoptera; family Tineidae; genus Tinea; species Tinea trinotella. Next base: position 1,731,986 of record HG992326.1, read on the forward strand.
TGCGTAAGCGCTACAACCTAAATGTATTCTACAAACGTTTCAACAAACACAAACAAATAATTCACATTAGAGCGTGACCACTAACAATACAAAAAGGAACATTGAATGTTTCCCTAACGACAAATGGGTTTACTTTCTGCCCTTCCATCTAATTGACCAGCGGTGCACCCTCAGACATGCAAGACTCATTTGTCCAAGTTTGTGTGACTCATCGAAAAACCGACTTCATGCATAATTTATGCTCGGAGAATACGCCAGGGAGTTACGCTTGTATTAATTAATTAAAATATACATGCGTGCTAGTCAGCGTCTTGTTAAAGAACACATTATATTTTCTATTCTTTTTCTCATTTTACATTTTTATACGAAGCTACTAAAAGTGCATGTATACGAAACATACGACCAATGATACATTGATGCCGTAAGGACGCTTCCGGAGGTCTGCAGAAACGAGAAAGATCTGTTGGATGAAAACTGAGAGCGAACTGTTGAGGAACGCACAAAGAAGCCGCGAAGGTGTTAAGTGCGGAAAAGATAATATACATTGGTATCGACAACGGTAGCCTAACACAAACTTCAAATCCTTCCCTCTAAAATTAAAAACACTAAAAAAACACGCAAGTAGAGGGTCGAAAATGCCTACGACAGAAAGAACCGAGTTAGTTCACGGTTGCCTCAGTCACCACCACTATGCCGGCCAATAAAAATATTTTATGAAACTATTGTATTGTCATTTAATACGTATACAAATTATCAAATTATTCAGACCTCTAGAAGTGGGTGAAAATTAATTTAAAAGATTCCGTTAAATAGTTACATATATTTACATACAAGTCAAATTAATAAAAGCGTATTTATGAGTAACTAAACCAGGATTAATATTACTAAAAACTGAGGGGTGCTCATAACCATAGTATGAAGAAAATTGTGAATGTGAAGGATATGAGAGAGTTAATTTAGCATCGTAGAGAGTGGTGCTTCATGCCTGTGGGAATTGAGTTGTGACAATTGTTGATATTAATAAATAGAATTAAACAAATTTTATGTGGCTTACTATCGCGTTTATTTTGGTTTCAATTTTACATTTTATTCCGACATTTCGAGAGCTTTGCTGCCATCGTGGTCACGGAGAGACTGAAAGTAAGCCGCATATTTGTTTGATTCAATAATCAATTTTCGCGCAAAATCTAAGAAGATATTAATAAAATTATTATTTATACATTAGATTAGTTGTAGGTAAATAATAAATGGTCTCGCAAACCAATAGCTCCCGTTGCCAGTACGAATGTATTTTTGATATAATTTAACACCTTTAGTCGCTTAGTGTAGAAATGTAAAAAGAAACTCCACTCCACACTAAAAACATGAAAACGTCGCATTTTATAATAAGATTAAAATTAATCGAACAAATTATTAATCTTTAAAACAGAATAGTCAATGTGAAATCCCAGCTTTTCCTATTCCATTCTAACGCTTGAACGCTTGTAATAAAAGAAAGATATATCGTCGAATTGAGCTTCGTGAATAATCCACCTGCATCGTGCTGGAATGCGTTATAACACACATTTCCAATAAATGCCTTTTTTGTTTGTGAATATCCGACATGTTGGAAGTTTTAAAATGTAAATTTCTTTGTTCCAGGTACTAACAATACCGGCGTTGTATTATCGTTGTTATCGATAACTTTTTCCTTTGTCTTGGATACCGTTGTGACGTCATCGGATTACGATTAGCCGTAATGGCTGTTTGAATTGTGTTCGACACGAGCGGCGCATTTGGCAACACACCACGCTGCTACGCTTAAATTAACGGGTTCGATTCCCGGTCAGAACAAAGATTTGTTTCATTGCATTTATTTGTTATATTTAATGATTCGATTGTGTATTCGGAATGGTAGGCAGTAGGTGTTTAATCCATCACGTATAAGGATACAGACCGTAAATCATCGCGTTTCGGGATCAGATTGTAAGTTGGCAGTTTGAACTAGGCCGGCATAGAGGATGCTATCGCTACTTACAGTTGCTTTAGTAGCAGTCGCCTCCATTCGTGAACCGCTCTCCAGCCTAACATCTGACTGGGTGCTCTATATGTTGTACCTCGATAAAAAAAATAGTACCTTGATAATCATGTGGTGTAGTGGCAGTGCATTGGCTCCGTAAGAGAGTGGCACGTGTTCGAAACCGCTCACCGGTACCAATGTATCTTTGATATATGTACTTTGGTTGTCCTGTTTCTGTGATACAAGAAGCACTTTAGTAGCTTAGTATAGAAATGTATAACAAAATTAGGTAGATAATTATGTAAACTCCATTCGTGGACATCCGTGAGAGTTTAAACACACGTACGAGTAATGACTTGCCTCTATCCAGTGTTTATTTTAAATTATGAAATTATTATGAAATGTTACGGCAATGATATTATTATTACATCGATAATCGTGTGTCATCTATCGCTCTGAAAGACAATTATTTGTATTGCTGATAAGATAAATAACTCCTTTTTATTGATAAATATTTTAGCTATTAATTTTCCGCATGAACATATTCCGCTTATTGCATTAGAATGTTTTGGTTTCTCGGAATCTCGATTATTTTTGGCAGCCATGGTGACGGTGACCGAGGCAACTGTAAGTTGAATAGGTTTTATAGTCGTCGGCGCATTTTTCATTTTATTTATACTGAGCTACTAAAGCTCCATCTATGAAACATGACAACCAAAGTACATATATCAAAGATACATTTTTGAGCCTGTGCTTTCGGTTTGCTCTCGGTAACCATTACACTGCCACTACACCACGGTCGTCTTATTTGGATTTTCCCTTGGACTGACTCCCTTGCGAGTTACCATCATATAAGTAGAGGTTAGATGTCGAGTCGCAATACGAAAACTATCGATTTAAAGACATTCATCTCCTTAGTGACTTGCAAAAATAAAATTACAATCCGGTCTCGAGGGACCAAAAGACACGCGACAGTCGCGTTATAGGGGATTATTGCCGCCCCGCACTCTAGAATGCACCCCAAGTTGAATGCGCCAAAATGGCACATATTGGCAGCAGCGAGGGCATTTACCCCAAAAGTATTATTGGAGATTATTGGGATATCTCTTTACAAAGTATTACGTTACGCGATAATTCCTATTGTAATCTTTATGGCCTTTAACATCTTCTGGTTCAATTCCCGAGTGAGTCGTCATGGATTTAAACTTTTGTTTATTGTGGCTCTACATGACAGCACTCTGTTTGGTGTTAAGCTGAATTGCCGTCTATACATAGAGTCGACTGCTACTACAGTTAAATAGTCGCATCCATTGTGTCAACCTAGTTGGTAACGGTAAAATTCTAGCTGATTTTAAGACGTAACTGTGTCACTTTACGGTCACATTCTTAAAAGTGTGATCACCAATTATTTTTTCCAATCAGTTTTATCACTGCAGGGGAGGTGTTGGATGATCCTGCTTCGTGAGAGGGTAGTTGTGAAATGTGTGCAACTCAGTTACGCGTCACATTTTCATTATAAAACTCTATGTTCGTTGAGTTGAGCCCTCGTAATAAATGTCTATTATTAAAACCTATTAAGACATCCACGACAGAATAAATAAGGTCCTCCCATCGTAGAACTACCGAGAAACAGTTATAACAATTGTGAGGTAGCCCACTTTAGACTAACTTTTTTTGTCCCATAAAACAGCTCTTCCTGGTTTGGATTCACAGTTAATCTTTCAATTATTTTTAGATAACATAACATATTATTTTAAATATGTTTTACTCGTAATTTCATTGATCAATCGATTTCATTGATATTCGAATAGCATTGATTTCGAAATAGCAGCCTTCACTGGTTTAAATTATATTGTCTAACAACGAATCCGGCAATTCTTAGAAGGGTTATTGTAAAACAATGAAATTGGGAAATTTAGTTCTAAATCATTGATCACAGTATGATGCAAAACAAAAGGGTTTTATCCGCCAAGTAATTACTTTACGTAACCGCTTTCAATAGCTCGTAACTATTGAAAACTGTGTCGGCCGATAAAAAAATTGGGTTCACAATCTGATAAAAACAAATTGGCCGATATAGTGACGGTGATTGAGGCAACCGGCTTTATGAGTGGTCAGTGCTCTTGGCTTTTCCTTGCTTTTATTGCCATCAGACAAGCCGAGTTATTGTGATGTTCACCACAAAAGTAAAATCATTCCCAGAGACAATACAATTCCTACATGCAAATTAGTCTTAGTAATAAACCTAGGTAAATGGTACATAATATTTTCTTAGATTTTGCGCGAACATTGATTAATGAATTAAACAAATTTTAATTCATTAATCAGTCTCTCCGTGACCACGATGGCTGCAAAGCTCCTCGAAACGTCGGATTAATAAAATAAAATACAATTTTAAAATCAAAACTAAAATAAACGCGATAGTAAGCCGCATTAAATTTGTTTAATTCACTAGGTAAATGGTCTTGCAAACCAATCTCCCGGTTTAAACCAACTTGTCGGTACCAATGTATCTTTGGTATACGTACTTTTATTGTGCAGTTTCCACGATACAAGCACGTTTAGTAGCTTAGTATTCGTATAGAAATGTAAAAATAATCTAATTTCAAAGTTCACTCTGCCCCTGACTTTTGTAAATTACATGCTTGTAGTAAATTAGGTACTTCATATTATGTAACGTTCTACAAAGTTTCCAAGCTTCTTTGTGAAGAAGTAATACTTGAGTCCATTTTCCGTTGCAATATCGGGGCAGACCAAGAGTTAAGAGACTAGTGTTCGCTCGTTATCGCCAACAAGGGGCCTTAAATCAGGTGCTTTTATTCTTATAGGCTTTACACTGACAGCGTTCGACGAGGCGTACACCTTCGGGAGTTCTTACGAGCTCATCCCCTATTCCTTTCTATATTTAGACCAGAAAACTTCCTTAAGATAATTAGATTTATGTTTAAAAGGATTATTTTAGATGTATTTATTGTAATTGTCTTATGTTCTTGGATAATCCCATGATTGGGAACAGCTGAGAATTTTGGTTATGATAATTTTATGTAAAAAAGAAAGCTAGGGTGCCTAGTGCCCATAACCACAGAGCCTGTATGAAGAGAATTATGGATGTAAGGGAAGCAAGTGAGTTGTGTAAGGATCGTGGTAAGTGGCGCTCCATTGTCTCTGCCTATCCCTGTGGAAAAAGGCGTGACAATTTGATTGATTGATTGATTGATAACTTTCCCCTTCATCCCAAGATTAAGATAAAGGACCAAGACTAACTAGGGCGGAATAATAGATGCGACTACTACTGTAGTAGCAGTAGCTTCCATTCATGGACCATTAATGGGCTTAGATAATGACATAATATCAAGGCGAACGTTGTGTAATGGTCGATACGCTAAACGAGAACACGGGTTCAAAACCACTTGCTGGTATCAATTTATCTTTGATATATGTACTTTGGTTGTCCGGTTTCTATGATACAAGCACTTAGTAGCTTAGTATAGAAATGTATATATATAAAAATTGTCGAGCCACGAAAAACCACCATGGAGGTCGTTTATCTTGGGGTCGAATATGGAATATCCCTTTCTTAGGGTGGGAAAGTGGGATCCTTTATCTCGCCTTGATGGAGTTCCCTGGTCCACCGATGAAAAATATATCAAGTGTTTAGACGTCTTTTCTTTTAGATACCGCGATTAGAGCGCTTTTGTTAAGTTCCTTTGATACGATTAAATGGTACACGTGTGGATAGACGTAACTAACTAAACCTTTTCTTTTTATATCATAGTTAGTAGTCGTATTTAGTAATCTTTTAAATAAAATCGATATTACCGTCGCTATTTGATCACCTTTGGCGCATTGTTTCTTTGTAGAACCATCGACAAGTGGAATTCTTAACCAGCCCATGTGTTCTTCCCATCCTATAATGCGTGAGGAAGCACCTCTGACCGACTGAGTAAACCGTAAACTGAATCGGTTTATTTAGTCTTTGGCGTCTTTGGACTTTCATCAGGTTGAGATTAGATATTGCGTCTCAATAAAATAAGCAGTAGTTGACAGGCAAATAATGTAACAATAAAATGTACTGATCATGAAGCGACTTAGTCGCGTTTCGGGATCAGCTTGTAAATCGCCGGTCCAACTAGGCCTGCATAGTGATGACATCATAGTGATCGCAGTGAATGACATGACTCCAGCTTGACATCATGCGGATGCCAATATGGAGAATCGATATTTATAGCGATTATGTACTTGTTATCCATTAGTATTTATACTTCCAAGTTATGCCGGTTATTTTGGCAATAAAAAACCGAAAATGTCCCAATAGCTAAACGTTTATTTCTCTTTAATTCCAAATAATTGGAACACGACCAAGTTTATACACAAGCCTTGACCGTGTTAGCGATATCGATCGGAGCGGGCCGTTTTATTGGTACTTCTCCACTAGCCGGTGTGGTTTTTATACTTCATCTGCATTGAGATCGTTTATTTTTGGATTTGGATATTATATGACCTTGTCTAATGTATACCTATATAGGACAATATTGTTTTGTTGAAATCTTTTAGGAATCATTTTCTAATCTCAAATTAATTCATATTAGATTTACGCCTTAATTGATCTATCAATTGACAATTGATCACGCCTTAATTTCTACAGGAAAAGGCGGAGACGATAAAACAATACTTTATATGTTCCTGACACATTATCTTGTTTCTCTCAAATCCACAGTTCTCTTCATACAAACTCTATGGTTGAATTTATTGCGGAGCACTGCTTTTTATGAATGGCCACTCGCCTTCGACTGTAATATTTAAATATAATTTGTCCTAACACTAAGAGGGTGTTTTCCGTCCAAATCGGATACATCCTCAAGAAAGCTGGGTTGCCTAGTGTTCATAATAGTAGAGCTTGTATTAGAGGATTGTGGATGTGAGGGAAGCGAGCGAGTTGTGTGAGAATCCTACATTTCTTTATAGACGACAGTATACATTGTATGATTGTATTTTTGTCGGCTTTGTGGTGGCGACTAAGGCAACGGTAAAATGAGACAGTTTTTTTTTCAGTTTTGTTTTTTACCAAATGGGAGGTCAGATAGCGCGTCCTAATAAAACAATTTGAAATAAATGATTATTGTAATTGGGATTATTTTTTGATTTAGTTGAGCTTGTATGAAAAGAATTGTGAATGTGAGGTAAGCGAGGGAGTTGTGTCAGGACCGTGGCACGAGGCGTTCCATTGTCTCTGCTTATCCCTATGGCGTGACTAGTTGTTTTTGATTTTTTAATTATTTAAATTAAATTCATTGTTTTTTTGAAACAGTATTAAACATTTTAAAATTAGTGAGAGTAATTTGTGTTTTATAAATGAACTGGTGATGTAAGATCCTGTTCACGTCGTGAATTAAGTCGCTCCCCTTCGCGATAGGAGACTTGTGGAATTTTAACAAGGGTCCACTGATCGATTCCTTTGGCATTAAAACGAAAATTTTAATATACAATGTATTTTTTTACTTTTCGGTAATATAATTTAATTTTTCTTAACTATTGTGTTTTTTTTTTAATTGGGCACCCCCTCCTAAAGTTAGGCTGCGGTCCATGAATGGAGGCGACTGCTACTACATGTAAATAACTGTAACTAGTAGTATACACTATGCCGGCCTATTTGGACCTGGCAACTTACAAGCTAAACTCTGCACGGTCTGTTCACTTATAAGTGGTGATACTACACCGGATCGGCAGACTGGGCACCATTGTCTACTACTCTTCGACTATAAAAGTTTATTGTGATACATGAAATTAGGTACAAAACCGCAACTTGCTTAGATTGCAAATAGAGATCATTAAACTGAGATCACTTTTTGTTATTTTTTCTTTATTTTTTTTTTATTGTGACTCGACATATGACAGCACCCCGCTTGATGTTAAGCCAAAGTGTGGTCCATGAATGAATGTCACTGCTAATACACAATTCAATAACTGTGAGTAGCAATCACATCCACTATGCCGGCCTAGATGGAACCAGCAACTTACAAGCTGATCCCGAAACGTGACCAAATCACTTCACGGTCTGTATACTTGTAAGTGGTGGTACTACCCCGGATCGGCAAACTTGGTACCACTGCCTACCACTCTTTGATAACCAGACCCGAAGCAAATAACCGTCTCTTTTTTTTTTAACAAATATTTGCAATATTTAATATTATTAATTTATTGATCTATAATTCTTTTATTAAATTATAGATTGAGATGGATATGTTACATAGGTGGAAAGTACGAATTAAAGAAAATTGGCAAAAGAGATGTGAGTAAAAGGTTGAAAAGGTTTCTTAATGAAATCGAGGCAACGCCATGCCAATAATTAAATTAGTTTTTATGGCATTATTTGTAATGTCTAGTCATGAAAAATATACGCCTGCCAGTGAAACCTGTATTTCGTGTTACAAACAGCAAAATTGTAGACATCTAAAAGATTCGAATTCACATAATTTGTATTGGTATATATTTTTTTGTTCTCAAAGCCCAAGTCTTTGATAAAAACTTATCACAAAACCCCAGAGGCGTCGACACCGGTCGCTCATCAAAAACTAATAACTAGACACGAGTGAATCAGCATAAAGATTTGCATTAATATCGCAATCTCGTTTCGAGCACGTGGGCCAATGGGCGATTTAAACAAAAACACATTTGCATAATCCGCTTTGGTGAAAAAAAAAACTAAATTTATTCACACATACACAAGATTTGAACCTATATTATATATATTATTGTGACTCGATATATCACAGCACCCCGCTTGATGTTAAGCTGGAGTGCAGTCCATGAATGAATATAACTACTACTATAATTCAATAGTGACGTAGCAGTCACATCCAATATTCCGGCCTAGTTGGAACCAGCAACTTACAAGCTGATTCCGAAACGCGACCAAATCACTTTACGGTCTGTAAGTGGTGGTATGTAAAGCACATATACTAAATTACACTTTTGTATGTATATTAATCAACACACTTTGGTTCAATTAATCAAATTGTCACGCCTCTATAGAGATAGACAGATACAGTGGAGCGCCACTTTTCACGATCCTGACACAACTATCTCACTTCCACAAACCACAATTATGTTCATACAGACTGTGGTTATTAAGCAGTCCAATTCCCAGCTCTTGGTTGTTAAATGGTCACCGCAAACCCCTGCCCCGGTTTAAAGCAAACAGAGAGCGCGGGTTCAAAACCACTTCACGGTACCAATGTATCTTTAATGTACGTATTTTCGTTTTCCTGTTCCTATGATACAAGCACTTTAGTAGCTTAGTATAAAAATTTAAATAAATAAAAAAATTAAACCCATACAATCTAGACATAATGAGTTTAGGTATGGTTGGAATTTTTACTTGAAGTTGTCGGTTAGTTTTCAAAGCTTTGATGCTGCTACCTTATGCGGTGGAATTCAACTCGAGGGAAAATAATAATTTAAAAATAACTAGATTCTTACGAAGGAAAATATTTCAAGAGTATCTTTTTTACCTTTCATTTTTGCTCATGTTTCGAGTAATTGGAATATTATGTCGTTTGAGAGTTTTTTATTTTTGCCATTTCGTTGGAATTATTGGTTTATTTATGAAGGTTTCATAAATAATCTAAATCCATATTGGTTCCACGGGGAATCTTATTCTCTCTTTAGAGCCAATTCTGATTGTTTAGATCAGCCCCCCTAGCACGGCAATCCAAGAAGCAAGATCAAGTCTTACAAGGAATATCATTCCAAATCATTTTAAATAATTTACTAGAACAGTGTATCAAAAAAAGATATTTAAACATTCTGTAAAACTTTACACAAAACAACGTTGAATACTTTAATAAATATTTTTTGTAACATTTTGATGTGCCGGCCTAATACGTTATTTAAAATGAGTTACAATAATATTCCTTGCAATTCTTTATCTTGCTTCTTGGATTGCCGTGCTAGGGGGGCTGATGATATTTAATTTCTGGAACCAATATGAATGGCATATGACGAGAAGAAATCACGGAATACTTCCCATTTATAACCTATAACAAATGTCAACAAAGTTAAAAATATAAATAGATAGTCTCCGACTATGGACTGAATACTTGGTGCTGGACTTGTATTTTCAAGCGATGCGTGAAAAGCACCTGTGGCCGGCAAAGTAACGACGACTGAGGTAAACTGACACTTTTTTTATCGTCGACAGTCTTAATAAATCAGGCAAGTCAAAGATCAGACGTCGAATCACAATGAAAAAATATAATATCTCTCTAAAATCTAAATTTTCATTTTAATAATAAAGTGTTTTACATTAAACAAAGACTTAAATTACAAACAATATTTAAAAATACAAAAGCGTGTTTAGTAAAATATCCATTACAAAGGAATGCCAATGATCCACTGGAGGCACAGAAACATCTTTAAAGTGTCGCTTAATAAGATTAAAAGTGGATCTTTTAAAGAATATTTCGCGACAAAGAACAAAAAAGATGTAAAATCGAAAGAAAACATCTCAACCGTGTTTCAAGCTGGAAATGTTAAAATACTTTCACGAAAATAACTTCAACCAGAATGAATTTTTTGAATACTTATGTGTATTTTTTTTATTATGGCTTGCTTGGTTCATGAACACACAGTCTGATGTTGAGCTGAAGTGCGGACTATGAATTGAGGCAAATTCCAATACTATTATCATAGTTTTTTTTATTATTATTAGTCTATTTTTTGTCCTACCGCTGGGCAAAGGCCTCCCTCTCTTTTTTCCATGACACACGATATTTGGCGATCTATCTCTACGAATTCTACTACAGTTAAATAACTGCAATTAGCAGTTGTATCCTCTAGGGGCCGGTCTAGTTGGTACCGACAACTTTCAAGCGGATCCCGAAACGCTATTTAGTCATTAACGCTCTGTACATTTTGATATATGTATAAAATATAATTAATTTCATCCCCTTATAGCAGCCGTGGCTACTTAAAATGTTATAAGATTATATTAGAAATTTTAATTGTGACATCGACTTGCTTATTGCCCTCGACTGAAAATACTACTTCGTTTACAGCTGCTTCAGTCACCATCACTATCCCGACCAGAGGAATCTGTCACGTTTTGTATTACTTTATATATTAAGTCTATATTTTTTATTGGTTGTCACTAAAAAAAAATAACTCCATCTTTTCTTTCACCCCGGGTATAAAACCATCAAAGTTTATTTAACGTTTTTATTATGTCTAAGCTTGTTAAAGTTTCTCCGAAATATTGTACGGTTGTATTGGTGTTGTCTCTAAAAGCACTTTTTTAGTGTCGAGTTATTTTCTCCCCCTCGTGGTGTAGTGTTACAAATTCATCGTGATAGCTCCCACATTGCATGTATGGCGCCTTAACGACATAAATCTATGACCCGCAGTCCGATCACTTAATTACAACTTTGACATTAATTTAAAGCGATTGTGGCCTAGAGTTCAACATTATCATCAGCCAAAAGACGTCCACTTCTGAACATAGGCCTCCCCTTTAGAACGCTATTCCAAATGACAAGATGCCAGTTGCATCCACCGGTTATTTGCGACTTTCACCATGTCGTCATACGCGGCGTCTTTCGGTTCGTGGTCTTCACTCTACTGGCAAACTAACACTGGCACAGCAATGTGGCCAGTATTAGTATTTTTTTTATTGTGGTCCAACATATGACAGCACCTCGCCTAACGTTATGTTAGACGAATACTACAATTGAATATTATTGTAAGAAGTTAACTAAGCCGCTGTGGTGGGGCCAAATGGTGGGCGTCTTTTGCCTGTTCAGCCGGTCTGGGATAGTACCACTATTTTCAATTGTACAGACTTGTTGGGGTCAGCGGGATTTATAGGTGTCGCCTGTCTATTATTTGGCTTTAACATTTTAAAATAAAAAAAATATTATTTAATAACCTACTTTATGTAGATTTTTTATTTGTTTACTTTGCCTTCTTTGGCTAATTGATTTCGCACGGCCTCAATCAAAATGCAATCAGAGAGTATTTTTAAACATATTGTGTTGAAATAACAGTATTAAACAGTCGTGAAAAATAGAGAGGGAGGCCTTTACCCAGCACTGGGACAATTAAGGCTAGGGTTAGCATCTCTAAAATTTGGAAACCAGGACAAAAAGCGTGAAAACCCCGAATTTTGGAGCCCAAAACCATACATTACACCTTCTGCCATACATAACACCTTCGCTTTCATACATTAATGTAGGACAAGCACCGCATTATGAACAGCCATCCGTGACTTTTGCGACATTATTTTAATAAAATCACTTGAAAATGTCATAAATCACCTTTATTTATTTACTGGGACATAGAATTTAGGAAGTCTGTTCGTCGGTTATCGCGGCGTGCCTAATTAAGGCTAATAATGGGTGTGTCTGTGTATTAATTGGACTATATCTCCTTGACGTACACGGAGTTAAGTCTGACGATGTTCTTGCTGGAATGATCGCACTACTTTAATTTCTAACTATAGAATATTCTAGACAAATGTGTGACGTGCATTTTAAAGTGGATTTTAGAAAGTGGGAATTTAACCTATTTATTTTTAACCAAAGTAATTTATAAATCTCATGTGAATAGATACGTTAAACAATACAGGTTCGCCGACCAAATCGGAGACATCCTCAAGAAAGCTAGGTTGCCTAGTGCCCATAACCATAGAGCTTGTATGAAGGAAGCGAGGGCATTATTGTGGCAAGTGGCGCTCCATTGTCTCTGACTATCCCTGTGCGAAAAAGGCGTGACAATTTATTTGATTGATTGATATTTTTAACCAAACTAATGTCATTTGACTTCGGATTGAAGATGCCTATTTTGGAAATTATTCTATAAAGAACATTTTTATTGAGACGCGACATCTGACGTTGACTGTCTGATGGTAAGCAAAAGGAAATCCAAGAGTGCCGACGACTGAAAAAATGTTTTATTTTACGGTTGCTTCCAAAAGGTGCTTTTTTACCTTTGTTCGAAGAATCCAAGATTATAGGGATAAAAGGAAGACAAAGAACTTTTCTAATTGATCTCATTTTTGGCCGTCATATACCTGAACTGACATATAGTTTTAATGCCTAACTTTTCTATCTGAGGTCTGATGATACCTACAGAAAAAGTGTGCTATGTGCTCCTAAAGAAGTTTTCGCTTCATACTTTTTATTAACCTACTAGCTGTGCCCGCGGTTTCTCCCGTGTAAAATTAGGTTTATAACACAGGTCATAAAAAAGGAGGAGGTTCTCAATTCGACCGTATATCCCTTTTTTTGTATTTATAACATGAAAACTCATGTAAAAATGACAGACGGAAATAAAAATAAATATAGAAAAATTCCAAACAGCTGAAACTATTGTCAAAATTGGAAACTATAGTAAAAATATACCAAAGTATCTTATGTTACTTATAGTACCTCCAAAAATATGTGTACAAAGTTTTATGATGGTCGATTAAGTAGTTGTTGCGTGAAAACGTAACAAACAAACTCACATTTACATTTATAATAATAGTAGGATTATTTTGGTATCTAAATGTTTAAGTTTTTTTATTGTGTTAGTCGTTGTCAACGTGGCAATTTAAGTTGGTTGTATTTCTTTATGTATTATGGAACCACAGGTTATATTCCTTTAGACGGAGCATTGAGGGGGTGTGCTTACAGATATAGTATAGCTTGTCTAACTATAAATGACGCACCCCTCCACTTTATTAGTTTATTTAAATGTGTGAATAAAAATATGACTAACTATACTATTATACTTCATCAGCGTGCTCCTCCTTTTGTTTTTAACCAGCAACTCAAGAACCAATTACAATTGCATTTTCGATGCGATTTATTCATATTTTATATTTGCTCGTGTGCGTAATTTCAGTGGAGTGGCGCGTCATTTCGGCTTAGACAGACTATAGCTGTCTATTGACTATAGATAACTATTGCGTCCAGTGGCTTCGCGAAAATGTTTGGGTGTGCTTTCGAACGCTTCATATATTTTTTCTATTGTCTTTCTATTTCTTCAGACACTGTTAGTTCATACAGATAGTCGTGGACCACAGTGTTGCGAGCATACCATGGTTTAATTTGACGATGAAATAGTAATTTGGTTTATCTCAGCGGGTTATGCTTCATGTAACTCAACTTCACGTAGTCTCACCTATTTATTGTTGAATTGTTTTATAATAAAGCGGCGTCTAGTGGTTTGTTTTCTATGAATGTAACACATGTTGCGTTGCATCTTATGTGAGCCACCTGTGAATTATTCACTTTTTTTTCTATTTCACTCACAAGTTGTCGTTTGTCTTTCTATTTGCCATACAAGGCGAAAATAAGTTTGTAAGTGCACTGGTTTTTTGTTTTCATATTTAAATTGGTGAAATGTAACGTAAATATTATACATTTTTTTTCTTTTTGCTTGCCATAATGACAATCACACGGTAAGCGATAGGTTTGTTGCGCGTAAAGTTCCGGGTTTGTTTCGTTCGTATAAACTAGCTGTTCCCCGCGGTTTTACCCGCGTTTATAAACTGTAATCGCAATGTAAGTACATGACAGGAAATCGTCGTGGTCCATCATCAGGTACTCCTGGTTTTTAATATCATATCAATCCAGATGGACGAACGGTTAGCGATTGTTTTGTTGCGCGTAAAGTCCGAGTTCGATTCTCGATCGGAGCAAATATTTGTTTCATAGCTTTTATGATTTATGATTTTGTGATTGTAATAAGAGAATTTTTATAAAATAAACGTAGCCTAAGTCACTCTTTATTACATCAGCTACCTGCCAATAAAAATCCCGTCAAAATCGGTCCAGCCATTTCAGATATTAGCCGGATCAAACAGACAGACATAAATTATAAAAAAAATCAAATAAAAAACTGTTATTTCAATATTACAAACAGACACTCCAATTTTATTTATATGATGATGACATCGATGGACGATGATGATAAAAACTGTATGTGTACCTTTGTTATTAATATTGAAGTAAATCAATATTGCGTATTTCATTGTCGAATGACAAATTATCCTATTTTAGTGTCTCTAATATTTAATTGGGGTCAATTGCTGTCACCGATGTAAATTATTGTTCTTCAATAGCCAATAGGTTGGATTCAAAATAAGATTTAATTGTTCATTGATAGGTATCATAGATAAGTAAGCTTGTATGCAAAGAATTTTGGATGTGAGGAAAGCGAGGGATATGTCAGGATTGTGGCAACCCTGTGGGAAAAAAAGACGTGTTAATTTGATTGATTGATTGACATATAAATAACAGTAAGTGACAGTTGTATCTACTTTGTCGTACTAGTTGAAACCGGCAACTTCTTACAAGCTGATCCGGAAACCCGCCAAGGCACTTCACGGTCTGTAGCTAGGGCTTGCATTCCGGAATTTCGGAATTTCGTAACTCCGGAATTTCGGATAGATTCTTTGCAATATTTCAATTCCGGAACCGGAGCCAATTCCGGAGCCAATATCGTATTCCGAAATTTAAAATTTTCATACATTATTTTTAGTTTTCAGAACGTTTAAGTATCTAAAATAGACTATTTTTACGATTTCAAAATTCGCGTCTCGAATGTACTATTCGCACGCGGCATCCCGTTAATAAAAATAAAAGTATTTGAGAAAAGTGGTCAAGAATAACCTAAATTAGTGAATACAGTAGCGAAAATTGTATTAACGCAGGCCGAAGAAGTAAAAACATACATAAAAAATACAATAGAAGTATTGAAAATAACAGGACACCGATTCTCTCTAACTATAGATGAATGGACTTCTTTACGAAACAAGAGGTACATGAGTATAAATTTGTACAGCAACGGTTTTGGTGGTTTTAATTTTAAAAATCTTGGACTTGTAAAAATTACGGGATCAATGTCAGCTATTTCAGCTCATAATATGTTGCGAGACCATCTTGCTAAATTCGGCGTGTCTTTGGATGAGGACATCGTGAGCCTTACAATACAACCGACGGTGAGAGCGTGATGGTGAAAATGGGGACATACTGCAAAGGCTATCACCAATTATGTTTAGCTCGTGTTGTTCAGCTCGCGGTTATCGACGCTTTATATAAGAACACTAAAGAAATCCTGCCGGTATCCGTTGATAAGGCATCCGATGATGACAGTGAATACGAATGCGACGAGGATGCCGATTCAGAAACGAATGACAGTCGATTGGAAATCGAAACTCCCACTGCTCGGGCTGATCCAAATACACACAATGAGGTCATAGAAAAAGTTAGGCGCCTTTTAAAGACTCCTTTAAAAGCTGATTTACGGCGACAATATGTCAAAACGGAACATGGCAAGGACATACAGCTACAGATAGATTGTCGCACACGCTGGTCAAGTATGGTGGACATGATCGGAGTGTTTTTAAAGATTAAAGACTCGGTACTTAAATCCCTAATAGACTAGAAATCTGATATTTCGTTTTCTGAAGATGAAATCCAAACACTGACCGACATCCACCACAGCTTAAATGTAAAAGTAGCTGTTTTATCTTTCTGTCGACGCGATGCTGACACAGCATTGAGATTCGTCCTTAAAAAACTTGACATACAGAACAGTTTTTTAAGTACTAAACTTGCTACAAATTTACGACATCGTATTAAGCAAAAACGACAATTACTGACAAGTGTTAAACACTATTTGCACAATTCAGAAGACTTCTTCAGACGAGCGGATGATGAAACTTTTGTAAAACCCAGTAGCCATGAAATCTCCGAGATCATTGTCAATTTTGCTGCGCCAGCTTAAGCTCAATCCTACTTCAAGTGAGCACGAAGACAAAAAGGATGATTCTTCATCTTCTGGTTCTGATGTTATAGTTACAACCGCCGATTTAACACTACAAGAACAGCTCTCTACCGTTCTCAGAACCGTTCCTCTAATAAAAGAATTAAATTAGTAAGTAAGATGATGTATCAATACAAATGCGATTAAATAAATACATATTACCTACAGACTTTCTTTTTTTAACCAATTCCGGAACTAGTATCGGAATTCCGGAGTTGTGTGCCCAATATCGGAAATCAGTTCCGGAGTTGAAAACTATCCGATATTGTAAGCCCTAGTCTGTACACTGTTATATTAAGTACAAACTCTATTCTTTAACTTAATCTGTGTCAATTCTAAATTCTTTACACTTGTTTTGTTGTAATCTAATTTCATTAGCCAATCAATTTGCATTGTATCTATTGAATCCTGCACAATTTCACATAATTGTATCATTATATTTTGCAATGTTGATCATCTGTTTTGATTACATTGTGTGAGGCAAGTGCCATCGTCGCCGTACAATGAGTTATGCAATTGTTTTGTAAGGCGACTCGTAGTTGATGTGATGTGCAACTATTTCTTTTGTATTAGCTACGGCGTACGGCCGCAAGATAGAGTACGTTACATGTACAGAGAGTAAGTATTGCTGACATGGACGCGTCAGCTATATCGTACTTGGATTCTAAGTAGTGAACTGACTACTTGGAATACCGTGGTGTAGTGGCAGTCTTTTGCCATTTGCCGGTACAGCTAGCCGACCGCGTAACTCAATGACAATTTTGACAGTTGAACTTCATTAATTAACTTCATTAACTTCATTCATTAAGTTTCAAAATTAATATTGCGACCGCGCGCAACACACAAAATTGATGTTGTGCCGTCGGCCCCGTGCTTCTTTGTTGAGAGATTAGCTCATGGATATCGGCTTTTGTTGTCCGTAGGCAAGCCCAGGGAACGTGTTGGGGTTAACCAGAAAAATACAACTTTTCACTTTGAACTTTTACTTCACAATTTAATATTAATAAAAATACTACAATATCAAACGCGGTGTTTTCACTTTATCTCAATATGCCGCCAGAGTAGGCATGCCTACTGCCAGTTCAGACTAGAGAAGTAACGACTCGACTTTTCGACCCGAGTTAAACCGAGTTGAGACCTAAACCGAGTTGGGTCGGTTAACATCTACAATAAACCGGTTTTATTACCACCAAATTTATTTAGTCATACATACACGAATTTTGAGTTCAATAGCAAACTCTACTGTATATTAGGCAATTTTAGATTGTCAGACCGAATTGTCAACTCGGTTTGTAAACCGGTTTGAATCGAATTCATCAATTTGGTTTGTAAATCAGCTTATCCATATTATTAGATCGACTCAACTCAGTTTAAAAAATTCTTCCCATTCAGACCTCTCTCCGTGGCAGCAGTCGTCTTCACTCATCGAGTTCTAGCTTTAACATTAGACGGGCTTTTTATAAACCTAAAGATATTTATATAAGTATAATATATCAGCTATGCAGCGGTCTTTTTAACTGTTGTCAACATGAAATCTGTGAAGTTAATTAGGGTGGGAACACATGTGTAAGTAATTACTTTTTGGGGTAGGGGTGGGAAACATGACAGGTTACGATGTTATTTTTAATATGTTTAAGGGTTGCAATTAGAATATTGTGTACAACTAAGAGTACAACCACTTACAAGTATACAGCCCGTAAAGTGATTTGGTCGCGTTTCGGGATCAGCTTGTAAGTTGCCGGTTCCAAATAGGCCGGCATATTGGATGTGATTGCTGCTTACAGTTATTGAATTGTAGTAGCAGCGACATCCATTTATGGACCACACTCCAGCTTAACATCAAGCGGGGTGCTGGCATATGTCTAGTTACAATAAAAAAAATGGATATTAAAAAAAATGTGTATTAAACAGTCATTTTTTTGTTGTCACTCGATATCTGACCTCAACTTACGTAATGGTAAGCACAGGGAGGTCCAAAAGCGTCGACTCTTGAAAAAACTGGTTATTTACGGTTGCCTCAGTCGGCGTCTCTATGGGGTACAGATATGAATCAAATTGTCACGCCTTTTTCCCACAGGGATAGGCAGAGACAGTGGAGCGCCACCTGCCAGGATCCTGACACAACTCCCTCGCTTCCTTCACATTCACAATTCTTTTCATACAAGCTCTATGGTTATGCATGGTTAGGCAACCTAGCTTTGTTGAGGATGTCTCCGATATTTAGGATGGCCATAGATATTTTAAAGTAATTTAGTTTCCGTTTGTTCCTCGTTCAAATCGAGTAGATTATTTTTTTTAAGTAATTTTTTTACAGGCCTATTATTATATAAATAGAGTTGTGTATGTGAGGGAAGCGAAAGTTGTGTCAGGATCGTGAAGAGTTACGCTCCAGTGAAGAGTGTGTTCCCGGGGATTAAGGCGTGACAACTTGATTTATTGATCAGTATTTTTTACTCTATTGGTTGACAGATAATAACATTCATTAAAAATATATTGTAACTCGATATCTAAACTTTTGCGACTAAAAAAAGTTTTAGTCACTTTTAGATATAATTAATATTAACCTTTATTTCTTTTTTGTTTCAGGTAATATTTTCAAGCAATCATTTTAATCAGAGGTGTTTCATACCACGTTTAGTCAGTAAAAAAACTGAATGATTTTTTTTAGTGATTCGACATAACAGCACCCCGCTAGATGTTAAGCTGGAGTGTGGTCCATGAATGGATGCCATTGCTACTACAATTTAATAACTGTGAGGTAGCAATCACATTCACTGTGCCGGCCTAGTTGGAACCGGCAACTTACAAGCAGATCCCGAAACGCGACCAAATCACTACACGGTTTGTATACTTGTAAGTTGTGGTACTACCCCGGATCGACAGACCGGGTACCACTGCCTACCACTCTTTGATAACCAGACCTAAATCAAATATCCACCTCTTTTTTTATTAACAAATATTTGCAATATTTAATATAAATATTAAATATTACAAATAAAATGAAACAAATATTTGCTCCGATCGGGAATCGAGCCCATCGAACTTTTCGCGCAACAAACCAATCGCTAACCGTTCGTCCACGCCTGTCGTCAAACCAATGAAAACCAAACTAGGAAAATTCACTAGTTTGGTTCAGGTCATTGGTTCCTATTTTTTTTATTATATTAATGTTGTATACTTACGGATGTAAGAGGATTATAGATTTGTTTGAATTAAAGAGGTTACAGTAAGTTACCGATTTCTGACAAGATATTCTTGTCAGAAAGCAAACGACAATGTCATACGTTTTTAACTGTATTTATTTATAGTATCTAAAATCTTATTAGGCTATATTTCTTTGGCCGGCATAGTGACGGCGACTGAGGCAACCGTGATCTACTCGGTTTTTTCAGTCGTCGCCACTCTTGCTTATTATCAGGCGGGTCGAAGTCAAATGCTGTGTCACAATAAAAAAAAATCTTTTAAGAAGAAAGAAAATATTTTACTTTAATAGAATTTATCATGGCTAGGAGAACAAATTATTTTATTATTTAACGCAGTAGTTAAAGTTACAACAATAAGCTGTTTCCAAAATAATCCAGGGATTATAAGCGTAAGTAATAGATAGGATTATAGACATAAATAACTACAACTCATTAGATCAAAAATAGTCACAAAATTAATGACTATAAATGGGACAAATCCTTTTTACCACCGATTCCTTTGTCCTGAGTGCACGGGAGTGGCGCGTTGCCTAGACAACCATCCGGGCTGCTTCCCCCCACCCGTAAGGGGGATGCCATTATTAATTTCGTCTGTGCGCAAAAGAGATGGAGATATCCTGTAATTTTCATCTTCAGCTCTTGCTGGGACGTTCAGAGTTCCATTCTTTAAATTCATTTGAACGGAATTTGAGATTATAAATTAGGTATGTCTTTTATAAAATTAAGATTTAATAAATAAAATTATGTGGGTATTTTCTTACTTAGTTATGCCGATATAAGGCTGGTTTACCGTTATATCAGTTATAATAGGCCTGCGTCATTGTTTTAGGATTTTCATTGTAAAATTAGGACAAATCTAACTTATTATTTCCCTATCTTCTACATTAGAGGACTTATCAATCAAATTGTCACGCCTCTTTCCTGCGGGGATAGGTAGAGACAATGGAGCGCCGCTTGCCGCGACCCTGACACAACTCCCTCGCTTCCTTCACATCCTCAATTCTCCTCATACACGCTCTACGGTTATGGGCACTAGGCAACTAATTTAATGTAAAATTAGGTGTCGTTAGAAAGAAGGTGATAGGCGTCAAGTGGTTTTACACGATTAACTTTTTTCTAATTCTAATGCCTATTTTAATGTTTGAAATCAAATTAAATTGTTCTGTAAAAACAGTTTATAGAACAATTTAGCAATTAACACTTTTTACCACAAACTTGAATTACTTGTCCCGCTAAATGGCTGGTAACTGACAAAAAGTTAATGCCACTACGCTCTACTTCAATTGTAATTGCGTTAATTGTAAATATCGTCATGTTTTATCGAAAACATAACGATCATGCTTGTAGAACATGCGAATGGAGGATTCTTGTGTTTTATCAGATATCTAATGCTGGTTTTGGTGAAACGCTTCAGTATCAATCAAATTAACACGCCTCTTTCCCACGGGAATAGGCAGAGACAATGAAGCGCCATTGTATAATTATGTTAAAAAATAGTTTCTAGAATTTTCTGAGACTTTGCTCGAATATTGCTTGTTAAATAAAAGTTTTTTCAGCTTACTATCGCGATTGTAAACCGCAATATTTTCATTGATAACAATTTCCAGAATTGGCTAATTAAATTTCAGAAATCATACGCTAGCATATGAACCGTTGCTTATATAAATTCAGCTAGGCCGACAATCTTGGAAACAAGGTAATTGTAAATAAAACAAAACTTGCTATTAAACCCATCCGCACGCTTTGTCTAAAGATAAAAAGATTTATGTACTGACCTTTTTCATGATCGCACTAAAATTAATAACAATTTATTTTCATTTAAAAAAAACATTGTCACTTTAGCACATTCATTCTTTTGTTTATATTCTATTTATGTCAAAAAAACAGTCTTCATATTAATTTTTTGTTTACCTACCTGCTCAGCTTTATTATAAATTACCTATAGCTGTTACCCGCGACTTATTTTAGACGATTAAATTACGTAACTAATAGAATATATTTTAAAGTAGTTTTAAAAAGAATATATTTTAAAGTACTTCTGCGTAAATTATATTTTCAGTTTTATTTTCTTGTGCGCAAATTTCGCAGCCGCTTTGCAGCAGCAGTCTGCCGAGAACGCTGAGTCCGTTTTCTAGGCATTACAGTGACGAAGAAAGAACGAAGGAAATGAAAACTTAATTAAACTAACCGTATGCTTAAACTTAAACCTAACCTAATAAGAATTGTAAAACCTAACCTTAAAAGAATGTAGATGACATCTACAGGTATTATTTACAACAAAACAAAAAAGTGTTAATGTGAAAATATTAGAAACAAAATACTATACTTAAAACAAACACTACCTACTATAGAGAAAACTACTACAAAATGAAATTGTATAAAAAAGGATTTTGCACGATGATATTATATCGTAAAAACAAATTAACGCTGCATTCAACCGATCAGTAGGGAGCCGACCGCATAGTATGCTTGTCTGTCTATAAATGACGCGCCCCTCTACTTTATTAGTTTATTTAAATGTGTGAATGCAAATATTACTAACTATACTAATAAACTTCATCACGTTCGTTCCTCCTTTGTGTCTAACCAGCAACTGAATAACCAATTTCTGCATTTTCGGTGTGTTTTATCCATATTTTATATTTGCTCGTATGCGTAAATGCAGTGGAGGGGCGCGTCATTTCGGCTTAGACAGACTATACCTCGTAGACTCCCCTCCGCCTCGCCCGCAAGCACCGCCTCTCCTCGCCCGCCGGTTATGATGAGCATCATGCGACGCGTGTGAATTTTGATTCAGAGTTATTTTAAAATTGTATTATCTTATAAGATGTTTATTGAAATTAGGTGATGTCATTGACAATTTTGTTCACAGTTGAATACTCTTAATTAATAACACATTTATTTCGATAAAGAATAATATTATTATGTTAATACAACTCTGACAAATAATTTGTAATAATGCATTAATTTAGACCAAATTTGACTATCATAAAAACGGTTATTGTGAGTTAATCTTAAAAGATAGACATATACTGTCGCGGACATTTTTTTAGATAATTTAAAGAGGAATAATTCTTTCATACATATTTTCATACATAGTATCTCGAACGGTTTTCGCAGCGCACGCAACGGAAACCCTCAAAGACGAATAATATTCCCCGTTTTTTCCACATTTTCGACTGTTTCTTCGCTTCTATAAGTCGCAACGTAATGTTTTATAGCCTAAAGCCTTCCTCGATAATTGATCTATCCAACACAAAACATTTTTCAATTCGAACCAGTAGTTCCTGAGATTAGCGCGTTTAAACAAACAAACAAACAAACAAACTCTTCCGCTTTATTATATTAGTATAGATAAGGTATTTACGAACCTACATGTGTTTACAATAATTGTAATATATATTGAAATAGATTTTGATCCGGTCTTGTTGAACGGTCACCGGCGCACGCGCATTGCCCTGTACTAACCGTTACTTAGGGCTCTCTATCTCTCTTTCACTATTATAACTATAGTATAATTTATCTCGCTCTCACACGTTGTAGCTGTTTTTACTTTAACAGTATAGTTTCTTTGAACTATTGGGTTACTTTTTTATGTTGATAATTACGGAAGATATAGTTTTAATAAATTGTAGTTGTGTGGTCTATGGGCCTTTTTGTACTTCTAAGCCCATTAAGCTAAATAGGCGACCGTGGTGTAGTGGTTGTGAAATGGCCTTTTAAACAAAAAGCCTTCCGTTCAAAACCGCTTGCCAGTACTAATTTATCTTTGATATAATGTGCTTTGGTCGTCCTGTTTCTATGAGACAAATATGTTAGGTAGCTTGGTATAAAAATGTAAGTTTTCGAAAAATGAGGTTTTTGGTATTTTAAAATTACGTTTTTAGTGACGTGACATGTGACCTCGGCTTACCTGATGGGAATTCGTCAGCTAAGTCAGGAATTGTCACACCTTTTTCCCACAGGGATAGGCTGAGACACTAGAGCGCCACTTGCCACGATCTTGACACAACTCCTTGCATCTACGATTCTCTTCATACAATCTCTACGGTTATGGCCACTAGGCAACCCAGCTTTCTTGAGTATGTCACCGATTCGGTCGTAAAACACCCTTCAACAGTGTGATTTTATAATTACGCAAACAAATATTCTATTAATGAAAGCCGCATTAATAACGTATGTAATTTAGCAAACCAATAGTTATTAAACACTTTCCCCAGTGGAACTAGCATTAATATGCCGCAAATTTGTGTTGTCTTTCCCAATGGAATTGTCATAACAAGCTAGATGAATATGTAATTTGGTCGCGCTTTGATGTGAGAACATTATATTCCACGCTATATCGCAATTTTGGACATAAATTTCAACGGGTTTGTGAAATGTTGAATTAGACATTCGGTGCTGTGAAATTGCTTTTGTATAATCGCCGCTGACCTAACGTTAGTTTGACGTTTAGACAATTTTATGTACAGTCTGAACTCTTTTTTAACGAAATTTATTTTTATATACATAAATACTAGCTGTGCCCGCGGTTTCACCCGCGTAAAATTAGGTTTATAAACAGTCATATAAAAATAAGAGGTTCTCAATTTTACTGTATATAGCTTTTTTGTATTTATAACTAAAAATGACAGACGGAAATAAAAATAAATATAAAAAAAATCCACACAGCTGCAACTATAGTCAATTGGATTTTTTTAAATTAAAAGTGTCCTATTTTACTTCTAGTATTTTTTTTTTATTATTGTGACTCGACATATGACAGCACCCCGCTTGATGTTAAGCCAAAGTGTGGTCCATGAATGAATGTCACTGCTACTACAATTCAATAACTGTGAGTAGCAATCACATCCACTATGCCGGCCTAGATGGAACCGGCAACTTACAAGCTGATCCCGAAACGTGACCAAATCACTTCACGGTCTGTATACTTGTAAGTGGTGGTACTACCCCGGATCGGCAGACTGGGTACCACTGCCTACCACTCTTTGATAACCAGACCCGAAGCAAATATCCATCTCTTTTTTTTTTATTAACAAATATTTGCAATATTTAATACTATTAAATATTACAAATAAAAGCTATGAAACAAATATTTGCTCCGACCGGGGATCGAACCCGGGACTTTACGCGCAACAAACCAGTCGCTAAACCGTTCGTCCACGCCTGTCGTATCTCCAAAAATGTGTGTACAAAGTTTCATGATGATCGGTTAAGTAGTTGTTGTGTGAAAATGTAACAAACAAACTCACATTCACATTTATAATAATAGTAGGATAATATAATCATGTACAATCGACGGCCTTAACACTATAAAGCGATCTTTTTATTCCAGGCAACTAACCTTAAGGTAGTGAGATATGAGTAAAAATAAATATAGGGATGCGTTGCAAAAAGTATTGGGATTTGCATTATTACATTGTAGTAGCAGCATTCATTCATGCGACTTAACATCAAGCGGGGTGCTGTCATATGTCGAGTCACAATAAAATAAAATAAAACGATATTCTTATGATATATACATTAAAAATATACATACGAACATAATAGATTATACTGAGTACGCTATAGAGAGCTTTTTGTTATATGGAGAGAAGAAAGATACACAACCGAATTTTACTATACACAATCATTTACTTTAAAATATTTGTTAAAATACGTAGAAAGATAATTTAACAAATTTTAAATTAGAACTCTTTGTTTTTTGTTTTAAAGTCTACATGGTTGAAAATTGACTTAGCGGTGAAGTACGTTCGATTAAAATTAATATTTTTAATTTTTTTTTTATGTTTCGCGTATACTTTATTTAATATTAGCAACGAGCCGATGCTAAATGAATGTTACGAAATGTAGAATGTTCTAGAAATGTTTTACCTATAAAAGAGGTACAGAAATTACTTAACCCATAAAAAATACACCTAACATAATTAATAAACAACCCCTCAGTAGTTGAGTTGTGAAAGACCCATATGTATTTGTATACTGTAGCGTTTTAAATCAAAACTACTAACCTTATTAGTGAAGTACGTATATCCGTAGCCCCCTTCACTTGTCGAGTTAGCGTACTCTTGACCTGTTACTGTCTCCCAGCTTACATACGATTACAGAGTGAATTACGATTTACTCTAAGACTGGGAAACTGTTAACGGAACAATCGGTAATTGATTTTCCCGACTTGTATCTGCGGCGGAGTATCACGGGATTAAACCAGTGATGAGTCCATTTTATTTTTGCTTGCTCATTTATGACCCTGCCTAATGTTTTTTTGTTCAAAATTTTTGTAAAGGCCTTTTTAATTAAATTCATAATCATTAAATGTCGGCCTCATTATATCCTCACTATACATAATAATGGCAGCTTATATCTATAGTAATGCAATAATAAATTTAACTTATTATATGTTTAAAATAGGCATTTACGTAATCAAATAGCATTCTAGCGGAATCAGACGTTGGTTCAGCCAGTATGCCACTTAGGACGACTACATTAAGTAAATTAAAATTAAGATGACTAATTAACGTAGTGCGCTCAGACCGACACAACTCCCACAACTTGCCACGATCCTAACACAACTCCCTCTCTTCTCTCACATCCACAATTCTCTTCAATAATAATACTTTAATGGATCTCTATTGCATTAATAAATAAATACATTTATTATATGGTACTCCCCTAAGTAGAACAAAACAATATAACGGAAATAACTAATGCATTATTTAAAACAAATTTAAAAGGAAGAAACTGTTAATATGCTAACTCATTATGATAAAAACTAGGATGTGAGTTTATACATACATAATATTGTGTATATATGTACTATCGTAGACATCGCTCGCTATGCACTAGAAAGTGAATTGTTTAATGTAAATGTAGTTATTGAATTCCCTGCTATAAAGATATTGATAGTTTACAAGTTTAATGTGACATAAAGGACATCATTCACTATGTATAGGGACTTGGGCTTAATTGTATTAACAGTTGCATATACATTTTAAAATAGTTTAACGTACGAACATTACAACGTAATTGAATAATACCCTTTATTTTGCATAGTTTAGGTCATTTAGGTGTGCAAAATTATCAAACTTTTAATATGACAGTTCAAAGCAGAATTGTTAATATGGCGTGTCTTTGTGATTGACGTACAATACAAAATCCATATCATATTTTCCAAATAACTCAAATTCACAGTAATTAAAAGCAAAATTGTTATTAGTTTTGTCAATACAAGTATTCGATACTAAAAACTTGTAAAAACTATGTAAGCAGGTACTTTTATGTAGTACTTACATAAAAGCCCAAAATTAATGATGTCCTTTATTAAGCTACCTCTAATATCCTTTTTAATTTGGAATAAAGGTTTGTTGACCTCTCCTGCTGTCAGCCCGGTGTTAGGCAAATTGTTAAATAGAGCATCCTATTCTCATACATTATTAAAAGAGTTCATTGGAGGTAACAATTAAAAAAAAAACAAATTTATGTGGTCTCAATCAAATTATTACGCCTTTTTTCCTACAGGCATAGGGAGAGACAATGAAGTGCCACTTGCCACGATTCTGACACAACTTCCTTGCTCCACTCACAATTCTATATCACATCCACATTGTAGGATATAAAAATTTATTCAGAAAACTATTAGAACGGATAGTTGGAATAATAAAAGTTCTACCTAATACGATCATTCTCCAAAGTACCTGATAGTACATATGCATCGTGTGTACATGCAAGCAGTAGGAAGGCGTTGCGGTAATTTTTCACTCAACAAAACACAAATGGCTTAATGGTGCAGAAAATGCATCCGACTACACGTTGATGCTAATAAACTGCTTTGTTTATGTTCATGTAGCATCTATTTGTTTAATAGGGGCCACTTCCATTTACTTTATACCCTTTTTGGTTTGTTCCTGTCTGGGAGAATTTGTTGTAGATGGATTACTACAGCAACCGAAATATAAAATAATATTTTTATATTTATTTTGATTCCACGGAATAAAGGAAATAAAGCTAGGTTGCCTAGTGCCCATAACCATAGAGCTTGTATGAAGAGAATTGTGGATGTGAAGGAAGCAAGGGAGTTGTGTCAGGATCGTGGCAAGTAGCGCTCCGTTGTCTCTGCCTATCCCTGTGAGAAAAAGGCGTGACAATTTGATTGATTGATTGATTGATTTAAAATAATTTTATTGCAAGTAAATGTGAGCGAGTTTAAAATAAATGGTTCATTAGATTGTGTACGAGTATTTTTTCATTGTGACTCGACTTCTGACCTCGACTTGCTAACGACTTTAAAAACCTACTTAGTTTACGGTTGTCTCAGTCACCGTCACTATGCCGGCCAAAAATTTCGCATCTTAATTTTTAAATAAAATAAAACTAATAAAACATTTTTTTTGTAATTATTTGATTTGAGATTATAAAGAACTTTCGAGGCAACTAAATGTTTAAGACTAAAGTAACGTACGATAGTAAATTGGAAAGTTGTGAAATGATTAAGGATGTAATGGACAGCGGTCCAGTTTGGAATCCAAATTTAAAGTACCCACAAAAAGGATGGCATATTCGTTGTTCAGCACATTTAGCAAGGAGCTGAATCATGGTTTCCGCAGCTACCCGCGTATTTGCCGCTCCATTACTTTCCATCGACGACGCCAGATGAAAATACTTGAGCGTGAAGATAGCAATTGTTATTTAAGTTTTGTCATAGGTTTTTTCGGTTTCACTGCGAACAGATTATAGCGACATTTTTTGTTATGTTTTGTGGATAAGTGGATTGAAGAGTTTTATAATTTAAAGAGTGGTACCCATTCTGCCGATCCGGGGTAGTACCACCACTTACAAGTATACAGACCGTGAAGTGATTTGGTCACGTTTCGGGATCAGCTTGTAAGTTGCCGGTTCCATCTAGGCCGGCATAGTGGATGTGATTGTTACTCACAGTTATTGAATTGTATTAGCACTGACAATCATTCATGGACCACACTTTGGCTTAACATCAAGCGGGATGCTGTCATATGTCGAGTCACAATAAAAAAATTATGCGGCTTACTATCACGTTTATTTTGATTTTTCATTTTTTTTTTCATTCCGACGTTTCGAGAGCTTTGCAGTCGTCGTGGTGACGTAGAGATAAACGCGATAGTAAGCCGCATAAAATTTAAATTAAAAATTAATCAATGTTGTTTGCAAACAGATTTTGCATCCACTATGAGTCAGCCAAGTTGAAATAATATTTTTCTAAATATTTTTTGGTAATTTCCGATGCTACCTAACTCTGTTATAATTGCTATATAAATTATTAAATAGACTAATAAAAAAAAGTCGTGTATGTTACGTCCTAATTTGTTAAAATTAAACATAACTAGGTTCCTCTAATGCTGATTTATTTATAGTGATAGAGTTAGCTACCACAATTACATGTTAATTACAATTTATGATTAATTACTTAACTATGACAAGAAATACCTATCGGTAAATATATACGTCATAACGATCTTGTGACTGACGTACTTTGACCCCATAAACTGCATTTGAAAATTTTGATATATTATAAGAGTGGTGCTCAGTCTGTCGATCCGGGATAATACCACCACTTGCAAGTGTATTGACCGTGAAGTAAATCAGTCGCGTTTCGTATGAGCATGTAAAAGCTGCTCAGTTCATCTAGGTCAGAATAATGCATACGACTGCCACTAGCAGTTATTTAACTGTAGTAGCAGTCGCATCCATTCATGGACCGTACTTCAGTTTATAACATCAGGCTGTCATATGTCGAGACAAAATGAAAAAATAAATGTATATCCACCTATCACGACGTACACTAAAATCTTTTCTAGCACTTTACTCTGGGAATTGATCCAATCGAGATGCGAGATTCGATTTGAGAACAGCGAAATTGGTTTGTTCACACAAAGTTGAACTGCGCCCGTGTAGACGAGCGACGAACTTTATTGGAAATTATTTTACTTCACTTTATACACAACTTTGTCACTGTGCTTTTCTTTTAGTTTGGTCCATAGATAAAAATAAAAACTGAATGGCGGAAATTATTACCGTGTTCCTTCGTCCTTTTACTCCCGTGATACCAAAGTCGGAGTATGCATTCGTATTTTAGGATAATCGACACTCGAACTAAAATGAATCATCATCATCAGCCAGAAGAAGTCCACTGTTGAACATAGAGGCCTATGAACTTCCCCTTTAGAACTCCATTCTGAACGACAGTTGCATCCACCGGTTATTCGTGACTTTTATTATTCGCTCAGCCTGATCTTGCCCATTGCCCAATCCGAAACGAGGATATTCGAGCCAGAGTTACCGTCATAGCTCGTCGGATTTGTAAGCTGAAGTGGCAATGGGCTGGCCACCAATGGAGAACCGACAACCGATGGGGAAGAAAGGTTCTTGAGTGGAGACCACGAACCGGAAGACTAGGTGGACTGACGACATAATAAATTAATAATAATACTTGGTAAACACGGCAAATCCATCATGGAAATTCTCTTTGGAATTGTAACTTATGTCTGTCTATATTTTATGATTTCCGCAAGGCTGAATGAAAGGAGATTGGCAAAAGGTGTTTGGAGAGAGGTAATTATTTTTAAAACGTAGACATTGCAGTGTTTAACGGTTGTGTTCAACGAATGTGAAGGAAGCAAGATGCGTGTGTCGGATGCGTGTAAAATTTGATTGCCACGGTACGAAATTTGTAATTCATACTATTTTGTTCTGAGTCACAAAAATACCGTTCGATACGTTATCTCTTAATGGTCATAGAGAAAAATAATGTTATGACCAAATAAATGCTTTATGTCTCCATTGCGGTTAGGACGATCGGGTCAATCGTGAATCTAGAAAGTGTGGCGTAACCTAGCGGAAAAAATTAACGGGAAACCGGTGAAACAAAGCGGTGTTCTGCGAAATACGAGGACATGCTTGACGAACGCCAGCTTTGATGCGGTTTTAAACACTAACGAGCTGAAATGTGCAATTTCGATCCCGATTCGGTAAATGGCAATAAAATGAAAATGTTATTTTAGTTAGTTTTAGGTTTGTTTGTATGAATGTAGATAAATGTTGCAATTTTGCAATAAAATCAAATGATTTATTTTTTTTGAACTCGACTCATCTCACGAGCAATATGACTTGATACGGATACAAAAATGGATTCGTACTCGAAGTCGGTGCAAAAGGAATGCTAGAAAAACCCATGGCATCATCTTCTAAAGGATCTTGGCCTCCCAGATTCAATCGTAAGTGCGTTTTAAGACCAAATGTCGAAAGCGGTATTGGTGGGGTCTTACAATATTTATTTGGGTAGAGGGAAAACTAGGGAAATGTCGTGAAGGCTTTCCGGTCACAAGTCCGAAACGCTGCCTCCACTATCCCGTTTGCCATGCTGTGGACCCGGCACCCGCACGAAGACTCAATGGGAGCTAAGCAAATTGTCTCATCGTAAGCATAAGTGGTGATGGTAAAAAAAAAGATTCAGTATACGGTTACACCAGACGCCGTAAATAAATAGTGTTAATAGATTTGTTAAAAACAAAATATAACTTTTATTTCGTAAAAATCTTTTTTCACTTCCCTATTATGTGTTTTGGTATGTAAAATTGAGTTTTTGATATAGCCGTTATACTATGATAGATTGATTTTATGTGTTTACTTATTCTTTGTTTATATGCGATTGGATTCAAAACGGCGAATGTTTTGCAGATCTCCATGAGCCTACCTTCTGCCCCACATCATGATAATGACTATGCCAGCCCGACAACATTTTTCCTATAACCAACATGCGATATTTAAATTATTGTATGTCTTTTGGAATAGTCTAGACTTACACAAATAAGCCATAAAATTATTCAATAAAGCTAGTAGGTTATATAACCTTTTTCGTGAAGGTTACTGAACTTTAAGTTTTTATGACGTCAGTGTTATTAAAGTTTTCAGTCTTTACAGTTTTTGTTTCATACTTGTAGTTGAATTTTTAATTTATTTTGGTAACTTCGTTTCTAATTCTATTAAAGGTGATTAATTATTTAATAATCCTCGTTATATATCTTTTAAAAGCTTTAATATAACCATAGAGCTTGTATGAAGAGAATTGTGAATGTGAAGGAAGCGAGGGAGTTGTGTTAGGGCCTATCCCTGTGGGAGGAAGGCGTGGCAATTTGATTGGTTGATTTTATTGAACTTGCAATGTGTGTATATGTTCGGTGCAAAT
This sequence comes from Tinea trinotella, assembly GCA_905220615.1. Taxonomy (NCBI): domain Eukaryota; kingdom Metazoa; phylum Arthropoda; class Insecta; order Lepidoptera; family Tineidae; genus Tinea; species Tinea trinotella. The sequence goes on from HG992326.1 coordinate 1,764,213, forward strand.
CTTGCAATTTTGAAGAAGTTATACTTAACGATTGAGATAAGACTTTAGATACACGATTAGTTTGGATGACTTGCATGATAAGATAGGTGATGCCATTCTAAATTCAATATGGCGGTCGGTCCAAGATAGCGAACTAGTTATTACTTGTTAAGTTATGCGATCAACTCATTATAAAATCCGCTGTAATAAATAAATTCTTTTTATTATTGTGGACAGAAAGGTTATTCTATCGACCGAATCGACAGTTGGAGTAAACACTTTAGTTAGCGCCTCATTTCTTTGTCGAACAATCGACAAGTGGAATGCTTTACCAGCCCACCTATTCTATAACCTTTAATCGAAGCGCGTCCAAACGCATTTTTAACCGTGTCATCTGAGACAACCATAAAGTCAGTTTATTCAATCTTCGGCGCTCTTAAGGGGACAAGGGGAGGTCCCCTTACCATCAGGGGGCCGACCACGTAACTTCAATGGAAATGAAAATGTAATTCGTTCCCATTTGTCAAAAAGTTACCTGGTCAATAACAACTTTTATTCATTTGGACAGTGCGTTTTAATGAGCTTGAACTTTGAATAAACATTAACATCGATTCTCAATCGCAATGCAGTCGCAAATTTAATTTTGAAGCTCAACTATTCAACCAATTCTCATTGTCATTGAGTTAAGCGGGCGGCCCGCAGTTCCGATGTTGTGCCACAAGAAAAAAATCAATTAAATCAAAAAATCACACTGTCACGCCTTTTCCCCACAAGGGTAGGCAGATACAATGAAGCGCCACTTGCCACGATCCTGACACATTCACATTCTCAATTATCTTCATACAAGCTCTATGGCTGTGGGCACTAGGCAACATAACCTTAAAAAAAATACACAGTAACAATTTTTGTTTGTATTTACCAGAATATCCTTTCGGAATTTCCCGACTTTTCTCTCACTAAGGGAGGGCTAATTGTGTGATGGATATGGCCCATCTCATTTTCATCCGTTTTTTGCTGTGTTTTTTTTTAAGATTTTTCGATGCCTCCGAGGGACTAATAAAAGGAGATAACAGTTTATTGGTTGATCGCAGGGAAAAGTGTTTATTGTGTTACCTCCTTTTAGTTTATTGTTAAGGGTGTTTCTTTTTCTTTTTATAATGATCAACTGCAGACTGCGTTACTGGTTTGTATGAAACTGTATGAGATTGATTCCGTGCAAGGCGACACTGCAGTCTGCGGCCGCGCCATACAAACCAGTACTGCAGTCTGCGGTCGCTATCGGAATCACACCTTTAGAATACCTATTATTTAGGAATCAAGTTATTGTTTTTTTTTGTTGTTATTAGTATTTAATTGCTCAATTAATCAATCAAATTGTTACGTCTCTTTCCCATGGGGATAGGCAGAGACAAGGAGCGCCACGTGCCACGATCCTGACACAAATCCCTCGCCACCTTCACATCCACAATTCTCTTCATACAAGTTTTAAGGTTATGGCAACCTATCTTTCTTGAGGATGTCTCCGATTTGATTGCTTGTACCTTAATATTGAATAGTTGTTTAAATTACTTGGAAGTTAGACATTGCAGGCAACAATCCATCTTGGGGTTACGGATTAATGGGTAATGCCGATTAATAAAGGCTTACCGCATCCCTTTAACTTCATACAGGTACTGACTGATAGACACGAAGCTCTGCAAAGCCTAAACTCGCCGATAACTTACCGCCGTTGTATCATATTCATTACAGCTTTGATGTATAAATGAATAATAAATTCGGAATGATACATTCTGATTGAATGACGAGCTGTAATTTAATATCGCCCACGTTCTGAAACTGAAATAATCGACCTTGACATTTACGTGTTACCCTTTTTCAAGTCCTATGATGATACTAATAAATAAAAAGCACGTGAAGACCTCGATTCTCTTAATATATTTTGTGGCGACGAAAAAGCAGTGAAATTGAGTCGCGGTCGCATGTGACCAATCAACGTAGTTTACTTACTGATTTGTTATTCGCTGATTGGTTAAGAAGATGTCAAATATGCGATGCAATATCACGGCTTTTTCGACTTGCAACGTCAAATGTTATTTATTAAGAATATCGAGGCCCTGAACCTATTTTAATTTGAAAAGTTAAGTTAATAAGATTTTAATTTAGTCGCAACTTCTGACCTTGAATTGCCTGATGGTAAGCAAGGGAAGGTCAAAGAGCCCCGACGAAAAAAAAGATCCCATTTATGGTTGCCTGCCAGCCAGAAGCGATTTTTGGCGCTTCTCTTTAAAGACTCAAAGTTATAATAAGAGCTGGTAAACTATACTAACTAGGTATGGACTCATAAACAAGCTCAGCCACCCAGCTAGCTATAGAAAAAGCTGATTGTAGAGAATACGGAATCGAATCAGAAACGAGGAGATTCGTAGAAGAACTAAAGTGAGTGACAGCTCAACGGATTTCACTATTCAATAAATCAAATTAAATTCTCACAGGGTTAGGCCAAAGCACAATTATCTAGTTTCCGTTACATCATAATTCTCTTTATGCAAGCTGGTTATTGGTCTGTTAACTGTCACTTTAGTAATGTCCCTTATTTGATCGAAAAACAATTTTCTTGGTTGTCCCCGTTCAATGTTTCTCAACTCGCCACTATTTACTTAAAAAGGTAGGCAGTGAGTCATTTGCCCGTCCAGGGTAGTGTACAGATCGTGTACAGTCACGTTTTCTGATCACTTTTAAAGTAGCCGGTTCCATCTAGATTCTAGGACGTTATAATGAATACGACTGCTTTATTGTACTTTGGTTGACCTGTTTCTAAGATACTAGCTAGCACTTTAGTAGCTTAGTATAAAAATGTATAATAAAAAATATATCAACGCAACCCTAATTTCAAATTAATTAAATTATTAAAATTTATTCATATAGCAATACTTTCTATCATCGGCAACTCGTCAGTTAATACAAATCCTGTACATTGCATACATAATTAATTAATTTGAAAGACTATAAAAACGAACGTGTTTGAAGAATCCACACAGTAATTTATAACTTTTCGTCTATTCAAAAAAAAAATGTCTATAATACTAACTCATTATCTTGTACAAATTAAAGAATTGCAACCGTAACCGTAAATTTTGGCGACCGTGGTGTAGTGGTCACGCAAACTTAGAGCACGGGTTTGAAACCACTTGCCAGTACCATTGTATATTTGATTTGTTATTTGGTTTATTATTATTATTTGGTTTATTGTTTATTATTATTGGTTTATTATTTATTTGGTTCTATGATACAAGCACTTCAGATTAATATAGAAATGTAAATTTTAATAATAGTATTCTTCTTTCTTCGGCGCTTTTAGACTTGCCCTTGCTTATCTTTAGGCAAGTCGAGGAGCGTGCTATCGTGTTATCGCAACCTATCCTTAATTATTGTATTATAGAAACAGGACGACCAAAGGACAGTATTATATCAAAGGCACAATAGGTACCGGCAAGTACAGACCTTGAGCTGATTTAGTGGCGTTTCGGAATCAGCATGTAAGTTGCCGGTTAACAGTCACCTCCATTTATTTACCACATTAGGCTTATTCGTGTGCTCAGTTTGCTTGAGACGTTTCACAGCGGACGTTTTTGAGGCAGTAAAGTTTATTTAAAAGTTAAAAGTAATGATGAAATGCAATGCTGCTAATGTGAAACTAATTTAAAATGTGTATCGAGTTTAAAATTTCACTGAGAAACTAGAGTAATTGAAAAGCTCTCATTTTCGAAACCGAGCAAAAGTGGGTCTGTGTTTTATTTGTGCAGTGAAAAAGAAAAATAAGCACCTGAACGTAATATTATCGCAGAGCTGCTTTTCTATTTTGATTATTTCATGTACATTCCACAAACGAATTGTTCCAATTTTAATGCAATAGTAAATATATTTTTTTACATTTTTATACCAAGTTACTGAAGCGATTGTATCATAGAAACAGGACAACCAAAGTACATATATTAAAGATAAATTGGTACGGGTGGTTTCGAACTCGTGCTGTCGGTTTGTGTAACCATTGCACTGCCACTACTTCACGGTCGCCTTTTAAATAATAAAAAAATAAAGGAAGGAAAATAAATTTCAAAAGGAAATTATAAATCTGATGCGTTAAATAGAACGTTTTAATATGTAATAATCATCATCCACTGCTGAACATAGGCTTCCCCCTTAGAACGCCATTCCGAACGACAAGATGCCTGTTGTATCCACTGGTTATTCGTAATAATAACATCTACAAATTATACATTGTATTTTGCACGATATTTCTTAATACGACGTTCTCACGAGGCGAATTTCAATATTTATCGTTCAACAAAAAAATGAAAGCGAATACTGTAGCATTCTCACATGTCATTACACTATCATTCCATTTTACATCATATTAGCATTTTTCTCGTGGATGCGAACGCCACAATCTACTTTTTTTTACCAACAAACTAAAAACTGCAGACAAAGGAATAAAATTCATACTCAATCGCGCTGATTGACTGACTAATGGACTGATTATTCTGTGCGAGTTGAACGAACAAGTTAAGGCGAGTCGATTCGACTATTAATTGAATCAATAAAAATTAAAAGGTCTCTAACTTTCATGGTTTGAAACTGTTCAGACGGTTCAAATCGCGAATGATCTCGCAGTTGATCAACTAAATTCTCCTCGTGTGAACGCAGTGTAAAAGTAATAATATAAATTACTTCCCCTTGGTGCATAAGTTTGAATAAACGGATGTTTTACTCGACTGAAGGCTCTAGTTATATATTTTCACTCAAAATTATATGTTATTTCTTTAATAATAAAATCCACAACTGTCACCCTAATTTCTCCAGTCAACCGTACACGCATGGTTAATATTTAATAAGTCATCGTTACCATAATTTTGAGTGCGGCGCGACATTGTCTAATATAGCAAAGTACTTTTGAATATACGTCATAAATTACCTCAAATGTAACATCGTTTTCTCATCATATATTTACGTGGAAAGGTTGAAAAGTTTTGATTAACTTCAAATTCGTAATTCTATTTACGAACTAATTTCAGCGTACTAATTTAAAATAAATTATTTACATTGTATTTTTTTTATTTACATCATCCTTTGGGATAAGTTGCATAAATTTAACTATAAGGGCTAGGCTAGATAAATGTCAAACTTACCTAAAACAAATACATATATATATATAGTTTCCTTTCGACTGCTTTTAAATGTTCTATTAATTATAAAGGACATCATTCATTTTGGGCTTCGATGTATTCCTTTTGTAATGTCCGATGATGAAAAAATATATGAATAGTAGTTTCGATACTTGTATTGATAAAACTAAAAACAATTTTGCTTTTAATTGATAAGCAATCGGTTTATTTGGAAAATGATATATGGATTTCGTATCATCTGTCAATCAACGCCACATTTGTTCTGCTTTGAACTGTCATAATTATAGTTCGATAATTTTGCACACCTAAACTATGCAAAATAAAGAATATTTTCCAATTACATTGTAATCTTCGTACATCAAACTAATTTAAAATGTAAATGCAACAATTAAGCCCAACTCCCCATACAAAATTAATGATTTCCTTTTGTTTACAAACTAATTTTAGAGGATTTTATGGATTACCTTGATTTATTTATTTATCCTACAGGATAAGATGAACAAGTTGTATAAATTGACCTTCCTATAAGGACATAAATGTCAAGCTCACTTCAAACTAACTTTCAGATAAAAAAGGTTTTCGCGATCTTTTATTTTTTGTCCTCTAAATCCAAATGTGTTTGTTACACAGAGCCTAACCAAAAAATAATGAATATCTAACCAATTTGAAAATCTTCTCATTTCAATGTACCCTTAAAACAATGTAAATGTCATTAGTTCGCCAGCCGTTGTCCGAACTGTTTACTATTCATGACACGACCTACTTGCCTCCGATTACTCCGGACTGAGAAGTGCTCTCAGATTAAGCTTTTAGAAGGGGATTTAGTGGAAACACATGTGGGGGTTGTTAGACAATCTTGTCTTGTACGTCTTCAAAATTTAATTAGGGTACACAACATCTGGACACTAGCCAATTTAGATTAAATCATTCGTGTTCAAAATTAGGCCTAATTCGATTCCCGTGTGTATTTCTAATTAATCCATTAACTAAATGGCAATGGCCACTATAAAAGCCGCACATTTAAAGTTTAAGAATATCTTGAATTGTATCGTAGTTTTTAAAAAGACACTGTTGCCTTGAAATGGCACCAGTGTTTTAGCTAACGTTTTTATACAGTTTTGTATTAAGATACTCGTACTGAAGTGCTTGTATCATAGAAACAGGACGACCAGGGTACTGGTTTCCAGTACTTCTCGGTTTTTATGAATTTTAGGCTAAATCTCTTACTTTTTGACGTAGGAGTAGTGTTTATTTAGTACAACTGCGTGGTTACACAAGTTATTTACGTGTTCACCGCGCCAAGTAAATGCGGACATCAAGCTAAACTAGGCGTGACATTCCAAGATATTTAACCCCGCTCGCGCACGTCGTAATTTAGTGACCGCCGCTGGGCAAATGACTTACTGAGCGGTGTTTCCCCCCCTTCTGCATCGCTTCGCTGCGTTATTAAGAATCTATACGGTCCGGCGGGTACTTGTGAAAAAATATGATTTTTTTCTAAATGAAAACCAATATGTTACGCTTTTTTAACGGTAGTTGCTATGTTACTACTCAGTTTTTTTTATAAATAAAAACACCAAAAGTTCGTTACGCAACGTTTATAAAGTGACGTCTAATGGGGATTTGTTCTCTTGTTAACATAGCCGGCTGAGAGATATATAGGTCATTTAGTCAAAATTGAGGTTTTCGCTCATTTTTCGAAGGTGCCCCGGAGGCCTCGTAAAGAAAAATCCTCTTTTCGGCCAAGATTAATGGCCAAAGTGGAATAGGCTATTTATGTGGCCTCACGAATTAATTTCATCATTTACTCTTCGTAAATTGTTTCAAAATTTCTCTGTTTTGGCTTCTTAGCTTCTTTTTATAAATGGTTGTTTTGTTTTCTTTGTGCTTGAGCACATAAAATATTTCTTAAATGACGTGGTATATTGATAAAAAAGTGAATGTATAGATTGCGGTTAAATTCGCTCATTCAGTATAAACATTCTTTTTATAACTCTTAAAATATTAACAAGAAGCAATATAATAAACGGTTCCAATAGAATAAACGGTTTTCGGTTATGAACATAGGGGACTTGAGGGCCATTAACTTTAAAAAAGTAGTATTATTTAAAGTAAGCTTACTTTTTTTACGGAAAAGTAATAAGAAATTATAATAATTATAATAATATTGCTTTAAGAGATGGCGGTCGCCCCCTGGAAGACCAAGCACAATTTGGCAGAGAAAGCTTCAAATTCAAAATCTATTGTTATGGGAAATTGAAATACTATATCCCTTTCTGACCGCGCGGCCAAACTACCGAATTCACGCGAACAAACAATAGTACCTACTTTAAAAAATCTTAAGATATCAAATCTGGGATGCATTTCCCATATTCCGGTCGCCATCTTGGAAATTTTAATCCCATCAATTGTACGATATCGAGACTCCCAAGACTCTAAAGATTCTAAGGATGGCCTGCATAGTGACAGCGACTGAGGCAACCGCAAACTGAATTAGTTTTAAAGTCGTCGGCGCTCTTGAACTTCCCCTTGATTATGATAACAGGCAAGTTGAGTTTAATTGAAAAATCGCAAAGCTTTTATAAAAAATCATTTTTTTATTAAAGGCCAAGCTCTATATTATTAGTTTAGTGTCAATCTAGTTTATTAGGCACTAAATTAATTTTGACCTAAAAACCTGACCTACATTTACCTTATGAATAAATGAATTTTAAATATGGGCCAGGTACTAACAGTTGACAGTTTGAAACACTTGACAGTGTCATGGAAATAAAAACGATAATAAACGGTCCACGAATGGAGGCGACCGCCGTTACAGTGACCGCCCGGCATAGTGACGGCGACTGAGGCAGCCGTGAACAAACTTGGATTTTCAGTCGTCGTCACTCTTGGACCTCCTCTTGCTTATCATTAGGCGGGACAAGGTCAGATGTCGTGTCACAATAAAAAAAAGTAGCAGACGCGTCGACCTTGTTGGAACCGGCAACTTTCAACAAGTCTAAAACGCGATTAAGTGCCATCACTAGATCACCACTCTTAGTTACTAGATTCAATTTGGTACCCCATACAGAACTAACTTTGTATATTTGAAATCTTAGCTATGGCCGGCATAGTGACGGCGACTGAGGCAGCCGTGAACTGAGAGGGTATTTTCTCTCTTGGAGCAGCCAAGTTAAGGTCAGATGTAGCGACACAATAAAAAACAATAAGAGTGGTTATTATGCAGACAGTTGGGTGACATTTGCCCAGTCTGCCGCACAGGTGCTAACATCACTTTAAAGTGTACAGACCGTAAAGCGACTTAGTCGCGTTCCGGGATTAGCAGGCCGGCTACTTGCAATTGTTTACCGTAGTAGCAATCGCCTCAATTTACGGACCACACTTCAGCCCAACATTAAGCGGAATGCTCTTATGTCAAGCCAATTTAAAAAAACCCTTCGTCAAAATGTTGCTATTTATTTAAGTAAGGTAAGAATTCATGTTTAGTTACCTCCCTGTCGTTTATGGTGGTATTTGCTGACGTCATTTTTAGTATTATAGTTCGTGTATACTTTTTAATTCTAAAATGAGCGTTGCAGCTGTTTGCTGACGCAGTTCATATCGATTGCCACGTGTGGCAAGGTCGTGACCTTCACCGACCCGCAAAGCAGGCATTGCGGGTGCCAAATAATCCTTCTCCAAAAGCTTATACACTTTCATTTAGGTTTTAATGGCTGGGGTGAATAGTTTTAGACTTGATTGGAATTGGCGGGGCTTGGCTCTTATTATGGGAAATAGACGGTTTAAATGGATACGAAATGATAAATATTTCAAGAAGTTTTATTTTATTAAGGCGACCATGGTGTAGTGGCAGTACATTGGTTACGCAAACCGAAGAGCACGAGTTCGAGACCCCCCATGTATCTTTAATATATGTACTTTGGTTGTCTTGTTTCTATGATACAAGCACTTTAGTAGCTTAGTATAGAAATGTAATAAAAAATAAATCAAATAAATAGGTTGTAAATAATAATTGTAGAAAATACTGTGTGTATAATTTATAAATGTACTTATAAATTTATAAGTATACGGACGGCCTCGGCCTTGTCAAGGTCTAGCCTGATGTTTAGCTAGAGCCGCAGTCCGTGGCTGAAATACGATTTGCGCCACAGAGGTTGAGCTGGTAGCATTCGTGCCTAGTCAGATGCCCCTTCAGACTGCCCTTCAAGGATCTGGGACTCTGAATATTGGATTCAGGAAGATGGGATTCGGGATATATTAAATAATTTTTTTTATTATTTTAAATGAATTAGTTTCCGATCAATTATAACTATTTGTATTTTATATTTGAATTGTGAGGACATCTGATTTCGTCTTGCCTGATAGAAAACAAGGGAACTGAAAAAAAAAACTTAGTTTACGTTTGCAGTCGTTGTCACTATTTCGGCCAAAGGCGCTTCTTCACGCTTGAATGAATGATTCTAGGTTATATGATAAGGAGAACACATGGGCTGGTAAAGCATTCCACTTGTCGATTGCTCCAGTGACCATTAGACAATGTCATTTATATCTATGTCAGTACGATTCATTTTTCATCTGCTAAATTGCTGTCAAGAGCTTAAAACTAATTGTTCATAGCTTCGCTGTGTTATATTTTGTTCCCAGTTAAGGTTGGTTTATACTAAATAGATCTACAATAGATCTTATTGTAAAATTATAGATAGTCGTAAAATTTGCAACCGTAGAGCTTGTATGCAAAAAAGAATTGTGAATGTGAGGGAAGCGAGGGAGTTGTGTCAGGATCGTGGCTCCATTGTCTCTGCTTTAGGAGTGCTTCGCAGACAGTTGGTGATCATTTGCTAAGTCTGCGGATTCGGGATATCACCACTTTTAAGTATACAGACCGTGAAGTGACTTTTTCGCGTTTCGCCAGCTTGAAAGTTGCCGGTTTCACCTAGGCCGGCACTTTTTTTTATTGTAACGTGACTTGCAAGGAAAGGTCCGTGAAGGTCCGTCCGTATACAGACCGTGAAGTGATTTGGTCGCGTTTCAGGATCAGGTTTTAAGTTGCTGGTTTCAACCAAGCCGGCATAGTGGATGTGATCGCTGTTTACAGTTATTGAATTATAGTAGCAGTGACATCCATTCATGGACCACACTCCAGCTTAACATCAAGCGGGGTGCTTTCATATGTCGAGTCACAATAAAAAATAAACTTATACCAGCGGCACAATATGATAGCCGTTTTGTCGTTTTACCTGTTCATGAAGTTTCGTATAAATTAAAACTATAGTTCCTTCAAACTTTATTGACATGAAATGGAAACCAGCAACTTAAAAGCTGATCCCGAAACGCGACCAAATCACTTCACGGTTTGTATACTTGTAAGTGGGTACCAGTACCTACCACTCTTTGAAAGATACCACAGTGTGAGGTATACTTGAAAAGTGAAAATAATGTAAACACAGCCTAACACTTCATAGCAATAATCCGTCTTCTCTAGCTGGTTGACAGCAAATTGTGCCGACACCCTAGAAAGCGAGATGACAGTGTCGAGTTGATTGAAAACCTGCGCAACCACAATACAACCTCCAAGGACGATACTCTTCAACAAATTGATATTTCTCCAAATAGCCTAAATTCTTTTCTCATATCATATTTATTCAATTTACTTAAACCCTCTGATTTATTTAATTCCAAGACAAGCACGAAGTTTCTTAAATACATATTGGATTCATTTTTGGTGCTAAAAGGATGGTTTGGGCACATGGAAAGTATGAGTGAAAGTAGATTAACGAAAGGAATTTATAAATCTCATGTGAATGGATGCGTCAAACAAGGCAGGCCCAAGAGGGTGTTTTCCGACCAAATCGGAAACATCCTTAAGAAAACTGGGTTGCCTAGTGCCCATAACGACAGAGCCAGTATGAAGAGAATTGTGGATGTGAAGGAAGCAAGGGAATCGTGTAAGGTAAGTGGTGCTCAATTGTGTCTGCCTATCCATTATAGGCAATAATTAGATAATTACAATTACTATTTGATTCAAGACTTATTTCGTCCAAACCTATTTCGTCAAATACGTATAAAAACGAGATATCACTGCAGACAAAAGTTTTCCTATAGTAAACAACGGAGCATCCAAAAACGTCTATTCCTCACAAAACCGGTCAACTTAGATAAACGATTGATTGATATTTATGCGTCTGAAATTCACAGTGTGGCTCACAAGGTGTTAAATAAATAAAAACATGAATTAAACAAATTTTATGCGGCTTACTATCGCGTTTATTCATTAATCAATTTTCGCGCAACATCTAAGAAAATAAAAGCATGTTATTATTTGTGCGAAGGTAATTTTAAGTTTGCTTTTATGTCTCTTTGTATTATAGGGATTCTTCTAAACTCCCAAAACGTGTTAATATTGCCCGCGCCCGTATCTCTACCATTCATATAGGTATACTGTAGCCCAGTTTTGAAATTGGGTCACAACCTCTACCCGGCTCTGCGCCCGATAAGTTTGTTGATTTGTCCGTTGATTAGTTTACTTTTTATACGATTTTGTGTACATGCTTGTTATTGAAATTGAATTAGTTACCTTTCTTGTAATATTAAAAAAATATTTTATTAAATTAAAAGTTTTCTTCTTTTTGTTCTTTTTATTCTTAAGTTCTTTTTCTTCTTATATTGCTAAAAACTCAACATCTTAGGTCTTAGGTAGATATTTATGTATTATTGCATTTGTATAGTCGTATTTATTTATTTATGTAGGTATATATATTTTTAAGTGTGTTTATATTTGTATATATTCATATGTGTGTATGTGTTTATCTATTTTTCTCTCTTCTCTAAATGACCTTCCTTTTGCTCACATTTTGGACTTGCTTCTATTGTTCCAAAGATTGGCTGGACTAGCTGGCTAACTAGCATTAAATCCGCCTGCGTACAGAATCCGTACAGAAAATTATAAATAATAATACATTATATTGCCTGTAAAAAAATAATTATGGATGAATGGATATATAGGTATGTTTATAAAATGTTCTAATAAGTGATTAAGAAACAACGGCCAACAGGCTTCTGGGGCAACCGTGAACTGAGTATTTTTGATCGTCGGCACTCTTGGACTCCCCTTGGTCACCATCAGGCAGAGAAAGGTCGAAATCAAGTCGCCACAAAGAAAAAACAATACATAATTTTGAAAAACTACGAACCACTGCGTGTTTTCTTTTATCCTTTAGAAATGGAGGGACAAATAATTAAATCACTAATACAACATGATTCTTAGGATTCTTTAAGCGGCGCAGGCCATGACTGCTTGAAACTTGTGCTGCTTTCGGCATAGTTATGGCGACTGTATCATGTACCACTGTTGAGCTTACATAAAGCCGCGCTGCGTTAAAAGAAACATACTATATCATTAATAAGAATAAATTCTAACAAATTAATTTAAGATGTCGGTATAAACCCTTTTCTTCTAAATACGGATTAATCCACCGATTTGTTGACCAACAAATCGATTGAACTATGCGGCACTAGTCGGTACAATGTTGTCTTGTTGACTTGTAGATTGAAGAGTTGCAGGCACGATTACTATATGTGTTACGTCTTTGAGCTACTGTATGCTTTCTTCGTTCATAGCTCGTAAAAGAAATGGCTGTTTTTAATTATAGGTTATACCTTGCTGTTATACCTAATTCCCCTTAAAACAGAAATATCAATAACCTAACTCGTATCAATTTCGAAAAGGATCCTATAACCCGTATTACAATAACACAAAGATCAATAATATATCTTAGTAATTACAAATGTACCAAACAAAAGCTAAAATAAATACAAAAACAATCTGTGTTTTTGTTCGGAACATAAAGTTTCCGGGAGCACGGATACGGCACTAATACGTAATTTCCTACTTCTACGTGAAACTTACGCCGGCCATGTTGAGCGCCACTACGAGCCGCTCGCTCAAACAACACTAATTTGTAAAAAGTATCGTATAAGTAAAAGAAAAATCGGTTGCACACCACTCTTTAACTTCACATTTTACATTTACACATACTACTTTTGTTATTTCTAACGATAAAAACATATTTAAATGGTAGTTTCGATATAAAACTATTAACAACCCAATTCACGATTTCGTAATAGTACTTAAACGTAATAGAATAAGTATAAAGTAAAACTAAATTCGTAAATTGAAACTTTTATGGTACAACCGTCTGTAAGTATGTTATGTACGAGAATTATGCAGCACCATTTTGTTTGCCGGTATAGCGACTGAGGCAGTCGTGAACTAACACGATCGAGGTCAGATATGACGTCACAATAAAATAAAAAAAATGAGCGCAGAAGTCAGGTGTCCGAATGGAGTGTAGTCCATGAATGGATGTCACTGCTACTACAATTCAATAACTGTGAGTAGCAGTCACATCCACTATGCCGGCATAGTTGGTTTGATTAATAGTTTGTTAATTGACAGTATAGATGTGTAGTAATGTTAGTAAACTTAGAAACACCGGCCCTGTTGCCGTCCGTGTTGGGCGCCCACAAACTCAACTCCATTGAGTTTGCCATTCAAGTTTATACATCTTATAATTACGAATAAAATCATTTACAATGTACGTACAGTGTTATATTGTATTCTATTCGATGTTGACTTAAATTCGCAATTGATACATAATTATAGAAGTTGCGGCTGTCTTATTCGCGGTCTCTATGCCGGCCAGATGAAATTAGGATAGCGTTCCTTAGATTATATATATAATTCGATAATATTAGATATTTATCTGTGCTTCGGAATGGAGTGCATGAGACGTGGTAAGCATCCACGTCCAAGGGAATTATTAAGTTCTAGGTAATGTTTTCCAATAAAAAAAGGTAACATGTTTTATAAGAATAATAATAGTGATAAATACCATTTATTTCTCAATTATTACATAAATATTTTACAGTATTATTTTTTATGTAAATAAATGTCAAAATATTTTAATTAAATTTTAACGTCACAGTGTTTTAAATTAGGCACCCCTCCTCGAGTAAAGGCCTGCTCCCTTTTGTTTCAGTTTCCTCTGTCCTACAGAAAGAAGGGAGGGTAGGACTCCTACGCTTCTTTAGTCCAATTGTATCCCGCTTTTTTATGTCATTGTACCATTTTATCCCGTCTGGTCCCTTCCGTTGAGTCACTTTCCTTGTCCATCTCTCATTTTGCATGCGTGCTCATGGCCAGCTCATAAAAAAAGTATTGAGCTCATAAAAAAGTAAGTGAGATTAGCTATTTCTGGTGTAGTATCAAATTATATTAATATTAATTATTAATTAATATTAATATAATTATATTAATTAGCGCCTTTTCTTTTAAGGATAGGAGAAAAATTAATAATTGTGCATGTTCTCGCGTTTGTAGACAAATAACACCACATATTCCTAAATTAGAAAGGATAGATGAAAGCAGATTGACTAAAGAGTAAAACGGTATAGACCCAGAATAATGTTTCTTGATCAAATCGGGGACATCCTTAAAAGTGCACGGGTTCGCAGTTTCCATAAGCATAGAGCTGGTATATGAGCATTGAACTAATATTACTAGCGTGCTACCGCTTACCTGAATAAGTTTCTGCGGCAGTAGAGCATCGCTCTCAGAAACCTACTCACATCCACTATACCGGCCGTCCTAGTTGATCCCGAAACGCGACTAAGAAGTCACTTCACGGTCTGTATACTTGTAAGTGGTGGTACTGTCCCGGATCGGCAGAGCGGGCACCACTGTCTACCACAAACTCTGTAGGATTTATATATAAAAAAGTATAATTTTAAATAAGTTCTTTAGAATTGGAACGAAGCGAGCTGAAGTAATTACCTACGTTGATCAATATTGCGAGTAAAGAAGAATTGAGATTCGCTCGCTGAGTACTCAAAGTTATTGGAAAACTAGACTATTTTAATCACTCGGTTTTCTTGCGAAATTAATATCTTTTGTGCTGTATGTATAGGATTGTTCATCTATAGTTTCTTGAACTATTTAATTCTAGTTTGTGAAAATTTATTTGACTGATTTTTTAAAAATCTATTGTTTTAGTTTGGTCTAAAATCTATGTTTTTAGTTTAGTAAAAAGTAATTTGTTAAAAAGTGTTGATTTTAATTTCATTTTGTTTCAGGTAATTAATTTACAACTTATTTACAATTTAAGAAATAATAGCGGATGCAGAAAAAAATCAGGTGATATACAAATAGTAATATAATAAAAAAATCAATCAATCAATCAAATTGTCACGCCATTGCCTTTTGATACATAATTCCATTCAATCTAATTATATTAAACATTCAAATAAATGCTATGAAACAAATATGCTTTTACCGTGAGTCGAACCCGGGACTTAGCAGACTGACTTAGTAGACTGACGTGATGCATTAACTAATGCATCACGATGGTCTCAAAAAAATAAGTTCAATTGCTAAACTAGGTAATTAATTATTAAATGTGAAAGTTGTGTAATAAAATTGTAATGCCATTTTGGTGTGCGAACACGTGAGGGGTAAATCAATCGACCCCGCTCGCGTCATTGTGTCACGCTCCCGGCTACGTGATGTGAAAACCTACCACGGTGCCTGTACTACCACTTACAATTTGACCTACATATTTACAGCCGGTTGATAATTTACGAATTTGTAAAAAGTATCGTATAAGTAAAAGAAAAATGGGTTGCACCACTCTTTAACTTCACATTTTACATTTACGTTTAACGGATATTTTATACAGAGCTAAAGGACATCATTCATTTTGAGTTTCTATGTACTGCTTTTGTTATTTCTACGGATAAAAACATATATAAATGGTAGTTTCGATATAAAATTCATAACAACCCAATTCACGATTTCGTAATAGTAAACGTAATAAATAAAGTAAAACTAAATTCGTAAATTGAAACATTTTTGGTACAACCGGCTGTTAATGTTAATAAATATAATATACATTTTAAGGCAGGGATCTTCGACGATATCCTTTTTTGAAGTACTTTTTTTAATTATACATTTCTATACTAATCAAAACAGGACAACCAAAGTACAATATAAAAGATACATTGGTACCGGCAAGTGGTTTACGTGTAGCTTACATGTAGCCATTGCGGTTTCTATCTCTTACGGGTCTAATTCTCTACATCATATAAGTATCTAAGTAGTAGTATCTCAAAGAGCAAAAAAAACTAGTAATGTGAAGGAAAAGTGAAAAAACGTGTTAGTCTGTAACCCCCTCGGGTGAATTGTGTCAGTTTCATAAACTTGCAGTTTTACCTCTTGGCAAAATTTGTGTGGAGGCCTTTCTGAGAACAATTACGTAAAAAGGCCTTTTCGATTTGAAGGCTGTTTTAGTTAAGTTTAGGTATGATGACTAGAGACTTGAGCTTGTGCTAAAAAGTTATGTCGGGATCGTGGAAAGTGGCTTGTTGGAATTAGTTTTTATTGTGACTTGACATATGACAGCAACTCGGCCTGATGTCAAGCTGGAGTGTGGTCCATGAATAAA
Organism: Tinea trinotella; assembly: GCA_905220615.1. Lineage (NCBI taxonomy): Eukaryota > Metazoa > Arthropoda > Insecta > Lepidoptera > Tineidae > Tinea > Tinea trinotella. Next base: position 1,780,873 of record HG992326.1, read on the forward strand.
GATAATAACGGCTACTTACGTTTAAATGACTGTAAGTAGCGGTCACTTACACTATGCCGGGCTAGTTGGAACCAGCAAATTACAAGCTTATCCCGAAACGGGACTATGTCACTTTACGTTCTGTATACTTGTAAGTGGTGGATTGTCACGTCATTTTCCCACAGGGAGTGCCAGTGGGCAGAGACAATGGTACGCCACTTGCCACGACATAACTTCCTCGCTTCCTTTACATCCACAATTATCTTCATACAAGCTCTACGGTTATGGGTGTGTGTTATTCAAGAATGCTGGGTTGCCTAGTGCCCGCTTCTTGTTTTTTTTTTAGTTTTTGCTTTTTTGGGCATCAGCTAAGTTCTTCTTGGATCATAAGTAGTAAAAATAGAAATTAAATCAGAAAAACACGACGCAACTAGAAAATACTTGAATTCATAGTTAGTAGTACTCATTGCCTAGAATATAACAAAAAAGAGTGTAACCTACATACAATAATAAACGAGGAAGCTAGAAAGCTAGTACGTAGTAGAAACTGCAAACAAAAAGGTCTCTTACAATAAACTATTTCAATTAGTGTGACTAGAAAAGGGCGTTGCCACTGTCTGCCCTTGTTGTGACCGTTGCGTGGCTAATTAATAATACTGTGGATATTTCGGGATAGCTTTAAACATAGCTTTGCGAGGAGTCATCTTTGTTTGTGTGTATGGAAGGTCTTTCACGGATTCGCTAAATAATAACTAACTAAAAATCATAATGTATCGATCGATCGAGTAAAGCTTGTCTAACTATAAATGCCGCGCCCCTTCACTTTATTAGATTATTTAAATATGTGAACGCAAATATGAAACTATACTTCATCAGCGTGTTCCTCCTTTTGTGTCTAATCAGCAGAATGACCAATTACAATTGCATTTTCGGTGTGTTGCATCCATATTTTATGTTTGCTCGTGTGCGTAAATACAGCAGAGGGGCGCCACATTTCGGCTTAGACAGACTTTTAAAGATATATTTTAAAGATACTAGCAGACCCGGCAGATGTCGTCTTGCCTGGAAAAGCGACACATACTTTTGGTATTTTAAATTTAACATTTCTTTAAAATTTGCGATTCCATTATTACCTCTAACGAATCTACAGTATAGTCCTTTTTAGATATCTTACCGTTTAGAAGTATTGCCCCTAACTTATAATTTTTTATTCTTTCTAGCTAAGCAATAAAAAGTATCTACCGCTCGTAATGTTGTCAACTGTTAAACAATATTGTGTCATCAGTGCTACATATCGGGTCCAATTGTGTTCTCAAATCACCCAGGAACCCATTGAAATATACACACATAATTTCATCCAAATCGGTCCAGTCGTTTAGGAGGAGTTAGGTGCCAAACACACGTACAGAAGGATATTAAGATATATATATATATATATATATATATATATATATATATATATATATATAAAACAGATATTTAAAAAAAACTATCTTAAGTAAGCATACATATATTTAGGTATATATGTAGGTATATTTTTGTAATAAAAGACTACATAAAGAACGAATAAAACTTTGGCGAAAAAACTTGAACATAGCTTATGATGATTAATTGTTGAAAGTTAAAGCCAATGACTTTGTAAGTCTAGAATTATTTTAGTCAAATTAAATTGGGGAGTCTTTCTTTATACGTCATGTAAGACTTGATAAATTGTTTCACTAATAATTTATAAATAAAATAAGATTATATTAGTTTATTCTTCTATTGTATTAAATATACAAAAGGCTAATTCAAACCGTGAGGCTCTTCTGCCAGTCAATCTGAGGTTGATGAATCGAGGTGACTGCCACTACAGTTCAATAACTGTAAGTATCAACTCGCCGGCCTAGTTTGAATCGGCAGATTTTACACTGATCCTGAAACGCGACTAAGTCACCTCACTTGAAATATCGGCAGACTAGACAGATGATCACCAACTGTCTGCCTACCACTCAAAGACGAGATTAATTTGGTCAGATGATTCGAAAGATTTTGACTATCAAATTCGGTATAATATTAAACGATAGGATTATGTTGCCACCATGTTTACAAACCATCGTTGTTTCGCAGAAGCATTGAATTGTAGTCTAAAACGCTCAAGTATTTCATCAAGACTTGTTTTATATTATTGATGTAATCTGCATTATCTGTCTGCAAGTTTTGTTTATTGTGACACGACATCTGTTTTCGACTTGCCAGCGACTTAGTTCACGGCTGCTCCACTCGCCGTCACTATGCCGGCCAAAAACAAGTACGTACGCCTATCTTTCACTTAACTTATTTTAATACCTTCTGTTAAATTATTCAAATAAAGAAGAACAATTATTAAATACTATTTTTGTACATATCTATACTAAGCTACTAAAGTGCTAGTATCAAAGAAACAGGACAACCAAAGTACATATATCAAAGATACATTGGTACCGGCATGTGGTTTTGAACCCGTGCTCTCGGTTTCGTAACCATTGCACTGCCATTACGCTACGGTTAACTACTACCACTAGTACACCTATCTTTCACTTAAGTTTACAAGCTACTGTAAACTACATATTAATTAAAGCTTAGAGCTTAAATAGCAATTTTTTACATAGATAAATGTATACATAGCCGAGTATGTCTATGTTACTCGTGTTTTTTTTTTTATTGTGACACGACATTTGACCTCGTCCCGCCTGATAAGCAAGAGGAGATCCAAGAGTGACGACGACTGAAACATCCGAGTTAGTTCACGGCTGCCTCAGTCGCCGTCACTATGCCGGCCAAAGGTGCTTCTTCACGCATCGCTTGAAGGATCCAAGGTTATAGGAGGGAGAAAACACGTGGGCTGGCAAAGCATTCCACTTGTCGATTGTTCTACAAAGAAAAGACGCACCGAACTTTTTAGTTCGACTGCCGATTCGGTCGACAAAATGCGGATGCTTTCCCCGACCATTGCGGGTATTACGGGTGTGAAAAGACGAGATAGGAACAAGGTTAAAGAGCTCTTCGGAACATTGTGTTTAGTTATTTGTGCGTAATGTAACGCGTGTTACAATTAATGTTAACTAACGATTAACAGGCTCATCCTGCGTTTAATTGGATTCCTCGCAGCCAGCCGTTTTGGTGATGTGCGGAGAGCTGCAGATATATGGATGTGTTGTTGATGTTAAATAAAACTAAAAAACACGCCTATTTTAGTTTTTTTTTAATTGTGACTCGACATGTGACAGCACCCCACTTGATGTTAAGCGGGAGTGTGGTCCATGAATGAATGTCACTCAATCAAATCGTAACGCCTTTTTCCATAGGCAGAGACACTGCTACTACAATTCAATAACTGTGAGTAGCAATCACATCCAGTTTGAACCGGCAACTTACAAGCTGATTCCAAAACGCGACTAAATCACTTTACGGTCTGTATACTTGTATGTGGCGGAACTTTCCGGATCGGCAGACTGGGTAAATGTTACAAATAAAAGCTATGAAACAAATATTTACTCCGACCGGGGATCGAACCCGGGACTACATGCGTAACGAACTAATCGCTGGACATGGGCCCGTCGCTTATATGTAAGCAAGAGGAGGTCCTAAAATGCCGACGACTGAAAAAACCGAGTCAGTTTATGGTTGCCTCAGTCGCCGTCACTATTTCGCCCAAAATAATATATAATGAAATTATTGTATTGTCATCAGTTTTTAATACGTGTACAAATTTTCATATTATTCAAAGGTCTGGAAATGGGAGAAAATTAATTTGACAAATTCCGTTACATACACAAGTCAAGCTACTAAAAAGAAGTTAAAAATAGTTTTGGCGATTAATTTTAATCAATTTCGCTACCATCGGGAGTTCGATGTAGGCAGACAGTTGGTGGTTTTTTGCCTAGTTTGCCCACCCTTGAAAGTGGTGCAGTTACTTAGTCGAGTCAGCTTAGTCGGATCAGCTTAAAAGTTGCCAGTTCCAACTAGGCCAACATAGTGGATGCGATTGCTATTATGCTGCTGTATTAGTAGTCGCTTTCATTTATGGACCGCACTCCAGCTCAACATCGAACAGGGAGCGCTGTAATATATATATATATATATATATATATATATCGAGCCTCAAATAAAAATTATTATGATTATTATTATTTTATTATTTTAATTTAAATCAGTATTATTTAAGGTAATTTTTAAGGTTTTTAAGGTAATTTAATTTGATTTTTATTGTGTTCTCATTTTGTATAATGAATGTTGGATACACCTGTAAAGGTACATCATACGGAACATAAATATCAAAATTATTGTAATATTATGTAAGTTTTTGTGATGTGCTAATGGTGTAGCAATTAAATAAATAAATAAAAAATCAGGATCGTGTCAAGTTTCGATATCGTGTGATAATGGAGGCTTAAAATTTAAAGTTAAGCTAAAAGTTAAATATAATTTTCCATGTTATTCAGGCGTAAACTGCATCGGGGCCATTATCACGTCTGCCTTGTGTATGGCACGTTTGCCGACGTGACGTTTTGCCTGACAAACTTTGCGGTCTATTTTGCGATGTAACTTTTTGCTATTAGTAAGCTTAATGATAACTTGCCAGCCAGCATTTTAATAACAAATTTTATTATGTGATCTTGTGTAGTTGCACCAATAAATTGTAACGAAAAATGAAATGGCTGATTGATATCTGCAGCTCAGTACAAATTGTATATTTGTAAAGCACCAAATAAAGATTGAATTAAACAAATTTTATGCTTTTACGATTTTATTCTGACGTGTCGAGAGCTTTTCAGCCATCGTGGTAACGAAGACCACGATTTGTCAATTCAATTAAATAATTAATGTTCGCGCAAAATCTAAGAAAATGCCAATAAAGATTTCTATTCATGTACCGCTCGGGTGCTGTTCATATGTCGAAACACAATAATAATACACATAGTGTCATTTTATGTACCCACATATATGAAGACAATGCCCAGCGGGCGTACCACAACATCTTATAGCATTATTGTTTTGATCGTCAAATGTCAATTCGTATGTCAAATATGCTTATTTGAACAAAATTACTATTGACAGTTTTGTGACGTCACATCAAATATTCATTTTTTTTATTGTGACTGCATATGACAGCACCCCGCTTGATGTTAAGCCGAAGTGTGGTCCATGAATGAATGTCACTGCTACTATAATTCAATAACTGTGAGTAGCAATCACATCCACTATGCCGGCCTAGATGGAACCGGCAACTTACAAGCTGATCCCACAACGCGACCAAATCAATTCACGATCTGTATACTTGTTGTAAGTGGTATTACTACCCCGGATCGGCAGACTGGGTACCACTACCTACCAATCTTTACTACTCTCTTCATTCCTAAATCTCACCACCGCGGTAATTACAAAAGATAAAATAAGGTTTTTATATTCAAATGTAGCAGCAATACGTTTCTGAATGTAAAATCTATGCGAGTGTAGAAATGAATTTGAAGGAATAAAACAATATTGCAAATAAGAGATGGTGGTGCGAAATTGAGTAATCTTGTTTTGTACATCAAACAGTACTGTCTTGAAACATGCATGTTTTTAAAAGTTTTAGACCACAAAAGGACAAATGTGAGTAATAGTTGTTATCAGTGAAGATCTGTGTGATATGTAGCGGACAGTGAACCGCCACGTGCCACGGACAAACCGCACAGTTACGTGATTCGTTCGCCATATATCCCATTGTTTGGCTGTGAATGCATTTTGAATGAATATGAGGTTTTATCACTTTTGCATTTTATGTTGTTTGTTTGTACCTACTTTTTGTTCGTTTATTGTAGATGTATTATGTGGACGTTTATTATCGTTTATAATGGATAATTTATAAATATGATGTGGATGGATGCGTTATACGAGGCAGGCCCAGGAAGGTGTTTTCCGACCAAATCGGAGACATCCTCAAGAAAGCTAGGTTGCCTAGCGTCTATACCCGTAGACCTATACACCGCTTGTATGAAGAGAATTGTAAATGTGAGGGAGTCTAGGTAGTTGTGTCAGGATTGTGGCAAATGGCACTCCATTTGCCACAATCCTTAACTATTCCAGTGGGGAAAAGGCGTAATTTGATTGATTCAGTGATAGTATACCTCGGAGACAAGAGATAAATGTTATATTAAACATACATTCATAGGTGCAAAGAAAAAAAAATTGGATGTTATGTCTCTGTCTTGGAAAGTGGCGCTCCATTGTGACTGCCTATCCCTGAAGGAATTGAAAAATATAATTTATTTGTCTTTTTTTAATATAAAAATAAACAGTAGGATAAATACATGAATGCATCATGTGAACGATACAATATGGACGTTACAATGTCAATAGAATGTTTAACAATGAGTTTGCGAGTCACATGGCTTACACTTTGTATACAACGAAACATGAAGTTTCTCTTCGAACTCGAAGGCTCGCATCGATTCAATTTAACTGGCAATCAAACAAACTAATCACGTTTTCATAGGACAAAGTTAAGCGCTGAGACTTGGTTTTAGTTCGGTTAGGTAGATATTTTAGTTTATGAAGTTTATAAAGCAATTATTGTTCTATCAAATTGTCATCGCCACAGGGATGGGCAGAGACCATGGAGAGCCACTTGCCACGATCCTGACACAACTCCCTCGCTTCCCTCACATTCACAATTCTCTTCATACGAGTTTATAGGTATGGGCCGGGGGGGGGGACCTAGATTTCTTAAGGATGTCTTCGATTTGGTCGGCAAACACCCTCCTGGGCCTGTCTCGTTTGACGCATCCATCCACATCATATTTATAAATTTATTTCGTCAATCTACTTTTATTCATTCTTCCTATGTGCCCAAACCATCGTTGCAGCAAATATTTGTTTCATAGCTTTTATTTGCAATAATTAATAATTATATTACTTAAATATTGCAAATATTTGTTAAATTAAAAAGAATAGGTGGATATTTGCTTCGGGTCTGGTTATCAAAGAGTGGTAGGCAGTGGTTCCCAGTCTGCCGATCCGGGGTAGTACCACCACTTACAAGTATACAGACCGTGAAGTGATTTGGTCGCATTTCGGGATCAGCTTGTAAGTTGCCGGTTCCAACTAGGCCGGCATAATGGATGCGACTGCTACTCACAGTTATTGAATTGTAGTAACAGTGACATTTATGGACCACACTCCAGCTTAACATCAAGCTGAGTGTTGCCATATGTCGAGTCACAATAAAAAGCTAGTAGAATCCTGTGATCCATCTAGACCAGTACATGACAATTGAATTATGTGTAAAAGAGTGACCGCGAACAAAATGCGTTTACGTTCAATGACAGCCGTGTGTCGCATCGGCTTCGCATAATGCAATAATTTCAATACAAACACGAGAGTCATATTGTCAATGGCTTCTCTATTATACAATACAGACTACACACATCTAAAACAGATATATAAATGGAAATCGGGACATATTAAAAAAACGTATATACAGGGCCAAATTCGTTGGGTGCATCGGGAGTCATTTCGGAAATACAAATCCGGCTATTTGATCCTAGGTGTTCCAATTTGTTTTTTTTAAATAACTGAAGTATCTATAATGTTTTAGAAAATCTATAAAAAACAAATTGGAACACCTAGAATCAAATAGCCGAATTTGTATTTCCAAAATGACTCTATCAATGCACCCAACGAGTTTGTCTAACCCTCTTCCTAACACCCTGAATAAATGGATAAGTGTTTAAAATCATCCATTTATTTGTGTTTCAAATTAAATATACGTGGCAATAGCTAGCGCGAAATAGCATTAGAAAATGCGTTTTGATGAAAATTCTTTACTTTATTATACTAACAACAATAACTGTCTGGTTTGCCATGTATTTAGGCAGTCTTAAGATAAATATAATTTATAAATCATATAATTTAATTGTAGCAGTGACATCCGTTCATGAAATACAATCCAGCTTAACATCAAGCGGGGTGTATATGTCGAGTCACGATTAAAAAAGAGTAAGAATTACCTATTTTGCACAGGATAGCTTAGTCGCCGATAAACAGGACTTAGCCTCCTAAATAAAAATGCATTTGTTTGCATCATTCACCGGCAGCCGTCTTTGACACCGAAAAATCAACTCAATATATGTTAAGTTAGGACTCGTTTATTAATTGATTTTAATAATCTATTTATACAGCAATGAGAAGAGTATAAATTTATGAAAGTTTAATTTAGACTCGTAATTGGTTGATTCGTTTATTTATTGTATGTCGAATGTCAATTAAAATATAACATCGATTGAACAGCTCAATTACTTGATTATGAATAATCGTGTGGGCGTGTGCCGTTATTCTGTTGAATATTATGTATTAAAATACATCATGAGTTATTTTTTATAACCCCTTTATAAAAAGAAATAACTCAAGATATCATTTGTAAGAGTGGTAGGCATAGTGGGTGTGATTGCTACTCACAGTTATTGAATTGTAGTAGCAGTGACATCCATTCATGGACCACACTTCGGCTTAACATCAAGCGGGGTGCTGTCATATGTCGAGTCACAATAATAAATAGTATTCAATGACCAGTCTGTCGACTTAGGTTCCAACTAGGCTGGCATAGTGGATGCAATTATACTCTCTTATTATACTGTAGCCGCGGTGGCTTCCATTCATAGACACCTCACTCCAGCTTAACATATTATGTCCAGTATGATAATATATATGATGATGATATATAATTTTTTAAATATTTTAGCCAAATTCCTACGTGGATCTAAGGCATGGAGCGCCAGTTTCTATGATCCAGACACGACTCTCGCTTTCGTCACATACGAAATTCCCAAGGTACAAGGCTCTAGTCATGAATACCTAAATAATCAATCAATCAAATCACGCCTTATTCCCATGATGATAGTCCTGACACAACTCCCTTGCTTCCTTCACATCCACAATTCTCTTCATATAAGCTCTAAAATGTATGTATGTGGAGTGAATGTATGGAATATGAATGGGCACATGGAAAGGATGAGTAAAAGAAGATTGACGAAAGCAATTTATACCTAAATCTGATGTGAATGGATGCGTTAACAAGGCAGGGTGTTTTCCGATCAAATCTAAGACATCCTAAAAAAAGCTAGATTGCCTAGTGCCCATAACCTTAGAACTTGTAACCTAAATAAATAGTGCACATAATTCAAACTCTTGCCTGTTGTTCACCCTCAAATTGATGATCGTTCATCTTTAATGAGTCACCGCACGCGGCCGCGGCCACAATCATTGGGTCTATCGGTCGGTCTGGCTCGAGGTCGTTGGAGGTCATCGCTGGAATGCAGTCCAGTGACTCTATTGTGAGTTCTCGGGCTAACCGCACACGTTCAATAATATTGTCATTCTAGTATTGACAATATTATTATAATACAAGAACATGCCTAGTCGCAATTCTCTACATGAATTACGTAGACATTTTTAATAAATAGATTTAAATAATAAATAGTCATTTTTTACAAATAATAGTACATTTTAAACATTATATTTCAAAAAATCCCGATTTCAACAATTTTATTGACAATTATGCTTCTAGGTTTCTTGAGAATGTCTCCGATTTGATTGAAAAACACCCTCCTGCTAAAAAAAAGTGAAAGCTAGGTTGCCTAGTGCCCATAACCATAGAGCTTGTATAAGGAGAATTGTGCATGTAAAGGAAGCGAGAGAGTTGTATCAGGAACGTGGCAAGTGGCGCTCCATTGTCTCTGCCTATCCCCGTGGGAAAAAGGCATGACAATTTGATTGATTATTGACAATATTCCACATTGACATAAATATTGATGTGTGGTTACTCTTATACAGTGGAACTTAAATTCTTTTATTAGCTAGAAATATGGTTAAGTTATAAAAGTTTATATATTAGTATCACATATTTTAATACAATTGCATGCAAAATTTCAACAAAATATTCAATTAAATATAAAAAAGTCCTTTTTCTTACATAGCTGGGTTGCCGAGTGCCTTGTTGTTTAAAGAGAATTCTAGATATGAGGGAAGCTAATGATCTAGCTGAGTATCTATTTACCGAATAAAATGTACGTTAGAAAATTAGAAACAGTGGGTAATAGAGGTACAGAATACCACCAGACTATCCTTTGCTTGCATTGGGAGTGGTCGAGGGCACTTTCTTAATGAAATACTTTGTGGTTGATGTTAGTTATTGTTCTATGTTATGTTGAACTTAAGGTGTGATTCCGCCGGCGACTGCAGACTGCACTACTTGTTTGTATGAGATTGACTCCGCGCAAAGCTCATTGATCCCTAGTCTGCAGCCGCCGCATTAATATTGTTTCCAAACATCATATTTATAATCTATTATAGGTCAATACTAAGCTAGGGCAAATACCTCAAATGATAGGAGTTATGAAAAAAAAGACAATAATGTAATACGAGCTTGTGAGGAAGCGAGGTTGTGTCGGGATTTAGGGTGTGTGTGAGAATTAGGCCGTGACAATTAGTTTTTTATTTTTTACATTTCTATACTAAGCTACTAAAGTGCTTGTATCATAGAAACAGGCGACAAAAGTACATATATTAAAGATACATATAAGGTACCGGTGAGTGGTTTTGAACTCGTGCTCTCGGTTTGCGTAACCATTGCACTGCCACTACGCCACGGTTGCCTTTAGTGTACACAGTCTATATTCGTTAGAGATAATAAACTTAGTCTTCTTAACTTTGACTTGATATAACATAAAAGTTAACATTGTGTTTATTAAGGGACGATCACGTTTCAGTGTTTGTTCTATGGAAAGCAAAAAACAAAGTTTGCTATTGTAATTAATACACTCTGTATATACACATAGTATGTTAATTTGTATATGAAGGCAATTTAATACTATAGTACTTTCAGAGGATTTGCGCGAAGCCTCCGTGGCCGGCATATTAGCGGCGACTGACGCAATCGTGACTGAATTGTTTTTTTAGCCGCCATGTTCGAAGATCCTGACAATCTCTTCTCAAGAGGTTGTGTCAGGATCTCTTGCTTCCTTCGCATCCATAATTTTCTTCATACATATTTTTAGGGCCGGCATAGTAAGGACGACTGAGGTAGCCTCGAACTGTGACGGTTATTTATCAGTCGTCGACACTCTAGGACTTCCATCATTCTTATTATCAGGCAGGTCGAGGTCGAGGTCGGATGTCGAGTCACAATTTAAAAAACCTGTGGTTATGGGCACTGAACGGCACTTATCACAAGTAGTAAACAAACATGAAAATCACCATTTCCCATACCATTTATATAAGGAAACTGCTTATAAGTATACCATATGTAACAAATGCACAAAAGTTATTAAAATTATTTATTTAAAAACTTAATGCACAATAGTACAAAGGCGGACTTCTCTACCAGTCAACCTTTAGGATGTTGATCCGGCAATGTAGGTAAGGGGTAGGGTGCAAATAGAATATTAATAATAAAAGCATTTTCATAGTATCATAGATATTTCTATATATTCGTATTGATTCGCGTCAGTAGTAATTGTTTATTATCGATAATCCGTCATTATGCCAAAAGTTTGTTTACTACTTTTGCCAAGCAAGGAAAAATAGACTATACAGTAATAGTGGTACTCGAATTTCACTACTTCAAAGCCTGTCAAAGAAATGGGTCCACGGGAAAGTTTCCACGTCAGCGAACTATATTATTAAGTAGAATCTTGTGACCACAAACGTCAAATGAATTTAAGAAGTTGGCCACATCCCTCTCGCTGTGCAAAGGCGAAGTTTTACATAGTTTGCGTCATATAAGGAGGGCGTAAAGTTAGGCGACAATTTACTGCTGCTGGCTTTACAGGGATTTTATTTTAGTCTGCCAGTCTGCCGATCCGGGGTAGTACCACCACTTACAAGTATACAGACCGTGAAGTGATTCGGTCGCGTTTCGGGATCAGCTTGTAAGTTGCCGGTTCCAACAAGGCGGGCATAGTGGATGTGATTGCTACTCACAGTTATTGAATTGTAGTAGCAGTGGCATCCATTCATGGACCGCACTCCAGCTTCATGTCAAGCGGGGTGCTGTCATATGTCGAGTCACAATAAATAAAAACTACTCAGTTTTTTTACCGTGACTCTACATCTGACCTCCGCTCCACTTGCCTCATGGTAAGGGTAAGCGCCAACGACTAAAAAGAACTACTTAATTCACGGTTGTCTCAATCGCCGTCACTATGCCTGCCAAAGGTTCTTCTTTTGAAGGCAAAAGGCATCGCTTGAAGGATCCAAAGTTATAGATAGGATGGAGAGAACACATGGGCTGGTAAAGCATTCCACTTTTCGATTGTTCTACAAAGCAACGAACGACACACAACGAACCTTTTAGTTCGACTGCCGACTGCCTTGACGACAGGCGTGGACGAACGGTTTAGCGACTGGTTTGTTGCGCGTAAAGTCCCGGGTTCGATCCCCGGTCGGAGCAAATATTTGTTTCATAGCTTTTATTTGTAATATTTAATAGTATTAAATATTGCAAATATTTGTTAATAAAAAAAAAAAAGAGATGGATATTTGCTTCGGGTCTGGTTATCAAAGAGTGGTAGGCAGTGGTACCCAGTCTGCCGATCCGGGGTAGTACCACCACTTACAAGTATACAGACCGTGAAGTGATTTGGTCACGTTTCGGGATCAGCTTGTAAGTTGCCGGTTCCATCTAGGCCGGCATAGTGGATGTGATTGCTACTCACAGTTACTGAATTGTAGTAGCAGTGACATTCATTCATGGACCACACTTTGGCTTAACATCAAGCGGGGTGCTGTCATATGTCGAGTCACAATAAAAAAAAAAAAAAAAAAAAAAGGTCGACAGAACACTTTTCTTTATTAATTTTTTTGTCGCGGCCTTTTTCATTAAAAATGAATATGTCAGCCTCATTATATCCTCACTAAACATAATACTGGCGTAATAAAAAAAACATATATTTTTTTAATACCCAGGCGACATTTTGTTTATTTTCTTTTAATTATAATATTTTTTTAGTTTTTTTACTATTGGTTTATATAAATATACGAATAGTTGCACAATTTTACATAAATAACTCATCTCTTTGTCACCGAAACACTTGTTTATGAACAATTATTTAATTGCAAATATTACAAAAATAATTAATATTCTAAGCTAATAATAGATAAATGTAAATGATGTATAAGGAAATAGAAATAAACAGTTTCCTTAATGTTGTTTTGTTCAATTTATTTAATTGGACAACTCTTTTGTGTACCCGCAACCGCACATTTAAAAATAAAATTAGTTTTGCGAGTCACATTAGAGCGCATCATAGTACTGACTAAGGAGTCGCTGTTGCCAGACACGGCAAGGAGATCATCATCATTGGATGAGTGATAGGCTGGACTGCGGTCCACAAATGAAGGCGACTGCTACTACAGTCAAACAATTGCATCCACCTTGTTACTTGTAACTGCCAACTTTCAAGTTTACACTAAGTCACCTCATGATCTGTACACTTAAAATTATACCAAAATTAAAATTATTATGGAAACACCCTTCTGGGCCTGCCTTGTTTAACGCATCCATCCACATCGGATTTATAAATTTCTTTCGTCAATCTACTTTCATTTAAACTACTATTTTTTTTTTTAATGAATCTAAGAGACCCTTTTTTATTGCACGGCCAGTGTACATGCGCAAACGTTCCCCCACTACGTTAAAATCTTGCCAACTTACGTGCCGCGGACGTTACCGCATTTAAATTTTATCTCTTATATAATTAGTTATATTATTATATTATAACCTAATTTAATTATTTGATATAAGTGTGATGTCTGATGACATTATTATCTAATTGTTTATTTTGAGCATTGACTGTTCTGAGTCATTGTTTATTTAAGTAATTAAATTGTTTATATATTAAATAATTGTTTAAATATATACAATTGTTGTAATCATTTATATAAATAAATCTTCTGTGTCTCTCGTTGTTGTTTATTGTGACTCGTCATTTGACCTCGGTTTGCATGATCAAAGCTTGCTTATTGTCAGAATCTGCCGTGATTTCGGAAAGGCATATAACGAGGATAGATCACAAGTAACGCACCAATACGGAAAAGCATATGATGGCAAGTGTTTACGCCTGCCTTAGTTGCCATCACTATTCCGGCCAGAAGTACGCCTTGCTTGAAATATCCAAGGTTATATATAGCATGCGGAAAACACATGGATAGACAAAGCATCGCATAGGTATTGTAGAAAGAATAATTTCCTAAAGACATTGAATTTGCTATTTGAAAAGAAAAAAAACAACTTTGTCGGTTCTTTCCTCAATTACCTATTTTTTATTATTTAATTAGACTTTTTTTTTTCTCGTAATAAATACACTCCGCCTGATGTTAAGCTGGACTGAATGGAGGCGACATTTAAATAACTGAGGAACAGTCGCCTTCCCTTTGCCGACCAAACTTAATCCGAAACGCGACTGTGTCACTTCACAGTCTACACACTTGAGATGGAATGCCCAAAACAGATTAGAATGACGTGCCTTGGCTTGGTAGAGGTTTAGGTCTAGCAGTGAACCGTTATTGATTGATTGATGAATAATGTATTAATGATTTTAAAATTTTGTTTCAGGTAAATATTGGTAGTTCAGTTGTCAAAATGTTTTATGAATCCAGGTAAGTCATGCAGCCCAAGTAATATGAAGAACTTTGAAATGGAAAGTATGTAAGAGTAAGAGTGGTAGGCATTGGTACCCAGTCTGCCGATCCGGGGTAATACCACCACTTACAAGTATACAGACCTTGAAGTGATATGGTCACGTTTCGGGATCAGCGTGTAAGTTGCCGGTTCCATCTAGGCCGGCATAGTGGATGTGATTGCTACTCACAGTTATTGAATTGTAGTAGCAGTGACATTCATTCATGGACCACACTTCGGCCTAACAGAAAGCGGGGTGCTGTCATATGTCAAGTCACAATAAAAATAAAAATAAATGTTTAAAAGTGGTAGGCAGTGGTGCCCAGTCTGCCTCTTTGCAAATAAAAGCTATGAAACAAATATTTGCTTCGACCGGGAATTGAACCCGTCCCGTTTACGCGCAACAAACCAATCGCTTTCCTCAAGATTTCCTTCAGTTAATGACTTACTGAGTAATTGAGTGCTTTGGTTAATAAGTGTCTGCGATACAATCACATAGTAGCTTACAGTCTTTAAAATAACCTTGAATCATTTGTGCACTTTCACCGGTCGTCCTTGCGAGTAACACCCGCATCGCAAGTAAATCATTTCACGAATAAGTGATAAATATGATACAGAAATCGTGACTTGACTTTCTAATGTGTTTAGTGGTTGAATTGAGGATATAGCAATATTTCCCAATCTTTTTTAGGCCATCCCCCACCTTAACATTTCTAAAAGTTATATGCCCCCCATACATTTTTTTAAGAAATAGGTTTTTTAAAATTTTTAAGAATTTAGATAAATTTGTTACCGATATTAAGCATTGCATTTTAATAACCCAAAGCGAAAGGGTTAAAATCGTGTCGAGTCCATTTTTAAGTTGCTCCCCATAACTATCAAATTACCCCCCTGTGGGGCGTGGGCCCCACGTTGGGTAACATTGGGATATAGGGTAGGAGAAAGTGGAAGTCAGGTCGTGCGGTTTTTTTGTGGCACCAAATTTATAACCCTTATCTAGCTCATTGGAGATTCCTTAGGCTTTCATTTACCATTCAAGAATAGGTAGGCAAGCACTTGGTGGTCTTTCGCGAAGTCTGCCGATCCGGGGTAGTATCACCATTATTGAGTAAACAGAATACAGGCCGTGAAGTGACTCGGTCGGCAGCTTGAAAGTTGCCAGTTCTAACTAGGCTGGTATAGTAGATGCAACTAATACTTGCATTTATTTAACTGTAGTAACAGCCGCCTTTATCCACAGACCGCATTCAAGTTTCGAAAAAAGCCTCAAAACTATAATCGTCACATAATTATTAATCAAACAATCAATTTTCAGCCTTTTCCCCACAGAGGAGACAATGGAGTGTCACTTTCCATGGGCCTGACACAACTCTCTCGCTTCCTTCACATCCACAATTCTCTTCATACAAGCTCTATGGTTATGGACACTAGGCAACTCAGATTTCTTAAGGATGTCTCCGATTTCGTCGGAGAACACCCTCCTGGGTCTGCCTTGATTATCGCATCCATCCACATCAGATTTATAAATTTCTTTCGTTAATCTACGTTTTAATGTTTTAATATATTATTTAAATAAATAATAATTTACTTTAGAGAATTGTGGATGTGAGGGAAGCAATGGAGTTGTATCATGATCGTGGCAAGTGGCGCTTCATTGTCTCTGACCAGCCTTGTGCAAAAAAAAACGCATGACAATTTGATCGATTTATTGAATTTACTGCTTATAACAACGTAAAAACTCATAATCAACAAAGTAATTCAAGGCAACGAATCATCAATTTGCGCCCAATTGATTTGAAGTACATCGACCTCCGAATGCACTATTAATAAAATATGATTCATGTTTTAATTAGCAACAATTACACGTGATTGACCATGATTAAGCAACGAATGGTATTGTACTGATCGTGTAACTTGTTCTATCCATACAAATAACTCATTTATTTATGGTTGACTTACAGCTAGTAGAATCACACAGGGATAGGTAGAGACAATGGAGCGCCACTCACCACGATCCTTACACAACTCCCTTGCTTCCTTCACATCACACAATTCTCCTCATTCAGGCTCTGTGGTTATGGGCACTAGGCACCCCAGCTTTCTTGAGGATGTCTCCGATTTGTTCGGAAAACACTCTAGTAGAATGTGGAATATGAACAAGACATCTTGTAACTAATATAGGGCAATTTAATAGTCAACATGAATTATACTATGTTATTGAGCTGTCCAAGTTTAAGAACAGCACGAAGTTGACAGTTCGAACTAGGCCGGCATAATGGATACGACTGCTACTTGCAGTTTTTTAACTGTAGTAACAGTCGTCTCTATTTATGGACCGCTCTCCATCTTTATATCAGGCGGGAGATATATATTGTATTGATGTTAAGCTGGAGTGCGGTCCATGAAAGGATGTCACTGATACTACAATTCAATAACTGTGAGTAGTAATCACATTCACTATGCCGGCCTAGTTGGAACCGGCAACTTACAAGTTGATCCTGAAACGCGACCAAATCATTTTAGGGTCTCTATACTTATAAGTAGTGGTACTACCCCGGATCTGCCTACCACTCTTTAAATATGTCAAACTATAATAATAATAAAGTTATATAAATGTAGCTTTCATTTATTCTCCTAAAAACTCTTAGCTTGCGCGGCGCCCCTACAGAAGTGAAATAAAGTGAGGAAGTTGCGTCTTTCCTTCCATTGTTACTACGTAGTCCAGTGACCTATATTTTTGCGCATTATCTTAATAAATTGACAACTGGACGAGGGTACGGAGTTTTCCTTTCCTACAAATAATGCCCAAACACGTGATATTGACAGATATATTGTGCTTTATATTTGATTATTATTATTTTCATTAAAATAATACAAAAGTAGCGTGCGACTGGAGGGAGACTGTGTTGCCGTACTCGTATTGATGATTTCCTATCGTCCTACAATTGAAAGATAATAGATTTTTCAAGCGAAACGTGGAAAAGCACCGTGAACTAAGTTGACTCTACTGTAAAAGTAAACGCTTTAATGTCTGGCTATCACTGTGGGAATCAAGGCATGATTATTTGATTGATTGATAAGAAGACTGGGTAACCCGATTTCTATTGGTTTGTTCAAACTCCATATATACGAGTATATTATCTATACAGACGGGGAATATGACAGCGTCTCTTAAATTATGTTTTTTTTTATCTGACCTCGAATTTACGACTGAAAAACCGATTTACTTTGTGGCCGCCTTAATCAACAGCTAGACGTTGTTTATCACGCTTCGCTTAAAGGAAGTAAGGTATTGGTGATCTGGAAAACACATGGGTTGGTAAAGCATTCCATTTGTCGATTGTTTTACAAAGAAACAACGCGTCGAACTAAACCGTTGTTCGATTGTCGATTCGGTCGATAGTATTCGGATGCTTTTCCCGACCTGCGGGGTATCAGGGGAGTAAGAATACGAGGTGGGAGCAAGGTTATATTGTTATATCGCATGACTTTTGAAATTGCATGTTGAACTTTTTAGTTGTTTACGACCAATTTGAACGCAACGAGAAAATAAATATAGTTTGTTGCGGTTAAGGTTATAACAAGGCAGAAATTGAGGATTTTAAAAATAATGATTTTATTCGTGATAAGTGAAAGTAGGTTGGCGAAAGAAATTTATAAATCTGATGTGGATGGACGCGTTAATCGATGCAGACAAAGAGGGGTATTCTCCAAGAAAGCTGAGTTGTCTAGTGCCCATAACCACTGTATGAAGAGAATTGTGGATGTGAGTAAAGCGAGGGAGCTGTGTCAGGCCCATTTCTGGCACTCCATTGTCTTTGCTTATCCTTGTGGGAAAATGGCGTGACAATTTGTTTGGTTGAATACATGATTCATTTATTTATTTAATGTTGGCTTACAGCTAGTATAATAATATAAACAGAATAACTTAAACTAATATAAGGCATTTACCAGTCAATACACCTTGTAGGCAAAAAATAATTTAAAAAAAATTTCATGGATTTAGGGTGTCAAAGAATTGTCATGTGCTTAGCTTACGGACAATTGATGGATTGGTGCAGAATAGATCGATGTCCGAACAATGCTTATTAATGTAGTCGCATGTTCTCCAAAGGAAAGAGTTTTGTTGATAATTAGATTGAGCAGTTGACAAGTGTAGAAGTGAGGTACTACTCCTTGTTCTATTGCCTGTTGTTTTAAACAAGATATTGCCAAGAAGTTCTGGTGAGTCAACCGTCCCGTTCAGAATTCCTATTAAGTAGCAGATATACGAAATATTCCTTCGATAGAATAGTGGAAGAATGTGATGAATTTTACATTGAGCTAGTCAACCACTGTAGGCCGTAGTTACAGACACTATGCCATACTGAAATTCTTCTTTGCGTTTCTAAGAACACAGTTGGTTAAAGCATTGTGCATTAAATAAATCAGCTGAAGGTCAATAAAAAGAAGGAATAGATACTGAACATGGTGTATTGGTAGTGCACTGTTCACGTAAACCGAGAGCACAGGTTCAAAATAACTGGTCCGTACTAATGTATCTTTGATATACGTATTTAGGTTGTCCTTTTTCTATAATTCTATTTCTATTTAGAAGCTTAATATAGAAAAATCTAATTTAAATAAAATATATTTGTAACTAACAAGTGGTAGCCCTATTGAACGTTTAAAATACTAAAGTAATATGTAATTACGTCATAATGCTCGTGTAAATTAACGGCTTTTTACTGAAAAACATTTTCAGTATTATTAAAAAATTAATTAGTCTTGAGTAAGCCTTTTTGTTTTGATGTTTTGAGGTCTTGCAAGTGATTGCTTTTGTTGTTATTTCTTTTATGGAAATTTCTTGGAAGCTATTTTAGCTTTTCTTTTTTTTTTCAGTTTATAACAATATGAAGTGTCAAATAAATATTTTGCCACAAATTAATAATGTTAATGCTAAAGAAGCTTTTTAAAATTGGGTGTATTTTCGTAAATTCGAAAACCAATAACTCTATCGGTAATTCAGCATGCTAATGATAACCAATCTATCAAATTGTCGCTTCTCTATTTATATATATATATATATATATTTTTTTTTTTTATTGTGACACGACATCTGACCTCGTCCCGCCTGATGATAAGCAAGAGGATGTCCAAGAGTGACGACGACTGAGAAAACTGGGTTTGTTCACGGCTGCCCCAGTCGCCGTCACTATGTCGGCCAAAGGTGCTTCTTCACGCATCGCTTGAAGGATCCAAGGTCATAGGATGGAGAGAACACATGGGCAGGCAAAGCCATATATATATATATATATATATATATATATATATATATATATATATATATATATATAGGTTCCACATTTTGTAGTGAACAATAAAGCGAATGCCGTATCCTCTCCTTTTGTTTTTATCTCACTGGTACACACATACTTCGACTGAGTTTTAAAGCTATTTAATAGTTGAGCGATTAGGGTAGGGGTTGGAAAATATTCTAATTAAACACGCACCGAGATCAAAGGGAAATAGTGCGAGAGGTATCAAATCAAATTGTCACGCCTTTTTTCCACAGGTATAGGCAGAGACAATGGAACGCCACTTACTACGATCCTTACACAACTCCCTTGCTTCCTTCACATTCACAATTCTCTTCAGACAGGCTCTGTGGGTACTAATATAAAATATTTTCTGTCTTTGCGACAGGCATGGCGAGGAATTGGTTAACACGCCTATTCGATACGCGCAAAAGTCCGGGTTCAATTCCCGGTCGGAGCAATGATTTGTTTTTGTGAAATTATTTAATGATTAGATCAAATATTACAAATATTATATAATTTAAAATAAGGTGGATATTTGTTCCGGGGCTTGTCAAAGAGTCGTAGACAGTAGTACTTAGTCTGCCTAAACGGGGTAGTACCACCACTTACAGGTATACAGACCGTAAAGTGACTTGGCCGCGTTTCGGGATAAGCTTGTAAGTTGCTATTTTCAACTAGGCCGGCATAATAGTTGAGACTGCTACTTGCAGTTATTTAACTGTAAGTAGTAGTAACCTTCATTTATGGCCACTATAGCCTTACATAGGGGCGCTGTCAATGACGAAACCATCAATTAATCAAATTGTCACGCCTTTTCCCCACAAGGATAGGCAGAGACAATGGAGCGCCACTTGCCACGATCATGACACAACTCCCTCGCTTCCTTCACATTCACAATTCTCTTCATACAAGCTCTATGGTTATGGGCACTAGGCAACCCAGCTTTCTTGAGGATGTCTCCAATTTGGTCGGCAAACACCCTCCTGAGCCTGCCTGCCTTGATTAACGTATTCATTTACATGGGATTAATATTGATTTTAATATTTTTATTGACACGTTAAATTGACGTTTTTATTAAGCAGTCTGAGTGCTGTCATATGACGAAGCACAATAATAAAGTGGAATAAAGTAATTTGCTCTATACAATGCGCTTGCTAGTGAAGTATGTTAGTCTTTTTTCTGTTTGATTGGAATCCATGTGAATATTGAACACGGATATTTGAAACACTCTCGTACATCGAGATTGTTTATTTACCGCCTGTCTGCTTGTCAATGTTTATTGTAGGCTTTTTCATACGATGAAAAACTGACTAATTTAAACAATTTTTGTAGTTTTTTTTTAAATTGTGGTTCTTACCTCGCCCTGATTGATTGTGAGCAAGAGCGCCAAGGACTGAAACACCGACTCAGTTTACGATTGACTTAGTCTTACCTTTGACTAAGTCAAGCATCGTTGATTTTTTTACTGTCTTAAAAATTTGAGTGGTAGGCCGTGGTACCCAGCATGCCGATCCGGGGTAGTACCACAACTTACAAGTATACAGACCGCGAAGTGATTTAGTCGCTTTTCGGAATCAACTTGTAAGTTGTCGGTTCCACTTGGATGTGACTGCTACTTACAGTTATTGAATTGTAGTAGCAGTGACATCCCTTGACCACACTAAAGCTTTACATCAAACAGGGTGCTGTCGCATGTCGAGTCACAATAAAAATAAGGTACACATGTATTTAAGATACATTGGTACCGGCAAGTGGTTTTGAACCGATGGCATTTGGTTTGCACGTTCATTTCAATACCACTAGACCACAGTCACCTTACTAATATAGTTAACATCCATTTCTTGCCCATGGATCGGCAGTCTGGTCACCATTACCTACCACTCTTATGGACCCTATTCAAGTTAAGATTTGTATCGCAACATGTATCATTAATTCCGTATCATGACAATAATCTCAACGTGTAAACAATGGTTTCTAAGTATCAAGGTTTCAGATACAGCGGTATCGGTTTCATGACTTGGACGGTAAGCTGTATCATGCAACATGTTTTAAGACCAATATCTTACTGTTGTGAATGGATACGTTAAACAAGGCAGGCCCAGGAAGGTGTTCGCCGACCAAATCAGAGACAGCCTCAACAAAGCTAGGTTCCCTAGTGCCCATAACCATAGGAACCTGTATGAAGAGAATTGTGAATGTGAAATAAGCGAGGGAGTTGTGTCAGGATCGTGGCAAGCAGCGCTCCATTGTCTCTGCCTATCCCTATGGGAAAAAGGCGTGACAATTTGATTGATTGATTAATTGATATGTTACTCAATACAGTATCTAACACAATACTTAATCTATCTAAATCTAACATAATTAGATAACAACAATACCTCTCACACGTGCGTACATATTCTTTGTTATCACACAACCCTATTTTGTAAGGGCTTATAGATAAGGCCGAAAGGGCCTTTATCAGCTGACGTAGATACAGTTAAAAGTTACGGTAGCATTACATTAGTCTTGGTAAATGTTGATAAGAAAGACTAACAAAGGACAGGCGATCTGCTTTAAATACATAATACGTTTTACAAAAGTAAACTGAGGAGATTTTCGTTACCTGAGAACCCATATTACCCAAACTTAAGTCCCAAGTCCAGAAAACTGCCAAATAAAACAGCATCAAAACATGAAATGGGGTAGTTTTAGAAACAATGACAGCATCGCCAAGTGGGACGACCAACATCTCAGTCTCTCCGTGACCACGATGGCTGCAAAGTTCTCAAAACGTCGAAATAATACTAAAATAACATTAATCAAAAATAAACGCAATAAAAAGTTATTTTGATTATGAATAGGTTACGTTTGGTGGCTAAAGAATTTGTTTAAGTTTTTGTCTACTAAGTTTTTCTTTACTAAAGGGTTTTAAAAAAAAATATATTTGCATTTTTTTATTTATTTATTTAAAAACTTTAATGTCAAACTTAATGCCGAAGGCCACTTTCCACGATCCTTGCGCAACTCTCAAGCTTCATTCACATCTACAATTTTCTCTATACAGTCTCTATCTATGGTCCTGGGCACTGCGGACATCGTTGTACATCACGTTTTATATTTATTGTCTTTCTGCTATGGTTTATGCAATAAATATAATTATCTATGCTGATGCCCATTTTTTTACATTTCTATACTAAGCTACTAAAATGCTTGTATAATAGAAACATAGGTACCGGTGAGTGGTTTTGAACCTGTGCGTTCGATTTGCCTGACTATTGCAGTGCCACCGCGGTCGCATTAAATAGTAATAAAAATATTTATTTATTTAACAAAAGTTATTTCACAAATAGTTGTTTAACGATGGTTTTTAACACTAGGCTAGGCCTGTCCTGCGAAGACCTGGTTGAGTTCTAAGTTAGTAGTAAATACGAAATAGTGACTTTATAAGGTGATGTTTATATTAAACATTTCTGCGTCACTTCCCATTCCATTCCATATCCCAAGCACATAAGAAATATCTCCACAGCGTCTATAACGGACTAATGGAGTGTAATAATAAGTATAATTAGATTGGCTCTTTATAATTTAGGTGGTGAAGTATGATTAGAAATCGATCAAGTGATTTACATTAATAGAACTCTGTTTCCAATTGCCACTCAAAAGTTATATGATTCTTGGAGTCTATTATGAGTTTGGAGGTGATATTTCGCTGTGTAATACAAGTAGAAGAGTTTTATTATTGTCAGTTAGGCCGGCGTGGTGGATGCGGCTGCTACTTGATGGAATAATCAGGCTATACTCGTATTAAATATTTTTTTGGACCAACCAAACCAAACATATCATAAAAATAAAACGTGAAAGATCTATATGCAGTTTAAAATCATCAATCTATCAATCAAATTGTCACGCCTTTTACCTAATGAGATAGGCAGAGACAATGGACCGCCACTTGCCACGATCCTGACACAGCTCTCTCGATTCCTTCACATTCACAATTCTCTTTATACAAGCCCTATGGTTATGGGCACTAGGCAACCTAGCCTTCTTTAGGATGTCTCAGATTTGGTCGGAACACACCCAAAAATCAGTTTAAAATCAATGAAACAATTCTCATTAGGATAGGCGAGATAATAGAGCGTCATTTTCTACGATTCTGGCATAATTATCTCGCTTCCTTGCATACACATTTTTCTTCATACAAAGTTATGAGCATGTCCCTCAAGAAATAAACTTCTGGATTTTGCTAGCTTGAAAAGTTATATTCTAAAAATCGGTTCGTATAGTTAAAACTCTTGATAGAAGATGAACAGTTTGTAGATTTTGGGGTAAAAGGAAAGGATGGGATAAGACAAGAGGCGTCCTAATTGCAAATTAAGGGACCGCAAGGGAACAATGTCGGATTGCCTACTGATAGGGGATACCGCTGACTTTGCAACTGGAAGATTGGTTCTTGCTATAAGAGATTCTTGTTTTTGGTCTCTTTCCCCTCATACTAAAACTCGCTTTCCTTGAAGGATAATTTACCTTTTTTTTAATGTGAATAAAAAATGGTTTTAGTTTTAGTATTAAGTGGCTTTTGCTTCGATGGTTTGGGCACATGGAAAGGATGAGTCAAAGTAGATTGACGAAAATAATCTATAAATCTCATGTGAATGGATACGTTAGACAAGGCAGGCCCAGGAGTGTGTTTGCCGACCAAATTGGAGACATTCTCAAGAAAGCAAGGTTGCCTAGTGCCCATAACCATAGAACTTGTATGAAGAGAATTGTCAATGTGAAGGAAGGGAGGGAGTTGTTTCAGGATCGTGGCAAGTGGAGCTCCATTGTCTTTGCCTATCCCCGTGGGAAAAAGGTGTGACAATTTTGATTGATTGATTGATTGATTTTTGCTACTTACTATCGCGTTATGATTTATCGTATTTCGATGTTTCAAAAGATTTGCACCTATCGGAGTTGTGTCAGGGAGGAGTGTCAACGTGATCGGAGAATTAAGACGTGATAATTGATGGTAAGATATGGTAAGATGGTAAGGCGTAGCACTGCAGTAGAAGTCGCCTTCATTCGTAGATCGCGCATCTGGCGGGGTGCTGTCATATGTCGAGCTTCACTAAATAATAAAATTAAAATTAAAATTTTAAAGGAACCCCCGAAACGCCTGGAACCACTTTGGTCATATCATCAGCTTTATAGTAATAAACAACATTAGTCATGGCTCAATAGTTATATCCCTTTAATATCCCTTGGATCCTAATGGTGCATCATCAGATAAGTACTCCAGGTCTTCAATTTGATAATGGCCCAGCTAATGGCTCATAGAGAGTAACAATTTTAGTTAAAGCACTATGATATTATCTGTTATTGATTTGCTGATCTGAGAGGATTCATAATCAGATACTCCCGATCTTCAATTTGATAACGGCCCAGCTAAAGGCCTAGTTAAAGCACTACAGTTCTATCTCTTTTTTTGCTGATCAATTGATATCAATTTGCTGATCTGAGAGGATTCATAATGGTGCATCATCAGATTGCCCGGTCTTCAATTTGATGACGGTCCAGCTAAATGCTCTTAGTGAGTAACAAATTTAGTGAAAGCACTATAGTTCTATCTCTTGTTGATTTGCTGATCTGAGAGGATTCATGATGGTGCCTCATCAGATACTCTCGGTCTTTAATTTGATAACGGTCCAGCTAATGGCTCATAGTGAGTAACAATTTTAGTTAAAGCACTACAGGTCCATTTCTTGTTGATTTGCTGATCTGAGAGGATCCATGATCAGATTTTTTAGATCCGGAATGTTTTATTTTATCGCACTAACTTTTCTACACTTAGTTTCCTACCTTCAAGACAAATCTAATAAGTCCAAACTTAGTATACCAAAAAAAAGTTTGAACACATCCAGGATTTCGTCTCCTACCTTCGAGTTCCATCATCAGAGTAGCTTAGTGGTACCAGTTAAAACACACATGTATTTGTATACGTTTTTATTTCAAATGTTAAGTAACAGATATGTTTAAAAGTAAATACCTATAAGGCTGGGAATACAAGTCCGATTTTCCTCTCCGATAGTCCGATCCGATAGTCACTCGTGCCATACATTTGTTTGAATACTTAATACACGTCAGATCCGATAGTCGGATCGGATGTCAGAATCGGAAACAACGCCAAGGCGCTTACGATTTTATGGCCGATCCGATTGTCTGAAGGTGCAGTTTTCATACAAAATACAGAAACAAAATAGACGTCCGATTCCTACTTCCGATTTGTAAATAATTTGCTCAGCAATATCGGACGTGTATTCCCAGCCTTATGCGTGTTTAGAACGGGCAACCCTTGTACGTCGCTATGCGACGAAGATTGTTATTTTATGTCAAATAAATATGCCATTGTTAAAACACGTAAAAAATGTTATAATTTTCCCCCTAAAATATTCAATCAAGGTAATCGATTTAGACTGCAAACCAACCTCGCCATATGAATATTTTAAGGGAAAAATTATAACATTTTTTACGTGTATTTACATTGGCATATTTATTTGACATAAAATAACAATCTTTGTCGCATAGCGACGTACAAGGGTTGCCATCCTAAACAGCGCGTCTAATATCGCTACCGCAGCTAACAAATCGAGCTGATGACCTTGAAACCCCTGATCAGATCTTCATCAATTGTAGCTAAGAACCATCTCGATCACGTCAGCTTTCAAATGAAACAAACCGCATCGTAATCGGTCCATTCGTTTAGGAGCTACGATGCCACAGACAGACACACAGATACACAGATACACAGATACACAGAGCCACAGATACACAGATACACAGACAAGTCAAACTTATAACACCCCTCTTTTTTGGTCGGGGGTTAAAAAGTAAGATGATATTGAGTATTTTCTTAATTTTTGCGCGAACATTGATTATTGAATTAAACAAATTTTATGCGGCTTACTATCGCGTTTATTTTGGTTTTGATTAAACATTTTTATAATATTATTCCGACGTTTCGAGAGCTTTGCAGCCATCGTGGTCACGGAGAGACTGAGGTGTTGGTCGTCCTATTGGTTGATGCTGTTATTGTTTCCAAAACTACCCGTTTGATATTTTGATTTTGTTTTTTCTTTTTTCTGTTCCCGATTTATTAAAAAATTGCAAAAATAACTGACGGTGACATCTGGTATGGGGTCCCAGGTGTTAGATAATGAAAAATTGTAAAACCAAAATAAACGCGATAGTAAGCCGCATAAAATTTGTTTTATACAAAGATGATATTGAATTCAGTGTACGCATCACATTGGATATTGTCCCGAGTGGGTTGTCCCGTGCGCTTGCAAACAGAATGTGATATTACTTCAGAGACGCAGGGCATATTCGTAGGTGATCAAGGTTCGTCCTATGTTTGCATATGTAACTAGTGCATTCCCAAATGGGGTTAGGTAGAGATACTAGAATTTTGTGAGTATTCTTATAACTGTCAGAGTACTGCCAATCGAATCAGCAGTTGAACTTGAAGGTTCGGCATGTCCTTTGTTGTAGAACAATCGATAAGGAGGATGCTTTCTTAACTCAAGTGATTTACTTCCTCCGTGCGTTTTTGTATTCTTCAAGGGAAGCGTAAAAATGTACCTGTGGCCGGCATAGGCGACCGCAAACTGAAGGAAATTAATTAAAATAAATACCGCGTAATCCAAAATATACATAATGGATTAATGTTTTTTTTTTTAATTAATTGTTATATTCTGATTGTTACATGATAAAAACCAAATGGAACTAAGTCGATGGAAAACAACGAACTTCTGTTAGTTCAGCGTGCTTTCAATCGACTTTAGGCGGGTTTTTAACTTATTATAAAACTTATTAAAAAGTAAAAGTTGCTTATAGCAATATACTTATTTTAAGCTGATAAATGTGGAAAATGTATTAGGAGACTATAGATTTTACTGAATGATACTTCCATCAGAAAAAATCTCGGTTACTCTCAAGACTTTAGCTAAAGATGTTTTACCTAAAAACAAATTAAAGTCGTTCAATGTCGTTCAAAATAGCCAAAAGCCAAACAAAGTTATACGAATAAAGTAAAGGACATCATTCATTTTGTATGGGGACTTGGGCTTAATTGTACTAAAAGTGAGAAATGTACAATAAAATAGTTCGATACAACAATATTTTAATGTGCTTGGTAAATATCCTATATTTTGCATAGTTTAGATGTACGAAATGATCAAACTATAATCATGACAGTTCAATGCAGAAACCATTAAGTTCACTGCCAGCCCAAAAAAAAGTCGTCAATCACTTTTTAATTAAAAAAAACATCAGGCAGTCGATCCATCGGGTCTCGACTCTCATTCAAGGTTATGGCGTGATAGCGTTTCTTCCGGTTTGATCTTCCCACCAAATGTTTAGGCATCGCAAACGTCATCAATATAATACTGTCGTTAAACATTTTGAAACTAGTAAAAAATAGAGTAAAAGTATAAATTAAATTTTTAAAAATTATCTCCTGTTGTGCTAGTAATTAGCATACATATTTTTAGTGATACTATTGTCTTGAAAAGTAAGTTGGAATTAAATAAAAAAGATAATGTTCTATAAAAAGTCGTTTTATTCATCTAATTAGATTATTTCCTGCTGAGTAAGGTTCACTTTCACCAACATCCCAACATTTTAGTTCGCGTGATATTCCGTCGTGGCGTCTCTAATTGCCAGTTGTTGTCCATGGCAGTCGAGCTTCTTCTCTTGAGTACAATGTTCCTTGGTCAACTGTGTGTGACATTTATTTTTTAATTTGTCTTTTCCGCGTGGTTTAGAAACTAAAAATAATCATTTTTATTTTTCAAATAACTCAATCATACAGCAATTAAAAGCAAAATTGCTATTAGTTTTGTCAATACGAGTATCGAACCTACCATTTATATTTATTTTTATCATCGGCCGTGACAAAAGTGTTACAATAAAAGTCCAAAATGAATGCTGTCCTTTAAATAAAAACTACTACAAATTTATTATAATTTTATTAATGAGTAAACAAACTATATATACAAGTTTAGTACAAGAAGTCCTTTGTTTGGAACGTGACTAACATAGTAATTGGGGATACTATACTGACAAACAAAAGCGGTATAATGGACATCTTAAAAGAATAAAGTTATAAGCGAAACATTTGCTATATTTAATTTTATTGTTTGTAATTAATAATAAGAAGTATATACAAAAAATCAATCAATCAAATTATCTTGCCTTTTTCCCACAGGCATAGGCAGAGACAATGGAGCGCCACTTGCCACGATCCTAACACAATTCCATCGCTTTCTTCACATTCACAATTCTCTTCATACAAGCTCTATGGTTACAGCACTAGGCTAACAAGCTTTCTTGAACAACAAACAAAACTGTACTTAATAATAATTGGGATTGGTAATTCCGTTCGTATATCAGAATAACGTGGATACAATTTCCTCCGCAGATTACCATGTGCACGTTTGTTTTTTTCTATTCATTCTTTTTTTTTAGTATTACAATTGATCAAATATTTAGGTGACGAATTGTAGATATAAGGGAAGCAAGAGAGTTGTGTCAAGATATTTTAATTTTAATGATTGTACAATTTTATTGTACAAATTTTATCAATATTATATGTATAAATGGTGAAATTGTAATGAAATATTTTTTATTGTTAAAAATCTATAACCCATGTATAATTATATCAACACGAATATTATGTATTTGAACCGCCTCTGGCTTACCATCAAGCAATATCATATCAAAAAATAAATTTGGAACTTTAATGAAAAAAAAGTGCCAAAGTGTAAAACTGGTATTTGGCTATTATGACCTTTTTCATCGGAGTGGTCGTTATACGTGATAAGACGTAGATTGTAAGGAATTTTCGTCAATGTCCCTTATCGTAACGAAGGGCGCAAAGGCAACTTTTAACAATTGTTACTGAGAATTTTAATTATATTCTTTCTAGAGCATTATTGAATTTCATAATAAAAGTGTGATACTGATGCAATTGTATATTTAGACGATACAAGTATATAGGTGTCTGTGAATAAAAGCGATATAAACATTGCTTGAAGAATTGTTATGCGACCGTGGTGTAGTGGTTGTGGATTGGCCTTGCAAATCAACAGCTTCCGGTTCGAAACCACTTACCGGTCCCAATGTACTTTTGATATTATATACAATGTTTCTATGATACCAACACGCTTGATAACTTAGTAAAAAAAATATAAAAAATAGAATTTTTCAATTTGTTTTTAATTTCATTGTTAATAAGGAATAATTAAATAAATAAATCGAAGACATCCTTAAGAAAGCTGAGGTGTCTAGTACCCATAACCATAAAACTTGTATGAAGAGAATTGTGGATGTAAAGGAGCGAGAGAGTTGTGTCAGGACCATGGCAAGTGGCGCTCCATTGTCCATTGTCTCTGCGTGACAATTTGATTGATTGATTCAATAAGGAATTAAAACAATATTAAACTTAACACAAATGAAAATAATGTTGATAATTAGGATCTAGTTTTATCTCAAACAACTAGACCTTCATTAGACATTTCACTAGACATTGCACATGACATCCTTAATAAAGAGAAGAGACCCTCTTTCAGAGGAGGAGCCGCAAGGCCTAACAAAAGCTAGATTCAGGTCACCCATGATTAGAGCTAGGTCGGTGCGGTTCAAGTCTACATTTACATTTGTATAACACTCGCTCTTTCATGGAGTGGTACACAGCCCCCTTCCCCCTCGCACAGCAATCCAAGAAGCAAGATAAAGAATTGCAAGGAATATTATTGTAACTCATTTTAAATAACTTACTAGAACACAGGCGCGGACGAACGGTTTAGCGATTGGTTTGTTGCGCGTAAAGTCCCGGGTTCGATCCCCGGTCGGAGCAAATATTTGTTTTATAGCTTTTATTTGTAATATTTAATAATATTGAATATTGCAAATAATAATAATAAAAAAAACCGTGTTTAAGGATACGTGGTCAAGGACGTGGAGAAATGAAACGCACCCCTTGATGTTGTGAAGAAGACTAATTTATTTGACATAAAAAATAGAATATAATAGAAAAATAGAATAGAATAAAAAACAAAACAATAAATGAGTTTGAAAATTACGTTTATGTTTTTTAATGGAAATGAATTAGGACAATTTTAGTGCGACCTTTTTAGGGTCGGCACAAGTGCATCAAAAAAGATATTTAAACACAAAACAACGTTGAAAACCTAAATAAATGTTATTTTTAAACATTTTGATGTGCCGGCCTAATACGTTATTTAAAATGAGTCACAATAATATTCCTTGCAGTTCTTTATCTTTCTTCTTGGATTTCCGTGCTAGGGGGTTGTAATGGCGGTGCAATAGTTATGTAAACCGAGAGCACAGGTTAAAAACCACTTGCCAGTACCAATGTATCTTTGATATATGTACTTTGATTGACCTGTTTCTATGATACAAGCACTTATTAGCTCAATATAGAAATGTAGCACACCACTACGCCACGCCTGTCGTCAAAGGTTTCAGACTCAAGTGTACAGATAGACCGTAAGGGACTCAGTCGCATTTCTGGTCACGTAGTAGCTTATTCTGCCACCCATTCAGTGATAAGGCGTAATGATTTTCTTATTTTATCGTAACATTTTCTGATTAAATCATATATCGGCTTCATGTTATAAAAAAATAAATTGTTTGCCCAATATTTTTCTATACTAGGTACATTGAAAAGCGGAAATTGAAAAGGTACACATTGCTAGAAATATTTTCATGTTACATTTTTCAGTTTATTTCCTCTCTAAATAGATTTGTGAAACTTTTACATATAAATAATAATAATTTAGTACCTATAATAGTATTTTCGTAAATTTTGCGCGAACAATTTTTTATGCGGCTTACTATCTAATTACCAACACCTCAGTCTCTGCAAAGCTCTCGAAACGTCGGAATAATAATAAAAAAATGTAAAATAAAAAACCTTAATATTGTAGCTACTTATATTATTCAAATATATATAATATATATGTGTCTTAATATAAATAAATAAATTATTTGGGTACTTAGAATGCCTGTATCATAGAAACTGGACGACCAAAGAACATATATCAAAGGTACAATGGTACCGGTGAGTGGTCTTGAACTGGGGGGGGGGGGGTCTGTTGGTTGCACTGGCACTGCTACACGGTCGCCTTACATTGTTTTTTTATTGTTGTTTTCTTACTTATCTTGTTTTTATAGTGCTTTTCAGACTTATATTGTTTTTATTTGTTTCAGGTAATTTTCATAAAATTCATGAAGGAGTATCAAGAAGTAGCAAAAAAGTAGCCCCGCTAACCTTACCTAACCTTTATTTTATTTTTTATTGACATATATTACGGCACCTCGTGATCCGCATTCCAGCTTAACATCGCACAGGGTGCTGTCAAATGTCGTACCACAGAACACACCGAATTAACCTGAACTTTTTGTCTGAGATTCGACAAGCGTTTAGCGTTTGTTTAACTCCTTTCACTACTGAGTATCTTAAGCTTCCGTTTATTATCGTAGCAATACAGTCTTGTTTACACTAATATCAGATTATGGCAGCCTATATCGAATGATTTGAGTTCGTCGATATAACGTGTAGTATATCGACATAGTTGACACAGGCCGGGATATCCGAGTGTTTGTACGGATAATAACCGCACGTTAGATGGAACTAATTAATCGTGTGTTTGTATTCAAGTTGTGCAAATTTGATTTGATTATATTACACAATAAACGCGAGGCTCGTTTGGTTTTGTTATTGTTATTGCTTTATAAATTCATATTTGTGTTGATATTTGACGCTAGGCGTGGAGAATTGATTAGCACTCCAGTTTGTTACGCGTAAAGTACCGGGTTCGATTCCCACTCATAGCAGAATTGTTTTCATTTTATATCTTTTATATTAATTAATCAATCAATTAAATTGTCACGCCTTTTTTCCACAGGGATAGGCAGAGACAATGGAGCGCCACTTGCCACGATCCTGACACAACTCCCTCGCTTCCTTCACATTCACAATTCTTCAATACAGGTGCCCAGTCTGGCGATCTTTCGTAGTATACATTCTATATAAGTATACATTCTGTAAAGTTACTTACTTGCGTTTTGGGATTAGCTTGTAAGTTTCCGGTTTCAACTAGGCCGGCATAGTGGCTGCTACTTACAGGAATTTTACCGGAATAGCAGTCACCTCTTTTTATGGGCCACATTGCAGACGAGGTGCTTTCATATGTCGGGTCACAAAAAGAGCACCTTAAATATGTTAGTTGCTAACAGCCGGTTGTACCAAAAAAGTTTCAATTTACGAATTTAGTTTTACTTTATACTTATTTTATTACGTTTATTATTACGAAATCCTAAATTGGGTTTTAGATAATTTTATATCGAAACTACCATTTATATATGTTTTTATCACTAAAAATAACAAAAGTAGTACATAGAAACCCAAAATAAATGATGTACTTTAGCTCTGTATAACATATCCGTTAAACGTAATTGTATAATGTGAAGTTAAAGAGTGGTGCAACCCATTTTTATTTTACTTATACGATACTTTTTACAAATTCGTAAATTATAATTTTTGGTACAACCGGCTGTAAATGTATTTTATAGTAGGTATTTTGTCTAAACATAAGACTTGGTTGATGATTTCAATCAGTTGCAAACATTTCTTCCCTTTATCGCAATTGTTTGCAATTTGTTAGGCGCTATACTGTTTGGTTTTATGTTTATTTGTTTCTTTTTCGTTCCTTCGCTCATTGTTTATATCGTTCGGTCGTTTTGTGGGCTCTCCGTGTGGTTATGGCCGTGCCTTTAACGTTATTAGTTTTCGAAGATATCGCCGCTCTGGAAAGTTTTCCTATTTTTAATCTTTTTTATTGTTACCTTTGTTGGTTTGTTGTTTTATTCTCTTTGTGACTAAGTTTGATTGCATAGAAACATAGAATAACCTTTCCAAACATGTCTTAGTGTCCGGTGTATGGTTATGTTTCTGACCCTTACTTGCCTAGTGGTAGGCAAGGGGAGATCCACAGGTACCGAAGACTGACAAAACCGTTCCATTCCACGGCAGCCTTGGTCTCCGTCACTATGACTAGTTTTTAGTCAAATCATTCAAATTGGAGGTCCCTTGCTTTAAGTCGAGGTCAGATGTTGACTGTTATGTCTCGATAAATTAAATGCGAAAACGGGTGTTATTTTTCCAAAATACCTAAATTTATAATTTAATTTAAAATTGGCCAGTGGCGCTCCGTTGTCTCTGCCTATCCCCGTGGGAAAGAGGCGTGACAATTTGATTGATTGACTTTAAAATTATTGGAAATTTTCCATTCCATTTTTCAACAAACGTGAGACGAAATCGATTGATATAGAAGACCGCATACACCTTTTTCAAATATCTCAAAAGTACTTATCTTGTCACACAATTCTAACCAATTCTGTATTTTGTACCACACTTCCAACTATATTTTTAAGCCAAACCAAACTTTAATTCTATTTACATAAGGTTGAATGTGTGTTTAACTGATTATGTGAATCGCAGTGAAACATGCAGTTACTGCAGATGCCATAAAGAATATTCCAGAAGTGGGATTTTCATTTACTTCTCAAAAATATATTCGCTCAAGTTTATTTTATGAAGTTTTTGCGGTGTAATGAAGTTTGGCTTGTAAAAGTAAATCTAGTTTTTATTTCACTCATTCGTTTTCTTATAAAATCCGTTCATTATTTTTTGGATTGCCTTTTTTAAGTATTTTATTTAAAATATTATTACTGGTAAAACTTTCTAGTCATTACCACTATTTTTTATTTACTCTGTAACTCGGAGACCAGCACTAAGCTGTCAATTAAGACTAGATAAAACTCCTTTAAATTATTTTTTTATTGTTACGTTACTTCTTAATCGACTTGCCTGATGGAATCACAAAATTTACAACAACTGATCATGCCAAAAATGATCAATTAATTACCCTTTGGCGAAATATATTTTGGTGCCGATTTATTCACTAAACTTTTAGTTATTTCTTTTATTTATTTAAGAGTAATTGGACAACTTACGGCCAAAAAGTCAGATAGAAATAATAAATATTTAAAGACAAGGCCACTTACAAGTTTTCACAAATAATAAAGAACTAATAACACTTATATAATTAAGAAAAGAAACAATAATACAAAATTACTAAAACTTAACATACATAAACCTATACCTATACACACATAAACAAACCAACACCTCATCAAACGTTATATTATACTCATTCATTAGAATTTTAAAATATTCCCTATAGTTTTAGATCTTTAGTATAGCTAAGCTATTTAGAGTGCTTGTATCAAAAAACCTGACCTAAGAACTTCGAAGATACAATATTAACAAGTATAATCCTCTTTTTTATTTACATTTCTATATTAAGCTGCTAAAGTGTATCATAGAAAGAGGACAACCAAAAAACATGTGCAGTGCATCAAAGATACATTGCTACCGGAAAGTGGTTTTGAACCGGGTATTCCTAGTATGCGTGACCATTCCACTACCACTAGACCCCGATCGCCTCTTAGTTTTGTTTTGCAACAATCCGCGTTCTTGGTAGCCGTATTATGATGCATCTGTCAGCGGGTGCATAATAACTGCAATGCAGATCTATTACAGATGCCCCATATTGTTTTATTCAACTGACGAATGAGATATCGATGCGGCCGTTGTGTTCAAATGTACTAGCATCATGCAAACCGAGAGCGCAGGTTCAAAACAACTTGCCGGTACCAATGTATCTTTGATATATGTACGTTGGTTGTCCTGTTTCTATGATACAAGCACTTTAGTAGCTTAGTATAGAAATATTTAAAAAAATGAAAATAACTTGGTTATATATAAAAGTTGAGACCGAAATCTGAGAAGTAAAACAAATAGTTCTCAATAACAAAATGTCTTTCGTTCACTAATAAAAAAATTACCTGGCGTGGCAACGAAGGTAAACGTAAACTTTACAAACAACCGCTGTTATTATATCGAACTTGTGGTACGATCCCGCCTGATGTTAAGCCAGTGTGCAGTCCATAAATGGAGGCGACTCACTACGGATTCGTAACTGCAAGTAGCAGTCATATCCGCTATTTTGGCCTACTTGGAACCAGCTACTTTCAAGCTGACCTGAAGCGCAACCAACTGATATTATTCCGAGTCGGCAAACTCGGAAAATGACCACCTACTGTTTGAATACCAGTTTTTACCTGTGAAATATTCTAAAATAATTACCTAATTAATTACTTGATATAGATATGGCAGAGATCCTTTGTCACCGCCGAAGCCTGTCGGAAATTATTATTTAACTAAAGCTTAGGGACATTAAACTGAAATTCATATTTGTAATACTATCACAGAGGATTGCTGTAATATTTTATGTTCCACACATTCTGAATCTTAATTTACTGGCCAAACGTGCTACCATCTGACCACTCACATGCAATATAGCTGCGCGTATACTGTCGATATGTTTACGACGAAACAAACACATTTTCCTAACAATCGCCTATCTACGTAAGAATTGCTCTACAATGTTATTTTTTTATTTACATTTCTATACAAAGCTACTAAAGTGCTTGTATCATAGAAACAGGACAACCAAAGTACAGTCAACTTAGCTTGGAGACGTTAACAAGTCAAATTAACTGTACATATTACACAGATACATTGGTACCGGCAAGTGGTTTTGAACCAGTTCTCTCAGTTTGCATAACCATTGCACTACCACTTTACTACTTATAGTCAGGTATCTGGTTTATAATAATAATTTGTTTAGTACTAAAAATAGCCTGTACAATAATAATTTGTATATACACCAAAAAGTTATAAATTACACAAATATGTAGAGTTACAAACAATACAAGACTATTAAAATTAACTATTTTTGCCCGTTTGCCGTAATTTAGCTTAACATTAGACGAAGTGCGATCATGTAATAGATTATTAAAATTCACTTTTGCTTAAGGCGCTGAAAATAAAAGGTACCTGACTGATTACTGTTTGAGTACATTACTGTTGAGTATATATTTTATATTTACATATATTTTTATATTTACGTGTTTCAATCACAATGCTTCTTTCGTGATTAAATCCTTATTTTGTAAATAAGTAATTACAATAATCCTCATTAGTTTGAAGTATATTAGAAATTACTTTATTGAGGTATCTTTATTTAGTAAAGAACTGGATTTTAAAAAAACTACTTATAAAAATGTCTTATTTTTATCGCTATCCGAGTAATTATCAATTAACCATTGTAACTATGGAGCTACTGCAGCTGATACCAAGTGTCTTGGATATTATATAGTTAGGCTTTACAATCATATATATGTAGATCACAAAAGACATGAAATTCTGCTCGGGATTGTAGGAGGAAATTTGAATTATCATTTTCAATTTAAATCGTGCCTGCGACGTCACATGTCTGTGTAATAAATCAGAGATCTTTGCGAAGACATCTCTCTGTCTGGTCGTATACTCACACATTTATATGTTCATTAGCGTTAATGACTGGGGAATATGTTTGCCCGGCTGCCTACAATAATGTATGTTATGTATGTATATAGAATTCACTTCTACCTACAATTTCTATATTTCAAGTTTGAATTTAGCCAAGTCACGTTGCGGGAAACACTTAATGTATAATATGTTTGATCGTATCACTATCTTCATTAGTATAAATAGACACTGAAGTAACTCAGTTAGGTAAGCTCGATGTACTTCGGTAACCAAGTACGGCAAACTCGACATCAGACCTCTACTTGCTAAGCGAGGGAGGTTCTAGAGAGCCGACGACTGAAAGAACTGATTCAGTTTACGGTTGCTTCAGTTGCTATTATTTTTCCAGCCAGCACCGTGAGCTCTTTGCGATCACTTTAAGCTTTGATTGAATTTTTCACCATTCCTCCTAACGATATCTCCTAATTTATATTTCAGTCAGCTTGAAAAGTACCCGAAGTTCGCGAGGCTAACATGGCGTATGCGCCTGCTGCGCTTATGGCATTTGTGGACTTCCACATGTCGAATCAAAATATAATATATTTAAATAATTATTTTATATGTTGATTTAACACGAAAATTATTTCAAAAATAAAAAATATTCTCAGTAGCTCCATAATTAAAAATAAACTAATAATGGAGGCTACTGCTACTACAGTTGAATAAGTTACAGATGTATCCACTATGCCGACTATCAAACTGATCCTGACTGTACACTTCAAGGTTACAGACACTTGGAAGTGGGTAGTACCACCACGTTTCGCCAAACTAGTCAAATGACCGCGAACTGTCTTCCTACTACTCTTTACGATTATTCAGAAGCAGATTATAATATCAAATTTCTGAGATAGAATCTTTATTGTCGTAGCAATAAGAGTGATTTTCGAATGTTGGATTGAACTATGCCTAGTCGTATTTCTAGTGCATCGGCCGTCAGGATCAATTCGCTTGTTCGTGAGGATTTAATTTCCGCAAACTGTCTTATCTCGGACCAAACTACGTTCTACAGTGCTCGCTGCACGTTATATTGTTATATGGAAGTGACATCTCTATCATTTGAAATGTCCGTTCATGTGTAGTGTGGTGATATGTGAATGAACTGAGGTTGTATTGTAAACGCATGCCTAGTATATGCACTTTGATTTGCATCTCGATGCCCTGGATTCATTGAAACGTTCCGAGGAGCTCTTTAACTTAGCACAGGTCGGGGGAAGCGACCGCTTTCTGTTGACTGAATTAACAATCAAACTAAAAGGTTCTAGGCCTGGAGCCCACGCCCAAAAACCTGCCTGATAAGCGCATCGCATAAAAAGCAGTCGCAGCGCTCATCAGGCAGGTTTTTGGCCGTGGGCTCTAGGCCTATTCGGTGCGCTTCGGTTCGATAAGTGGATCCATGTGTTCAGCTATCCTATAATCTTGGATCCTTTAAGTAAAGGATCCAAGATCATTGCTCTTAGTCCTACCATCAGATAAGTCGAGCTTAGATGCAGAGTCAATTAATAAATTATTTGTCACAAATTTTCGGGTCTATTCATATTCAGTTACTCAACATTTAGCATTTGCTCATAAACCTAAAGGTATTAAGTTTTTTAATAATTCCTACATATTAAATATTTTCTCACAAATATTGGTCCTTCGAGCTGTTTAGTGTATCTACAATGCGGTTCCTTAAAATATTTTCTTGAACTAATTACACAAGTATACAGACCGTGAGGTGATTTGGTCACGTTTCGGGATCAGCTTGTAAGTTGCCGGTTCCATCTAGGCCGGCATAGTGGATTTGATTGCTACTCACAGTTATTGAATTGTAGTAGCAGTGACATTGATTCATGGACCACACTTCGGCTTAACATCAAGCGGGGTGCTGTCATATGTCGAGTCACAATAAAAAAAAAAAAATATATATAAAAATTACCTATTAGCAGCCTTTACTAAGAGCTCTTTTGACAATCTTTAAGACGACAGGCGTGGACGAACGGTTTAGCGACTGGTTTGTTGCGCGTAAAGTCCCGGGTTCGATCCCCGGTCGGAGCAAATATTTGTTTCATAGCTTTTATTTGTAATATTTAATAGTATTAAATATTGCAAATATTTGTTAATAAAAAAATAAAAAAAGAGATGGATATTTGCTTCGGGTCTGGTTATCAAAGAGTGGTAGGCAGTGGTACCCAGTCTGCCGATCCGGGGTAGTACCACCACTTACAAGTATACAGACCGTGAAGTGATTTGGTCACGTTTCGGGATCAGCTTGTAAGTTGCCGGTTCCATCTAGGCCGGCATAGTGGATGTGATTGCTACTCACAGTTATTGAATTGTAGTAGCAGTGACATTCATTCATGGACCACACTTTGGCTTAACATCAAGCGGGGTGCTGTCATATGTCGAGTCACAATAAAAAAAAAAAAAAAAAAAAGATATTGTTTCGTATAACAAAAGTTATACGAAACAATATCTTAAAGAAATTATTAATTCTAATGGAATTGTATAGCCGCCATTTTGTGTGTCTCATTGCTTCGTGGCTGCCCATCTAGTTTAACGTTATCTGATAAACGTCAGTGAAGTTAAATGACCATCGCAGACACACTGAATGCAGCCATAGAGAATGCTGTGTTAGTTATAAAAGCAATTTTAATAATGTGTTTTTTTATTTTTATTTATGAATTTAGTATAAAAATGAGTATTTATAAGTAATATGCCAAAGACTTACAACAACAAAATTGTAAGTTATATTTTTCTTAGATTTTGCGCGAACATTAATTAATGAATTAATTTTATGTGGCTTTAAATTGTATAATTATTAACCAAAAATAAACACGATAGTAAGCCGCATACGAGGTGTGTTCAAAAAGTATCGCGAATTTTGTGTTTTTTCAAAAACTATTTATTTATTCATGAATATCTATTTTGTCCCCTTCAAAGTAATCCCCATGAGATATTATACACTTGTGCCAACGGTTTTTCCAATCTTCGAAGCACTTCAAAAAATCATTTTTTTTTATCTTGTTCAGCTCCTCCTTCGATGCCGTCTTTATCTCGTCAAGCGTAGCGTAACGTCGTCTTTTCATGGGCCTCTTCAGTTTAGGGAACAAGAAAAAGTCGCAGGGGGCCAGATCTGGGGAATACGGTGGCTGCGGCATCATTAGTGTGTTGTTTTTGGCCAAAAAGTCGCGCACAAGCAACGATGTGTGAGCAGGGGCGTTATCGTGGTGCAAAAGCCAATTTTTGTTCTTCCACAAATCCGGGCGTTTCTGGCGGATTGCTTCGCGCAAATTGCGCATAATTTGCAGGTAATATTCCTTATTGACCGTTCTACCCTGTGGCAAGAACTCATGATGCACCACGCCCCTGCAATCGAAGAAAACTGTCAGCAAAACTTTCACATTCGACCGAACTTGGCGCGCTTTTTTCGGTCTTGGTTCGTGCGGCAGCTTCCATTGAGATGATTGAGCTTTGGTTTCCACGTCATAACCATAAACCCACGATTCGTCACCAGTTATGACCCTCTGGAGCAATTTTGGGTCGTCGCGGACAGAGTCCAACATCTCATTAGCAATGTTCATGCGATGCTGTTTTTGGTCGCAATTGAGCAATTTTGGTACGAATTTCGCGGCGACCCGTCTCATGCCCAAATCATTGATAAAAATCGAATGGCACGAGCCAATCGATATGTTTAGGTCCTCAGCAACTTCTCTAACGGTGATTCGACGATTGGCCAATACCATTTTCTCCGCTTCATTAATTTTTTCGTCTGTTGTTGAAGTGCTCGGGCGTCCGGCACGCTCTTCGTCGTTCACATCTTCTCGGCCTTCTGAGAACATTTTGTACCACCGATAAACGTTGCTTCGGTCCAAGGTAGCTTCTCCGTATGTCACAGTCAACATTCGGAATGCATCCGCGCACTTAATTTCGTTTTTCACACAAAATTTGATACAGGTTCTTTGATCCATTTTTTTGAATAGGTAAAAATCGAAGACGATCCAAAACACGTGCAAGCAAAGCAGCTGTCAACAATTAAGTGAACAAT
The DNA here is from genome assembly GCA_905220615.1 of Tinea trinotella. NCBI lineage: Eukaryota > Metazoa > Arthropoda > Insecta > Lepidoptera > Tineidae > Tinea > Tinea trinotella. The sequence goes on from HG992326.1 coordinate 1,822,377, forward strand.
TAAAATGGCCGAGCTTGTCGGCATAAGTGAGAGACATGAGTACCAACATAACGCCACAAAAAAATCGAAATTCGAATATACGTAACCCGGGAAAATTCAAAAGTCGCGATACTTTTTGAACACACCTCGTAAAACTTACTGTAATTTGTAACGTTGTATTTTGCAACCATTTTATGTGCTCAAAATGTGACAGCCTTATGTTAAGCAGTCGTTATTACTTTGCCGGCATAGTTAGAACATCGGTAACTTACAAGCTGATTCCCAAACGCGACTAAGTCATTTCACGGTCTGTATACTTGTAAGTGTCAGTACAATCCCGGGTCGGCAGACTGGGCACCACTGTTTTATTTAAGTATATTATCAATATCTTTTAAAGATGATAGTTTTGTTAGGATCGTGACAAGTGGCGCTTCATTGTCTCTACCTATTCCTGTGGGAAAAAGACGTGACAATTTGATTGATTGATAGTTGCTACACTTACTGTTCTTATATCACGTGTCGCCTAAATAACTGTATTTATAGAGAAAATGTACGTGGAACCATTAGTTTAGAAAATCCAACACATATTTATCTATTAATTAGTTGAACAAACTGCCCAACCGTGCAAACAGACGAAAATAAGGATAAATTGCATTCTTTTTGCCTTATGAAAGTTTCTTATAAAGGCCACCGATATCCCCAATAATTATTCGTCTTGTGAAATAGTAGAAACTTATATTGTATTTATAATATTGGTGTTTTCCGATCAAATCGGAGACATCCTCAAGAAAGCTAGGTTGCCTAGTGCTCATAGAGAGCTTGTATGAAAAAGATTGTGGATGTAAAGGAAGCGAGGGAGTTGAATTAGGATCGTGTCATGTGGCGCTTTATTGTCTTCGCCTATCACCACGGGAAAACGGCGTGACAATTTGATTTGATTTGATATTTACAATATGTATGTTTACATACAAAAAATAATATCTATTTAATGTAATTATTAAATATTACAAATAAAATCAAATCTTTGCTCCGACCGGGAATCGAACCCGGGACTGTACGCGTAGCAATGTACCACGCCTGTCGTCAAACATGTCAATATCCCAAATATAGGTATAAATATTGTTGAATTTGTAAGTTATAATAGTTGTATGTGTTTGCAAGAGAGCCCGTTGCCAACGGAGGGTTAATTAAAGAATTAATCGACTTGCTCCCTCACTTATCCCGGCCCGTTGGTTGTACGTGACTTGAATTTGTCCCGAGGTTTATTAATGCTTCAAAATTAAGAAGGGTTCCGTAGAAGTGTGCTGGCGTGAGGTTATCAGTTGAAGGTGTCTTAGAGGTCAATAAGGCTTTTTTAAGGCGACCGTGGTGTAGTGGTAGTGCAATGGTCATGCAAACCGAGAGCACGGGTTCAAAACCACTTGACGGTACCAATGTAACTTTGATATATGTACTTTGGTTGTCCTGTTTTTATGATACACTTTAGGAGCTTAGTATAGAAATGTAAAGGTGTTGTTATCTATAACTACTGAATGAATATTTATTAGTTTAGTTATTATAATAGTTTCAGTCGGATGTTGCTTTGTTTTGATTTTGCTTATTGGTCTCTAAAGTTAACTAACTGGCAGAGAATGACTAGCAGCATTAGTTACATAAAACTAAAAAAATGATATGAGAAAAAAATAATGAAATAAACAAATCTATGCTGCTTACTATCGCGTTTATTTTTAGTTATTAATTTTACATTTTTTTTATTCCTGCGCTTCCATAGCTTTGCAGCCGTCGTGGTCACAAAGAGACTGATGAATTTGTTTAATTCATTAAATTAGTATTCGCGCAAAATCTAAGAATACTTAGCTACTTAAAAATCACATGTAAAAACAACACTAAACAACCTACTAAGTTCTAATGCATTAATTATTATTATTTTATACGTAGGTACTATTAATAATTCTGTAAAATAATTCTCATATTTTATTCGTTAACGTGCTTTAAAAGAAAACATTGATCTATGGCTTTTGGTGATACATTAATCTCGCTCCATTAAACACAATGAAAACGAGAAGATGTCACACTCTTCACTGGATACGGTTCTACGTTTATAAGTGTAATACTAAATTATGAATTATATTGGGTAATGATAAATGCATGATAGCGACTGCAGACTGCAGCTTCAATAACAATTAAAAATCATTTAATCAACAATTTAGTTTTGAGACTATTGTCGTTTAAAAAAAAAACAATTTCATTTTATACTTAGTTTGATTTAATACATTATTGCGATAATTAACATGGGCTAAGTAATAAATAACAGGATCATCATCATCATCAGCCAGAAAGCGTCCGCTACTGAACATAGGCCTTCCCCTTAGAACGCCATTCCGAACGTCAAGATGCCAGTTGCATTTACTGGTTACCTGTGACTTTCACTATATCGTCTGTCCACCCAGCACTTCCACACGTGCAACTCTCTGCGTCAGCGACAGGACTAGTACTGCGGGCAGCCCACTAATGCAGTCGCGACATGCGGCGGCCGCAGACTGCAATGGAACCAATCTCATACAGATTCATACAAACCAGTACGAGGGCGGTTCAATAAGTACCCGTGTTAGAAATGAAGACACGATTTTTTTCAAAAAAATGCTTTTTATTTTTCAACGTAGTCCCCTTTTAGTAAGATACACTTCTCCCAACGTTCCGGCCATTTTTTGACCCCTCCAAAAAATAGGATTTGTCGAACTCTCCGAAATACGCCTCTGTCCCGGCGATGACTTCCTCGTTTGAGCTAAATTTTTTTCCCGCGAGCCATTTTTTCATGTTAGGGAACAAGAAAAAGTCGCAGGGAGCCAGATCGGGTGAATACGGGGGGTGCGGCAGCGATTCATAACGCAATTCATGCAGTTTGGTCGCGACAACACCAGATGAATGTGCTGGTGCGTTATCGTGATGAAACAACACCTTTTTTTTTCGCCAAATGTGGCCGCGTCTCCTTTAATTTTTTGTCGAAGCGGTCTAATAACTTTCTGTAGTATAGTCCAGTGATCGTTCTTCCTTTTTCTAAAAAATCCATGAGGATGACGCCCGTCGCATCCCAAAAAATCGTCACCATGTCCTTACCGGCCGATGGGACGGTCTTCGCCTTCTTTGGTGCAGATTCACTGGGAGAAATCCATTGTTTTGATTGTTGTTTAGTTTCTGGTGTGTAATGATGAATCCAGGTTTCATCAACAGTGACAACTCGACGCAAAAAGTCCTTAGGATCTCGCTTAAATTGCCTTAAACACTGCTCTGAAGTTAACAGCCGCATCCGCTTGTTGTCCAGCGTGAGCAATCGCGGCACCCATCGGGCCGACAATTTTTTCATCTCCAACTTATCATGCAAAATATTAATTGCCGTTCCGGTCGACACACCTACGGCCTTAGCTACTTCGCGGACTTTCGTTCGTCGATCAGCGAGAATTATGTCGTGGACTTTTTCAATGATTTCCTCGGTAACCACGTCTGCCGGGCGTCCTGGTCGCTCCTCATCAAAAACGGATGTTCGCCCACGTTTAAATTCGTTAAACCAATATCTAACTGTGGTCATAGATGGCGACGTGTCTCCATAAACAGCATCCAACTTTGCTTTTATCTTCTCGCACTTTTTCCCATCCAAAAACATAAAGCGAATTACCGAACGATACTGCTCTTTTTCCATCTTAACGAAAATCACGAAACACGTCTGACTCGAATGGCTGCCAAATCGAAACTAACCTATCAATCAGTCTGAATTTTATATTAGCGCCGTCTGATAGATGGCAGCACACGATGATAACACTAACTTCACTCAGGAACGCCCTCTGTCTTCAAACACGGGTACTTAATGAACCGCCCTCGTAGTGCAGTTTATAGTCGTCATCGGAACCTTAATGTTAACCTATCAAATCCCTGATGTCGTTGATGTTGCAATACGTTTCTGTGATCGCGACTGAGGCAACCGTGAGTAGGTTTTTATTCAGTTCGACCTCCTCTTGCTTACCTCAGGCAGGTTGAGGTCAGATGTCACAATAAAAATAAAAAGGATTTCATATCAAAATTACTTAAGTCAACATATGGATGGGTTATGTAATTATGGATTAGCTGGGTTGCCTAGTGCCCATAGCCTTAGAGCTTCTATGAAGAGGATTGTGGATGTGAATGAAGCGAGGAAGTTGTGTCATGATCGTGGCAAGTGGTGCTCTATTGTCTCTGCCTATCCCCATGGGAAAAAGGCGTGACAATTTGATTGATTGATTAATGTGTAAATTTACTGGCTAGCATAGTGACGACGTTCTCGGGACCGTAAAATTAGACGGTTTTTACAGTCGTCAGCACGCTTGGACATCCTCTTCTCCTCTGCATCAGGTTAGATGCCGAATCTTTATAAAAAAATCAATATATAGACGGCTTATACACAGAACAGTTGTAGTAGTTATTGAGAACGGGCTATATGTTATCAATCGGGCGTGAATTTAATCGATGATTTCGGCGGCCGAGAGCCCGTTATTTGGGCATAATTATTCTAAATTATTTTGCTGTGTTGTCAACCATTGTTCTCTGCTAGGCCGGAAGTATTCGTTGTTCTAGCGGGCTGGTGCATTAATTATGCATTGATAGTGTGCCCATAAATTATAGCTTGTTAATTGACAGCTCTTTTAAGTAACTATTATGCTTGTATTATAGAAACTAGGCGATCAAAGTAGTTATACCAATCCGGCGAATGGTCGACCGACGGCCATTTAAATACCACTAAACCAAGGTCGCTTTGAAATAAAAACTTATTATTATTTTTTTATTTACATTTCTATACTAAGCTTCCAAAATCATAGAAACAGGACAACCAAAGTACATATATCTAAGATATCATATATCTAAGTGGTTTTGACCCCTGTCACCACGGTCGCCCTAAATATTTTATGTACAGTTGGGAGTTTTAATTTGGATCCCATTACAATGGCATGTTCTTTAAATCTATTAAAGATAAAGACTTTACATTATATTTCAATGTTTGATTTGTGTATTAATATACATATATACCTGTCAATATCATACCATTAACAACTGGCATGCCCTTAATATTCACCCTTAAATATTGTATTTTTCGTTGAATTGTCAACTTTTCATGGGTACGAAATTAAAACTTTCGACAGTGATCAGGATAAACACTATCCCGGGGAGACTGGCTCAAAGGCAAATATTTGTAATGTTTCATGTGCTACGACTAAGGACAGGACACATATTCTATGTTCTGTACCATAAACAGTCGAGGAAACTGACATTATTGGTAAAAAATAAATAAAATTAATTTAATAAATGTGACTAAGGGGATTCATTGTCATCATAATTACACTCTTTCCTAATGACCCTAGATTATGCGTCGTATTATCGCCTATATTACGGAGAATGCTCTGAGGAGTTAGGCGTCGTTTCTTTGTAGGACAATAGACTAGTGGGAAGCTTTTTTTACCAGTTCTCTTCATCCTATAACATTGGATCCTTCAAACGAAGCGTAAGAATTCACTTTGGGCCATCGCCATCAGGCAAGTCGAGACCAGATGTCGAGTCTCATTATAAAAAATAAGTTTTTTAATTTGTTGTTTTTTTCGGCCAAATCGGAGACATCCTCAAAAAAGCTAGATTGCCAAGTGCCCATAATCGTAGAGCTTGTATGAAGTAAATTGTGAATGTGAAGGAGCGAGGAAGTTGTGTCAGGATCGTAGCAAGTGGCGCTCCATTGTCTCTGCCTATCCCTGTGGGAAGAAGGCGTGACAATTTGATTGATTGATTTGTGTTAATTGATATTGTTTTAATGGTCATCCTAGAAAATAGTATGCATAGACATGTTATTGCAACCTGAATTGGTGTGTGCAGCATTTCCAGCAAAATAAACAAAGCTAACAACAGATTCTATATGTGTTATAGCTACGGGTCATTTTTGTGAAATTAATGTTTATTAGTTACTTATGATTTTTTTATTTTTTTGTGATTACGACATATTATGACAGAACCCCGCCAATTTGTTTAATTTTATTTATTTACATTTCTATACTAAGCTACTAAAGTGCTTGTATCATAGAAAGAGAACAGCCAAAGCACATACATATATCAAAGATACATTGGTTCCGGTGGGTGGTTTCGGACTATTGGTTTGCGTCAATAGCTCTGCACTGCCACTACACCACGGTCGCCTTGGTTAAGCTGGAGTGCAATGTATCAATAAAGGCGACTGCTACTACAGATAAATAACTGCAAGTAGCGTTCCTAGTTTGAACCGGCAACTTACACGCTGTTCGCGAAACGCGATTAACTTACTTTACGGTCTGTACATTCGGAGGTCTACAGACCTTAATCGGCTGACTGGGCAATTTGAATTGTTGATGATGATTTATAAATAAATTGTAATACATGTAATCGATTCTTGCAAGGAAGCATTCGATGCCCCAATTAGAATGTTTATTATTTTGTGTAAAAATAACATTCTTTATATTTCATGCAATATCCATTGGCGCGAACATCAAAGACTTTCAAGATTCTGTTTCGCGTCAAAGGCGCACCAAAGATATAATTTTTTGTTGTATTAAATATTTATTGAATATATGTTTTATGTTAAACAGATTTTTGTAAATTTTATACATTTTTGACATTATTATTTAATAAATTGTAAAAAAATATGAATTATTTACTCGAATAAATAATTCATATTTATTCATAAACAATAATTTTAAAAACATTCCATGGTCATATGTTAATTTTATAAAATCTAATAATGTTAAAAATCCGTTCTCGTAGAAAGAAATCTTAGAATTTTATGTCTCCTAATTTTATCCTTTCATACAGATCTTTTTATTCCACCTAAAACTATGTTTTATCTATCTATTCCTACCCATAGCACCAACTTTGTATCTAAATCCATTTCAGGATTTTTTTTATTATTGTGATCGACATCTGACCCCTAACTGAACCCGGTGACAAAAGCATATGGAGGTCCAAAAGTGCCGACGACTGAGAAAACCAAGCAGTTCACGGCTGCCTCAGTCGCCGTCTCAGTTTTGTCTCCATTCACTACGCTAAGCACTAAATAGAGTATCATTGAGAACCTTGTATTGTGTATGCTCTCTTTCGTAAAGCAGAAAAGTTGTGTTAATATTTATAATTATTATTCATTCATTTATGTATTATAATTTGTGTATTTATTATGTATGTATTTATAAGAGGCGTGACAATCTGACTTTTTCATTATTGTGACTCGACTTATGACAGCACCCTGCTTGATGTTAAGCTGGAGTGTGGTCCATGAATGGATGTCACTGCTACTACAATTCAATAACTGTAAGTAGCAATCACATCTACTATGCCGGCCTAGTTGGATCCGGCAACGTACAAGCTGATCCCGAAATACGACTAAATCACTTCACGATTTGTATACTTGTAAGTGGTGGTACTACCCCGGTTTGGCATATAAAATTTGGAAGTAGCTTAGGTCAATAGGTATGTGTATAAATAGCATGTGTTTTTGCAAAATTGTTTGGAAAACACTAGTTCGTTGCTTTTGGTGGAATTGGCAATCAATGTTTTATTGTTATAGTTTTCCTTCCTCGTGTTTTGATGTAAACAGGATTCATGACCCACTTACGCTATTCTGTTTTAGTGATATTGTCCTAAAAGTATTAGCAATTTATATGTTAATATATTGTTTAATCGACAATTGTATAAACTTTGAATTCACAAACCTGAACTAATGTTGCTTAAGAATGACAGGCGGACAGTTGGTGACTTCGTAAAGCGTTCACAAACTTCTTACTATCATGTTAGCTCCTATGAACAATCATTATCATCATCTTTATCAGTCAGAAGGCGTCCACTGCTGAACATAGGCCTCCCCCTTAGAACGCCATTTCGAACGACAAGACGTCAGTTGCATTCACCTAGTGCGCTGCGTCTTCCGGCTCCACTTAAGAACCTCTCTTTTCCATCGGTTGTCGGTTGTTGAACTATGCATTTTTACATTACTATAATATTATTGTTTTTATGCACCTACGGCGTTTGCTCTTAAACTCTTAATGGAGCCACCCAATTTCTTTAAAGGAGGTCAGGTCAGCTGTTCCTACAGACCTCTAGAAGCTCACATTGCCGGAGAATAACTCTTGTCTCGTTTCGGCCACGTTGCTGCTTCTCAAGAGCTCATACGCAGCGGTTTCCTGTTCATTCAGGCAGCGTCTACAAAGGGGGATGTCTAATGATATTAAGCTGGAGTGTGGTCCATGAATGGATGTCACTGCTACTACAATTCAATAACTGTAAGTAGCAATCACATCTACTATGCCGGCCTAGTTGGATCCGGCAACGTACAAGCTGATCCCGAAATACGACTAAATCACTTCACGATTTGTATACTTGTAAGTGGTGGTACTACCCCGGTTTGGCATATAAAATTTGGAAGTAGCTTAGGTCAATAACTCTCTCATATAGTAATATCATTAAAAACTCACATTTATCCCTTTTATGTATTGAAAATAGCTTGCAAACGTGTTAATATGTATACACGTATAAGTGTACGTATTCACACTGAATAGCTTCAATATTTGTAATAATCTCAAATAGATCACTCGTGGAGATACGAGATCCGATGCGGACGTGAGCTTGAATACAAAACGAGATGAAAGCTCGGATAGAATCTACATACGTGTATACTTCTTTTGGAACACACATAATTCATGCAATATTTATTTCTTTAAAACTTAATAAAATAAGGCGACCGTGGTGTAGTGGCAGTGCAATGGCTACGTAAGCCGAGTGGCACCGGTTCGAAACCACTCACTGGTACCAATGTATCTTTGATATATGTATTTTGGTTGTCCTGTTTCTATGATACAAGCACTTTTAGTAGCTTAGTATAGAAATGTATAATAAAATAATTGTATTATGGGTACAATTTAATCTGGACATTATCTACCACAGCCAAACCTTCAGTATTATTGGAAACGTTGAATTGGCTTAAAAAGTGCAATAAAAATTAAAAACAATATCATAAAAAATAACGAGGTTAAAATGTATTGAAAATCTCATACATACTATAATAATCTATTGAATAAAGGTAAACTCGTATATTAAAAATGTATTCTACATACATATTGCCTAGTGCCCATAACCATAGAGCTTGTATCCTACATAATCAAATGTGTGAATTAATAAACAAAACAGAATCGACCCAGTATTGCCATTAAATCAAATACATTCTCAAAAGAGCTGGGGTCATCACAGTCTGTTTCATTGTCCAGGGATTCTTTATAGTTTTTGGGCAACTATTTGGTGTACTCTGCAAAACTAAATATCGAGACACATAAAAGCACATTATAGTACTTACTAAGTAGTTCCTGTTGCCGGACACGGAATCATCATAGTTTTAATTACTTTAACATTTTTTAAGTTTTTTATTGATGTTAAGGATGTTGTGCGGTAAAGGAAGCTAGAAATGTGTAAGGATTTTTGTAAAGGCCTTAAGTTCATTGTCTCAGGCATTTTTTACCGTTTATTTGTTTTTTTCCCCAATTTTTTAAAGTTACTTTTTAGTTGTTTAATAATATTATTTTAATTTCTTTCAGGTAATTATTCTGATACGAGTAGAATCTTACAGAAAAAATAGCTAAGCTATATGAATGCTGGCTTCATGCGCCTAACATCAGGCGAATTAAGGTCATATTTTATTTACTTAATGACAATCAATATATTGATATGTATTTCTAAACAATGTTACATAAAGCCTATTTAAGGAAGACCACCTGATCAATAGAGTTAACGCCAGTCCATTCGCTGATATTTTCTAACCAGGATATATTCTCTTCTGCATCCAATGCGTCGCATGTCTTCTACCTTGCCTTTCCATAATAATTATTGTAACGTTTATCTAATCTTTTTTTTTATTTTTTATTCTGGCTCGTCATCAGCCTTTATGTGTACAAGCGGTGGTACTACTGGATCTGCAGACTGTGCACCATATTCTACCACTATTAGAGAATGAGACCAAGAGCAAATATCCGCTTTTTTTTGAGTTGTTGTTAAAGAAGACTTACTTTATTTTTTTTTACAACATTAAATACAAATTAGTATTCGCCACAAATCGCCGATGTAGCTGAAAAAGCCGCCAAACTGAAGTGGAACTGGGCAGGTCATCTCTTTCGCATGTCCGATACATTATGGGCCAAGTCCACTACTGAGTTGACTCCAGATTGCAGAAGACATCGCGGCAGGCCCAAACGGAGATGGCGAGATGACATGGACTCCTACAATTGTTCATGGCGAGAGATTGCCAAATGTCGTGAGTCATGGAAAAAAAGAGAGGCCTTTGCCCAGCAGTGGGACTAATAAATAGGCTAATGATAATAAAATAATAATTGAGCCCGTATGTAGTTTCGTACAAATTCTTCATTCCCACTTGTTTACAAATTCCAGTTCTGAAGCCAAGGTCGTTCTAAGGTCGTTATCCAAATCTCAGTTGAATTTGCAAGTATCGCGTCCAAATTAGAACTCATTCGCCAACTGCCCACGCGCATTCTTATGTTGACCGGATTTTGTAGTAGAATTATTTGTTGTGACTCGACATATGACAGGACCCCGCCGTAAATTTTGTGCATCAGCAACCATGGTGTAGTGGTACATAGATGGTCTCGCAAACCGAGAGAATCAGTTTTCAGTACAAATGTATCTTTGATATAAAATATAATTTTGTTATCCTGTTTCTATGATACAATCTAATTAATAAAATTATCTATACTAATTGAATTTAAAGTAAGTTTGTTGCTGTAAGTCTACGGAAATTAATAGTAAAACTTGTTTTTTTTTCTTTTTGGCACCTCTAGTCACCCTTTCTTTTAGTGGGGAAATCCTCATGGATGCTCCTGGTTTCTCGGGGTAGTAGTGCCGGACTCGTACCGGCTAAAACCCAACGGTGTCCTCCTTCATCACAAACGCTGGAGATTGGGAGCTGGGGTACATTCGTCCGAAATCTCCTGTGGTACCTTTTGTCACCTTGGCGTCTAGAGGGGTCGGCTAGGCCATTTCATTAAAATTAGCTGTTTTTATTCCACAACTTGTTAACATTTTATCTATAGTGGGATGCTTTATGGGTGTAATTAATTTAAACGTAAAGTTTTTTCTCTAAAACACGAGTGCGGTGATAGCGATCGTTTCGAGCTATAAAGGTTTCTTTTCATTGTTTCATTTTCAGTCATCGGCGCAATTACACATTATCTTGCTTACCATTAAGCAAGGTTTAAAAAAATTATACTGTATAAATTAAATCGCGTATCGGCTGCCTCAGTCGCCGTCACTATGCCGGCCAAAGGTGCTTCTTCACACATCTTCAATCGAATGTCTCCATTCCCTTGGAGATAGACAAAGACAATAAATAGAGTTTGATATCCTCAATCTTCTACTTTCTAATATAAGAAACTTTAAGTCTGTATTGGGCCTTACGTTGTAAAATTTTATTGTTTGTTACCGGAGCGAGCTGTTACTTAGTTAATAAATTACTTTCATTGCAATGCCCGGTGAATTATTCTACTTGGGTTTTTGTTTTTTTTTACTAGGTACGTATTTGTTTATTTATTTTAAAACTTTATGCTCTTAGTACAAAGGCGAACTTAATGCCGCCAGATATTTTCTGCCAATTAACATTAGAGACCAACAGAAAGATCAAAATAATGAATAATAATAAAGACAGAAAACTATTGCGCTACCGCTACACCACGGTCGCCCTGCCACTATGCCGGCCATTAATATTTTTATTTTAAATAAACGTTATTTTATTTATTTAGCTGTGATTCAACTGTGAATTGTTATTCTTTTTTTTTACAAATAATCTGTTTTGTATAATGGATCTGTCACATACATAGTGCCGGATTCCCGGGGATTCTGAGTGACACGTGCACCCGGGGTTTATCTGTCTATCTCGATGACACCCGGGATGTGGGTCACGTTTTCGTGTTTTTTTAATAATATTATAAAGCGCTACGATTTAAATATTAGTTTGGATTTAAAGTTTTTAAAGTGTCGTGTTAGGAATCTGTTTGTTGTCTTTGCCTTTCTCTGTTGGAAATGATGGGTGAAAGTGTTTGTAGTCTAAAAACTGCATTAAATCCTACTAAAAGTTTTGGCTTGCCTCAGTTTCGGCTGCCTCAGTCGCTGTCACTATGCCGGCCATAGTATTAAATATAATGTTATAATATTTTCTATAGGTTTGCACAAACATCATTAATGATTTATTTAAATGCAGTTTTCTATACTATGAAGGTAACATTTATTTTCATTATCTGTATCTGATGTTTTTCAATAGCTGCAAATGTTTGTATTAAAATGAAAGAAACTGCCCCCCTAGTACGGCAATCCAAGAAGCAAGATAAAGAACTGCAAGGAATATCATTGCAACTCATTTTAAATAACTTACCAGAACAGTGCATCAAAATGTCCAAAAGAGATATTTAAACGTACTGTAAAATTTTACACTAAACGACGTTGAAAACTATAATGAATATTTTTTGAACATTTTGATATGCCAAGCTATAAAATTATTTAAAATGAGTTACAATAATATTCCTTGCATTTCTTTATCTTGCTTCTTGGATTGCCGTGCTAGGGGGGCTGGATAGTAACTCGCAAAAATGTTTTATTTCCATAAATAATATACTTACTTTATTTTGAGCTTACATTATATTTATAATTGAAGAAAAAAAGACTAACTCCAATAAATGTTTGATATTATATTAGTAATCCATATACTATGTAATTTGGTCGACCTGCTTCTGTGATACAAGTACTTTAGTATTTAATCTAAATAAAAATACATTGTGTATTCCTAAAGTATTATTTCTTTGGACTATAATATGAATATGTATAGTTCGAAGGCCTCGTGTTGCCCAATTCTTCAGGGACGCAGTAGTGACGTCACCTTGCCGTAGTATCTCACCGTTGCCAAGTGGGCCGATGCCCGGACCTTGAAATTTTATGCACCATACTTATTTATTTCTTAAATAAGTGGGTTAAAAAATAATATAGGTTTTAAGATTTCGATATAATATATCTTTTTATTTTTTTTTATGTATAAATAAACGTTTATTTTAGGTAAATTTAAGACCGCATCTTATGTAATGTCATAATTACAAGTTGTTGCCACTTTAGACTATATATATGTATATTAGCTAGGTTGCCTAGTGCCCATAATCATCGAGCTTGTATATAGATAATTGTGGATGTGAAGGAAGCGAGGCAGTTGTGTCAGGATTGTGGCAAGTGGCGCTCCATTGTCTCTGCCTGTACCTGTGGGAAAAAGTCGTGACATTTTGATTGATTGATTGATTACTTAGGATGGCACCCTGTCGACACTTAACACTCTGAAGAGCCAACTTTGTTTGATACGCTGGAGATACGCACTATAGACAGGCCTTCCTCGGCCTGTCTATAGTGCCGCGGTGAAACTCTGTTTCACTAGTCGATTTGCAAAAAGGAGTTGCGGGTGCAAGACTAGTGATGGGAAATGGGTCAAGGTATTGTCGATAATTGGATAGGGCTGTACAAGCCGCAACACCTAAGCAATCGTAACACCGAATTTAAACTCAGTTTACTAATATTTAACATTACACAAGTTATGTTCTGTTTGTCTTATCGCCGAACACATTAGTAAGGTATAGTGCAGTCCGTACGTAGCTCTGTGACTCTACTACCAGCGGCTTTTAGTAAACGTTCTCACCGCGTTAAGTCTGACCTCGTCCTGTCTAATGGTAAGCATGATGAGTGTCTAAGAGTTCCGACGACTGAAAAAACAGTCTCAGTTCACGGCAGTCCCTGTCGCTTTGTGGAATAATTCAACGTGACAGCTGGTTTGGGCACATGGAAAGGATGAGTGAAAAAAGATTGACGAAAGAAATTTATAAATCTGACGTAAATTGATGGGTTAAACAAGGCATGCCCAGGAGGGTGTTTTCCGACGAAATCAAAGACATTCTCAAGAAAGCTAAGTTGCCTAGTGCCCATAACCATAGAGCTTGTATGAAGAGAATTGTGAATGTGAAGGAAGGTTGTAACAGTTGTAACAGGCTTTTGACAAGTTGCGCCTATCCCTGTGGGAAAAACGCGTGACGATTTGATTGATTTATTGACATATTTTTTTTTATAATAACAGATTATTGTAACTCCTTTTAACCCTATTATTAACTTATTTTAGTGCTAAAGCCATTTATCAGTTTTACTTAATATAATGATATCCTCGTGTGTGGCACTCATGATATGAGTGCTGATGATGGATGGCTAGTGCTGTCGTAAATCTCTCCGTTTGTCATATCAACTGTAATTTGGCTTGAATACATTTGCACGCGCTCCGGTGATAGATGCGCGAATTATGAATTAATATTGTAATCCAGTTTGGTTGTTTGTTATATTTGGTTAGAACAATTGATTATATTTGTAATTGAATTTTTATTTACATATACATTTCAATATATTGTTTTTTCTTATATTATTATGTAAAATATGCTTCATATTAATTATAAATAGGTGGCAAGTGGAAAGATATAAACTGGGCCAGGACGACCCAGAATTGTTTTTAGAACAAATCAGAGACATTCTTTAAAAATCAGGCATCGGCATTGCCCAAACTATAAATTATGTGTAAAGATAATTAAGGATGCGAGGGAGTTGTGCCAGGATCGTGGCAAGTGGCTGTATTGTCTCTGCCTATGCCTGTGGAAAAAGGCGTGACAATTTGATTGATTCATATTGATATTAAGAAAATAGTAGAAATATTGCGGTCATTAAGGAGCGTATGTGGAGTGATAGCGGATAGAATAAGGAATAGCACAGTGCGCGATAGATGTAGTGACAAGGATTTACAAAGAAATGCTTCAATGGTTTGGGCACATGGAAAGGATAAGTTATAAATCTGATGTGGATGGATGCGTTAAACAATGCAGGCCCAGGACCTTGTTTGCCTAGTGCCCATAACATTAGAGTTTGTATGAAGAGAATTGTGGATGCGAAGGAAGCGAGGAAATTTTGTCAGGATCGCGGCAAGTGGCGCTCTATTGTCTCTGCCTATCCCATGGAAAAGAGGCGTGAAAATTGAGTGATAGAAATAAAAAAGATATTCCGAGTTATAATAACTATATAACAACATGAAAGAATGCAAACGTATGCACTAAACTATAATTGATGCAAGAATATTCCTAAGCACATTGCATACGTGCCCAAGTGGGTGTTCCACTGTTCACATGCAGATAGCCTGGCTCGTAATGGCTTTGAAGAAAAGTAGGCCATTAGGGCATAACTATTGAACACTACCAGATATGTTTGTATTATGACACATTTAGAAAGGTTACGGAGATAATGGGAAACAATGAATTAAATTAAACGTTGGCTGCAGAGCTCTCGAAACGTCGGAATAATATATATTTTTAAAATCATTAACTAAAACTTAACGCGATAGTAAGCCGCGTTTTCGATAATAATAAGTTCTGACTAATGCTTCTTAAAAACTCTTTTCGAACTTTGATGGTGAAAATCTTTCGAACCACTTTAACTATCGTCCTACTCTCGTAGTGCTTAAGCTTATCGCTTCAAGATTTTTCTGACACTTCTAGATAGGCAAGATCATCTAGATTAAACTTTTTTTTTTATTAATATTGTTGTTACTCGATATGTGACAGCACCTCGCTTGATATGAATGGATGTCACTGCTACTACAATTCAATAACTGTAAATAGCAGTCACATCTACTATGCCGGCTTAGTTAAAGTAGGCCTATGCTTCTTCTATAATACTAATTTCAAATTTTGGAAATAATAAACTATCCACGCACGGTTATCAGCGCTGTGACAACATAATTAATGCTTTTCGATGCAGAGTACATGTAGAAGCATAAAAGTATTTCGCGGTGCTTTCAATTGATTTTCGTTACGACGCTACGACCAAAAGCAGCTGAGTTTCCTGAAAACTTTGGAAGTATCTTCTGCTACATAAACTAACTTTGAGAGTCGCCAGCTTTACAGTGGAAAAATCTTCGAAAATATTATACTTGTAGCCCAATGTCAATGGTAAATATTACATAATAAACTAGTAATGGATAGAAATTTGGATAGAAAAAGATCACTCGTGCACATTGACTACTGCGCGTTGATGTTTTTTTTTATCCAATTTTTATTAGTAATTAATACAATAACCAGCGGACTCAAAACACGGTGTCTTGCCCTAATGTAATACACGAATGCAACGCCATCTACTGGGTTATTTTATGAATATAAATCATACAGGGACTCTTCTATAAACGCAAACATTTTGTAAAAATCGGTCCATCCGTTTAGGAGAAGTTCAGTAATACACACATAAAGATGAAATGTACGAAAAAATATATGACAAATATATTTAAAAACTATTATATTATTTACATTTCTATACTAAGCTACGTAAGTTCTTTTATCATAGAAATAGGACAACTAAAGCACCATGATATCAAGCAATTGATATCAAAGATACATTGGTACTGGCAACTGGTTTTGAAGCCGTGCTCTCGGTTTGCGTGATCATTGCTACACCATGGTCGTCCTAATAATATTATTTTTAAGGTTTATCCCTTATATAAAATAAAGTCTACAAGAGCTATACATTTAAGTGTTAAATATTATTTAATTATTAATAATTTATGTATTTATGTATTATTAATTATGTATTTTAATTTAAATAATAATATAAGGTGTCATCTAACCACAATTATATTCATCAACTTCAAATTTACACTTTAATTCCCAGAGAAATAAGCAGATACTTTCCACGATCCTGACATAACTCTCTATTTTCCTTTGCATCCATAATACCTATTTATAAATAATATGCAGCATATAATATATAATATAAAATAATATATCGAAATGTAAATAAAAATTCAATTAAATTCTGTAATAAAATAAAATTACGGTTAAAAACTCGTAAAACATACAGGACTTAAAGGATCTGAGACGAGACAAAACCCCCATTTCTTTAATTATAGTTTACTTCTCAGAGATCTTCTCATCCCTTTGTGGTTCAAAAACAGATTTCTTTAGCGAAGGAGAAATAAATTTGTAAGAAAAAAGACAATCACTCTATGACAATAAAAACTAGTTCCGGTGTGCGGGGACGGTCGGGTAACCGGATATCCGGTTGGCTACGACCCGGGAAATTGTCGTTCACTTACACTAGATGATTGTAGTTGCGAGAATAATGAGATCTGTGCTTCGATTCTTTGATGATATATTGCTTAATTTTTTTTAGGTATAGAAAAAACGAGATTGTGAAAAGCCACTGAGGCTTGAATTTTTGTAATTAACTCTGTGAACTGTACAATTTTTTATCCTAATGAGAAGTACAAGATTACTTAATTATGTGATTAATTAACTATTTATTGTAGTTCTTTTTTATTTGAACGAGACGCGACATCTGATGTTAAGTAACTTTTGTTTTTTATTGTGACTCGACATATGACAGCACCCCGCTTGATGTTAAGTTAGAGTGTGGTCCATGAATGGATGTCACTTCTACTATAATTCAATAACTGTAAGTAGCAATCACAAGCTGATCCCGAAACGCGACCAAAATCACTTCACGGTATGATACTTGTAAGTGGTGGTACTACCCCGGATTGGCAGACTGAGACCACAGCCTACCACTCTTTGACTAATCAGACCCGAAGCAAATATCTACTGATAAATAATAAATATTACAAATGAAAGTTATGAAACAAATATTTGCCCCGGCCAAGAATCAAACCCGGGACTTTACGCGCTACAAACCGAAGTCGTCAACTGAATGTATTTTAGTACAGCAGAAGCCTTCACCTAGATCACCTAGTCGTAAGTAAATTATGTGGATATATGAGTATATCATTATTGTTGGTAAGGTTTCTATTGTATAAAATAAATATTATCAAATATATACGGTTTCTTTTTTTTATTAACCGGAAAATGATAATGCTCCAAGGCCCACCGATTTAATGCCATGGCCTAATTGATTATTATTATTTAACTCAGTATTATATCAATCAAATTATCACGCTATTTTCCCACAGGAATAGGTAGAGACTTGCTACGATCCCGACAACTCTGTCGCCTTTCTCATATTTACAATTCTCTTCATACAAGCTCTGTGAATATGAGTTGCCTAATTAAGATTTCTTAAGAATGTCTCCGATTTAGTCGGACACCACTCTACTGGATCGCCCTCGTTTAAAGAATTCATCCACATCACATTTCGTCAATCTACTTTCACTCATTCTATGTGGCCCAAACTATCGGAGCATCCCTTGGTCAATCTTTGTCACTACATCTTTTTTCAAACCATATCTATTGATTCCTTTGTCCTTAAACTACATAATAGGAATAATAAATTAAACTTATTTTATGCGGCATACTATCGCTTTTAATTAGATTTACAATTTTATTTTATTTATAATAGAATAAAATTTTAAAACCAAAACCAACTTAAACGCAATAGTAAGCCGCATAAAATTTGTTTAATTCATTAATCAATGTTCGCGCAAAATCTAAGAAAATATTACATATGAATAGCTATTCTCTCGACCCACCAATCACCTCTTTAATAGTGTTAATTTCCACACGTGTCAAGAGCTAACAGAAACCTATGAAGTGCATGCATGTTTTGTTATTTTTAGAATGGGACTAAGTGTTATGTGTACTCTGATAATGAATAGTAGCACTCTGAGGGTCAGGTCGACCGCTGGCTAACGGCCAACTTGTGTCCCAAATGTGCCGGAGTATTCGGGCACTGTTCCTGTTGGAGCATTTCTACATTCATACACGTTTCCATGATCTTAATCTTGACACGAAACATTTTGGACTTTTACATTATTATTTAACACTAGCTGTGTAACCCGTCCTTGCTAGGGTCAAAATACATCGCATTTTAGGCGTATACCATGGCAGACTTTTTTGTGAGTAATCTACGTGTATAGAGTACTATTTATATATAGAACACTATTTTGTATATTGTCAATAGTTTTCGCAGCGTACGCGATGTAAGGAATTTTATGAGTAATTTTTTTACACCTTTGGTTACGTTATTCGAGATTTCGTACGGAACCAAAAACTTTTTGAAAATCCAATATAGCCTATGTTACTCACAAGGAACGTAGCTTCCTAATAGTGAAATAATTTTTAAAATCGGCCCAGTAGTTTCTGAGCTTATTCATTACAAACAAACTTACAAAACTTTCCTCTTAATAATATTAGTATAGATTTCTACACTTAGCTACTAACCGTGCAGTAGGCGACCAAAAGACATAATTATTTGGGGTACCCAGACGCTCTTGGTTTGCGAGGCCATTTTAACACCACAGTCATTTATTAATTATTCATCTTGAATCTAGACTAAATCATTATGTTTACCCTCGAATGCCAGAAACTTTGAATTGAGTAGTAAAATTGATAGGCCACCCACATCCAAATACCTTTCTAATTATTTCTCATTTTTAAATTCATTCTCATCTCGAACTCATAATTTTCCTTTCTTCTTCACAAGTCTGATCCTGGTATGTCTGAATGTCTGTTAATGAACGCATGAACACAAGCGCTAGCAGATAATTAAAGCCGCAATAAATGCTTAAATGTATGGAGGTAATATTGTACAGGTAAAGTGAATGTAACATTGTTCTAATCATTCTGTTAATCTTTACACAAGCGGCCTGTGGTCTTTTATACCAAAAGCGCTTTCATCGCTCTTCGGGTGCAGTACAATAGTCTTTTTATAGTTCTTTTAAAACTGCTTGCATTCTGTAGGGCATCGTGTTTCGGGTTCAGCTTGAATGTTGCCGATTCCAACTAGGCCAGCATTGTGGATATGACTGTGCATGGACCAGCCACAATAATAATAAAAGTTACATCATAGTAAAAGTACGTTTCTTTTCTTTGTATATTGATTTGTATATTGTAGCTCTTCGATTACCAAGGTCTTAATATTCAAATTCAATACCTTTGTATTTTATATCTCAATGGGATCGAGACGTGATGCGTTCATATTTCAATATAGCCATTGGTAGGTTCATAATAGTAGATTGATGTTTTAAATGTCAGGATTGTGACGTCCATTGTCTTTGCCTCAAGTTACCTTTAGCAGAGACAATTAATGCCAAGGCGTGGAGCAAGGGCGTGGTACCTTCAATTTATTGATTTGGAAAAACTACTAGTTCTATTATCAAAGACACATTGGTAGTGTGTAGACAGCTGTAAGTGGTTTTGAACCGGGAGCTCCTAGTTTGACCGGTATATTGATGGCGAATGAGGCAACCATAGTTTTTTTTCGGTCGTCGGCGCTCTTGGACTTACCATCAGGCAAGTTAAGGTCCTAACTCGAGTCTCATTAAACAAAATGAGGAGCAGATGACTTTGTGTAATCCACACGATTCGCCCGAATATGCGGATGAATTTTAATACGTAGCGTTGTATTGGCACTAAAACATGACGTTTATTCTAACTTTGTCTTACATGGAATATGCAATAACTTATAGTTTACGAAAATTTGCTACGTTCTGGTAATATTTTATACACCTGGGGTTTTTTTGTTATCATTTTTGATTTTGTTAGGAATGCAGTTTTGTTTTTTGTACAGCGCCCCGCCTGAGGTTAAGCTGGAGTGAGGTCCATAAAGATATGACTGCTACTACAGTTGCTACTACTACTGTAAGTATCAGTCACATCTGTTATGCTGGCCTAGTTGCAACCGACAACTTACAAGCTGATCTCGAAACGCGACTGTCACTTTATAAATAGAGGTATAGTCGATTACTATTTTTTAAGGTTAAGGCTCATTTAAATTTTACCGTGCAATCCACTCGAATTAACGATCTAAGATCATACCTCTATGGATAAAGGACATGAAAAATGTCGTCGATATTATTATTAATAATTTCTATGCTAAGCTTCTAAACGTGCTTTGTATCATAGAAACCCCGCTTGATATTAATAAACTTAAGCTGAAGTGTGTTCCATGAATTAATGTAACTGCTACTACAGTTTAATAACTGCAAGTAGCTGTCATAATTTGCACTATGCCGGCCTTTATGTCAAGCTGATTCCGAATCACTAGTAGTACAGACGGACCGAATGGATAGACTGGACGAATGACCATCAATTGTCTGCCTACTAACGTTTCCACAATTGTTAATTCACTTATGAATAGGGGGGGTGTTTAATTCAGTTTGCAATGTCCAACGGTCGTTTGGGTTCTAAATATGAGCCATGTTGAGTGAAATTAATAGATTCATTGCGTACTGGCCGCGTGCCAGATATCTGTTTTATCTAAAACTAGTTTTAACTTCGTTCACATAATAATTTATTCGATTTGTTTAATTGCTGTTTTAACTTTATTGGTTTTCCGTTGTGAAAGGTTATGGCTGCACCTTTAGGCGTTTACGATGATATTAAATGGCCTGTGCGGTGTATTGATTTTAATTATTATTTTCTGCTGATATTCATTTATAATATCAAATTATTCTGGTGCAATACACGCCATTATTTTAATATTAAATCAAACAAGCTATAGGAAAAGAAAACTTCGATTCGATTTCCATTGAAGCAAAGATTTGGTTCATAGCAATTATTTGTAATAATGATATTACATATTAGAAATATTTGTTAATAAAAAGACAATGAAGCACATATTTGCTCCAGATATGGGTATTAATGATTGGCAAACAGTTGGTGGTCATTTGTACAGTTAGCTGATCCGGGATAGTACCACTAGTTGTACAGATCATAGAATGAACCAATCGCATTTTGAAATCAGCTTAAAAGTTACCGGATCCCACTACGCCGAAACAGTGAATGCTACTTTTACTTTTAGTTATTTAACTGTAGTAGCAGACGCCTAAGGTGCTATGAAGGCAGTAAGGTGCTGTCTTATGTCGCGCCACAATTCACAGCCATTTTCATAGAACCTTTACGGTTTTGGATTAATATTTAATGTAAAAAAATACTCAAAAATTTACTTAGATAATCGTTCCTCGATCAAATCAGAAAAATCCTTCAGTAAAACAGAGTGCCTATAGAGAATTGCTATGTAAGATTTGTGGATGTGTAGGATAGAGAATTATGCCATAATCGTAGAAAGTGACTAAATGCCTATTTGAATGATACTACTTTTTATTTTATCCCTAATAACTAAGAGAAAATTGTTAATGTGCCATTACAAGTACCTACCTTCATTAAGGTCTGCTAATTAAATATTTTCCAAAGATGTATCTTAATTACCCAAATCCAAATTAATGATAATATTATTTATAATGATTATTTATTACGTGCCATTATCCATTTAATTAAGTCCGCTTTAATTATCTCGCCTATAATTATGAGAAGGCCCTTAACTGTGTCGTTAAGGATCATTTTTATTGGAGCAATTTTATTTTGATGTAACCTTTTGGATTGTTTTACGTAAAAGTTATTATGGGTCTGAGTCTTGCGTGTCTAAGTGAGATCTGGTGGCTTTAGGTCTTTTATGTGAATCTGATTAGACCGTTTTATTCCTTAATATTATTGTCATTTCTAGTTTCTTTTGTTACTAAATCTCATTTACTTTCTGCGTTATTTTTATCGTCACGAATTAATGTATATTTTCTATGCCCTCATATATGACATCTTTAGTAGATCGGTTTGTTGTGGCCACCCTTTCTTTTAGCTGATCCATGTTAGCTTCTTTATTACTTTTGTTTTTAATATGGTAAATATGTACAAATACATATTATCATATATTTTATTAGTTCTTTGTCCACTTAGTATCTTTCACGGTGAGAGCGCCATATTTCGAACATTTAAATCTTTCTTAGATTGTTTCATACGAATATAAAGCAATAAGTACTCCAGAAAGAGCGATATTTAAATATGGACCTAATTTAAATTAATGAGCCTAATAATTTAGGTATATAATAAGCTTGTTTGAAGAGAATTGTGGATGTGAGGGAAGCGATGGAGTTGTGTCAGAATCGTGGCAAGTGGCGCTCCGTTTACCTGCCTATTTCTGTGGGACAATTTGATTGATTGATAACTTGGGTATGTTAAAGATAGCCCAAATCGATTAAATACATTCTCTCGACTCAACGAAGCTATAAATTGAGATGACGTGACATTTCATAATCATTTCATGACGCAAGGGTTCGATGTATACATTCGATGTGATTTATGTAACGATATCGTTAAAATATTGAAACATTAATAATTTGGATTATATATGTGTTTTATGATAATTTCGGAAATACATTTTTTGAATTGTAAATAGAGATTGACGACATGCGTGACGCATTGGTGCACCAGTCTGCTACGCGTAGTCCTAGTTATACTGTGTAAATACGACTGCTACCATAATAGCCTCCATTCATGGACCACACTCCAGTTTAAAATCAGACGGTGCGATGTCGTGTCGAGCCACAATATAATAAAAATTACACATCAATAAATTAAATATCAAATCGAATAAATCAAATTGTCACGCTTTTTTCCACAGGGATAAGGCAGTGACAATGGAGCGCCACTTGCCACTATCCTGGCTCAACTTTCTCGCTTCCATCACATCCACAGTTCTCTTCATACAAGTCATATGGTTATGGGCACCCCAGCTTTCTTAAAGATGTCTCAGATTTAATCGGAAAACAAATCGGCCGGCCTTGTTTAACGCATCCATCCACATCAGATTTATAAATTCCCTTAGTCAATTTACTTCCACTCATCTTGTCCATTAAATATAACAAACGCTAACGAATTTCGCCGTACATATAAAAATATTTCTTAACTCACTGTAAATGGAATGGATGTCCCTTTTTCAAAAGTAGGTCAATTTGCCACGAGATGCTTAACTCGATGTATCTATTGATTTTATATAATACGCTGACTAAGCACTTTCTGTCACTTAAGGCCCTCCAGTATTGAAGAATGGCGATCTTGTGTTTTTTTGTTGTTAGGGCTTTACATATGACAGCGCTAGTATTCAGGAGTGCATTGATTGAAGGCGACTGCTAGTATTACCGGTTGGAACCGACAACTTACAACGCGACTAAGTCACTTTACAGTCTGTTTACTTGTAAGTGGTGGTACTACGCCCTGGATGTGCAGACTAGGACACCACTGTCTACCTCTTGGATAACCAGAGCCGAAAATATCCGTCTGTTTTTTTATAAACATATTTTTATAATGCTCAGTTTATTTAATTAATTAATATTACAAATAAAACCTATGAAACAAATCTTAGCTCCAGCCGGGAATCGAACCTGGGACTTTACACGTAACTGTCTGGTGTGCTAACTAAGTGTGTCTTCAAAAACATGTAATCTTGTTCATCGTCGTTAATACGAGTATTGCTACGCGTTTTATGTCAGCTTTAAAATGATTTTAGTTTTAAACTGAACTTTTTTTAATTATTGAAATCGACATTTCCCCCTTTTTTGAATGCCGTAAACCGATAAGTTCATTGAAAATAGTTTTTTGTCTCCCTTGTAAAGTTATTTTGTATGGAGTAAAAGAAATTAATTAAAACTCATTATTTAATTGATTCAATCAAATTGTCACGCCTTCCTCCCACAGGCATAGGCAAAGACAATAGAGCGCCACTTGCCACGATCCTGACACAATCTCTCGCTTTCTTCGCATTCACAATTCTCTTCATACAAGCTCTATCTATGGTTGTGGGTACTAGGCAACCTAACTTTCTTGAGGATGTCTTCAATTTGATTGATTTTTTAGTGATTTATTGTGTTGTCATTGGAATAAAGCTTTTAGTGAAATATTGTGTTATAAATAAATATTTATTAAGTTATTATTATGAGAAATGTGTGAGTTGTATCGATCGGCCACGACCTTTCTCCATAGCAAGGGCAATGTTGTTTGTGCTCAAATCCATATATTATTCCTAATATGAGACTATTTCTTTTTATTAGCTCTATCCGACTTTATCTGCAGATTAATTTACTATCCTGCTGATAATACCTAAATAAGGTAATTAAGATTGGTAACCTTAATTTTTTTCCAAAATTCACTTAGGTTTTGATAGATGACAAAGGACGTCTTTTCTGATGAGTTTGCTGCAGGTTTTAGTACTTATTTAGGTTTGAAGACGTCGACAAAAGCATAATATCCACTCGTGTGAGAATAAAAAATATTATTATATGCGATTAAAATAAGAATAGGACGAGATCGGCGCCATTTTGGGACGTCTAACTCTCTAACTAACTTCACTTTAGTAGGGTGTCTTTTTCTTTGTGGACTGTCAAGAAAAAAAAACCTTTGAATCAGTCAAGTGAATTTAGTCACCAACCCGTCAAATCCTTATTCTAATAGCATATATAGTACAAATGTTTTGTCGTTATCAAAGTAAATGTTACTAAAGAAAAACCCCAAGAAGATTGACCCAATGTTTTAAGTATTGTCAACTTACATATGTTTTGTTGGAAACGGGATACTCGGAGGGTTTGTTAGTATATAGTATATTAGATTTAAACTTCATAACAGAATTTGCTAGACACACTCCCACGAGAATATCTGATTTAAATACCTATATCTAAATTATTTACTCTTCTTTACAAGTACATATTATGTATATCTAAATTTATTAACTCCTTTCGTATGTAACCGAAGGCGATAAGGTCGTTCGTTGCTAAATAGGTTAATATGAGTGCTGAAAAATCCTATTAATTTTGTAGTTTATAATGTGCTCTTTCATCTATCCAACGATGCTGAAACCATCTTTATGGCATTTGTAGGTTTCAACATTATTGCGCGCAACTCGAGTTCGACAAGTGTCTGAATTGTACATACGCCAAAATTTAAATAAAAATAAAACCTTTATTTTATTTGCACATTTTTCTTTTATTTATTGTTTAGTGTTTTGAGGTTGCAAACGAACTTAGGTATTTTTATAATGCACTTCTGGTTTATATAACCCACAATAATACGGAAGGTTTGGCCCAGCAGAATAAGGCCCGCCTTTTTTTATTGAAGTACAACAAAGATATAAATAAATTAATAGTAGATAGGAACATCTTTTTCGTGCTATAGAAAAGTTAAATAAGGTGGTTTAAAAATTAACTTTTCAAATTTAGAATAATTTAATTAATAAATTTTATGCGGCTTACTATCGCGTTTATTTCTTTCTGTGATTACGATTGCTTTGCTTGCTCTCGAAACTTCGGAATAATAATAAAAAGTAAAATCAAAAATAAAAGCGATAGTAAGCCGCATAAAATTTGTTTAATTCATTAATCAATGTTCGCGCCAAATCCAAGAAAATTCCTATTTGATGGCATGAAGAGAACTTTCACATAATAAATATCATTAAAATAAGAAACCTCAAACAATTTAAAGAATAAAATTAAACAGTCCCTCAAGAATTTTCAATCTAGATCCCCCATTAAGGTGGAAAAGGGGGGTGGAAAGAAATAGCCGCGTAAGACGTGCCCACAGTAAGAGTATGAGCTCATTGACCTAGATACCAAAATTTAAAGGGGCACAGATCACGACATACTGCTCCCGAGATTAGTGTATATTTTTGATATACCTTTTTGTTATTATGAGTTGATATCTGACTCCGACCTGACATCCACATCAGATTTATAAATTCCTTTCGTCAATTTACTTTCAACTAGCCCATCTTTACCATTGGGCACTCCGGCCCCGCGATCGATATCCCCCAGTTCCTGCCATATCCTAAAATCGATGTGATATACATAGATTTTTGATGATTTTGAAGAAGTAATTAACGATTTTGGAATTTTTGAAATTTAGAAGGGTGCTTGCTACCTCTTAACCAACATGATATTAAACAGTAAAGAAATAATAATATCAGGATCGTGGCAAGTGGCGCTCCATTGGCGCCTATCCCTGTGGGAAAAAGGCGTAACAATTTGATTGATTGATTGATTGAATAAATCCAGAACCTTGCTTATGTATTTTTGTCGTCTTATCTAAAAAAATATGTTACAGGGGCCCATTATTCTAATGTGCCCAGGGACTCCAATAGGCCCTGGCCACATTAGAATCATGGACCTTTCCATGAGTCCAAACCATCGAAGCATTCCTTCGTCAATCCTTAGTTTTAGCATAGCAATAAAAGATTTAATTTGATTCCTATTACGTATAATAAATAACATAAAGATAGGAAGTTAAGTGAGCGGTCGTTCGTAACTGCTAATGAGACATTCTAAATAATACAATTGCAATTTTTTATTCTACTCCGTCGACTTAAGATACAATATTGCGTGTTCGTTTCTCTAGCAAAAGCCGCTTGTCAATTTGAAAGTTGATTTTTTATTTTATTTTGCTGACAGGCAGTGATGTAATTCTTATTATGTTTATAATTTAATTAGCGATTAGGATGCGTACATTTGTTATTATAATTTAATGAATACGATACAAAGATGGTTTTCTCACTGTTTTATTGTCCCTGCCTATCCCTGTGGGAAAAAAGCGTGACAATTTGATTGATTGATTGATTATTGTCCCCCAGTGGCAGTTTTTTATTTATTTATTATTGTGACACGACATTTAACCTCGACCCGTCTGATTATAAGCAAGAGGAGGGAGATCAAGAGTGACGACGACTGAAACAATCGAGTTAGTTCACGGCTGCCTCAGCCGCCGTCACTATGCCGGCAAATATGCAAATGCATTAAGTTAAACTATTGTATAAACAACAAAGTTAAAACTTCGCAGAGACTTGTGCTGGCTTTGTGCATCCGAAAGTTCCGAAGAGCTCTTTTACCTTGTTCCTACCTCGTCTTTTTACACCCGTAATACCCGCACTGGTCGGGGGACGTTCGGTTATACATCTGCAATCTGTCGACCGAATCGGCAGACGAAATAAAAAGTTCGGTGTATTTTTCTTTGTAGAACAATCAACAATCAGCTTATGTGTTCTCCCCAATTTATAATAATTTTGGATCCTTTATGCGATGCGTGAAGGATTTGGCTGGCATAGTGACGGCGACTGAAGCAACCGTGAACTGAGTACGTTTTTTCAGTCTTAGGCGCTTTAGGACCTCCCCTTGCTTACCATCAGGCTGGTTGAGGTCAGATGTCGAGTCACAATAAAAAAAATAGGTGTTATTTGCAATGATTTCTTTTTCTACGTTTTTTTTCTTCTTTTTCTATATTGTGGGTGTGAAGAAAGCGAGGGAGTTGTGTCAGGATCGTGGCAAGTGGCGCTCCATTGTCTCTGCCTATCTCCTGTGGGAAAACGGTGTTACAATTTGATTGATTAATTGATTGATTTCTGCAAATCACTAAGTATCCTCAATATGAGAAATTCTATTTTATTAACTAATTTATTTGCATTATTCACGGAGACGTCTACTTTATTTAATAATAGTAACAAATGATACACTTGTTAATCTCATTACGTCGACAATAAATAATAGATCCCCCTAAAATAAAGTCGGG
This sequence comes from Tinea trinotella, assembly GCA_905220615.1. Taxonomy (NCBI): domain Eukaryota; kingdom Metazoa; phylum Arthropoda; class Insecta; order Lepidoptera; family Tineidae; genus Tinea; species Tinea trinotella. The sequence goes on from HG992326.1 coordinate 1,850,822, forward strand.
ATAGTCAATATTATTTTTCATCCCCCACTGTAGGGCGGTTTATACAATTTGCGGGGGTGTGCAAGAATCTTTCACACCCCCGCAAATGTCATTTCTATCATTTCTTAGCAATTTTAATTGAATATTGATCTCCAATTAAGAAAAGGAAAGCAAAAAATGTATACATACATACATGTGTATACATTCTTGGGTCGCAAACCAGTATAAATCTTGGAATGTTCATTGTTTGGTATGTTTAGTTTGTGACCTGTCGTATATACCGAATTAAATAAATAAATAAATAAAGAGTTGTATATAGTGTCAGTTTCGTCGCAAATGGCAATTTTATTAACAGACTGATGAAGCTCAGCAACAATCGACAAATGGAATGCTTTACCAGCCCATGTGTTCTCTCCAACCTAGCATCCTTCAAGCGATGCGTGAAGAAGCACCTTTGGTCGGCATAGTGATGGCGGGGCAGCCGTAAAGACTCAGTTTTCGTAGTCTTCGGCACTCTTGGACCTATTCTTGGTTACCATCAGGCGGGTCGAGGTCAGATGTCGAGTCACAATAAGAAAACAATAAAAAAAAGCAAGGCCTATAAATGGAGGCGACTGGAACTACAGTTAAGTAACTGCAAGTAGCAGTCGTATCTTTTTCTAGGTAACTTCACTTCGCTTCACGGCTGTACACCTCAAGGTGGTGGTACTACCACGAATCTGCACAATGGGTTAACTACTACCAACTGTCTGCCAACCATTTTTAAACAGACTTAAAGCAATTATCTGCCTTATTTCTTTATTAACAAATTCCAAGTGTTAACTAACACTACTATAGATTTTAGTTTTTATTAACAAAATCTATTGTAGTAAATTGCTGTTTTACAACACGTTTAATAAAAAAATATGTACTCTGTTTATTATGCAATTTTTGTCCCAAAAGCCTTTAAAATAAAATTACGCGGGAAACAAAATTCGCGCCGAGGATATGATGTAAGAATAAAAATGGCGGATGGCTCCCCGTTTGGCGGGTGAAATGAAATATGGCCACCGCAGCTAGACCCGCGCGTCCCTATGGGTGTTCGTCGCCTTCCAATTTTCATTAGACATTCATTATTTGACCCCACAATAAAAAACATATCTTAGAAAATGTTTTTTTAATTAAAATTACTATATTGTTATTCTACAGGCAGCGCTTACCTGAGTAGGTTCCTGCAATGTTGAGCGAGGCGAGACGGGTGACATGTGTTAAAAGGCGACCACAAACCGGGCGCACGGGTTTAAAACCACGCACCGGTACCAATATATCGTTGATATATGTTCTTTGGTTGTCCTGTTTTTATGATACAAGCACTTCAGTAGCTTAGTATAGAAATGTAAATTAGAAAATAAAATAAAAAATGTGAATGCTCGCCCATGCTCCACAGAAACCTCCTTAGTTAAGCGCTAGAAGTATAACATCAGATTATTTTAAATAATTCTATTTACGTTTTATTAAAATCTATTTTAGTCTGCTAGACTACTGGATGAAGAATTGTGGATGTGAAGGAAGCAAGAGAGTTGTGTAAGGATCGTGGTAAGTGGCGCTCCATTGTCTCTGCCTATCCCTGTGGGAGAGGGGCGTGACAATTTGATTGAATAATTGATTAACTACTGGACAGCACGAGCAGAGGTTTGGGTCCACAGTCTTAAATGCGACAAATAAGTTGTTTTATTAAAACGCGTGAGTTTTATCTCCACTTATCTTGAACTACGCTCTTTGCTAACCACCAGGCAAGTCGAGGTCAGATGTCGCGGCACAATATATATATTTTTAACTTAAATTCGCTGTACAGTTTTTTGAAATTAGTTACAATGGAGGTCGCATTATCGCTTTGTCGCATTATTGCAGGCGAGGGTCGTATTATCGATTCTTATAAAAGGTCAAATTGTGTAGTTGGACCGGTTAATATCTGGTCTACACTCACCACGTGCCGTTTCCTTGGGACGTTTATTTTTCATTATTATTAAAATTTCCGCCCTCAAATTTGGTGGGTAAGGGAACTATGCTACTCTATTTATTCTGTAGCTTGGCTAATGGGCTTATAAAAAGCTTTATGAAAGCTCGACCTTAGACAAAGCACGCCTGATGTTAAGCTGTAGTCAGGTCACTTCACGGTCCGGCCGATCTTGGGTAGTATCACCATTTACAAGTAGACCGAAGTGATTTGGTTTCAGCTTGTAAGTTGCCGGTTCCAACTAGGCCGGCATAGTTGGATGTGATTGCTACTCACAATTATTGAATTGTAGTAGCAGTGACATCCATTCATGGACCACACTCCATATCAAGAGGGGGCTGTCATATGTCGAGTGCTACCCTAGATCGGCACCACTGCCTTTCACTTTGAATATATAATTTTATTGTTGTTATTTTATGGAATGTATTTGTTTTCATAAATTGTTTTTGTTTTTATTGTGACTGACATTTGACCTTGACTTGTTTGAAGGTAAAGCAGAGCATATTGGTTTGGCCAAAACCGCATTTAAAATATTTCTCACGCATACATACACAGTCACACGCACACATATTATATATGTATATATTTTCCTATTTTCTTTGCTGGCAACCTTATCCAAATTCCCTAAGTACCGGCAAAGTGGAAACACAAGAAAGAAGAAGAAAGTGTATGTGGACTGACCGCGCACGCATCTCGCATCGCATTTTACATTTAATAAGTTCAAATCAGTTATAAAGTGTGACTGAAGTGAAAGTGGATGCACCAATGATAAGTGCTTCATTGAGTGCTACAGTTCCAATCGAAGACATTCGCATCGCAGTGAGTTGTGGACGATATAGTGCCAATGAACCAGCGACCTAAAAAAACGAATATATTTACTGTTTCTTTTGTCACCGTCACTATGCCAGCCAGCGGTTAGGGTTATTTTTGTTGTTTTGTTTTGGGAGTTGTGTAAGGATCGTGGCAAGTGGCGCTTCATTGTCTCTGCCTATCCCTGTGGAAAAAAAGCGTGACAATTTGATTTATTGTTACTTAATAATAAATTACACCATTAACTAAATTTATAAAAGGTAACTAAATAAATATTACATTGTTTAAAATGGCTGATGATCGAGTTGGCCGATATCTCGGGCATTTGTTGTATATCAATAAAATCAAAATTAAAATTTTAAAGGAACCCCCGAAACGCCTGGAACCACTTTGGTCATATCATCAGCTTTATAGTAATAAACAACATTAGTCATGGCTCAATAGTTATATCCCTTTAATATCCCTTGGATCATTATGGTGCATCATCAGATAACTACTCCAGGTCTTCAATTTAATAATGGCCCAGCTAATGGCTCATAGAGAGTAACAATTTTAGTTCAAGCACTATGATATTATCTGTTATTGATTTGCTGATCTGAGAGGATTCATGATCAGATACTCCCGATCTTCAATTTGATAACGGCCCAGCTAAAGGCTTAGTTAAAGCACTACAGTTCTATCTCTTGTTTGCTGATTAATTGATATCAATTTGCTGATCTGAGAGGATTCATAATGGTGCATCATCAGATTGCCCGGTCTTCAATTTGATGACGGTCCAGCTAAATGCTCTTAGTGAGTAACAATTTTAGTTAAAGCACTATAGTTCTATCTCTTGTTGATTTGCTGATCTGAGAGGATTAATGATGGTGCCTCATCAGATACTCTCGGTCTTTAATTTGATAACGGTCCAGCTAATGGCTCATAGTGAGTAACAATTTTAGTTAAAGCACTATAGGTCCATTTCTTGTTGATTTGCTGATCTGAGAGGATCCATGATCAGATTTTTTAGATCCGGAATGTTTTATTTTATCGCACTAACTTTTCTACACTTAGTTTCCTACCTTCAAGACAAATCTAATAAGTCCAAACTTAGTATACCAAAAAAAAGTTTGAACACATCCAGGATTTCGTCTCCTACCTTCGAGTTCCATCATCAGAGTAGCTCAGTGGTACCAGTTAAAACACACATGTATTTGTATACGTTTTTATTTTAAATGTTAAGTCACAGATTTGTTTAAAAGTAAAGTAAATACCTATAAGGCTGGGAATTTAAGTCCGATTTTCCTCTCCGATAGTCCGATCCGATTGTCTGATCAGACAATCGGAAAGCACTCGTGCCATACATTTGTTTGAATACTTAATACACGTCAGATCTGATAGTCAGATCGGATGTCAGAATCGGAAACAACGCCAAGGCGCTTACGATTTTATGGCCGATCCGATTGTCTGAAGGTGCAGTTTTCATATAGAATACAGAAACAAAATAGACGTCCGATTCCTACTTCCGATTTGTAAAAAATTTGCTCAGCAATATCGGACGTGTATTCCCAGCCTTATGCGTGTTTAGAACGACAACCCTTGTACGTCGCTATGCGACGAAGATTGTTATTTTATGTCAAATAAATATGCCATTGTTAAAACACGTAAAAAATGTTATAATTTTTCCCCTAAAATATTCAATCAAGGTAATCGATCTAAACTGCAAACCAACCATATGAATATTTTAAGGGAAAAATTATAACATTTTTTACGTGTTTTAACAATGGCATATTTATTTGACATAAAATAACAATCTTCGTCGCATAGCGACGTACAAGGGTTGTCGTTCTAAACAGCGCGTCTAAGATCGCTACCGCAGCTAACAAATCGAGCTGATGACCTTGAAACCCCTGATCAGATCTTCATCAATTGTAGCTAAGAACCATCTCGATCACGTCAGCTTTCAAATGAAACAAACCGCATCGTAATCGGTCCATTCGTTTAGGAGCTACGATGCCACAGACAGACACACAGATACACAGATACACAGATACACAGAGCCACAGATACACAGATACACAGACAAGTCAAACTTATAACACCCCTCTTTTTTGGTCGGGGGTTAAAAACAAAGTAAAGGACATCATTCACTTTGGGCTTTGATGTACTACTTTTGTAATGCCCAACGATGAAAAAATATATAAACGGTAGTTTCGATACTTGTATTGATAATACAAATAACAATTTTAATAATGTGCAATTAAGTTATTTGGATAATATGTTGGATTTTGTATTGTCTGTCAATCACAAAGACACGCCATATTAACAGTTCTGCATTGAACTGTTAACATCATGTGACAATAGTTTGATTATTTTGCACACCTAAACTATGCATAATAAAGGATATATTTTAATTGCATTGTAATCTTCGTACATTAAACTATGTATTTTAAAACTGTTAATACAATTAAGCTCAAGTTCCTATACAAAATTATTAATGTCCTTTAAAATGTTATTTTTAAAATACCTCTCAATAATTGTATTGTCCATAATCATCCATATGACTTAATAATAAGGTAATAAGGTAATAGTACCTTTGAGGAATTTTCGATTTTAGACAATGCAATATTATTTCTTTGATAAATATTAGATAATAGTAATATAAATTTCTTAATAAATTTCTTTAATTTTAGAATAAATTTCTTAGCGTTCAAAAGTTTTTTTTGAACGCTATGTGATGAATAATATCTATTATTGAAAATGGCTTGAACTGCCTGTAGCGTAAAGGCTACGTAAATTTCGAACACGCTAACACAAGGCCCTGTGGCGCAATGGATAACGCGTCTGACTACGGATCAGAAGATTCCAGGTTCGAATCCTGGCAGGGTCGATCAATAAAACTATTTTTTTTTTTCCTAAATATTATTTTTCCCACAACTACTAGTAAATTAGTTAGTTGTGGGAAAAAGTAGGTTTATTGATTTCATTGATAATATGCTATATTTAAGATCTAAGAACTGATATTTAAAAAAAAATCTATGCTACCGTTACTGTCCACTCGCTACCACTAATCCGACTCCAAATGTAACAGAACTTGTGTTAAAAAAATTTGGAAATAAAAATCTTAAATTTGCCAGCGCCATCTAGTGTTGAATAGTAAAAGCTTTATTTTCTTATGTTTCTTTTGAATTCTTGATATTTTTGTGGCTTGACATATGACAGCAACCCGCTTGATGCTAAGCTGGAGTGCCGTCCATTAATGAAGGCGAATGCTACTACATAACTGGCAAGTAACAGTTGCAATCACTACGCACCGCCTAGTTGGAAGTAGCAACTTTCAAGCTGATCCAGGTGTACGTTAAAGTGGTGGAACTACCCTGGATCGACAGTCTGGGCACCACTGCCTACCACTCTTTGATAACCAGACCTGGAGCAATTACCTACCTTTTTTAAATGGAAAAAATAATATAATAAAACAAACAAATATTTGCTTAGACCGCGAATCGAACCCGGAACATTACAGGTAACAATGCGCCATGCCTGTTCCCATAAGTAACAAAGAAAAGTACCTCGAAAGGCTTTCTAATGAGTAAAATTGTGTATTGTTTTGTTTTTCAGATCAATTTGCGACTGATCCTTGTGTCGGGGAAGACAAAGGAGTTCGTGTTTAATCCGGCGGACTCCGCTGGTGATATCGCTATAAATGTCTACGATAATTGGCCAGAAGGTACGTAAAAGACTTGCAGAGCCCCCAATTCTCTTAATACATTTTGTGGCGACGAAAAAGCAGTGAAATTGCGTCGCGGTCGCAAGTGACCAATGAACGTAGTTTACCTATTGATTTGTTATTCGCTGATTGGTTACGAAGATGTCAAATGTCATTTCGCTGTATTAAGAGAATCGGGGCCCGGTATATACTTTTATATATCATTTTGTTTTGTGGCTTGAATTTTTTTTATTGTGACACGACATCTGTCCTCGACCCGCCTGATAATAACCAAGTGGAGTCCCTGTGATACAGTCCGTCCAAGGTACCGAGGGAGATGTAACAAAGAGGGTAAACGGGGATTTTTTCATCGAGAAGACCTGAGTCTTGTCTGCGTTAAGAGTTGGCAAGGATCGTGGCAAGTGGCGCTCCTTTGTCTCTGCCTTTCCCTAAGTTAAATTAGCAATCAATATCAAATATTTGTAATATTAAATGTAATTAATTAAATAGTACAAATAAAAGCTACGAAACAAATGGACCGGGAATCGAACCTGTGACTTCATGCGAAACGTCTCGCTTACCACGCGTGTCGTTGAAACGCAGTTATTATTATTTGAAATATTGTTTATATGAGAAAGTACATTGAATATTATCAGGTATTTTTGCTATTGGCTATAAATATATCGTTGATGACGCTAAGGGGCCTATTGAATGGGCCCACCCGACGATGCGGACTCAATGGGGTGTACTGTATGAGCGGCCTATGGTAATCAGGGGGTGTTATTCTTGAACATGAGTATAAATTGAGTATAATACTAATACATATAAATAATAATTTATACATACTTATATAATAAAATATATTAGGGGTATGGGGTATGAAATGGCCGATTTGTATTGATAAATTAAAACTAGTTTTTTTTCTAAAATGTAACATATTTATTTAAACAAAATATTAACCGTCATTATCTATAGGTCTATCTAATCGGAAACTCTTTTATGCCTTTCTAAAAGAGCTCGGGGATCTAGATTCGACAACTGTGTGAACGCCTTTTGCACTGCCTTTTTCGATGTCAAGTATATACTACGTTGATGGTGCTGTTGCCATAATCATCAACAAGGCCCCGGGCTAATCACTAAGTGTTGCTGTTTTTTTTCGCAAGGATAATTAATATATCGTTGCTCTCCAGATTTGAAACACCGAAAAATATTTATTTTTACACATGTACTGAAAAATCTCATAATATTGTTTAAGCGCTAGTTAAGTTAATAAATAAAAAAAATTTGGAACCGGCAACTCACAAACCTATTCGTCTGTACACGAGTATTTGATATTGTATTGAAATGAGTAGGAGTATTTGTTAAATCGAAGTTGTATCTTATTGGTATTGTAACGAGAATAAGTGTTGACGTTATGGATGGTTCTTTGTGATGATCATCGATGGAATTTAATGCTTACTTTTAATATGTCACAAGTGTGCACTATATATAGATATAGATATGTATATATTAGTAAGTATATGGAATATAGTATGTAGTTTAGATTCATAATATTATTTATGTTATTACTACTATAGTTATACTACTTTTTCATGATACAAAATTGTTAAAATCGGTAGTAAATTTTCAGACCATGTTATTGGTACCTTGATATTAATCCTTATTCAAGTCGTCAGTTAGTATTTACCTGTTTCTTCTTACAAAGTCTGACTAAAATGTAAATATGAAATAAAACATTTTTTTATATAACAATCTAGTTTTCAGATTCGATTTATAATAATTTTGTTAATGAATTAAACAAATTTTATGCGGCTTACTATCGCGTTTACACCCAACACCTCAGTCTCTCCGTGACCACGATGGCTGCAAAGCTCTCGAAACGTCGGAATAATAAAAAATTGTAAAATCAAAACCAAAATAAACGTGATAGTAAGCCGATTTAATTCATTAATCAATGTTCGCGCAAAATCTAAGAAAATTTTGATAAGTTAATTGTAGAATTAATTTCATATACACTATATACAACAACATACGTTATTGGTAGGTATAAATATATTACATACATAATAGAAAAACTGATTATTTAACTATTATGCGTGCGATGTATTTTGACCTGGGCAACGCCGGGTCACGCAGCTAGTATAATATATAATCAATGACACATTGGTACTGGCAAGTAGTTTTTGAAAGCAACAGGAGGTCCAAAAGTGACGACAACTGAAAAAAACGAGTTTATTCACGGCTGCTTCAGTCGCCGTCACTATGCCGGCCAAAGGTGCTTCTTCACGCATCGCTTGAAGGATCCAAGGTCATAGGATGGAGAGAACACATGGGCTGGCAAAGCATTCCACTTGTCGATTGTTCTACAATGAAAAGACGCACCGAACTTTTTAGATCGGCTGCCTGTGGTGGTATTGTTATAGCATATGACGTCATTGCGGAGATGCTCTCCAAAATGTGGTAATAATCAGTGCGATGGCGTAGGTCAGGTTTTTATTAACCCATTGTTTTCAATGTAGTGTTAATTGACCACCAATTTGTACTAGGATTATATTGTAGTGTCCGTTTGTATGATGACAGGCGTGGCCGAACGTTTAGCGATTGGTTTGTTGCGCGAAGTCCCGCGTTTGATTTCCGGTTGGAGCAAATATTTGTTGCATAGCTTTAATTTGTTATATTTAATAATTATATTAAATATTTGTTAATAAAAAAGAGGCGGTTATTTGCTTCGGGTCTGGTTATCAAAGAGTGGTAGGCAGTGGTAACCAATCTGACGACCCGGGGTAGTACCACCGCTTACAAGTATACAGACTGTTGCCGGTTCCAACAAGGCCGGCATAGTGCATGTGATTGCTACTTACAGTTAATGAATTTTAGTAGCAGTGACATCCATTCATGGACCGCACTCCAGCTTAACATCAAGCGGAGTGCTGTTATATGTCACATTTTTTTAAAATATATATACACATATAATTACCGCACCTATAGTGCGTCCGTCCGACCGATAGCTAACGTGTCCAGTACAAAGTTATTGCCCAGAAGCAGCGTGTTCGACCGATAAGGCTTTTAAATTAACTAAAACATCGTTCGGACACATAAATCAAGGTTGTTTACTGTTCCGATGTGGGTGGAGGCTTTCATTTCTCCCTTTGCAGTCGTAGAACCTTTGAGTAGGTTTGGGGCTATTTTTTTAACACGCTTTTATTAGCTTTACTTGTATGTATGTAACGGAATATTTACAATTGATTTTCACCCACTTGTAGAGGCCTGCAGTGTTAGGTTGGGCAAGCTAAAACGATTATCGTCTCTCGTCGACGATTGACAAAATAATAAATGTCAGGCTAAATCCACCAAAATGAGACTATTGATGATAATGATCAAACGTGTCGTCGCACAGACGATATTTGTCACAACGATTAATAGACTTGTTTTATTGGATTTAGCCTAGCTTTTATTATTATGACAATCGCCAACGAGAGACGATAATCGTTTTAACTTGCCAACCTAACCCCGCTGTACACGTATTAAAAACCGATGACAATACAATAATTTCATTAAATAACTTTTGTGGCCGGCATAGTGACGGTGACTGAGGCAACCGTTAACTGACTCAGTATTTCTGTCGTCGGCAGCCTCCTCTTGCTTATCATCAGACGGGCAGCAGATGTTGATTTTTTTTAACTTTTAGTTTACATTATCTAATATGAGCGATTTAATTTATTTAATTTTTAAAGTAATTATTATCTGTGGCTAAAAGGTCGTAAGGTCATTTTTTAATTAATAGTTTTTTTTATATAATTTTAATAAACAAGAAATTATGAAATTAATAAAAAAAAACGAATATTTTACTACGGTAGAGTTATTCCTACTTTAATGTATGGAGGTGAATGTTGGGTGTGGCAGAAGAAGCATGACGGTATAAATAATGCTGTAGAAATGCGATCATTAAGGAGTGTATGGTGGAGTGGCGATAGCTGATAGAATAAGGAATAGCACATTGCGTGATAGATGTGGTTTGAAAAAAGATGTAGTGATAAGGATTGACAAAGGAATTCTTTGATGGTTTGGGGAAATTGAATGAATAAAAGTAGAGTGACGAATTTATACACTGATGGATGCGTTTAACGAACAGACCCAGAAGGGCCGGCATAGTGATGGCGACTGAGGCAGCCGTGTACCATCCGTTTTTTCAGTCGTCGTCACTCTTGAACCTCCTGCTCATCATCAAGCTGATCGAGGTCAGATGTCGTGTCACAATAAAAAAGGGTGTATGTGTAAATATGAAAATATGTAATGTAAATATGAGACATTCTCAAGAAAGCTGAGTTGTCTAGAGAATTGTGGATATGAGGGTAGCGAGGGAGTTGTGTCAAAATTGTGGCAAGTGGCGCCCTGTGGAAAAAAAGGCATGACAATTTGATAATTCATCTACTCGCCAGGAGATGGCGCTTTACAGTTTAACTAGAATGGTGTTGAGCGCCATCTAGTGGAAGCGTGAGTAACTGTTTGAATTTTGTTCTCCGTGTGTGTATTGTGTCTGTGGAACGTGGTCGCTAGTAATCGCTATTTACAAACGTGTTCTCGTCGCCTCCATAGCTCAGGGGTTAGAGCACTGGTCTTGTAAACCAGGGGTCGAGAGTTCAAATCTCTCTGGGGGCATGTTATATCAACTGCTTTTTTTTAAATATCTCATATTTTTTTACTTAAAAATATTTGTTTAAGTAGTTTTGTATCGTTGAATTACATTATTTTATAGCATGATTTATATATATAACCTTATGATTGACTGAATTGATTGATTGATTGAAATATAAGGTTGACTGACTTCTCTCAGTCAACCTTATATTTATTTACCTATTATATAAACGTGTATTAAGTTATTGATGTGTACTGTATATATTTATTTTTGTTTCATAAAATAATATTTACATTATATAATAATTATATCTTCCTATTTTGTTTCACAACCTTATATATTCCTTGCGCCTGCTTTTTACTGTCTAGACAACCCTCAGGTTGACTGGGATATAAAGTCTGTCATGTATACAACTAGCTAGAAATAAATAAAATGTCTGGCCGGTATAGTGGCGGCGACAGAAGCTACAGTGAACTGAAATGGTTATTTCAGTCGCCGGCGCTCTTGTGCGTCCCCTTGCTTACCATCAAGCAAGTCGAGGTCAGATGACGCGTAAAACAGCTTATCATCATTATCAGCCAGAAGGCGTCCACTGCTGAACATAGGCCTCCCCCTTAGAATCAGTAGAAAGATATTAATTAGATAAAAAAATTTAAAATCAAAACCAAAATAAAATCAATAGTAAGGCGCATAAAATTAATTTAATTCATTACTTTTCGCGAAATCAAATCCCGTTTGCGATTCCAAATCCCGTTTGGAGCCGGCAACTTACAAGCTGATCCTGCAACGCGAAAGTCACTTCACGGTCTGTATACTTGTAAGTGGTAATACTACTCCAGATCTGCAGACTGGGTACCACTGCCTACCACTCTTTGATAACCAGACCCGAAGTGAATATCCGCCTATTTTTTTAGTTTATAATTAATCACACGTTTTATTTGCTTTTCAGCTGACTGGGCGACCGAATGCGTGTCCCGCGCGGAGATACTCAGGTTGATCTATCAAGGTCGCTTCCTTCATAGCTCGGTGACACTTGGCGCGCTCGGCCTGCCACTCGGCCGGACCACGGTCATGCATCTCGTGCCGCGCGAAAATTTACCAGAGCCTAATTCCCATGGTATGTATTCACTAATTGTTCTTTTTAGTGTTTAGTGCAAGTGACAAGTGTTAAGAATTAAACGTCTTATACATGTAGGGTGTCCTAAACTAAAAAGCGGGGCTCGGGCCTTGTAGATTTTTGCAGGACACTTTTCTTCAAATACAGTATTCGGCAGAAAAAAGAGCGCCGACTTTTCAGCTGCGCAATGTAAGGATCGGCAGATTATATGAGCTCTGGACGATTGCGGTGGAAGCAAGTCCGCCTATATATACAGTCATGCACATATTTAATTAAAAATAAGGCGACCGTGGCGTAGAGGCAGTGCAATGGTTATACAAACCGGAAAGCACGAGTTCGAGACCACCCACTGGTACCAATGTATCTTTGATATATGTACTTTGGTTGTCCTGTTTCTATGATACAAGCACTTTAATAGCTTAGTATAGAAATGTAAAAAAAAATACACAAGCGTAAAACGTAAATTCAACACTCTTTTTATCTGCCAGATATTTAAAGTAACAGAGAAACACAAGCTACGGCACTAGGGAGTCCACTTAACACCTGCACTTATCTGTTTATTTAGTTAACATTGACATGTTTTTATTAAATGTAAGATGTTTTAGAGCGGCTGTGGCCTGTTAGGGGTATGAAGTCGCAGTCGGAGAGTAATTGTTGGTACCCTGTATCTGTATAGAAAAAAGAGCGCTGGACGACTGCGGTATAACTTGTCTAACTATAAATGACGCGCTCCTCCACTTTATTAGTTTATTTAAATGTGTGAATGCAAATATTCCTAATTATTATACTTTATCAGCGTGCTCCTCGTTTTGTGTCCAACCAGCAACTGAATGACCAATTACAATTGCATTTTCGGTGTGTTGCATTCATATTTTATGTTTTCTCGTGTGCGCATTTTGGGGCGCGTCATTTTGGCTCAGACAGACTATAGGACTATATGAATGCGGACTTGCGCATTTATTCTGTCATAATTAATAAAATTCTTAAATTTATACATATTCGAAAAAACGAATAGTAAGTAGGTAACAAAATAAGTTACTTGTATGCTTGAATGCCAGCGCTCGTTTTAACTGCCGGGGTATACATGCCTGGGTATATGTGCTGGTACCCAACATGATTTACGATTTCGTAGGTACAATAATAATAATTAAAACAATTTTCAGAAGTACGATGGAATTAAATTATAGAGTACCCTATCCCCTATCCTGTTTTATCCTAAAACTGTAAGTTATTGCCCCTTTTTCCCCTAAATACATATACATAGATCTTGCAACAAACATATTATTTTAAGCTCGCTGATATGGTTTTATGAAATGAGAATGGATTTTCTAACTATAAAGTTGATAATTTCACGTTCTACTGCAAAGGACATCATTCATTTTGTATGGGGACTTGGGCTTAATTGTATTAACAGTTTAATATGCATTTTAAAATAGTTTGATGTACGATGATTACAATGTAATTGTAATATATTCTTTATTATGCATAGTTTAGGTGTGCTAAATGATCAAACTATAATTATGACAGTTTAAAGCAGAACAAAGCAGAGGGTCTTCGTGATTGACAGATGATACAAAATCCATATCTTATTTTCCAAATAACTTAATTGCACAACAATTAAAAGCAAAATTAGTTATTAAATTATAAAATTAGTTTCATGAATACAAGTATCAAAACTACTATTTATATATTTTTATCATTGGACATTACAAAAGTAGTACATAAAAGCCCATAATGAATAATGTCCTTTAAATAAATACGTCTACATTCTAGTCACTGGTCCGTTAAGTAGTGATTGGATAGAGATAATGCAATTTTAATGGCATTTAAAAATGAGTGACAAGAAATTAACCACTACAGTCGAACCTCTATAAGTCGAACATCAAGGAAGACGCCAAAAATTTCGAGTTATAGAGTTTTCAACTTATGGAGGATTTCGACTTAGGCGGATTTTGATTCGACATAAAGAGTTTTAGGTTTATTCTTATAAATTTTGATTTAGAGAGGTAAAATAAATAAAAATTCAACTTGCAGAGGTGACAAACATATTTTATTTATCAACATTATTTCAAATCATTTTAAAATAAAAAAAGGCAGTAATTTTTTTTGCTTTAGATAATTTGGTTGTTCTCTATCTATAGCATTGGTAGAGCATAGCATCTATAGAGGTAATAAATTCCAAATGATCAAGTTGTAAAGGTTGTAAAATAAAACGTTGCTATGTTCAAGATACAGAGGTCAAATTTAATTTTTCGAGTTATAGAGTGAAAATATGTACCAAAATGGCTTGGAGGGACTCGGTGATTATTTCGACTAACAGAGGGTCAAGATTTCAAGTAATGGAGGTTTTGGTGTTTGAAGGGAAGGGAACAAAACATTTTTTCGAGATTTGGAGGTTTTTGACTTATCGAGGTTCGACTTAACGAGGTTCTACTGTACTACATTTCTCTCTACGTTTTAATAAGTAATTTACAAGGTGACCGTGGTGTAGTGGCAGTACAATAGTCAGGCAAACCGATAGTACAGGTTTAAAACCACTCACCAGTACCAATGTATTTTTATACTAAGCTACTAAAGTGCTTGTATCATAGAAACAGGACAACAGATACAGAGGATCAAAGATACATTGGTACCGGTGGGTGGTCTCGAACTCGTGCTCTCGGTTTGTGTAACCATTGCACTGCCAATACACATTACATGTATCTTTGATATGTACTTTAGTTGTCGTCCTGTTTCTATAATACAAGCACTTTAGTAGCTTAGTATAGAAATGGATTTAAAAAATGCATTATTACTAAATCTCTCTCAGTCTACGTTTTTAATAAGGACTTAATTAGATTTAAATAATAGTAAACTCACGGCTGCTCTAAACTTATACTAAAAAATAATTAATTTAAATTTAATTTTGTAAATTTCAGATCAACGACAGAAAAGCAAAGGCGGCTCAAGCGGTTGTTGTTCGACGTCGTGCTGTATATTGTAATGTTAGAGTAGGTGGGCAATATGCACAGCACAGTGGAGCGAGCGAGACAAAACATGTGGGACTATAGATATCATTGTGTTCACATAGCCCTCGATGTGATTGGTGAAAATTGTGGTGTTTTTAAATGAAGAACGGATTGTGTTTTGGTTTTGAGTTATGTCCGTTTTTTTTTAATAAACTGTCAAATTAACTGGTTTAATAATTATAGCATGTTCCGATGTAAATAGTGGATGTGACTGCGACTTTTTTTAACTGTAGTAGCAGTCGCCTCCATTTGTGCACCACACTCCAGCTTAACATCAGGTCCAATTGTACCACCACTAACAAGTATACAGACCGTGAAGTGATTTGGTCACGTTTCGGGATCAGCTTGTAAGTTGCCGGTTCCATCTAGGCCAGCTTGGTGGATGTGATTGCTACTCACAGTTATTGAATTGTAGTAGCAGTGACATACATTCATGGACCACACATCGGCTTAACATCAAGCGGGGTGCGTCATATGTCGAGTCACAATAATAAAAATTAAAAAATGTTTTACGATGCTCAATCTTGATTATACAAAAAAAAAACGGATTATTTACGGCCACTATAGTTTCCATTTTATGTCTGATAGCCAGTGGACTGGTATTTGAAAACTGTAAGAGAAATCCTAAATTGCATGTAGTTATCAATTCATTTAAAGATGAGTGGCGTCTGGCATGGTGACGGCGGCTGAGGCAACCGTATCGGTTTTTAGTCGTCGGCGCTCTTAGACTTCCTCTTACCATTAGGCAAGTCGAAGTCAGATGTTGACTCAATAAAAAATAAAAAAAAACAATTCGTATTGGATTGAGTTCGTATCGACTTCCAATACGAAATAAATTAGTTTAAATTGGAAAATATAACATATTTACAAATAGTACAAATTAGTATTTCGTTTCAATTCTTTAAATCCATAAATAATAAAATAGGTACTATTCCAGGCAGTACTGCTAATGCGCTTGGGACGTGACGTCACACGAGGCGATGACGTCATAGTGACTGTAATGTGACTTAGTTGCGTTTCGGAATCAGCTTGTATGTTGCCGGTTCCAACTAGGTCAGGATAGGGGATGTGACTGCTACCCTCGGTTATTTAACGATAGTAGTATTTACCTCCATTCATGGACCGCACAAGTCCGAATCAGATGTCGTGTCCATCGCTTACAAAAGCTGGTAAAAAAGGTTCCAAAAATAAAAAAGGTTCCAGAAATAAAAATAGTTCCAAAAATAAAATTAGTTTCCAAAAATAAAACATTTACAAAAATGAAAAAGGTTCTAGCGCATTAGCAACTGCCGGGGATAATAATGAAATGTATTTATGTGTGTTATTGAATGATGAATGCAATTATTACAATTATAGCAAAATGGCGCTTGATGTATTGTATTAAATTGTTATAAAAATACAATTTTATATTAACACTTTTAATAACTATTACATTCCCATTAGTTTCAAAAAATTAGATCTGGTAGGTTTGGGTGTTAGAACTATATATCCATATCTATATATATATATATATATAGGTTTAAAGACATTTATTACTCACAAGAACATTACATTCACTTGCGTGAGAATATAAAATATTATCAGTTACAATTTTTTTTCGTAGTAATCAATATAAATACTCCTACATAATAACTAATAGAAACTAATTATAATCTATCGAAATTTAATACGATATATTGCAAGCAGTACGGTACAGTTCACAATTTATCAACAGTTTACAATCTCGCGAGATAGAGGATAAAGTAACGGTATTCGCAATTTTACGGTGACATATACATTCGTAATATTCTAAAATTAGTGGTATTCATAATTTTTGAAACAAATGGGAAAGTTTTGAACGCACATAAATTATTTAGCTTGTTTAAAACAAAATCTTTGTTTAAAAATATCGCGATTTTAATAATAATTGTCTCCTAGTTTTTAGATAGAATTTCTTTTTTTTAAATACCAATGTAAATGTTTCTATTATTCGACTTGTAGCTCATTTGATGCTGATTAGGCAAACAGCACCCATGTGCTCTTATCCGAGAAGTTACCATTGTTAGAGACTCATGGGGTTTTTCGGATAGAGCCTGGTATTTTGGATTAGTTAAATCAATTTTATTATTAGAAAACAATCACTAAATTGTATGAAATTTAGTGGTCATTTGTGGGTTCGTGGTAATACTTTAATAAAATTGAAGTGTTTAATCCAAAATATTTCAATATAAATTTATCAAGTATAGGCTGGTAACCCTAATTAATGTTAGACAAGGACAGCGAAATTATGTCACTTAATGTTAGAATATATATATTAAATGTTAAGAATTGAATGAAAATTTTAAAATTAAATAGTTTTTATTTTTTTTGTATTGCCGCCGTTTATGTATAGTACGACCATTTTTATAAGTAACATCAGCAATATTCGTTTGCACAGAAAAGCGCCGACTAAAACCGAACAACCAACTGTCAGTTTCAAAAACATGGCGCCTACGCATCAACCAATAGCGGAAAGACATGCGTCGCGTGTACATGTGATGCGGGATCCGTGATTAATTGAGCAAGTTTTACGCTATTTAAAAATAAAATAAAAACTGAGTATTGGCGGGCAACTGCAAGTGACAGGACGCGCAATTTTGAATTATTTGAAAAGCTTGTGTTTTTCATAAATATTAATGTGTAATAATGGTGGAATTGTTATCCAGTAATCATTTTTAAGTTGATCAAGTTTAACAAGTAATTTAAAGCTGTGAAGAGTGTTTCTTCGTGTTCCCTTCAAGACTCCTTTCGAAGTTTTAGTAAAGGCTTTCAGTCGCTTTACTAAAATGATGATCATCAACCTAACTATCAACGTCATCTTGTGATAAATCACTCGCGTGGTTCATCTTCATATTTACTTGACAATGTTTTGACATTGAACCATATATTTTTACTTTGACACTGGCAAGTTGAATACTAAAGCCATAAACAAGAAGAAAGAAAAAAAAAGACTTCTACGTAAACAAATTGGTGTTACTTAAAAAAGTGGTACTATTGTATTAAAAAATTAGGTCTGTCAGTGACCTCATATGTCATTTCTCATAAATAAAAACCAACAAGGACTTGATTGAATAAAATCCGATATTATTTCTAAATGGCATATAGTGATGTTAGCTTAAGTTCGATGGTTTTTTAGATGTTGTATTTTTATTAGCTTTACAAAACCGAATCCATTCCATTATAGACTACCTTGTCTTCTACATGACGTGAAAAGTGTGCCAGATGAAGCAGGATGACGCGACGCAGTAGGAAAATTGTTCTAAATTATGCCGCTAGAGAGTGTAATTTTTAGAATACTTGTCTTTCTAAGTTTCAAAGAGCCTGGAATGCTTGCCCCGTCTCTCTGTTAACTTGTATAGCTATGTTAATAGGCATTTTTAAGTAATTAAACACTTGGCGACCGTGGTATAGTGGCAGTGCAATCTTGTAATTTGGTTGTCCTGTTTCTATGATACACAAGCACTTTAGTAGCTTAGTATAGAAATGTAAAAAAATACTAGGAAAAACTACTTAACGGTGGTAAATAAAATAATAAAGTTTGTACTTTGATTGCTTAGCTTGTTATTTAATCTTAAATAGAATTAAAATGAAAAAATATGACCTACATCGAACTTAAGCTTATTACAAAACTACCAGCCATCTCTGTAGTGTACACATATTTATCGAAACTTGTATATTGAATATAAGATTTTTCAAAATCGAAGTCAGAATTTATATCAGATAATTATAATAAAAGCTTTAATTAAATAATTCACGGCTTCAGTAGTTCTGTTTATAGCCGGTAGTGGCGCTGTACTAAGGTGTTTACGTCAGTTGAGAACTAGTAATAAAATGAGTTTTATATTAAATTAAAGTTGTTTTTAATTTTGGAAATGTATTATGAAATTTATTTATGTCGATGTTTTGAATATTAAGAGTTTTCTTACTGTGGTTTGAGAAATTATTTATGATTTGCTTTTTTAATTTTTATTTGCTATTATTTTGTCTCTAAAGTCTTAATAATTTCTCAAATCGTAGAGAAAAAGATATAAATTATTACGGCGGTTATTATCTACTATAAATTTAATTATTATAATAAACAATTAGTAATGTAAATGAAATTAACCATTTTTTATGTAGTTGACAATTCTATATTGATATATTTTTTTCTGAATATTTGAAATTTGTAAATAATTATTTTAGGATGGATTATATTATTATTATTTAGATATGTTCTTTAAAAACCTACCTTGGACAGGCAGTATTGTTAAAAAATTGGGCTAGTATAATGGAGCCGACTTTCCGGCTAATGGATTTCTTCTATAGTTAACCATCAGATCCGTAGAAGTTACATGTCTAATAAAAAACTTATACTCACTCAAACGTTATAAATAAAACGTATATTGCCTGTGGGTAGATTTCAAAATTCACGTGCATCATTTTTAGTTTATTCTTGTCTTACTGGATGGCGTTTGAATCGTACTTTTGTCTCGCTCTAACTTTAACACTTTTCATAATCTACTATAGATTTTTTATCGCAATATTATGGATGTTTTAATAATTTTATAATCACAACTCTATTCTTCATTAGTTGAATTTGTGTAATAAAAAGACTTACAAGTTAACAGACCGTACAGTGACTCAGTCACGTTTCTGGTAAGCTTAAAAGTTGCCGATTTCAAGCAGTCTTCTATTCTAAGCAAGCTATTAATTCATTGATATATGACACTATAGTGTGAATTTTTTTTGATTTGGTAAATTTGGTTGACAATAAAGTATGCGGTTTATGAATGGAGGTTAGGAGCCGTTCAAGTATTACGTAGGCAGATTCATTACAATTATTTACCCCCTCATCCCCCTTGTTAGCAAAAATAAGCAACCCTATATTGCTTACGTAATACTTCATTTGCCCCTCATTAAATGCATAATATTGAAAGAATAACATTTATAGTTATATTTCTTACGCCCTGAGAATAGAATTGTGATTTGGTTACTGGAATATTAGAAATATATTTCTAGAATCATTTATCACCAAAATAGTGTTACCAATTATACTTTTTATCCATTGTAAATATTTTTTAGAGTTTAACTGTACTTTCTTATAGTTTATATTCTCTTTTGATTTCTAATTTTTATTTTTTAAATGATATATGTATTTTTTATGATATCGTTGCACGTGATTAAGGCCTTTTAATTGTAAAATTATGTTAAATATTAAATAATTGAAGACACTTTATTGAAATAATTTATTGTTGTCTAGTAAAAATATGAGATTTTAAAGTCTTTTTCAACATGAAAAATAATATGTCTCGTCAGTTTATTATTCTAGAATTTATTCGCTTTGTGGGTGTTTTTGTTTGGAGATTTGATGGTTAAATATTTTTAGTGATTTTTTTATTTAAATTTAGTTTTATTTGATATGTATTTTTTATTTAACTGTCAAACTTCCAACTTAAATCACAAAAAAATTAAATGCAATACTTTTAACATAGTACAAAGTTTAAAGCCTAGTTAATTTTTCTTAAATAGTTTTAATGATTTTTTTTCAAATGTTTCAAGAATTTTAACAGTATTAAAATATTATTATTATGTGGAACTGATCGCAATAATGTTATTTAGGGGAATTTGTTTTAGATTTATTTTTAGACTGGAAACACTTTTATGGATATTTTTAAATCCTAAGCCTACTACTAAATAAAAAAATGTTGGCCACATTTGACAGTAAATTTTAAAAGTTGAATTCTAATTTCAAAATAAGATTCTTGCCATGTTTTGTATGCAAATACAGAACTAATATTTGACACTGATATATCCATAAAGTGTTTTTTTGATGGTTAAATTGTTTACAATGCTCTGTTTTTTTTTTGCCTGTACGTATGTAATTTTGTTGTGTAAAATATCCTAGTTTATAAATAAAATCAATTCAATTTAAATCTTTTTTTTTTCTTTTCACCTCTAAAGCCAGTTCTTATACTGTTAAACAAAAGTGGCAGTCGCATCCACCGTGCCGGCTTTGCACAGTGCGCGATAGATGCAGTTTAAAAAAAGATGTAGTGACAAGGATTGACATTGTAAGGATGAGTGAAAGTAGATTGACGAATGCAATTTATAAATCTGATGCGTTGAACGAGGCAGGCCTAGGAGGGTGTTTTACAATCAAATCGAAGACATCCTCAAGAAAGCTCAGGATCGTAGCAGGTGGCAGTCCATTGTCTCTGCCTATCCCTGTGTGGCGTGACAAGTTGATTGATACACAATTAATATAAGTAAAAAAAACAATCGACTCATCTGCCACATTAATACTCATTACAGTATAAATTAGTTGTTATTATAGCCGCTGGTATAAACACAGTCGCCTTCAAATTAAATAAAACCCATGTTTTATATTTTATTTGATTTATTTTTATACATAAGATACCACTGTAATATAAATAATGATTTGTCCAATTCTATTTCCGCTTGACTTAGTTGCTTTAGTTGTTTTTCAACATTTTGTATTAAGGCACGCTCGGGTGGTGTTATTGTTTCCTCTACCTGAAAAAGAAAACATTTTTATGCGGTTTTTTACCATAGTAGCAGTCGCCTTTATTTATAGACCGCACTCCAGCTTAAAGTCAGGCATGCTGTCATGTCGAGCTACAATAATTTTTTTACATCTGATTTCCAATTGCCCAGTAGTAAGCAAGGAAAGGTCTAAAAATAGTTACAATTTACGGTTGCCTCGGTCAACGTCACTATGCTAGCCAAAGAATGTGAACGCGAGTCTGCATCATTTTCTCTTTTTTATGGTGACTTTTTTATTGTTCTTGACATCTGGCCTCGACCCGCCTGATAGTAAGCAAGAGCCTCCTCTCTAAGAGTGCCGACGACTGTTAAAAGCCGTCTCAGTTTACGGCTGCCCCAGTCCCCTTTACTATTCGGTCAAAGGAAGCACCACGCAACGCTTGAAGAATCCAAGGTTATAGGAGAACACATGGGCTGGCAATGCATTCCACTTGTCGATTGTTCTACAAAGAAATGACGCACCGAACTTTTAAGGTCGACTGCCGATTCGGGCGACGAATGCGGAAGCTTCCCTTGACCAGTGTGTATTATGGGTGTGAAAAGACGAGGTAGGAACAAGGTTAAAGAGCTTTTCGAAACATTCTCCGCGGTATAGGCGATAGAGGACCGGCAACAGGTTTTAAACCGGGAGCTCTTGGTTTGCGAGGTCATTCATCTACTTATTAACCACTAGACAACGATTGCCTTGTAGCGACCGCAGTTACATGCTGGCAACACTAGTACGGAGGGCGTTGCAAAGATATAGTCTGCGCCGAAGGGTAGATGGCGATGCATGTGTCGCCATCACACTGTGAACGCAGATAGCAAATGCAACCAATGGGGTTGAGCGTCCAGTATTAGTATATATATATATATATATACGCTCCAACACAAGGCCTCTAACAGCTCGTGTGGAGTTACTGGTCTCCCATCGAGCGCGTCCCCTGGCGCAGATAGGGGAACGCCGCAAGTATTCTTGCGGTATCGGTTTTACTGACGCGGACCATATCAGCATTTTGTGAGGGCCCATGCAGTCTACCGAGCGCAGCACGTTTGGGCCCTCCCCGCCACCCCTCTCACTCACCGGCCGCAAGACAGAGCCTGTCCTCGGCCTGTTTGCCGGCCCTCCCCTCTCCGGCCGCAAGACGAAGCCCGCTTGCCGGCCCTTCCACTCCAAATCCAAATCCGTTATAGAGTACAGTAAAAAAACGTCTAACGGCTAGTTGAGGCCTTGTACGCGAGACGCGTGCAGCAGGGAGATCTTCATTTCCTTTTCACTCCTACATTAATATGTGGAGTGAATAAAGCCTAATTAAATGGAGATTGTGTCACTCACATCTTGTATATTCTGCTCCGCATCACCTCTCAATCGCATCCCATGAATAATTGAGGCAACTCTCCGTCTCTTATCCAGCAAACGCAGATGTGATTCACGCGTGCCTTTTGATATTATGTACATATTATTTAACGCTTTGTAGTTTATGTGTAATGCTGTATTTGTTACCTGCAAATAATCAAACTGTCAACTCACACAGGAATAGGCAGAGACAATGGAACGCCACTTAAGGCGACCGTTGTGTAGCGGCAGTGCAATGCTTACACAAACCGAGACTATGGGTTCAAAACCACTTGCCATCAATGTATTTTTAATATAAGTACTTTGGTTGTCCTGTTTCTGTGATACAAGCACTTTAGTAGCTTAGTATAGTAATGTAAATAAGTACTTTTTAAGCAAGCTCAAGGTTAGGGACACTACGTACGGCTGCTTGTTTAAGAATGTTTAATCGAGAAGCAATCTCCTTTCATCCTTCCAATGTACCCAAACCATTGCAAAATATCTTTCTCAATCCATGTCACTACATCTTTCAAGTTACATGTCGAGTTACTTTTTTCTGTGACTCGTCATATGATAGAACTCGCCTAACCCTTTAAGCTGCAGTGCAGTCTATGAATGGAGTTGAATGCTACTACAGTTCAATAACTAAGTAAACACATCCACTATGCCGGCCTAGTTAGAACCGGCAACTTTTAAGCTGATACCGAAACGCGATTGATCGCTTTTCAACCTTCTTTTGCCACACTGGAATGTATGCGATGCGGGAAGAAGCACCTGTGGCCGACATAGAGGCGGCGACGGCGACTGGAGCAGCCGTGAACTAACTCATTTTTTCAGTCGCCGTTACTCTTGGACCTCCCCTTGTTTATCATCAGGCGGGTCGAGGTCAGATGTCGTGTCACAAAAAATAGTGTCAATAAGGAATATAAAAAAAAATAAACTTACCTCATATAAATTAACATAATATAAATATATAGTTTTGGTCATTGTACCACTAGAAGGAGGTTTTCTTATTGGCTGAAAAATAATAAAGAAAAAAAAAATTAAGTTTTTTATAGTTACATCTGACCTTACATCTCGACTTACATCCGGCCTAGTTGTAACCGGCAACTTACAAGCTGACCCCGAAACGCGACCAAATCACTTCACGGTCTGTATACTTGTAAGTGGTACCAGCCCGGATCAGCAGACTGGGTACCACTGCCTACTACTTTTTGATAACAAGACCCGAACCAAATGTCTATCTCTTTTTTTTATTAACAAATATTTGCTCTAAAACAAATACCTGTAAGTGGTACTACCCCGGATCAGCAGACTGGGTACCACTGCCTACCACTCAAATTTGTTATGCATACCTACTATAAATATATAAATAGAATTTATATAATCTAAATGAATAATAGTTAATCTTACCCGTACGCTGGCGAAATGTTCCTGCAATAATTTATACGTCAACTTCTTGCATTCCTTGTCAGGTAACATGGCATACTTCTGTATATGCTCTTCCTCTATGAATTTCTTCGCGCGAATTAATCTATAACAGAACATTTATTCAATCAATCAATCAATTGTCACGTCTTTTTCCATATTCATTCCTTTATAACTACATTTCTACAGCGTTAATTCTACTTCTGCTACACTCAACATTCTCTTCCATACATTAATGTAGACCAGTGTTTCCCAACCTTTTTTAGGCCATTCCCCTAATTTTTTATGCCCCCATACATAATTATTACCTTTAAAAATTGTTTTGTTTCCTTAAGAAACATAAATGAAATCAGCGTTTATTTAGGAATTTGGCTTTTTTGTTAAATTTGTCACCGATATCTAGCATTGCATTTTATTAAACCAAAGCGAAAGAGTTAAAGTCGTGTCGAGTTCATTTTTATATCGCCCCTGATGTAGATTGGGAAACACTGATGTAGACACACAACCAAAACCTCTTTACTGGTACCAATGTCTCTTTGATATATGTACTTTAGTCACACAGTTACTTTGATACAAGCATGTTTAGTACAAGCTTAGTATAGACATATGTCAAAAATATAATTGTCACGCTCTTTTCCTAGAGGAGCGCCACTTGCCACGATCCTAACACAACTTCCTCGCTTCCCTCACGTCCACAATTCTCTTCATACAAGCTCTACGATTATGGGCAAAAATTATTATAAAAAATCGGTCTTTAATACGTGTACAAATTTTCATATTATTTCGACGTCTGGAAGTAGGTGATTTTTTAAATTATTCTCGAAACGTCGGAATAAAAAAAAAATCAATGATCAAAATAAACCTGCATAAAATTTGCTGCATTATAAAGTAGGTGAAAATTAATTTGAAAGATTCCATTACATAGTTTTACACAGGTGGGGGAAAGCATCCGCATTCTATCGACCGAATTGGAAGTCGAAATAAAAAGTTCGATGCGTCTTTTTTTATAGAACAATCGACAAGTGGAATGCTTTGCCAGCCCATGTGTTCTCTCCATCCTATAACCTTGGATCCTGTGAAATGTGTGAAAAAGCACCTTTGGCCGGCATAGTGACGGCGACTAAGGCAGCTGTGAACAAACTCGTTTTTTGCAGTCGTGTCACTATTGGACCTCCTCTTGCTTATCATCAGAGGGGTCGAAATGTCGTGTCACATTAAAAAAAATTAAAAATAAGATGTTAAAAATGATAATAAAAGAATGAATAAACCCTTTACCTAAATATCCTAGCAGCTTTCGATCCTAATTTCTCAGTAACAACATGATCTAATAGTTGGCATGTCAATTCTGTCGCGGCATGTTCCAAACATATGTTGTACTGCCCCCCACCAGAGTCACATGCCGGACGAATGAATCCACAGCCATTCTCCTCTGAAAATATGTATATTTGTTTTTACTGTGGCTCGATATTAGGGTGGAGCGATAATGTATGGTCTTTAAAAAAATATTTTCTTTTGAAAGGCATAGCGATTAAAAGTTGCCTCGCAATATATATAATAAAATCAAAATTAAAATTTTAAAGGAACCCCCGAAACGCCTGGAACCACTTTGGTCATATCATCATCATATCTTCGCCGCATAGCGACGTACAGGGGTTGCCGTCCTAAACAGCGCGTCTAAGATCGCTACCGCAGCTAACAAATCGAGCTGATGACCTTGAAACCCCTGATCAGATCTTCATCAATTGTAGCTAAGAACCATCTCGATCACGTCAGCTTTCAAACGAAAAGAAAACGCATCGTAATCAGGCATCCGTTTAGGAGCTATGATGCCACAGACAGACACACAGATACACAGACAAGTCAAACTTATAACACCCCTCTTTTTGAGTCGGGGGTTAAAAACATGTACAAAACATTATCCACCTCTCTTAATGTTTTGAGGTGCCCCAACACAGTTAAATATAATATTAAAAAATATATATATAGATATAATCATTTATTATTATATTAAAACTATTCCAAACATATTAGAAATACATATTTAGATATTAAATTGTTTTTTGTATCCGTAGACGTGATAGTAGTCTTGCCCTAAAAAAACCGTCTCGTTTATTTTCCCCACAAACAGCACTTGAAGCTTCTGTCACCAAATTTAATGCATGGCTCTACGGCTTGGGTATAGCATGGAAAATCCTTAATATTCTGACATATGCCGAGACCGTTTTCTCCAATATACTTCAAGGTTTCATCAGACATACTTAAAGTTAGTGGTGGCGCTGTTATCTCACAGTCTCGCCACATAATAATGTCCGTATAATCTTTGGCATCAAAATTAAATGTTGCCACCTTAAATGTTCGAAGTCAACGAGCATTCTCCAATCTTGCTTTTATAATTCTTCGGTGTGCTAGATCCCGTATATATTTTTTGTCATCTTCAAGCATTGCAATAAGTAGATTTTCTGGGTGACCAAAATATCCATTTCGTTGGATTACCTTGTCAATAAGTATCTTTAAATCGAAGTTCAAATAGCAACTCAGAATAATGGTTTACCACAGGTGCTTAGCTCCGTTTATGCATGACGGATTACATGTAATTGTAAACCACATCCATAAACACTAACTTTTCTTCTGGGTTAATTTTAGTAGCATACAATCTCTGAATTCGATTAGCTGTTGTTAGCCATCTAGAATGGTTTAGGGGTCCAGGTTCCATATTCGCTAAATCGGTAGTAAATATACCAGTACTGACAGCATCATTACATGGTAAAGATATTGTTGATCGGTACTTAAATCTTTTCTAGTAATTTTAGGTAATATTGTAGGTATAACAATGAATTTGATTATCGTCATTTTGTGACAATTTTGTAATTGAGATCCGATGGCACCTGAAAAGCATTGAGGGCTTGTAGTTTTACCATCTAAATGTAAGAACTAATGTCGCAGTGGTAATTCATTAGAATGCAACTGGCAGATATACCACTGTAATGGTCTGTTTAATTCTTCCATCAGGCACCTCTAAACATAGCATAAGCTAACTGATTTTTCTTGTGTTAAATAATGACCTAATAGAGCAACTTTTTACAAGTGTGCTAAAGCAATATTAAAATAATAAAAAAAACGCTCCACCCTACTAGACATATTCAGCATCTTACTTGATATTAGGCTGAAGTAGGGTCCATGAATGGATGTCACTGCTACTACAGTTCAATAACTGTAAGTAGCAATCACATCTACCAGCAACTTACATGCTGATCCCAAAACTCGACCAAATCACTTCAAGGGTTGTACACCCCCGTACCATCCCCCGGATTCTACCACTCTTTGATAACCAGAACTGAAGCAAATATCCGCCTCTTTTTTTTATTAACAAATATTTGTAATATTTAATATAAATCATTAAATATTACAAATAAAAGCTATGAAATAAATATTTGCTTCTACCGGGAATCGAAACTGGGATCAATCGGCCACGCCTGTCGTCAAAATGTCGAGTCTCAACAAAAAATAAAACATAACAAGACTATGTTTTGATAAAAGAAACCCACAAAAAATATTTTATTTGAAGAGCTTGGTTAGGAAGAAGACAAAAAAATAGGTATAATAGACTTACCTAAAACCTTAAGATATTGCGTAAAGTGTTGCGACAGGAATGGCTGATGGCTACATCCATTTCTAATATCAATCGCCAATATCGGCGGTGAGACAGCCGATGCCTCAGCACTCGCGTACATCACTAGTAACATTTGACGCATCAGTTCACCAGCTGAAATGTGGTACAACACTATTAAGACTATTAAGGGCAAGTACCGTCACAATAATGAGCTCTCTCACCTACTTCGAGCCCTGCTGAACTGGCTGTACGTCAACCAATATATCTTAGACTAGATTATCTAAGATATAGCGCGAGTATTGTTACATAAAATGAAGACAATCTGACTTTTGGTAAAATGTATTCTTCACTTTGCTACCCAGATGCGACCTTGGTGAACAGGCTGTAGTCACGAGACAACAAGTTGACTTTTTTAGCCGGCATAGTGACGGCGACTGAGTCAACTGTATAATGAAACTTTATTTTTCCGTCGTCGTCGCTTGCCTTACTTCGAAATAAATCGAACTAAAATGTTGTTTCTAAAAAAAAAGTAAAAAAAACATTATCATCATCTTCATCAGCCAGAAGGCGTCCACTGCCGAACATAGAACATAGAACCTCCCCCTTAGAACGCCATTCCAAATGACAAGATGCCAGTTGCAACCACCGGTTATATGTGACTCTTATTATAAATAAAACATAAATTTCACAAAATCTAGCCCTATCAGAAATGGTTACATAAAAGTGATTTAAAGTTTTTTTAAATATAACCTAAATAATTACCATTTTCATCAATAAGCCTTGTCATTGCTGTTATCATAATCTCATCCCGGAAATCTTGATGAAACCTCTCGAAGTTCACTTTGAAATATACATCTGAAATTAAAACACCATTTATAAATTTGTAATGGGTATGAATTGAATCTAATAGTGTATCAAAATGCACGAACTGTGGTTTAGTGGTAGTGAAGAAGCACCTTTGGCCGGCATAGTGACAGCGACTGAGGCAGCTGTGAACAAACTCGGACAACCAAAGTACATATACTTTTTCAGTCGTCGTTACTCTTGGACCTCCTCTTACTTATCATCAGGTGGGTCGAGTTTAGATGTCATGTTACAATAAAAAAAAGTTAATGGTCATGCAAACCCAACGTCCCCACTTGCTGGTACCAATATATCTATTTTGGTCATCCAGTTTCTATGATACACTTTTAGTAGTTTAGTATCGAAATGTAAAATAATATACTAATCGGATCCTAAACATAATTATAATAAGAAAATACTAACTATCATCAGACTGTTGTATATTATTCATAACTTGTGATAATATCTTTGCATCTAAATGTGGTACAATTGTAGCTACAGGTGTCATTATAGGGACAGGACCAGAGTCCGGCTCTGGGACAGCACTCTGTTGGATGTATCCAGCTGTAGTTAGTGATATAAATGTGTCCTTCACATTTACTATATTTATGTCCTTTTCCTGAAATAAAATAAGTAAATAATGTTTTTATATTTATTATAGAAGCA
Organism: Tinea trinotella; assembly: GCA_905220615.1. Classification (NCBI taxonomy): domain Eukaryota; kingdom Metazoa; phylum Arthropoda; class Insecta; order Lepidoptera; family Tineidae; genus Tinea; species Tinea trinotella. The sequence continues at coordinate 1,880,476 of HG992326.1, forward strand.
TTTGCTGTCTTCGCTTTGTTTTTATCTGCTGTCCAAATAACTGTATATTTGGAGGTTGGTTTCCGCACTTGAAGTCCTCTTTGGTTTCTTTGTGCGTTCTTCAATGGTTCTCCTTCAGTGGAGCCACCCGATCTCCTCCAGGAAGGCCAGGAAACCCTTCTCGTTCCTGCTCATTTGCTTTATGGTTAGGTAATGAGTGACATTTTATAAAAACTGTGACAGCAATGTTTTAATTTTAGATTGTATTAAACAGAAGAGTTATTTACACTACAGACAAAAAAATCACAAAAAGTTAATATTTGTAGTCACAGTACTTCAAAGATCATCATATTGTCAGATTTTTCCTTTACTTTTAAATACATATAATTTTAAAAGTACATGACTAAGATTTTTTTAAAATATTTTCTGATGTCATATAGCTGCCCATCCTGGCTTGAGACCCAATAATGGGTTGGGTAGGATCAGTGATACAGTGAGATGTTCGGCTCTGGACAAAGAGAGCTACGAATAAGATATGACAAGGAGGAAGACATAAGGATGACTTTAGCTAAACTTCAAGCATGCTTACAATTGGGATATTTGCATTGTGCAAATAAAGTGATTCTTCAATAAAATTGGCATTTGATTGTATTTGGAATGTCACAGTATAAATATCTTTCCATTCCTTCATATGGCATTACCAACTACTTTGTGTTTATTGATCCAATAAAGGACCAATAACAATACCTCTTGTATGAACAGTAATAAAATAAACCTGACTGACAAATTATGCAATTTGAATATGAAAATTTAACCCAGCATAATTTCGGCAACTGAGACAGCCGTAAGTTGCATCTGTTTTTCTGTAGTCGGTGCTCTTAGACTTGCTCTTGCTTAGCATTAGGCAAATCGAGTTTAGATATCAGGGGTCAATAAAAAGAAACCTACCTTATCATCTTTATATTTGTTAGCTAATGAAACAATAAGTTGTGTGGCTGTATTTATTCCATTCAATAATAAATCCTCAATTAGCATCTCAGCAATGTCACCAAACTTAGTTTTTATTTGTAATAAATATCTGAAACAATACATCGATTTAATAAATGGCAAATCAATAAAATTAGGCCTGCAATAGGATGACGACTGTGGCAGCCTCAACGTCGGCACTCTTGGACTTTTAACATGCTAACCATTAGGATGGCAGAGGTCAGATGCCAATTCACAAATAAAATAAGTTTTACAAAATGTATTATCACAACTCTCCTGCTTTCTCCTTCACATCCAGAATTCTCTTCAACATGCTCTTAAAATTATGACAACTGGGGACCATTGTTTCTTTTAGGAATCTTCTCAAAAAGGAGGCTAATATGTATCTCTAATAATAAGGTCACCCAGTCTCTATGATACAAGCATACTTAGTAGCTTAGTAATAAATAAATAAAATTTTAGACAGTAAAGAAAAGGTCAGATGATGCATCAATCAATCAAATTGCCTATTTTAGTTAACTTCTTACCTAGGATACCTAATGAGCAGCAAGACATTGTCCGAATTTAATCTGTAGTCCGCTGCAACTTCATTCTTGGAAGGCTCAAATATTGCTAAGTCATACTTAAGTAATGTTCTTAAACTATCTATTACCTAAAATAGTATAAAATATATAAAGTTAATTATGTTAGGATCTTTTTAGACTTCTTGCTTTTTGGCTTTAGATCACGATATGAGTAGATTGCCACTCTTGTGCATTTATTGACTGTTGGTCTTTGGCAGTGGCGTAGCGTGGAAGTCAGCCGCCCGGGGCGTAAAAAAAATTTTAAACCAACTTGTTGAAAGGCTGGATCTAGTATTAAGTATCTAGTTAATACTAGATCCAGCGCTCTTGGTTCTTCCCGTGTAAGCATGTAGAGCTCAGATGTCGCGTGCAAACATGTAATAAAGGACTGTACTTACATGTTGCCTCGAAAGTTGCGTACTTTTAACAATTAAAACTATAGGTTTACTCCCATAACGGAATAAATCATTGCCGACTTTTTGCACTATTTCACCAAAATGTCGACCAAGAATTTCTGATATCAGTCTACCTAATTGATGAGCCATTTTACTTTATAAATTAAACACGGTAAGTGAGGTTGTTTTCACATTTTCGGCATGTTTTCATTTTTATTTTGAGTTTTCTGTGACAGTTAAAATTTCGTCTAGTAATTTTTGTCTTACTATTTTATTGTAAAATCAAAAATATTATTAATGAAGAGGGTATTGCATTATATATTTTGTTTCATAATATGATAAAATAAATATTTTTACTAATTATAGGAATAGTAAAAATATGTAGTAAGTTTTACTTAGTATGCCTACAAGGAACATTGTACTCAAGGTATGCCTAAGTTTTAATTCCTGTGCCATGTGCCATCTAATATTAAAAAAATTATAACCATCGATTATTATTGTTTACAATTTTTATTTATTATTTTATATTTATATTTAATTTTAATGAAATTTTGAAATAATGAATATTGAAAGTGCAGCTGCAAGTATTTTGAAACGGGGAGTGGAATTGGACACTAACAAAAGGTACACAGAAGCTTTGGTATGTTATCAAGAGGGAATGCAGATCTTAGTTGACTCTCTAAAAGGTAATTTTTACTAAAACATCAATAAATATACCATTAAAACATTGCCTACTATATTTAGTAAAATATTAACATTCAAAAGTAAAGTTAAATTATTTCCCGCCATATTGTAGAGTTAACAAAGAAAATCAATTATGCTAATTTTTTGTTATGTCAGCTGATTCAGTATATGTTCTAATTCTGCAAATAGGACAGCCGCCCCCAGTGACCTTCATAGTAGTTTGTATTTAGGAAGTTGCGTTTTCAAGTAAACTAGAGTATGCTGTATTTGTTCATCCAGGAATTTTATAAAGTGACTGACAGTCCACCGGATAAGGAAGCTGAGGTGGCAATAATAATAATTATAAAACGTTTAATTCAAACAAAAAGTTCATACATAATTGCAAAATGAGATATTAGACTTTGTTAGTAACAATGAGTGGTAAACTATGTTAGTATTGTTAGTACCTAATAACTATTTATTTATTACACCCAATAACTGTCTCCACCCAGTGTTTTGAATGGGACAGTCAAACCGTGCAGCAATGGTTTTCGGAATGCTGTTGTGACTACTTCTTAGGCGCTGCAGCAGTAAGGCCGTCTTCTTGTGACTGATTGCATAGAATGGATTCTGTCCGTGCCTCCGCGAACATACCCGACGCAGTGTAGCGGCCCGTAAGTCCCAACAGCATTCTGATTGCATTGTTATACTGCACATGCTGGACGTTGTAGTTTCGCCACGTATCCCACAGACCTGTCGAGTAGAATGATTGGCAGAAGGCCTTGAATAGTGTTATCTTGACTAGCAAACCTGCGTGCGAGCATATTTATCTTCACTGCCAACACCCTGCGTTCCCTTTCAATGTCCTCATCATCACATGTGTGCCTCTGCATAAGCAGGGCATATAGTCATATAAAACTGATAGCCATTAAAGCCAAAAAGTTGTAAATAATGTAAATAAAAATACAATATGATGTTTTTTTATTGTGTTGCAATAAAAACCTTAACTTGCGTGCCATCAGCCTCTTGCTTACCATAAGCAAGGGGAGCGCCATTGGTTTCATCTCACCTTCATCATGGTTTATTTAAACTATAGAATAACTCATTATTACAGAAAATCCGGCAGACCATACAAAAGTTTATCTCCGGACGAAAATAGAGGAGTACATGTCACGAGCTGAAACAATAAAGAAACTTGTAACAAAGCAAAAAGATTCTGGTCAATTCCATGAACAAGTCCACATAGAGAATAACTCAACTGGCCACAGTTATAAGTCAATATTTGGCAGATTTCTCGATGATGACGTCACCTTTGTTATTATAGAAGATCCTTACATCAGGGCTTTTCATCAGGTGAGAAAATGTCACAATTTATTCTAACATACTGTGTAACTATTCATTTATTAATCTCATGGTCAAATCAGTGCCTATGACTGAAGAGCATATATGAAAAGAATTATGGATGTGGAGGAAGCAAGAGAGTTGTGTTAGGATCGTGGAAAGTGGCGCTCTATTGTCTCTGTCTGTGGGAGAAAAGAGTAATATGCATCTTTAAAAAAATTAAAATACTAATTATTTCATAATATGTTTTTTTTGTGTTGTTTGTTTTTGGTTTGTAAACAGTTCTGGCAATGCCATTGAGACAGAAACAGTGAACCAAATTAAAGGAAGGTGTAGTGACACAGATTGACAAAAGAATGCTTAGATGGTTGGGGCACATGGAAAGGAGTGAACATAAAATGATGAAAGGAATTTACGAGTATAAACCTGAGGTGGACCCAGAGTGTTTTCGATCAAATTTTTGCCTATCACTGTGGGAAAAAAGAATGACAATTTGATTTTGATTGATTGATTGATTATAAATCACTTGCTGGCACCAATGCATTGATCATAATGACCACAATGCATGTAATGGGTACTGCAGGCTACTCAGTCTATGAGCATGTGTTGAAAACCTCTTGCCAGTACTAATGTATCTATGATATATGTTCTTGTATGCTGTAAGATTTCTTCGCCTTCAACAACAACTAATAATAAATATTTGTTTAATTTCAGTGCCAAAACTTTTTAAAAGTGTGCGAGTTACTAGTAACGTCATGTAAGAATATACAAAACATTGAATTGGTGACTGCAAAAGAATGTAAACAGGGCTCCGAGCAAGTGGAATGGCTGCGTTGTATTATTGAAGATCTCAAAAAATATAAAGTTAGATTGATTGTTAAATTCTCAGAAACATTGCACGATAGACAAATAATGTAAGTATTATTGTTTTTGTTTATTTATTAATTTAATTCGGTATATAGGACAGGTTGCATATTAAACATAGCAAAAAATGAAAATTCCAAGATTCAGGCTGATTTGCAACCCATAAATGTATACACACAAAAAGCATTTTAAAGTTATTGTTGAATAGACATGCTAGTCTATTCAACAATAACAATAATGGTACATTGGTTGCCTAGTGCCCATAACCACAGAGCCTGTATGAAGAGAATTGTGAAGGAAGCAAGGGAGCTGTGTAAGGATCGTGGTAAGTGGCGCTCCATCCAGGCAGAGACTATCCATGTGGGAAAAAGGCGTGACAATTTGATTGATTGATTGGTAACACTAGTCCATTACACGTCAAATTCCGGGTTCGACTCCAGGTCAGGTTTTATATTTGAATTAGGGACATATTTGCTTTGGGTCTGGAGTGGTGGTCAGACAGTTGGTGATCATTTTTCCAGTTTGACGATCCATGGTAAAACCATCACTTTGTAGTTGTAGTTATGGGCGAGCTTGCTTCCGCACTTGAAGTCCTCTTTGGTTTCTTTGTGTGTTCTTCAACGGAGACCCCTCTCGTTCCTGCATACCTCCAGAAGCGTCCTCGCGTTGCCAAGAAACTTTTGTCTTGCTTCGACCACTCCTGCAACTCAAGAGCACATGCACAGCTATCTCCTCCTCATTCAGGCAACCTCTACAGAGGGGACTATCCGATATCTTGAGATGCTTTCAAGTGCATAGTATAATAGACGGTGAAGTGACTCAGTCGCGTTTTGACATAAGCTAAAAGTTTCAGATTAGGTCGGCATAGTGGATGTGATTACTAGTCTATTACTAGCCATACTGTATGCAGATAATTATTTTACTGTATTAGTTAGTAGAAGTCGCCGTCTGTTATTAATAATAGTTCTATTATTTTGCAGATTAAGCTCTGGCTGGATTATAAAAATTGGTCGTGGTCTAGATTATTTTAAGGCAACTGAGAATAAATTTTGTCTCGGTGCCTTCGACTTAGATCTACGCCAGTGTCATGAAACAAATGTGGATATTGTACACTCTAAGAATGTGAAACAATCATATGGATAAGAGGGAATGACTTATTATAAAATGTATTAGTATTCTGTGATCTATGGTAAAACTTATCAAAAAGACCTATTTAAGTTAAGGCAATTATAGTTTAGTGCTAATGAAATAGTCACGCAAACCAGGAGCTTCCGGTTCAAAACCGCTGGCCCGTATACTTTAGTAGGACGACTAATGTATACTTACTTACGTATCTTAGATATATATACTTTCGTCCGTCATCTTTAATGTGCACAAAAATGCGAGGGAGTTGTGTCAAGATCGTGGCCAGTGGCGCTCCATTATCTCTGCTTATCACTGTGCGGAAAAGACGTGACAATTTGATTGTTTGCACGAAACTCCGAAAAGTTTAGCAAGTTATGTCATTCGAGGCCGTTCAAGTATTACGTAAGCAGATTTATAACAATTACTTACAAGGGGGATGGGGGGGGTACCCCCTTGTCAGCAAATATAAGCAAAGCTCTTACCGATGCCCACATAAACATTAATAAAAATGTCATAAGCAAAGCAAAGACCCCCCCGCCCCTCTACAGTGCTTAGGGGCCATCTTAGTAAAAATAAACATCTATTTTTCCGCCAGTCTCTAAAAGGCACTTGTTACATTTTGCTGATTAAATAAAAATTTCTAACATAAAACAAAGTTTTGTACAGTAGGCATCTTCTCACGGTATCTACTCGCATTTGTATCCACCATTTTGAAAAGTATTTTATTGTTACAATATGATTGCTTGCATTCTAAATATTCTTTTATATTTTAGAATTATGTTTGTATCAACCACTGATATATATTTTTTAAATATTGGGTAATTTAATTAATGTAAGCTGGCAACACTAACTTGTAAAGGCCGAAATCGAATGACATTTCGTTTCCAATTTAGTTAGTACCTATAAATAATATTCCTATTTTTTCTGACTACAGTAACTATATTTTATAATTATTATTTTCTATATAGAATAAGAATCCTATATTTCGCCCGTTGAAAGAATGCGTTCCTAACCTTAGTCGGTTGGTCATCATGACTAGTGATGGGCAATATGTAACATAGTATACCGTGGTTAGGGCGACAGTGGTGTAGTGGCAGTGCAATGGTTACGCAAACCGTGAGCACGGGTTCAAAACTGGTACCAATGTATCTTTGATATGTGTACTTCTGTTGTCTTGTTTTTATGCTACAAGCACTTTAGTAGCTTAGTATAGAAAGAAAAAAATTTTTTTTTTAATTCTGTGGACTAAAATGACTGAAATCTGTTTCATATCTGTATCTTACTCTATTATGTAAATCAAAATGAGATGCGAATTCGATTTTATATTATATTGTGGCTTACCTGTTACTTTGATGTATTTAATAGAAAATCATAGCATAAGTATAAATAAAATCTTTGCTTTTTTCAATCTAGGTTGGGATTATAAATTATATTTTATTATTATTGTGGCTCAAAATATGACAGCACCTCGCCTGAATTGATGCAGGAGTGGGGTCCATGAATGGAAGCAACTGCTACCGCATCCACTGTGCTGGCAATCCGAAATGAGACGACCTCACTTCACGGTCTGTACGCATGTCCGAGTTTAAACAGGCCCAGTTTGCCGATCTGGGATAGTACCAACATTGTACAGACCGTATAGTGACTAACAGCCGGTTGTACCAAAAAAGTTTCAATTTACCAATTTAGTTTTACTTTGTACTTATTCTATTACGTTTACTATTACGAAATCGTGAATTGGGTTGTTGTGGTATTCAATTCAATGGGGTATTCAAGTATTCCATTATCGGAACTTAAAGACCTTGTTGAAGACATCGCACATAGAATGAATGACAAAAATGACAGATTGTTAAGTTAGTGCAACCCATTTTTTCTTTTTTATTATACGTTACATTTTACAAATTCGTACAACCGGCTGTTAGTCGCGCGCGTTTCGTAATCAGCTTGTAAGTTGCCGGCATGGCATGGTGGATGTGACTGCTACTTGCAGTTACTGTAGTACCAGTCGCCTCCATTAGTGGACAACGCTCCAGATGACAACAACGCACCTGACTAATTAAAAAAAAATTGTAAAACCTCTGCGTTGATCAATATAAGATGTTGATCGGAGGTATAAAATACAAATTATGTATTTTTGCCTAAATAATGATTTTTTTTTAATATTTTAATGGCGTCGATATATAGTAGTGGTGTCCAAGTTTATTTTAAATATCAATAATTTATTTTTATTTAAAAATAAGAGTTATGAAGTAAAAAATGACAAATATTGTAGTTTTATCCAAAGTTTCAATCGACGCAGGTTGTCGCAAAGGTTTTAGTTTCTTTAGCATTATGAGTAAGGGAAAATCACCCCTTTCATAGTCATTAGTCCCGGACAATCTGTGTCGTTTACGTGCGTTCGTTTGAGTGGTACGTCTAGCGCAGAAGTTATGCGTCCAATCATTTCTTTTTAGCTGATTACGGCGGATTTTTTTTAGCACAAATGCTCATATTTTTAACCGCACAGCTAATATCTTTTAATTATTAAAATAATGCACGGGTAATATCTTTTCTAAAAGAAAACTATGCCTTAAATAATGTTACTACCAGATCACATTATTTGTGCACCTGACGTCGATGATCTATTATTCTTTATGGCAACATAGTGTGATACTAGTTTAATGAATTAAACAATTTTGATGCGGCTTACTATTGCGTTTATTTTAGTTTTATTATTATTATTAGCCTATTTAATTGTCCCTTTGCTGGGTAAAGGCCTCTCTCTCTTTTTTCCATGACACAATATTTGGTGATCACTCACCACGAACTGGTTTAGTTGTAATTTTAGTTTTGAAATTACAATTTTTCTCCGTGACCACGATAGCTGCAAAACTCTCAAAACATGGGAATAATAAAAAAATGTAATTTTAAAACAAAAATAAACGCGATTTAGTCAAAAAACAAAACGGTTTAGTCGCATAAAATTTGTTTAATTCATTAATTAATGTTCGCGCAAAATCTAAAAAAATGCTATTACTTACTAGTTTATTTATTTGAGAATAGAAACATAATAATAAATATTATATTTTTCTTAATATATATTTCTAAATAATCAGAGATGGTACTGCGCTCGACATTGTACTGTAAATTTTAGTACAAGAAATAATAATCAATTGGAAGACATTTTTATAAAACAGAAGTTCGCAGTGCCCATAACCACAGAGCTCAAATGATCCATTATCTATGGCTATCACTGGAGGAATTAAAGCAGCGTGACATTTTGATTGATTGATAATACGATGATTCTAACCGTTGACATTATTTGGGGGCATTGACGACATTGAGAATTAGGGCAAATAGGGCAAAAATGGGGTCTTCTTGGTGCACACATAAAGTGAACGGGTAGTATAGGTTTAAATTATCGTTAATTAGTTTCTTTGTAGTGATTTAATGTAATAAATGTTGTGATGTTATTATGTGATGTTGTTAAATGAATTCTGGTCAATTTATTTGTACGTAATTAATGTACAACTATATCAGCGGCACGCTATGATTCCTGTTTTGAGATTTGATCTGTTCATGCGTTTTTATAGTGACAATAAAGAACAGCAATTTGCTCCTATAAACCAATAAAGGAAAGAATAGAATCTGTGCTAAAATAGGAACTAATTCATTGTTATTTGTCTTATTTATATTATGTTTATACCACGTGTGACTGAAAGAGACAACTATAGTTGGGGAACGAGCTAAATGAATTCGAGGGCTGAGGTGCGGTGAGGCGTGAAACGACCACCACCCGTATCTTAGTGGCCGCTTTTAGAGACGCTCATAGCTCGGCGATGTCATTTAATATCGATAAAAACGTGTCCATATTTTCTTTGTTTGAATATTGAAAAATTAGTGAGTTAATTGAATAAAAGAGAGTCGTCATCCGTATTCAGGCTAGAACCATTATTAGAAACGTGATTAAAATGTGTGAAAAAGAAAAAAAACATGCAGTCACTATTCTCAAAATTAATTAATATATAATTCATTAAAAATTGTTGCTGTCTAATGTTTATACTTCAATTTAATACACATTTATAATTTTTAATAACTAAATCTATTTGCATTTTAAGGAAAGTATGTGTTTATTGTTATCGACATTTTGCATGTTACTTCACTATTCATAATAGACACGTGACCATGACGTCACAACTGCTTTCCTCGCGCGTTCCTTTAACTCGTTCCCCTACTATACTTGTACTTCAATTCCTTTCAAAGGTTGGCACTACTTTTTTTTGCAAATACAACCATTTGTAATTGTCAAACGTCAAAACAGCCATTATAACGTGCCGCTGGTATTGCGGCCATTCCAAACGTGCGACCTGGGTCGTAAATCATCACGTCAAAGGGTCGACATGACAACTGCACGAGTCGTTATCGATTTTTTTTATCATTATCCCCAGCAGTTCATAATGCGTGTAACAAAACGAGACTTATTTAAGGAATTGTTTTGCTGATGGTATTGGCCAATGCTAGTACGTTGCTACGTCATCCTGTCGTGTGACGTCACAGGCCAAGCTCATTAGCAACTGCTGGGGATAGAACTAATTTGTTCAACATAAGAATGTGCCAAATATTTATTAAAAAATATATTATGAAAATTGACTTCTTCGTGCCCATACTGAGGGTATTTTTGTCATTTATAATATTAAGAATAAATTATCTACAATTATGAAATATATAGTTTGTTTTAATTTATATTTTTTATGGTGTTCCTTGTATGAACGGCGTCTTGGGAGAATTTGTATGAAATATAGCCTTCAGGTTGCTCCCAATATCTCTATCATTTGATCTGAATTGCTCTGCCAGGCCTGTGTTTTTACTGTGGCGCGACATCTGACTTTGTTTAGCCTGATGGTAACAGATTCAGTCGCTGTCACTATGCCGGCCTAGTTGGAACCGGCAACTTAAAAACTGATGCTGAAACGCGACCAAATCACTTCACGGTATATATACTTGTAAGTGGTGGTACTACCCCGGATCGGCAGACTGGGTATTGATTTTGTTTTTTAACAGTGGTAGGTGGACAGTTGATGGTGGTTATTTTTTCAGTCTGTCAACCCGGGATAGTAACACTATCTACAAGTGTGCCGTGAAGCGACTTAGTCGCGGTTAGATATCAGATAAAAATTGCTAGTTTCACAATTAGGCCGGTATAGTGGACGCGACGTAGTTGCAGTTGCTTTTAATCATGGACCACACTCTAAGTTCTGATGTTAACATTAGTCACCCCGACTTTTTTTATTGTGGACCGACTGTCATATGTCGGGCCACAATAAAAAAAGTGAAACAAAATTTGGTGAAAATCTTATTACAGTCTCATTAAATGTCTAGGAATTTTCTCTAAAACACTAAAATCAGACTACATCATGTTGGTCCTTCGAGCCGGATAAGAAACTGCAAACTAAAACGTACATTCACACATCCTCTTCATAATAATAAAACAACATACTTTTACATAAGAGTATAATTTTATTTAAACATAACAATACATTATTATATATTTATACAAGCCTTTAAATGTTACAGTATACAAAACTCGGTATAATGATTTTATTAAACTAAGGACAGTCTAAATCAGTGTTTCCCAACGTAGGGCCCACGCCCCACAGGGAGGCAATTTGATAGTTAAGGGGGGCAATTTAAAAATAGACTCGACACGACTTTAATTCTTTAGCTTTGGGTTATTTAAATGCAATGCTAGATATCTGAGACAAATTAAACAAAGTAGCGATTTAAAAAAAAAGCTGTAATCATTTATATTTCTTAAGGGAACGAAATATATTTAAATGTTAAAAATTATGTGTGGAGGCATATAAATTTTAGAAATATTAAGATGAAGCATGGCCTAAAAAAGGTTGGGAAATACTGGTCTAAGTGGTTGTACCATCATCATCAATTCCACGTTTCTGACACATGCTGATTTTTGGTACAACATAAATTTTCGAACTGGTAATAGTAAACGGAATACGACTGAACTGACTTATAAAATAAGGAATAAGTCTTTTAACATTTATTGTATTTTTGACGTAAATCTGGTGTAAAACACTCCGCATATTTACAACTTAATTTATTGATTATTGAATTAAAAATATTTTATGCGGTTTACTATCGCGTTTACTTTAAACCAAAAAAGACGCGATAGTAAGCCGCATAAAATTTGTTTAATTCATTAATTTATTGAAAGGCAGGCATCAATGACCTAGTTCTGTCAAACGTTTGTTATTCGGTTTTAATATTGTTGCTATTCCTCTCATAGTATTCCATGACTTAAGAATTACAGAATAACAGTAATTTATTGGTAATAAGTAGCCATCGCTCAGAGAACCGACAATCGATGGGGAAGAATGGTTCTAGAGTGGAGACTACGAACCGGAAGACGCAGCGTAGGTGGACTGACGACATAGTGAAAGTCACAGGTAACCAGTGGATGCAACTGGCATCTTGTCGTTCGGAATGGCGTTCAAGGAGCGCCACTTTCCACGATCCTGGCACAACTCCCTCGCAACACCACTAACAAGTATAATACAGACCGTAAAGTAACTTAGTCGCGTTTCGGGATCAGCTTGGAAGTTGCCGATTCCAACTAGGCCGGCATAATGACGTCTTCTGGCTGATGATTCATTATGAAAGTTTCTAAACTATACAGAATTTATGATAAACACACCTGTATTTGATTAATATAATTTTTAAAACTGTAATTTACTTTAACATTAACCGAAGAGGCTTATTAAACTTAAAATAACTAAATATGAGTAAAAATAAGTAAATGGCGTCATTTTACTGACTAGCTAAGTTATATTGAGTACATATGGCCGCTAGATAATAACGTTTGAAAATAATTATACTTAAAATTAACTTTATATGCATTTATTATACTATTACAAATAATCTTAAAATACTAATTTCAATTTATTTGAATATTAATTTAAAAAGCGTTTATACAATTTTATATACAATACATTTGTCTTTTAATAAATCATTCATTCGTTCCCTCTCTGTCTTACAAAGCATATTTATACAGCATACATTATAATTAAAACAAAAATTGCCCCTATTTGCATCTTACTCGGTTCTATAGCGAGGAAGTGAGAGGGGAATAATATGATGTGATATAAAATATAATTTATCAAAATATAAAATATTTTAAAATTACACAGTTTATAAATACAAAAAATATATGCTTATTTACAAATATACTATTTGCTCTTACTTAATTTTTGTATCATGTGTACTATGCTATTAGAATAAGAATAGGACGGGCTGTTGACTAACTTCACTTGACTGATTTAAGGGTGTGTCCGCAAAGAAAAAGACACCATACTAAAGTGAAGTTGGTTGGAGAGTAAGACGTCACAAAATGGCGCCGATTCCGCCCTATTCTTATTTTAATCGCATCATACAATAGGATTGACATCACTTTTCAATGTCTATTCTGTTTGTAGAGTTATATACAAAGTAGAATAAATACAATAATATATATCCTAATAATAAGCGAAGCATAGTTACCTCTCGTTCACTCATTATAGTGTGAAAGAGAGGCAACATAACCTTTAGACGTAACTCTCTTGCTTGACCGAGAAGAGCATAAGCGACTCCATGAGGTGTGGTTTAACCATTTCTTCTACATCTTTTTGGTAATCTAAGAACGCGTGAGGCATGTTTTTGTAAATGGTTCTTAATGCCTTCAAACTATGTATCAGTGTCTGGTCAGCGTTGTCTTCTGCATGTGCTCTGTGTCTCTGCATCCTAACGAGGCTGATAAGATGAGGAACGCACTCCAACTCAACTATTTGGTGACATACTTCGGGGAGTATGCATATTCTGGAAGAAAAATGGTTTGAATTAGGTTTATAAACATTTTGTTTATGTCTAAAGCTTCGGCCAGTATTGCCAGTATTATAAAAGAAATTGATCTTTTTTATTTAAAGGCGACCGTAGTGTACTGGCAGTGCAATGATTATGCAAACCGAGAGCACGGGTTCAAAACTACTTGCCGGTACCAAATTACCAATGTATGTTTAATATACTCGTATGTACTTTGGTTGTCCTGTTTCTATGATTTAGTAGCTTAGTATAGTAATGTAAATAAAAAATAAATAGATGAAAAAAAATTTTTTTGAGGTTTATTTTAAAGCTGGTAACTATTTTTAATATTATGTTTTACATCTTAAAAATATACGTAATAAATTAGAACTACAAGTATTATTTTTTAATTGGCATCCCTAAAAAATATAAACAACACCTTGGATTCTATTTTTAAAGTACAGTCTATAACAGTGTTTTCCAACGTGGGGCCCACGCCCCACAGGGGTTGCCCTATATAGTTAAGAGGGGCAATTTAAAAATGTTGTGCCAATTCATAGTAATACACTCATAATTTTATATTTGTCACTATTAACTAGGCCATTTATAATCGCCTAGATGCATCATCTTTTCTTTATTCTATGTGCTAATTACGAATATGGTAACGATGTAATTTGTAATCTTCATGTATGGCACTCTTTCGCCAACCTTTGACTTGTGCAGTTCACTCAAATATATCAATTACATTTTTACCTTTAATTCTATTATTCATAACCTCACCCCACAAACTCTTAGTCGAACATAGCCGACAACTAGGCAAAATGGATTCAACACGACTTTAACCCTTTCGCTTTGGGTTATTTAAATGCAATACTAGATATTTATATTTCTTAAGGGTACAAAACATTTTTTTAAGGTTATTTTGGGTGTATAAAAGTTTTAGAAATGTTAAGGTGGGGCTTGGCCTAAAAAAGGTTGGGAAACACTGATCTATAATTTAATTTTCACCTTGAAATAGCTTCTGCACTATGGCAATGTAAGGCAGCATGAGCCCTTCTCTCCGCATCCCTTTGTTGTACAGAAGGAGAGCATCGTATGAAACATATCAATGCAACCGAAATGCCTTTTATACTGGACAGGAGTATCAAACTCCTTGGTAATCTGGATAATGATGCTAGAAGGGATGCTGTCTGCTCCTAAAAGTGATAATTGAAGTTAAGTCCATGTGTTCTCTCCATCCTATGACCTTGGATCCTTCAAGCGATGTGTGAAGAAGCACCATTGGCCGGCATAGTGACTGAAGCAGCCGTGAACTAACTCGTTTTTTTTCAGTCGTCGTCACCTTCGGACCTCCTCTTGCTTATCATCAGGCTGGTCGAGGTCAGATGTCGCGTCACAATAAAAACAAAGTAAATAACATTGGTTAGGAGTATGTTTCGGGTTTGATTTCCGGTCATTATATTTTTTTTTATTGTAACTCGACATTTGATGTTAAGCTGGAGTGCGGTCCATGAATTTGATTGATTGATTGATCTATTTTATACGTATTTAGTTTCATTATATATAATGATAACTATTGTTAGTTCATTCTATATTCTTAGATGCGTGAGAAGCACCAGCACCTTGACTAGCATAGTGACAGCGACTGAAAAAGAAGGTTTTACAGTCATCGACGCTCTTGGCCCTTCCTTTATTAAATCAGACTAGTAATAGATAATACCAAAAAAGTACCTGTAGAAACACGGAAATGTGTGGTCCACGTTTCTTGACTGCGTCTAGTAATTTCTCCAACGTTCTATGTTTTGTTATCAACTGCACAATATCTGTATCATCACGGCGCTCTACTTCTAGCTCCCTGACCAGGTTCACTAGACACGCCGTACACAGTAATAATAGCTGGCAACACGATGTTCTGTATAGAATGCCTGAAAATAAAATAAAACATTTTTACTGGAGTTTGACATATGACCGGGCATTGTTACTGGGCACCCCGCCTGATGTTAGGCTGGATTGCGGTCCATGAATGGAGGTGACTGTTATCATTCAATCAAATTGTCTCGCCTTTTCCCCTTCGGAATGGAGCGACAATGGAGCGCACTTGCCACGATCCTGACACAACTCCCTCGCTTCCCTCACATCCAGAATTCTGTTTATCCAAACTCTACGGTTATGGGCACTAGGCAATCCAGGTTTAATTAATATTATGTCAGTGACTTAATCGGTTTTTAAAAGTCGTCCGTGGGGCAATAAGGCGTGACAATTTAATTTATTGATTAATGTTATAAAAATATACACAAAAATATATTAAAGTACAAATAAAAAATATCATCTAATGGCGTCGCGTCGCATCAGAGATAGTCCCAAGCAGACTGGCAACATTTCCCCTTAGTATAGCAAGGCTAATACGTTGGCAGAAATTATTGTCAGCCTTCCTGTCACCAGACTTCTCCGTCAGCCGCTTTGACAACTCCTTGGCCAAACTTTGAAGGCGACCGTGTGTAGTGGCAATGCAATGGTTACGCAAACCTAGAGCACGGGTTCGAAACCACTCACCTTTGATATTATGTACTTCGGTTGTCCTGTTTCTATGATACTTAGTATAGAAATGTATAAG
Organism: Tinea trinotella; assembly: GCA_905220615.1. Classification (NCBI taxonomy): domain Eukaryota; kingdom Metazoa; phylum Arthropoda; class Insecta; order Lepidoptera; family Tineidae; genus Tinea; species Tinea trinotella. Next base: position 1,896,837 of record HG992326.1, read on the forward strand.
AATAAAACTAATCTTACCAGTAATACTTTGGACAATAATGTCTAAATACAAATGTAACTGTGTTAGGTCGTAATGCCCTCTCAACCATGGCGCTGTGATCTGCGCCAACACTGTGATGGCTTCACGCATCTGAGGTTCAGGGTTCGATGCGTCACTTAGAATATCAGCTATGATTTCTATGCCACCGCCCTGAAATTATACAGACCGTGAGTATATAAGTACAATGCGATTAAAATAAGAATAGGACGGAATCGGCGCCATTTTGTGACCTCTAACTCTGCAACCAACCTTACGACGACAGGCGTGGACGAACGGTTTAGCAATTGGTTTGTTGCGCGTAAAGTCCCGGGTTCGATCCTCGGTCGGAGCAAATATTTGTTTCATAGCTTTTATTTGTATTATTAAATATTGCAAATATTTGTTAATAAAAAAAAGAGATGGATATTTGCTTCGGGTCTGGTTATCAAAGAGTGGTAGGCAGTGGTACCCAGTCTGCCGATCCGGGGTAGTACCACCACTTACAAGTATACAGACCGTGAAGTGATTTGGTCACGTTTCGGGATCAGCTTGTAAATTGCCGGTTCCAACTAGGCCGGCATAGTGGATGTGACTGCTACTTACAGTTATTGAATTGTAGTAGCGGTGACATCCATTCATGGACCACACTCCAGCTTAACATCAAGTGGGATGCTGTCATATGTCAAGTCACAATAAAGAAAACAATAACATACCTCTTCGAACTGCTTAACTGCCTCACCGGTAACACAGACAGTAGTCAAAGCTCTTAAGCTCAGAGCTTTAACAGAGCTCTTCTTGCTCTCAATGACAGCAGTTAACAAAGCCCTGGGTACCCCACAACCGACGAACGGTAGCTCGGTGATACTTTTCATGATTTTGGAACATTTTTCTGGTAATGAGCTCTTAGTGTTTTCACTTAGGACGGCGAGGTGACCGATTGATGTTAGGGTCGATTTCAATATCATATCCGAGGGTGGCTCCTCGATTATTGATACCAGTGTCTGAAAAATAAGAAGTTATGTAAAAAATACATAATTAATAACGAAGAAAATAAACTTATGTATTTTAATAACATATATCAAAGATATATTTCTATATTAAGCTACTAAAGTGATTATATAAAAGTACATTAAACTATAAATAAAAATTATCATCTAGCTAGACACGTCCCATCAGAGATAGTCCCAAGGAGACTGGCAACATTTCCCCGTTGTATATTGAGGCTAATACATTGGCAGAAATAATTGCCAGCCTTTCTGTCTCTAGACTTTGCCGTAAGCCGCTTGGACAAGTCCTTGGCCAGGCGCTTGGCTGAAGGACCCCAAGGGCCTATCATCCTGATCCCAAACGGAGTTAAGGTTCTCAGTATTATAATTTAAATGATATGAAATGTAGACTTTTTGACGTGCTGCCCTTTCCTATTTTTTTAAGGCTGGGTCCTTGGAAATTAACTAAAAAACGCCGTTTTTGCTACTAGGAACACCCCGACGATGCATTCAGAGAAAATGAAAATAAATAGAATAGGTTATCTTTTAGGTTATAAAAGTAGATATAAAAAGACAATCTTAATTTGTCGTGTCGACGATGTTCCTTCTATCGCAAACAATTGACAGTTTCATCCCCGTTGTCGATTTGGGATAATACTGGATCGAAGTGGGGTATATTTTTTTTTCTTTAAACATTTCTGTATTAAGCTACTAAAGTGCTTGTATTATAAAAACAGAACGATCCGAGGTACATATGTCAAAGATACACTGGTACCAATGAGATGTTTTGAACCCGTACTCGGTTTGCGCGTCCATTACACTGTAGATAAAAACGCCTTAAAACACAAGTAGATACCTATAAAAAAAACAATCTAGTTTCTACCACTGACTCACCTTCATTTGTTGAACTAAAACAGCCTTAGTCGTATCTAAAAATATGCCAATCAGTCCATCCAGATGGGTAGCAACAACATTCCACTGTGGATTACTCTCATTTAGTTCAAGTTTTATATCTTCACCTAATTCTATGAGTTTTTGCAAATAAGACTGAAGCGACTTCTTTATCTTGTCCCAACGTTCTGGTGATTCTCCAGGTGGCTTCGTGTTTAATGTAATGCTATGAGTTAGGACGAATTCATTTATATTCGCAACTAAAAGGCATATTTGCTCTTCAGATAGAAAATTTTCTTCAAATTGTCTGTAATTTAACAAATATATATTTTTTATTGACACGCGACAGGTTATCCAAATTTGCCTGATCATAAGCAAGGAGAAGTCCAAGCAAGTTGTACAATTGATGAGTAAAACTTGACGACTGCCCATATGTCCTCATTATCATCATCAGCCGGAACTCTCACTGCTGAACATAGGCCGCCATTCTAAACGACAAGATGCCAGTTGCATCCACCAGTAGTTTGTCGATCATAATGTGGAGGGGAGGCAGCCTAATCCCCACGATTGGCAGCCGGCTTGGGAATCGCAGTATACTCACACGTTAAGAAGACGCTGCTGCCCATCCTCCAGTGAGACTGGTCGAGATTTAGGACGTCCTCACCATTCCACAACTTCCTTCAAGGAAGGCGTGAATATAGAGGTACCCTATAGAGGTAGTTATATACTGTGTCGTTTATTTTAGTCGACGGTTCTCCTAAACCTCCCCTTACTTATGGCTAGTTGAGGTCAGATATCGAACCGCAATAGCTTAGACTCAGTAATATGAACAAGAAATTGATGTGAAGGCAGATATAGTTTTAGATACCAGTAAGAGTCGTGACAAACGATGCATCTCTGGTCACACAACACTCTCTCTCAATTCTGGCGAATTTTCAGCTGATTCTGAAACATTCACGGGACTTCCAGTAATTGGTACTCCGAGTGGTCAAACGGGACAAGTAGCTTACCTCTTTCTTACTTGATTCGACTCATTTATAATAACAGAAACTAACCTTATGATATCACTGTATTGATGTACAATAATTTGTCCATGCGTTTGCACTTTCTTGATGTTTCCAGTTATAGTCGCTGAGCTGGCAGTTACCATAGCTTTCATTTCTGTACCAATTGGTTTACTTTGCAATGTTGTCATACATTCGTTATCAACTGAACCAACCAAGTCACATAACCAATATTGAACAGGCTCTGGTTTCCTATTGCACAGACGCTCCAATGTGGTTTGGTCTATACTTCTTTCGCGGTAGAGGAGCTCGTCTTGATTGTTTAGGACGACCCTGTGACCAAAGTAACAAAATTAAATATTGTATTTACAGATGTTATGCGTTTCTATTTAGGATTGCCCAAATAGAAATGATACTAAAGAAAGATAAACTCAAAAACATAGATGAATAACTAACTAATGTGGAGTACTTTTTTTGTCCAAAAGTGCAAAAGACTGAAAGAAACGAATTGGTTCATGGTTGCCTCATTCGCTATGCCGGCCAATAATTTTACTGTTATAATAGGTTAATAACCTACCCAGAAAAGGAATTCATCAGATTTCTTTTACAATCATTCTTATTAGTAAATGGTGTTAGACTTCTAGCAAAATCACGCGGCGGTAGCATTTTAGGTGTAGAAGTACAGCCAAGATCTAACTGAATATTATCAAAATTAATATCTTCCTCTTTGAATTTTTCTCTTTTGAAATCATTTGTATCCTTAGCATCTGTTTGGCTATCTTTAAATTGTGGAGGTGGTGATATTTTTCTATGTTTAGTTAATCTCGTCGGCACTTTGGGTCCATCTATAAGTCTTTCTGTGTAGTTTGGAATTAACCTCTCCTGTTCTGGTGGATCTACTATACTATCCTTTTGATTTACGGTTCTAGGCAAACCTAGAGATGGCACTCGACTTTCTGATGAAATAATTGAAGTTGGTTTTATTGTTCGTTGTTTAGCTCTAGGACCTGGTTTCTTTGTTGGTTTTAAATTTAAACTATCCATAATGTTTTTACCTAACAAAGCTTTGGTCGGTTGATGAATTTCTTCTTGAATTTCCGGCATTAGTTTTTCCTCATCAATGTAGCTTAGAGAGTGGTGACCTTCCTGTATGTCAAGAATTTGTTGGTCGAGATTTTGACCTTCAAAATTTAAGGATTTATTCAACCTGTTCCTTCTAAATTTTGGAGTAGATGTTATAGGGATGTTATCTTCGTTTGAAATACTTCTGCGGAATTCTTTCTTACGGTTAGATCTTTCGGTAGGCACATAAGTAATATTAGCAATAGGCGATCTAATCCTTGGTTGATTATTAACAGCTATTTCATTATTATTAGCTAATTTTATATATTCTAGACTTTCTTCAGACTTTGCTTTACTAGTTTCTAAATCTTTGACCTTTGCTACTTTAATTACGTTAGTATTATCACTCTCTTGGCTTGAAACAAATTGTTTCTTAGTTGGATACTTTTTGGAAGGACTTATAATAATAGATGGAACGTCTTTGGTTTCCTTAATAATTGCACTCGGTTTGTTTTCCTTATTATTTATCTTTCTAGGACTTGGTTTTATTTCAATTACTGTTACATTTTTCTTTGCCTTGACATTATCATTATTATTTGAGTTTTTACCACCATTTTCTTGTACTGATATGGATTTATTGAGTGTCCGTTCAGGATTATCTTTTAGTAAAGCTATGTGCTCCTCATCTTTGTGAACTTCATAATACTTTTGTAAATCATAAGGTGTTTGTATTACACTACTGCTTCTTAACCTTGGCTTAGGGGTTGGTGCTACTGCAGGCAGAATACCATCAATATTTGGACAATCAACAACATCCTTGCTTTTCGGTGTATTTAATATTACCTCTTTTACTGTAATATTTTCATTATTGTTCGAATCATTACTGCTTGAAGATTTATTCGTTATTTTGGAATCGTTTTGTGGTGATGGGTAATATTGTGAGGGTGGAGGTGAACTATCGGAGTCTGAGAAGCCTGAATCTTGACTCTTGTGACTTCCTGGACTACCATGACGCACAATCCACGGATTGGCCACATTTTGAACTGCATTATTTTCATTGTTATTTCCGTCTGGTGGTTGGTTGTCAATCCAATGTGGGTGTGGTTCCCAAATATCCTCAGCTCCGGGTGTCAGAGGTGCAGCCACTGGACTGTTGATGTTGGGTGGTGCGTCTCCCCACCACACCTTGCTTCGAGTTCGTTGGAAGTTAGACATTCTGCAACAAAGAAAAGAATATTTTAATATAACTAATACAATTTACTACTTTTTGAGTAGATAAATACAACAATATCAAGACCGACCGTTAGCGAATCAGAAACGAGCTGGCATCTTTAATAAATAATCAGAAATATAGTCAAAACAAAAAGAATTGATAGGAAAAATGTCGTGGGAATGTAATTTTGTGAATAATGTTTTTCAAATGACGTAATTTGATGCTTCATTGTGGTGATTATGGTGCACGCGTCGATGCGTGACGTTTTTTGGATAATCACTTTGTAAGAGAACCCAACTAAGTGTAGAAATTTCAACCTTAAACTCATAATAATAAAGTTGAGGTATTTAATGTTTTTGTTTCAAATGTAAGGTTATAATAAAACTGCTGAAGTTCTTCTAGGGTTCTTAGATTTGTGTTAAATTGTGGGAATGATTTAAGTGGATGTGATTTGTCTATAAAGGAAGGATATCCTGTTGTTTAAGACACTTCAAGTACATAGTTTTGTTTGTTACGGATAGTTTTGGTTGGTTGGTTTGATAGAGTTAAAGGTTTTTCGATGCATAGTTAGATACAATTGAATTGAGGGTATTTTTATAATTATTTTTGCACGGATTCTCCCAAAATTCATTATTTATTTAGGGTAATTAAATGTATATGATTGTATTTTCATTTAAATATAATAACAAAATCTAATAAGTCTTTAAGTATTGTAATTAATAAATAAATAATTTATTACAATATGAAACATTTTATAACTTAATATAATTTGAATATTTTTTTAAATCAATTTTATTAGGGCAATTACGCACATAAAATGGCGATGCCATTCCCATTATAAACTAAACCTAGACTAGTCTATTTACAAATACATTTTTTTATTGTGATACGATATTTGACCTAGACCCGCCTGATGATAAGCAAGAGGAGGTCCAAGAGTGACGACAACTGAAAAAACCGAGTAGTTCACGGCTGCCCCAGTCGCCGTCACTATGCCGCGCCGGCCAAAGGTGCTTCTTCACGCATCGCTTGAAGGTTTCCAAGGTTATAGGACGGAGAGATCACATGGGCTGGCAAAGCATTCCACTTCCATCTATATCTATTCAACTTTTTAGTTCGACTGCCGATTCGATCGATAGAATGCGGATCCTTTCCCGACCTGCGCGGGTATTACATCAAGCCACATTGGCTCTTTCCTAAGTATACCGCCACACGTATACCATTTTGGCTTGCTCAGAAGCAGGCTCTGCCAATATTCCAGTAATTTTAAGAAAATATTATCAGGTGCATTTAATACAGTACAAATTATAATATTAATTTGTCAAAAACTACTCATACAGGTTTTGGTTCTAGTGTAAGGGGTCGCGGGCAGCTGTGAAAAACCGTTGCAGATCCCTTTGTTAAGATGAAAAGGGTATGCAGTGAATTACCCTTGCAACCCCTATTGACTGAAACATGTATGCGAATGACTGTTTTTTTAGCTTTTGACGTTACAAACACACAGACATAACATTCTTGATTGCACAGAACAGAATACATAGTAAGACAATAAAAATAAAACATCATGTACAATGGGTGGCGTCAATAGTCAATACTATATTGTTTTTTTATTGTGACTTGACATGATGATAGCACCCTGCTTTATGTTAAGCTAAAATGTGGTCCATAAATGAATGTCACTGCTATGAAAATTCAATAACTGTGAGTAGCATGCCGGCCTAGTTGGAACCGGCAAAATTCAAGCTGATCCCGAAAGCATTTGAGTTGCTTTACGGTCTATACGGTATTAAGTTTTAAAATCAGTCCTATCCTTGACTTTGAATGTTATGATAAAGGCGATCGTGGTGTAATGGCAGTGCAATAGTTATGCAAACCGAAAGCACGTTTAAAACCACTTACCGGTACCAATGCGTTTGTGATATATGATATACTTTGGTTGTCCTGTTTCTATGATAAAAGCACTTTAATAACTTAATATAGATATGTCAATATTTAAAAAAAATATATAAATGCCCTAAGAAGCCGCAAGAGGACTCCTACCTCTCCTATTTCATTATCATAATTATAAGGTGTCAGTTTAAAGGCAACGTTATAGAAGAACCATACTAATAGTTTATAATTAAGCCGCTAATAAGCAGCTAATCTAGGCATTACAAAAGTACTACTTGTAAACCTAGTACTCATCTAGTTACGGATAAATTGTGATAATTGCTTGTGCAGGTATTTTAAAAGCCACCGTGGCTCGCATCCTAATGAAGACTTAATAGATTTTTTTTATAATACATTAGCAAAGAATAAGCTACTAATCGTGTTTTGTGATCAATGTGGATATGGCAGAAAGTAGGTATAAGAAAGCTAAGTTGCCCATAACCGTAGAGCTTGTATTAAGAGAATTGTGGATGTGAGGGAAGCGAGGGAGTTGTGTCAGGATCGTGGCAAGTGGCGCTCCATTGTCTCTGCCTATACCTGTTGGAAAAAGGCGTGACAATTTGTAGCGTATCGGGATGAGCTTTAGCTTCAGGTTTCCAGTTATAGGTCGGCATAGTAGACGCGACTTACTTTTTTCAAATTGTGATTCAACATCTGACCGTGATCTGCCCGATGGATATGCAACCAATTACAAATATGCACAACATTCAACTATTAGACCTATCCAATCAATCAATCAAATTGTCACGTCTTTTTCCCACTGGGATCCTTTTTCCCACTCACCACGATCCTGACACAACTCCCTTGCTTCCTTCACATCCACAATTCTCTTTATACAGGCTCTGTGGTTGATCTATACAATTAAATTTAATTATAATTACAAACTAAAATTTGGGGAAGGTTCGGTAAATAGTGTAAATAAAACCTTGGTATTTTATCACCTATTTATAAATTCAAGTACCCTACCCAAATTGTAATTTCAAGTAGGTATTTATCTTAGAGTTAGTCATTGAAATAAAGCGGCCATTTCTTATTGTTTTGAGATAAATTTACGACATTCCAATTTCATGATAAATAAGAATTATCTAGATATTCTAAGATATAATGTATTTTATCATTGAAATTGTGTGTTTTTTTGTTCCAACTTCACTTCTGACCTCGACTTGCCTGATGTTAAACAAGCCTCCAAGAGGGCTGACGACTAAACCGTCCCATTTACTTGAAAATTTGAAAATAAATTAACCTTGTTATATCATAATGAACTTATTGAATTAAACAAATTTTATGCGGCTCACTATCGCGTTTATTTTGGTTTTGATTTTATATTCATAATAAAAAAAACAAGCTCTGTCTATCCCTAAATGACATTAAGTACGATCTTCAAAGTCGCTGAAGTCGCTTCAAGGTATAACATAACAAAGGTTTGTGCATTTGACACACTTAAGGGTATCTAAATTGTTACTTCCTGTAACCTTAAGGCTTCCGTTCATAGCATAGTCCTCTTATTTTATTGTGACACGACATCTGACCTCGCCCGCCTGATGATAAGCAAGAGGAGGTCCAAGAGTTACGATGACTGAAAAAAACGAGTTTGTTCACGGCTGCCCCAGTCGCCGTCACTATGAATCGCTTGAAGGATCCAAGGTCATAGGATGTAGAGAACACATGGGCTTTTTTTATATAGTCAAGCCTTTATGCTTGTTAGGGGAAATTAGGGTTAGTGGGAATAATTATAGTGCATATTGTGCAGATTTTCTCAGAGATGAAATGATGAAAGATTTCGATAAAGGATGTCTGCGAACGAAATACTCTATTACTACAGGAATAGACAGGACAGACAATATAGTTCGCCACTATTGACCGTCACCATCCAAATTCAATACATATCATATTTGTTACTAATTTTAAAGAGATAAGCAGATAATATTTTCTTAGAGTTTGCAAACATTGATTAATGAATTATACAAATTTTATGCGGCTTACTATCGGGTTTATTTTGATTTTTAATTTTACAATTTTATTTTATTATTCCGACGTTTCCAGAGCTTTGCAGCCATCGTGGTCACGAAGAGACCAATGTATCTTTGTATTTGTTCTTTGGTGGATCTGTTTCTATGATATAAGCATTTTAGTAGCTTAGTAAGGAAATGTAAAAAAATATTATGAATGTCTCCGATTTAATCAATATAAAAAAATTCCATATTATACAAGATATAATATGGAATATTTTTAGCTATTTTACTGTTATAAGTATAGACACACAGTATAGACAGAGAGTACAAACAGTTGCTAGCTTTCAAAAATATAGACAATTACTTGACAAAAAGATAAAATACTCTCTGATATTGGGCTTATAATTAAATATTTCAATCTAAAATTAGTTAATTCAATTAGTATTTAAGTTCTAATGTTAATCTAGTTAAATTATGCATGCTTTAAATAAAATAACACTTAGATTTATTTTTTTATGTTATTGTAATTATCACAGGATTAATTGTAATTGTTGTGTCAGGATCGTGGCAAGTGGCGCTCCATTGTCTCTGCCTATCCCCGTGGGAAAAAGGCGTGACAACTTGATTGATTGATAATCATCCCATTAAGTTGTATCGGTATATATTTTGTAGATAACCCATTAATAAATAAATACTGAACTGTAGTAGCAATCCACTCCAGCTTATTAAAATCCCGCTTGGTGTCAAATGATATGTTGAATACAAGGAAAAAAAATCTCTATACAAAAAACTCTACCGTTCCTATATCCTCCTATGTCCTATTCCCATCTACTCCAGGGTTAATGATAATCGACTATTACTATTAACCCTGCCTACCCCATATTACCCATACAACGTGTGCATATATATATAACAAACCGGCAATAGTATTAGAGAAAGCATGACTAATTTATTCATTCGGTTCAGTGGAACGAATCAATTGAATCGATTGTATGCAGTTAAAAATTATGTATTTTTGCTTGCATCAGTCTAAGACGAATCTGAGACATGTCTTAAAGTATTTTAATCTAACTCCTTAAAAGACTCATGATTTGATTCCTTCTGAGAAATGTTTCCTTAAAGAAAGAAACATTTTTGTTAATTTTATAATACCTCGAACTGACAACACTCAGGACTCTGCCTGATGATAAGTCAAAGTTCGGTCTATGAAGTGCGACTGCTACTACCGTTAAATAACTGTAAGTAGCAGTTACATCCACTGCCGGCCTAGATGAAATCGGAACTTCACAAGCTAATCCCGAAACGCGACAGTCACTTTACGGTCCGTATACTTGTTAGTAGTGGTACTAGCCCTTATCGGCAGCTGGGCACCACTGCCTACCACTCTTTGACAATTATCCCGAAGCAAATATCGGCCTAATTAACAATTTAATAAGAAACGTTCGTCGATACAGATTCCAGACATAAATATTGATGGTCGTATTTTCTATTTTTTTATTGAGTTTTTTATTTTATTTACATTTCTATACTAAGCTACTAAAGTGCTTGTATCATAGAAACAGGACAACCAAAGTACATATATCAAAGATACATTGGGTACCGGTGGGTGTTCTTGAACTCGTGCTCTCGGTTTGTGTAACCGTTGCACTGCCACTACACCACGGTTACCTTATAATAGATTTTTTTATTATAAAAATGTAAAGAGTTCAATTTGTTCTCTTGCTTACTATCAGGCAAGTCAAGGTCAAGGTCACAAGTTTTTAACCTAACCTAGAACCTAACAATCGACAAGTGGAATGCTTTGCCAGCCCATGTGTTCTCCCCCTCCTATAACCTTGGATTCTTCAAGCGATGCGTGAAGAAGCACCTTGGGCCGGCATAGTGACGGCGGCTGCGACAGCCGTGTACTAACTCAGTTGTTTCAGTCGTCGGCACTTTTAGATCTCCTCTTGCTCCTCCTTATCATCAGGCGGGTCGATGTCAAATGTCGTGTCACAATAAAAAATAAATAAAAAAAGTAAGTGAAATAAAGTCAACAGAAACACTAGCGTCGTTTCAAAATGCTTTTTAATACACAAATTACATCAAAACAACATAATATACTCTAAATCGATTATAATCATAACGTTTTTCTTTCAAAAAAAATCGTCCCTTCGACTAACAAATATGGGTAAGGTCGCGTGGCGTATGGGCAGATGATACATTAAAACCGTTAAGCCAGGTGCAGCCCTACTACTTATATAGGCACCCGTATGGGTGTACTCATCAAACTTACAAGGTACTATTAAGAATATTTATTTGTCATATTTTTAAGAAAATTATATATCGACTCAACGATAAGGCGTCATTTTTCGCGATCACTAGAAACCCTGCTTTTTTAAATGTCGGCGATTCGATCAGAAGGTTTACCCTTCCACTCACCCCTGTTTTATATATCTCTTTCATCAATCTACTTTATCAATCCTATCAATGTGCCCAAATCAACAAAATATCTCTCAAAATCTTAATCTTTGTCACTGCAATCAACGTCCTCCTCTTCCCTCACATCCACAATTCTCTTCATACGAGCTTTACGGTTACGGCAACTAGGCAACCCAGCTTTCTCGAGAATGTCTCCGATTTGGTCGAAAAACACCCTCCTGGGCCTGCCTTAATTAATGCATCCATCCAGATGTCTCTAAATTATCTTTCACTCTACATTCTTTACGCTATCCGGCAATCGTTTCTCTATATACACTAGTTAGTGTAGCATTTCTAAAACTTTGTATCTACGCCCTAGCTGGATATCGATTATGTTTATCTAGAATATTAGCCATAAGAGGTTACAAGTTATATTTCTTTCTAGAAGCTTGTCTGGGAAGTGAAATCGGTATAAATGTGATCGTTGCCGGCTATAACTATAGGTACCTACTTTTATTTACATTCTATACTAAGTTACTAAAGTGTTTGTATCATAGAAACAAGACAACCAAAGTACATATACCAAAGATACATTGATACCGGTGGCCACTACACCGCGGTCGCCTTAACTAGTACCTAACCATAGCTAGTGGTAGAGATAAAAAAGTAAAATAAATAATTGATAAAATTACAAGTTACATTCCATATAAAAACTACGATAAAACATTATGTACAGGCTGATGACTTTTTGTCTATAAATTTAATAAACATAGATACAAATAAATAAAACATTCTGCAAGTGACAAATAAACATCTGCTAATTCTGTCGTATGCGTTGCTTGTTTTTATGCACTAGGAACAGGATCTGTGCAGAAGAGTGCAGCTGCATAAATGTAATACCAAATAGTAGTTAATACCATAAAATGCATTGAACAAATAAATATTAATGTAATCTATTTTTAGTTGTATTGAAGAAAAAGCTTTGTTATCAAGAAAAATATTTGAAAAATTGTTTATACAGTTAAAATATAACTTGAAAAAAGTTATATTTTAAAATATATATAATTTTTTTGTGACACGTCATCTGACCTCGATCCGCCTGATGATAAGCAAGACGAGATCCAAAAGTGAGGACTGAGAAAACCGAGTTTGTTCACGGCTGCATCAGTCGCCGTCACTATGCCGGCCAAAGGTGCTTCTACACGCATCGCTTGAAGGATCCAAGGATGGAGAGAATACATGGGCTGGCAAAGCATTCCACTTGTCGATTGTTCTACAAAAAAAGACGCACCGAACTTTTTAGTTCGACTGCCAAAATGTAACGATTATAATAATTAATTAAGTTTTAGAAATATTAAAATATACTACGACTTTAAATAAATCCTAAAGAACGAAATGAAAATCTCTTCAGTTACCTTTTAAAATTATTTATGTATTAAAATACAAATTAATATTTGATCGTTGAGAGGATAGTGGATAGCTTCATTATCTCTGCATCTTATGGGAACTAAGGCGTGACAACTCGATTTGATTTGATATTTTGCAGTGAACAGTAATAAAGCCTTCAAAGTCATCTTATTGCATTAATTTAAGCTTTTTAATATAACTCTACATAGCCATCTTTTATCAATCAATCAATTAAATTTTCACGCCTTTTTCCCACAGGGATAGGCACTAGGGAGACAACGGAGCGCCACTTGCCACGATCCTGACCCAACTCTCTCGCTTCCTTCACATTCACAATTCTCTTCATACAAGCCATCTTTAAAATAATTATATAAATTGAAAAAATATAATACCATAATATTTCTCCTTGTCACATGTCGTTACCGCCAAAATGGAAATGTCAGTTGTAAATTTTCCCGCAATTAAATGTGTCAAAAATAACCGTTACAATTTTGAATTGAGAGCGATCGATAAAGCGCATAGTGTCATCGGTTTTGATTTTGTTCACTATGGTAACAGCCAGGTGTTGGGACAGGGTGTTCCGCTTTTTTTTAATTCGAGGGGTAAGTCAAGGGTCGCGCGTCCGATGTAATAATTATACAGGGGGATTGTTATTCGGAATAATTAATTGTTTTATTTATTTAGTAGAAGTTATCTTTAAAGAAATTTATCAAGACTTGTGGATAAGTAGAGCTAAATGTCCTAAGAAACAGTCGCATTCGCTATGCCGGCCACCTTTTCGTGCGATGATTTTAATCCTCACGCCTTAATTCTCATATAGATAGAAAGAACCAGGGCCACTTTCCACAATCCTGTTACAAACCTCTCACTTCCTTTACTTCCAAAGTACTCTTCATTTAAGAAATATTCTTCCAGGTTGGGTAAGTTAAATAATAAAAGTTAAATCCACCAAAATGAGACTATTGATGATAATGATCAAACGTCGATATTCGTCACAGCGATTAATAGTCTCGTTTTATTGGATTTAGCCTAGCTTTTAAAATTTTGACAATCGGCGACAAGAGACGTTTTCGTTTTAACTTCCTCAACCTAACCCCGCAGGTCGTCTCAGTTTTATCCTTTCAAACTTTAAATTAGTCAAGCAGTGGGTAGGATTGAAACATCGAACGCCCAAGTATTCAAACAATGTGAAAGGCTCATTAACAAATCAACGTCGTCACTAAAACGACAATGTGTTTTTACTTCGACCTAAAACTCATAAATTAACGTAACCATTGTTTTGATGTGACATTTATACAATATAAATAGACACTTATACAAATTATATTTAGTAGCTATTTGATTTGCATTCATTATAAATATTATAACTAGTATAATATTTATAATACCGTGGTGTAGTGGCAGTGCAATAGCTGCGTAAACCGAGTGGCACTGGTTCGAAACCACTCTCCGGTAGCAATGTATCTTTTATATGTGTACTTTGGTTGTCTTGTTTCTGTGATACAAGCACTTTAGTAGCTTAGTATAGAAATGTATAATAATAATAAAAAATGTAGACGTTAAGGAAGCTAGAGAGTTGTTTTAGGATGTAAAATGGATCCATTGGGTCTACTTAATTTTATGGGAATTGACGCTTTGTGTATTGGATTTGTTTTTTATCGTACACGTATGGTTTGATAGTTGGCCTTCGTATTTATTACAAAATACATTTTAATTTTATTTTACATGATTTTTCATAGTTAGAAAAAGCTCAATTGCTTTGCGGAATCAAGACCGCCATTTATTGCGGCTCAACATGACAGCACACTGGATGATGTTAAGTTGGAGTGCGGTACATGCACAGTTAAATAACTGCAATTAGAAATCGCATTCATTCTAACAACTTTCATTCTAAGTCTTTTTACTGTTTATTCCTCAGGGAATACACCTCAGCTAAAAAAAACGTTTTGATTAGATAATAATTTCAACACATTTTTTAAAAATCATTTAATCAAATTTTCACGCGTTTTCCCTACAGTCTCTGACAATGGAGCGCCACATGCCACGGCCCTAAAATATTAGGTTGGTTTTATAATATTTGTGATAAATAAATGAAGTAAAAATGAATCACGCTGTATCTATAAGTGTATAGCACACCCTACATTTACTATCTGATGTTATTCATAGTAAGATCCGTCGCTTACTGGTCCTAAAACATCTGTCCATTATTCGATACAATATTTGTACAAAAAATATTTTTGAATGAACGAAAGTGACATTGGGTTACTATCTTACATGTTATTACAATTGAATAACTTTTCGGTGAAGTATTTTTGATTAAATTATCATTTTCCAGGTACGAATTTATTAAATAAAACAAAAATTGACCGGCATTTTTATTGTGACTCAACATCTGATCTCGACCCGCCTGATGGTAAGCAAGAGGAGGTCCAAGAGTGCCGACGACTGTAAAAACCGAGTCAATTCATCAAAGACTTTATTTAAAAATATAGAGTCTCTATTAAGAGAATTAAGCTAGAGACTCAGAGTAAAAATTAGCTATATCCCTTTAATATATCCTCTAAGGCTAGAGAGTTGTGTCAGGATTGGGGAAATTGGCGCTCCGTTATTTCTGCTTATCCCTAATTGATGTACCTAAATATAAAACTTAATCCATAGCCTCTGTTTATAGATCCAGCTTTTAACCAGCGGGGTTAGGTTGGGCAAGAGACTATTGATGATAATGATCAAACGTGTCGTCGCACAGACGATATTCGTCACAACGATTAATTGACTCGTTTTATTGGATTCAGCCTAGCTTTTTTTATTTTGACAATCGCCGACGAGAGACATTTATCGTTTTAACTTGCTCAACCTAGCCCCGCAGGCTGTGTACTATCACATGTCTTGCCACCATAAAAAATGTACCAAACAGAATTGCAGCCGTAAATTCTCGCAAATAAGATATCCATGTATGGTTTAAATTGGTTAATACATCTGCCTACGTACGCGTTACTGTTTTTAATTAACAAATAATTCTGCACCTGCCCTGCAATTACTTAAATGTCAATTGGTTATTTATTAATCAATCCATTGTGATACTCTACACAAATGGTCAAGGTTAGACTTCCATTTAAAAAATGTCTACGTAAACGTATGCCCTAGATAAAATTCTTAACAAGTAAAAAGACAAAGGTCGCATTTTGTATGAGTCAATCATGAAAATTAAACAATTTCTTAGCATTCATGGATTTTTCGTGTGGTTGCCGGATCCATCGCGGGGCAGGTGGGAGAGTGAAGGCAGCGCTCCGGACTTGTGACCGAAATGCTTTCAAAGCTTTTTGCGACATGTTAACACTCACCTTCACTGCCCCCACTATCCCCTCTACCCAACCAAATATTG
The DNA here is from genome assembly GCA_905220615.1 of Tinea trinotella. NCBI lineage: Eukaryota > Metazoa > Arthropoda > Insecta > Lepidoptera > Tineidae > Tinea > Tinea trinotella. The sequence goes on from HG992326.1 coordinate 1,913,081, forward strand.
TAATTGTCTGCCTACCACTCTTATTCTTTATAAAGAAAGTTGGAGTTGTCCAAGCGGCTGACGGAGAAGCCTGGAGACAGGAAGGTTGGCAATTATTCTGCCTTGCTATATAAAGGGGAAATGTTGCCAGTCTCCTTGGGACTATCACTGATGCGACGTCATTGGATGATAAGTTTTATTTATAGTTTAATTATAGTTAAAATACTTTTAATTTTATCTGTTTCTCAATAAATAATTAAAGAGAGTAGTTTATAAATCGCCATTTGTCACGATTCAGCAGAAAATCCCACCAATACCCATTTATTTCTCTTTACGTAATCTCTTCACTTGTGGACATTGAGCTGACATTCAGAGTTGCATTAAGCTTAGCCAGATCTAAGGTAAGAATTTTTTAAATACATTATGAGGATGAGGAATAAAACAGAAAAAGATCAGACAGACTAATATGCATCGCGATGAATAGCATTCTGAAGGCATTTTAAATTGTCTGTATGCCTTTAAATGTCTTTTAATTTTGCTGCTTTTAACACATAACGTTTATATTAAAAATTATATATTAAATTAAATTAATAAAATATTCAACAGTAAATTTTTCAAATCAAATTTTCACGCCTCTTTCCCACAGGGATAGGCAAAGACAATGGAGTGCCACTTGCCACGCCTCTGACACAACTCCCTCGCTTCAATCACATCCACAATTCTCTTCATACAAGCTCTATGGTTACAATATATTCAACATTTCTCTGATAAAAAGTTTTTTATTTTATTGTGACACGACATCTGACCTCGACCCGCCTGATGATAAGTGGAGGCGCAAGAGTGACGACGACTGAAAAAAAAAACGAGTTAGTTGACGGCTGCCTCAGTCTCCGTCACTATGCTGGCCAAAGGTGTTAGACACAGTTGTTATCAATTAGTAATGAAAATTGGATAGGAAATGAATGCACATCGATCAACTGTAACCGGAGATCGAACCCGATGTCTGTTGCTTAAAGCCACTAAGCTATAATACACAGCGCTTAACGCTGACGTCAAAATAGCTCTAACGATTCTTTTCATTCTTGTAACTGCTGAGTCCACGTCGCATAGTACCACATGAAATATATACAAGCTCCACTTTGGAGTATTCTTTGTTTTTAACATTTTATTTATTGTGACTCGACATATGACGGCACCCCGCTTGATGTTAAGCTGGAGTGTGGTCCATCAATGGATGTCACTGCTACCACAATTCAATAACTGTGAGTAGCATTCACATCCACTACGCCGGCCTAGTTGGAACTAGCAACTCATAAACTGATTCCGAAATGCGACCAAATCACTTCACGGTCTGTATACTTGTAACATTTCTATATTAAGCTACTAAAATGCTTGTATCTAAGAAACAGGACGACCAAAGTACATAATATATCATATAGCCGCTACTATGCCGGCCAAATGTAACATTGGTACCGAGAAGTGGTTTTGAACCCGTGCTCTCAGTTTGCGTTAACCACTTCATCACGATGGCCTTAAGTTAACATCGTTGCAAATTAACGTGCCTTGAATTATAAGCAATAAACATGAATTTTACCTTCCCCCTTAATTGTTACGGTTTCGCTCTAATGCTTTGGCTCGTGTCGGCAGTTAAGAAAAAAAGGGCAACACGTGGCCAGAGGTATAGTTCCATGTTTTTTTATAAAGCCCTCCGCCCAGACCATATGCCACCGACGCGACGCGTGCCTTCAAAACGCATCTAGGCCGCTCAACCGTATCTCTTGACAATTAATAGATATTTACGAGTATTTAAATCCTTTTTAAAATTAGTTTCAACATCTAACTTCGACTTGCCTGATAGTAAGCAAGGGAAGACTAAAAGCGCTGAAGACTGAAAAATCTATTCAAATTACGGTTGCCTCAGTCGACCTCACTATGCCGACCATAGACAAGTAATATAATCTAATGGATTACTATAACAGACGAATAAAACTTATATTTTTTGGCTCGACATTTAACAACGCCCCGCCTATTGTTAAGCTGGAGTGCGATCCATGAATGAAGGCGACTGCTACTACAGTTAAATAAGCAGACGTATCTACTATGCCGGCCCAGTTGGACCCGGCAACTTTTAAGCTAATAAATTGAATCGTTTTTTTCAATCGTCGGCACTCATGGACCATCAGGAAATACGAGATCAGATGTCGAGTCTCAAGAAAAAAATTTAAGGTATTTAATTTATCACATATTTTAGGTTCTAAGTTATTAAACGTGCCTGTATCATCGAAACAACACGAACAAAGTACAATCAAAGATACATTGGTACTGGCAAGTAGGTTTTGACTTCCAACTTCCTTACCACTAGACCACGGTTGCCTTTACATATATTTTTTTATTATTTTTTATTGTGATTCGAAGTGCGGTCCATGAATAGATGCAACTGCTACTACAATTTAATAACTGTAAGTAGCAATCACATCCACTATGCCGGCCTAGTTGGAACCGGCAACTTACAAGCTAATCCCGAAACGTGACCAAATCACTTTACGGTCTGTATACTTGTAAGTGGTGTTACTACCCCGGATCGGCAGACTGGATACCACTGCCTACCACTCTTTGATAACCAGGCCCGAAGCAAATATCCACTTTATTTTTATTAACAAATATTTAATATATTTATTAAATATTATAAATGAAAGCTATGAAATAAATATTTGCTCCGACCGGGAATCGAACCCGGGCCTCAACAACGCGCAACAAACCAATCGCTAAACCGTTCGTCCATGCCTGTCGTCAAAATAAAATCAAAGCCACTCTCGTAGACATTTAATTACAAAAACTAATTCGCAATTAAGATTGATTGTAGAGTAGGTACTGGGTACTGCATAATTTTATGGACAAGTGAAAATTAATGTTCACTGACCACCCCATAAAGGAAATGTGGTCGTAATGATAATGTGCGGTTTGTTGCACCTCTAACCGGATATTAAAAAAAAACATAAAATTCTGGTTTTCTATAAGCCTTTCTATGTGAGAAATTATTTAAGAGTTACTTCTATCATAACTACACTGTCCCACCTTCAATTCACACAGGGATAAGCAGAGATAATAGAACGATACTTTCCACGATCCTGATTCAATTCTCTCGGTTTCTTTACATCTACTTTTTTTACTTTATATCAATCAATGAAATTGTAGATTGACGAAAGGATGATGGATGGATGGATGCGTTAAACGAGGCAGGCCCAGAAGGGTGTTTCCCAATCGAATCGAAGACATCCTTAAAAAAGCTGGGTTGCCCTGTGCCTATAACCGTGAAGCGTGTATAAAGAGGAATGTGAGGGGAGTGAAGGAGTTGTATCAGGATCGTGGTAAGTGGCGCTCCATTGTCTCTGCCTATCCATGTGGAGAACAGGCGTGATAATTTGATTGATTGATGTTTAAGCGATAACAATTCCTCCTCACTAAGAATAACTCAATCAATCAAATTAACACGCCCTTCTCCCACAGGCATAGGCAGAACCAAGAATAAAACAAAGTAACTCAAGATAAGGCGACCGTGGTGTAGTGGCAGAGCAATGGTTACACAACCGAGAGCACGAGTCCGAGAGCACCCACCGGTACCAATGTATCTTTGATATATGTACTTTGTTTGTCCTGTTTCTATGATACAAGCACTTTGGTAGCTTAGTATAGAAATGCAAAAAAAACTTGTTAACTTATACACAATAAATCACGCTATTACAAGTTGATTATGTTTTTCTTTTTATAGGAAAGGCATGCTTAGCATTTTCTCAACTTCCTGTTTATGCCAAATGCGGAATGTTGAGTCGTAATTATGGTGATGGAATGTACACTGTACACGTGTCTTTATTATACTTGTGTTAAGTTGTTTTGTTTTTTTGTACATTTGTTGTTTCTTTATTGTAGTTCGAGGAATGGAGACGACTGCCGCTACAGTTAAATAACTTATAGTAGCAGTCGCATTCACTATGCCGGACTAGTTAAAGTCTAAAAGCTGCGGGCCGACCGCGTAACTCAATGACAGTGGACTTCGTTTTCACAGTTAAACTCCATTAATGAGCTTCAAAATTAAATCGATGTTCATTTTCATTAACAGTTCAACCTCATTGAAACTCATTGTCCGAATGAATAAAAGTTTTTTTTGACATTAACAGCGACCGCGTAACTTTTTGACAAAATAGAATGAAATAAATTTCATTCCCATTAAAATTGCGAGGTCGGCCCCTGATCCTGGAACGCGACTGAGTCACTTCAGGGCCCCGGATCGTCAGGCAATTTACCACCAACTGTGTTCCTACCACTTCGCTCTTGAAATTTATTATAATTTAATTAATGTATAATACAAGGAAAACGGAAAATGAGACCACCTACTTAATCCGTCTAATTTGCGTCATTGGAATATAATATAAAATAAATGTTTTTTATTATATTTCATTTCATTTAGATACTGAGGGTTTGTGATCGTCGTCCATTTAAACGCCTCAGCATCAGACCAGAGAACGAACCACTAACTTTAAAAGAGCCACCACTCTAGCCCAGTCTGCTGATCCGGAGTAGTACCACCACATACAAGTATACAAGTGATTTAGTCGCGTTTCGGAATCAGCTTGTATGTTGTCGGCTCCAACTAGGCCGGCATGGTGGATGTGACTGCTACCTTCAGTTATTGAATTGTAGTAGCAGTGACATTCTTTTATAGACCACACTCCAGCTTAACATCAAGCGGAGTGCTGTCATAAATATGTCGAGTCACAATAAAATATTAAAAAAACTATTCTTTCAATGTTTCCCAAACCATTACCTTGCCCAACTAAAATTTTAATGTAATTTTTCTTTAGAGTTCTGAAAATTTCGTTGTAAAATAGAAAGATTATCAAACGGGCAGTAATGGGTAATTACTTGATGAATCATCAACCTTTCTGAGTGCGTCAGTAATGACAGAAGTAATGTCAGTGACCAAGTTCAAAGTTTGATTAGTCACATTGAGTTTTTGCAAAAACTATTTTAAGATCACTAAAAAAACTAATTAATAAATAACAAATTAAAGTTAATACACCTTTTTCTATTAATTCCAACGTTATATTTTTTAAATAATTATTAACCTTTCAATCAATCAAATTGTCACGCCTTTTTCCTATGGGGATAGGCAGCGCCACTTGCCACGATCCTGACACAACTCTCTCGCTTTCTTCACATCCACAAATCTCTTCATACAAGCTCTATGGTCTCCTGGGCCTGCCTTGTTTAACGCCTCCGATTTATAAATTGCTTTCGTCAATCCACTTTCACTCGTCCTTTCCATGTGCCCAAAGCATCGAAGCATTCCTTTGTCAATTCTTGTCACTACATCTTTCAAATCACATCATTAACCTTTAATCATAATAAATCATTAACCCGTTTAAGAAGTCGCCTAAGTTTATATGTATTAAATTCTCGGAAGCATTTCTTAAATTGTCACACACCAAATTCTACAGTTTAAATAAATAAAATATTACCGGTTATTATGTCCGTACTTTAAATTATGAGATAATACTTTAACTAATAGATTTAGATCTTCTCAAACTAGCAGCATTATACAAAATATTAATAAGAATCGTTTTGTAGATCATAACTTCCTTTACGACCGGAAAATGCAGGAGCTACCGTTTCGATTAGAAATTACAAGTTTCACTTTATTATAATTTTATAGCTATATTAAATGCTGAGCTAAACGTGCTTATATCATAGACACAAGACGACCAAAGAACTAACGTTGTCGATATATTGGTATAGACATAATTTGATAAAGACGCTTTTGTTTTGATAGGCCGTTTTGCTACAACTTGATCACGGTTGTCGTATATTAATTCTTGATTAATCAATCAATTAAATTGTCACGCCTTTTTCCCACAGGGTTAGGCAGAGGCAATCGAGCGCCACTTGCCGCGATCCTAACACAACTCCCTCGCTTTACCCACATTCATACAAGCTCTACGATAATGGGAACTAGGCAACCCAGCTTTCTTGAGGATGTCTCTGATTTGATTGCAGATCAAGATTAATTGCAGACTGCACTACTGGTTTGTATGAGATTGATTCCGTGCAAGAGGACACTAGATTATAAATATAAGTCATAGATTATAAATATAAAGTTTGGGAACAATATTAATGCGGCGGCTGCAGATTATTATCGCCTTGCAAGGGAATCAATCTCATACAAACAAGTAGTGCAGTCTGCGGTCTGCAGTCGCTGGCGGAATCACACCACGCGACTGCAGACCGACTGCGGTCACATTCACATATCGTATGAATACAAAAAATATCAAGTATAGCTTTTACCAAATACACGTTTGTAATTAACTGTCCATTCGTAAAAGTGCATGAGTACTGGTTTTAAAATCTGGTCAAATAATGTTATTTATAACTATTTTATCTAATTACTAATGTATTTCCTGCTATTAATATATAATTAACAACTTTCCTAACCAATGTCAAGTTCATTATTTTTAACACGCTTTTTTTAGATTCACTTGTATGTATCTATTTAATGGAATCTTTCAAATTAATTTTCTCCCACTTCTAGAGGTCTCAATAATTTGAAAATCTCGTACTAAAAACTGATGACAATACAATAATTTCAAGAAATATTTTTTAGCCGGCTCTATATGGAGGTCTCTAAAGCTGTAACAGAACATAATTTATTTTCTAATTTAATTTTACATACATTAAACCAAGTTGGAGTTTAGATTAAAATGTGTTATTTACATTGTAGTGTAGCACACCCTGATTGAACTAGGACTACGTACAATAGACACAGGAAATTATCAACTGCCTACAAATTGAATTTAAATGAACATGTTTTGTATATTTATTTCAATTATTTTTAGTCATCATCATCATCCTATTCACATTGCACGGACAATGGTCCGGATTGTGGTAGGCAGTGGTACCCATTCTGCCAATCCGGGGCAGTACCACCACTTACAAGTATACAGACCGTGAAGTGATTTAGCTGCGTTTCGGGATCAGCTTGTAAGTTGCCGGTTACAACTAGGCCGAAATAGTGGATGTGATTGCTACTCACAGTTATTAAAATTGTAATAGCAGTGACATTCATTCATAGACCACATTTGAGCTTAACATCAAGCTGGGTGCGGTCATATGTCGAGTCACAATAAAAAAATATCCAAAGTGATTTTGGCTACTCCCCCAAGCTTGGCGTAAAACAGATTCAAGACGTTCCGACGTCTAGATGACATACATTTAGTGACTATCCACACTTTAACGTGCCATGGGTTCGAAATATTTTTTCTACTGCGGATATTTTTATATTTTTTATATTTTGAAGTGTTATTGCCTATAACCATAGAGCTTGTATGAAAGGAATTGTGGATGTGAAGGAAGCAAGGGAGTTGTGTCAGGACCGTGGCGGAGGTCACAGGTCAAATGCGGAGTTGTTATCAAAATAATAGTTATAAAAATCAAGTCAGGGGCGTACCGCCGTATCAGCCGTATGAAATATACGCCCCCCCCCCCCCAACAAGCAAAAAATAATAATAACTTCCCAAAAAGAAACATTAGAAAAACTAAAGTTATCATCAGCTATAAATGATTTAATAAATCAGTTTACCGAAAAAAGGCAAGAAGAGTGAATATTTAATTTGAATTGTTTATAAAAATTTTGAAAAAAGTAGATAATTATGAAGAATAAATATTTATTTTAATTTTATGCAAACATTTTTTTGTGAGAAATCTTTACCCATCTAAGGGACCCTAAACATTTATGCGGGGCCCCACTAAGGCACGCTAAGCTTCTGAATAAAATAATTATCTTTATATTATTTTGGAATAGTGGCCCAGATCATAAATTTAATTTTCACGGTACATTAGTGCATTTACATTTAATAATAAGTAAAACTAACAACCATTTGTACAAATAATTGTTTAATTCAATAATTCCTACATATTAAAATATTCGAAATACACATTCTTAATACAATTTTAATCAATCAATCAAAATTCTATAGTTTATTGTGATTTAGACAGTTCAATTTATTATGTTTTTGTAAATAATTATAACTATATAGATTTAATATTTGTATGTTATTAAATATTGTGCATATTTGTATTTTTTTTATTGTGACTCGACATATGACAGCACCCCGCTTGATGTTAAGCCAAAGTGTGGTCCATGAATGAATGTCACTGCTACTACAATTCAATAACTGTGAGTAGCAATCACATCCACTATGCCGGCCTAGATGGAACCGGCAACTTACAAGCTGATCCCGAAACGTGACCAAATCACTTCACGGTCTGTATACTTGTAAGTGGTGGTACTACCCTGGATCGGCAGACTGGGTACCACTGCCTACCACTCTTTGATAACCAGACCCGAAGCAAATATACATCTCTTTTTTTTTATTAACAAATATTTGCAATATTTAATATTATTATAATTTTACAAATAAAAGCTATGAAACAAATATTTGCTCCAACCGGGGATGGAACCCGGGACTTTACGCGCAACAAACCAGTCGCTAAACCGTTCGTCCACCCCTGTCGTCAGAGTATATTTGTAATTGGTTGCATATTAGCAAAAGAACATAGATATGCTATAATTATCAATGTAAAATAATGTTAACTGTAAATATGCCCAATAAATAAAATGTCACACCTTTTTCCTACGGGGATAGGCAGAGACAATAGAACGCCACTTGCTACGATCCTAACACAACTCCCTCTCTTCCCTCACATCCACAATTCTCTTTATACAAGCTCTACGGTTATGTAGATTACGTTAGGTTTTAAATCAAGGACAAACAGAGGACTAAAAAAATGTATACAAGTAATAAACAGTTACTAATAGTAATGTATCTAACTACAATACAGTGGTCCGCCATTTTGTTTTAGATGAGTCAGTTTGAATTCCGAACACGTAGCACAGGAATGGCGGTTGACCGCATGCATGGCTACTGTGTTACCTACCGTTGTTAAGTTGGAAGATTTAATATTGTCATTTAAATATTATTTAAGTTGAAAATCAACGTATCGTAAAATGTGAAAGAGAAAAAGAAGGCTTGTTGACACAGGGATAGGCAGAGAAAAGGGAGCGCCACAATTATGTTTTTTTTTTAATTTTTTTCATTGTGACTCGACATATGCCAGCACCCCGCTTGATGTTAAGCTGGAGTGTGGTCCATGAATAAATGTTACTTTTACTACAATTCAATAACTGTGAGTAGCAATCACATCCACTATGCCGGCCTTGTTGAAAACGGCAACTTACAAGCTGATCTCGAAACGTGACCAAATCACTTCACGGTCAGTATACTTGTAAGTGGTGGTACTACCCCGGATCGGCGGACTGGGCCTACCACTTTTTGTTGAGACTTGCCTGATGGTAGGCGAAAGTCTGACTTAATGTGTAACTTACTCGCTTAAGTCATTTATACCTGGACATAAAGTCTTATCGATAGTTTTACTATGACAGCCAGCACCCCTGGATGTGACTGGTACTTGCAGTTATTGAATTATAGTAGCGGTCACCTCTAATAATTGAGTGGAATTCAGCTTAACATCAGGCAGGGTGCTGTCAAATGTCGGTGTCACAATAAAAAAAACTGTTTAAAACAATTACGCAACGCGGTAAGTAAAATAAAATCCAGTGTTACCAGTTTATAAAATTAGTAATTCAATGCGTGTGCTTTACTAGTCGAACATCTATGACATATTGGGGTTGCCACAGACAATAATGGAAGCCTATTGTTGAACTCAAAACGTGATATGTTTTTGTTGACCTCAATCTTGTAGCAGCGCCACTCTTAGGACTTTTGGTAAATATTACCATGACTTGGATGCATCAAGCGACATAGTGATGGCGACTGAGGCAGCCGTTAACCAACTCGGTTGTTTCAGTCGTCGTCACTCTTGGATCTCCTCATGCTTATCATCAAGCAGGTCATAGTCAAATGTCGTTTAACAATAAAAAAAGAATCTTTAAAATCGGTTCAACCAGTCGAAAGTTCTGAGGTAACGAACATGAAAAAATACGGGTCGAATAGAGAACCCCCCTCTTTTTTTGAAGTCGGTTAAAAAAGCCTTATAAAGCCTAAAGCCTTAAGAGATTTAGCTTTAAATCCGCCTGTATGCAACTATCAAACCTCTGTCTATCTCTGTGGGGAAAAGCGTGACAAATTGAATTGACCATTGATTGATTGATTGCAACTAGCTATAAATTAATATATAATCATTACTCTGACAAAAGAATGTTAAATACTAAACAACAACAAAAAACTGTCATTAGATCGTCAGTTACGTCTACTGGCCCCTCCATAACGTGACAACGGCACATATTTCCTAAACTCTTAAGAAGTAAAAAAAAAAATGATATTAACACCTCAAGTGTGTAATATGAAAGACAAATGATACTATAATGTTATTTTGATATCTCATAAAAAAACAACTAAATAATCACTCCATTGCTTTCCGTGTGAATATACTTTCTTTGCTTCGGGGTCTTTTTTTCTGTTTAGTTTTAACGACTTATCCGATTTTGATTTTTAACAGTCATAAAGGAAGTCACAAGAGTCTTTTCCAACCAAATCGGAGACATCCTTAAGAAAGCTAAGTTGCCTAGTGCCCATAACATTAGAGCTTTTATAAAGAGAATTGTGGATGTGAAGGAAGCGAGGGAGTTGTGTCAGGATCGTGGTAAGTGGCGCTTCATTATCTCTGCCTGTTCTTGTCGGAAAAAGGTGCGACAAATTGATTGATTGTTAAAAAAAAAGTTTAGTATAATGATTCAATTTTGTATAGATATTTTTTTAGAGCGAATGATTCATACATTTTTGCTCTCAAACTTTTGTTTTGTTGACAATAACTTGAGTATGTGTCAGTACATTTTGTCTTTTACATTAATTTTAAATTATGCATCACAATATATCGAATACTTCTGTCGATATATTGTGGCAGAAGTACTCGATTTACTATAAAAATAATTGCGTGAAGTAAATTACTATCAAAATCGTAGACATCCTCAAACCAGCTAGGTTGTCTAGTGTTCATAACTGTAAGATAGCTTGTATGAAGAGAAATGTGAATCAGTTGTGTCAGGATCGTGGCAAGTGGCGCTCCATTGTCTCTGCCTATCCCTATGGGAAAAAGGCGTGACAATTTGATTTTTTGACCAAACAATTTAATTGATTATAATATCTATCTAGAGTGGATAAAATAATCTAGAATCTGGACTAAAATCTAGAGTGGAGACCACGAACCGGAAGTCGCAGCGTAGGTAGGCCTCTCACTAGGTGGACTGACGACATAGTAAAAGTCACGAATAACCGGTGGATGCAACTGGCATCTTGTCGTTCGAAATGGCGTTCTAAGGGGGAGGCCTATGTTCAGCAGTGGACGCATTCTGGCTGATGATAATGATGATGAAAATAATTAATACATATTAGACATTGTAACTCACATCTCCTGTTAGTAATTACAACTCCGTTACTTATGACCGATCGAACGGGTCTCTCTTAAAGTGTTACAGTAAACTTGAGTGTACAGTCAACAACGTAAGCAATGACCAGGTTGTAGTAAATTACTTGTGATTCATTCGAGATGACGTGTTTTCTCATTCATTCGCAGCCACAACATCTCACCTGAGAATGTCGGCGCATTCCAACAGGCGTATAGTATACATAATAACATTTGAACATTGTGTTTCATTTAATTTATTTTGGCACGAAAAATAAGTTCCCCTGTTTACATTTCTATACTAAGCTACTAAAGTGCTTGTATCATAGAAACAGGACAACCAAAGTACATATATATACATATATATAAGAGGACGCTGCTGCCCAACCTCTGGTCAAAGTGGTCGAGTTTTAGGACATCCCGAGTATAATCAATCAATCAAATTGTCACGCCTTTTTCCCACAGGGATAGGCAGAGACAATAGAGCGCCACTTGCCACGATCGAGCTAGGTTGCCTAGTGCCCATAACCATAGAGCTTGTATGAAGAGAATTGTGAATGTAAAGGAAGCGAGGGAGTTGTGTCAGGGTATAAATAAGTGAATAAATAAAGAGCGAGTGTTCAATAGAAGTTATATAAACTGTAATTACTAATAAGTATGTAGTAGTAGATACACCGGCCGGAATCATTATTTGACTCATAAAAGCTAACATTTACATTTTATATTAATACTTATATGGATCGTTAGTGGAGTTAAGATTGTGATTTCTATCTTAATAAAGACTATGCAGTGCTACTTGAAATAACAAAAAGTAATGTTTTTTGTATGATCAAAAGATAAACACATTTTTTATTAAAACGCGACATCTGATACCACTTGCTTGATGGTGAAAGCAAAGGGACGTCCAAGAGCACATACGACTGAAAAAACCGTTCAATATAATAATAGTTTATTAACTTAATTGGTGTGGAAAGCCTATATTCAATTTAGTAATAAATATAATTTTGACAAAATATATTTAAGTGAACATATTAAACGTTGTGGATAGGAACGATAGGTTGATTATATAAGGTTGCCTCAGTCGCGGCCTGGGTCTTTTATTCTTATATTTATTTAGATTAGATTGGATTTAAATTATATTTGTTTTATAGGCACAGAGATAGACAGAGACAATGGAGCGCCACTTTCTGCGATCTTGAAACAACTCCCTCACTCCTAAAAGCCTTAATTTCACTTTAATCTATTTTGTTTTATAAATTAGTTTTTTTACATTTCTATACAAAGGTTCTAAATAAATAAAAGATACATTGTTACCGAAAAGTGATTTTGAACCGGGGGCTTTCAGTTTGCGTGACCATTGACTACCACTAGACTATCGCCCTTAATTTACTTTTAGCTTCATAATCAAAATGATGGCTTTAAATTCTATTATTGTTTGGCTAGGCTAGGTTGCCTCGTGCCCATAACCTTAGAGCTTGTATGAGAATTGTGGATGTGAAGGAAGCGATGGAGTTCTGTCAGGATCGTGGAAAGTGGCGCTCCATTGTCTCTGCCTATTCCAGTGGGGAAAAGGCGTGACAATTTGATTGATTGACTTAATTTTAATATTATCTATATTAATTAAAATTACCATAAACACTTTCGAAAAACATGTTTTTGCATAGAAATAAATGTTTTATAAATTACATTATTTGAATAAACTGGTTTTTGTTTACCATTACACAAGAGATGCTATTTTATCTCTACATGACGACACACCGTTTCAGTTCTTCAATTGATTGACAAATCAAATAATATAGGTAATCTTTTATTAGATATATTTAATTGGATTAAATAATTATAAATAGTGCAACAGCAATTTTAGGCGGCCGTGGTGTATAATACCACTATTAAAACGGTCTCGCAAACCAAAAGATCCTAGGTCAAAACCACTAGCTGGTACCGATATTTGATATGTATGAACTTTGGTCGCCCAGTTTCTATGATGGAAGCTTAGTTAGTAGCTTAGTATAGAAATGTAAAATAGTAAAAAAATGCCTCGTGGAATAGATGGCCTTGGGAGGTGAGGTCACGTCAAGTATGGATTTGGGGCAAGTGAGAGAATTGTACAAGGCTCGTGGCAAGTGGCATTCCATTTTTTCTGCCCATCCTTGGTGACAATGAAACAGATAAAACAAAATTGAAGCTATATTTATTCGCAATATTTTTTATCATTTTGTACCGGAAAACCACAAGTGCTGATTTGATATTTAGTCATAATTTTGTTTTGTTCATCTTATTTTAGGTACTGAACCAACTAACATATAGGTACTAATTTTAACTTTAACTTTTTACTTGTCAATATGACGCGTATTTTGACGACACGCGTGGCGCATTAGTTAGTATACCAGTCTGTTACGCTTAAAGTTTTGGGTTTGATTTCCGGTCGGAGCATTTATTATTATTATTATTTAATTTTTATATTGAATATTACAATTATTTATTATTAAAAAGGAAGAGGCTGATATTTGCTCCAGGTCTGGTCGTCTAAGAGTGGTGCCTAGCCTTAATATAATTAAATATGTATTATAAATAAAAGCTAAAAAACAAAGAAAACTATTACTTTAAAATAATATTATTTTTATATAAAAAACGATAGTAAATAATTATAAAAAACTAACAACCTTCATATAAAAAGTTCTATCATAATCAAAGTTCCATGTTACATACATCGAGTTATATACATATATTTTCTTTGGCCAGCATAGTGACGGCTACTGAGGCAGACGTGAACTAACTCGGTTGTTTCAGTCGTCACTCTTGGGTCTCCTCTTGCTTATCATCAGGTGGGTCGGGGTCAAATGTCGTGTCACAATAAAATATATCTATGTTACATAAGCCTTTTTAATACAAAGTACATAAACAACTTACTTGTTTTATTGTAACTGGAGACTGTGTGCAGCCAACTTTCCCGGAAAATAGGAAATTGATACTTCACTTGCCACCTGTGAAGGAAAAGCATCGTATTAATTATTCAACTATAAATTTCATTACATAACCTAGTTACAAAACTACATCAATCAATCAAAATCAATCAAATTTCATTGTCTCCACAAGGATAGGCGGAGACAATGGAGCGCCACTTGCCACGGTCCTGACACAACTCCCTCGCTTTTGGGGCTTTCACACGGGGCGATTTGAGTTGATCAACTGCGAAATCGTTCGCGATTTGAACCGTCTGAACAGACTTTCAAACAAGTTGAAGCAATAAAAATTGATTCAACAAAAGTTAAAGACCTTTCTACTTTTATTGATTTAACTAATAGCTGACAGCTACACGACTAGTCTGAACCTATTCGTTCAACTTGCATTGAATAATCAGTCCAATCAATCAGTCAATCAGCGCGATTGAGTACTTAAGTATTGTATATTGCATTCCTCTGTCACCAGTTTTTTGTAAAATAAAATGTAAATTATGGCGTCCGCATCCACGAGAAAAATGCTATAATGAACAGATAGTGTAATAACACGTGTAATATTGAGTCGATTATTATTGAATTGTGAGAACGCTACCGTCAATATTTGCTTTCGAATTTTTGTTAAACGACAAATATTGATCAACTAAAATCGCCCCGTGAGAACGCCCCATTTCCTCACATCCACAACTCTTCATACAATAACTATGATTATACATAATTTTATAAATTAGTTATGATTGCCCAGTTTTTTTAATATGAGCACATTTAGTAACTTGGTACAGAAATGTAGACACTATGCCGGCCTAATTGAAACCGGCAACTTACAAGTTGATACCGAAACGCGATTAAGTCACTTCACGGTCTGTAGCTGTAAGTGGTGGTACAACCCCGGATCGGGAGACAGGGCACCACTGCCTACTATATCTAGATTAAATAGTTTAAATAAAAGCTATAAAACAATAAATTGTCCCGACTTGAAATTGAACCCGGGATATTCCGCGTAACGGACTACTACGCCACGCCTGTCGTAATAAGTTTTTAATAAATAAATAAATTTCATAGTATTTTCTTAAATTTTGCGCGAACATTAATTATTGAATTAAACAAATTTTATGCGGCTTACTACCGCGTTTATTTAGCAAACTGCCAAACCAGATAACACCGTCAGTTATTTTTGCCAAAATTTTAAATAAACCGGGAACAGAAAAAAGAAAAACAAATCAAAACATCAAACGGGGTAGTTTTGGAAACAATTACAGCATCAACCAATAGGACGACTAACACCTCAGTCTTTCCGTGACCTCGATGGCTGCAAAGCTCTTGAAACGTCGGAATAATAAAATAAAATTGTAAAAATCAAAACCAAAATAAACACGATAGTAAGCCGCATAAAATTTGTTAAATTCAAAAATAAATTTCATATAAAATAGATACTAGAGAGAGAGTACGTATGTATATGTATATCCCATCAAAAACAATACTTGTCAAAAAAACCAAGTCTCGCAACTCAGTTGTTCTGCGGTAAAAAGTTGTGAGATCCATGTACCAAGTCGGTTATTAATTTATTCAGTCTCTACTTAAGCGACTTTCTGTCTTAATACGTACAGTCTCTAAGACCACGATCGTGGTCCATAACAATTGAAAATCAATTGTGTTTGGAATCTCCGTACTCGAAGCATTAAGTTGTTACGTAATAATTAACAACATCCTATAGTGACGCATATCAATATTAAAATTCTTTAATGTTTTATATAAATATATTGAGACTTGGCCATCGCACTAAATAATTGAATTTACATGTGTTTTCAGGCGATTGAATTTACACGTGTTTTCAGGCGATGGCCAAGTCTCAATATATTTATATAAAACATTAAAGAATTTTAATATTGATATGCGTCACAATAAGATGCTGTTAATTATTACGTAACAACAACTTCCAGACACAATTGATTTTCAATTGTTATGGACCACGATCGTGGTCTTAGAGACTGTACGTATTAAGACAGAAAGTCGCTTAAGTAGAGACTGAATAAATTAATAACCGACTTGGTACATGGATCTCACAACTTTTTACCGCAGAACAACTGAGTTGTGAGACTTGGTTTTTTTGACAAGTATTGTTTTTGATGGGATCTCATTTCTTTTTGTATTTTGTAGACGGTTATTTTGTAATGCGCTACCACATACTCGATTATAGCAAGTCTAATATCATACGACGACTCAATATTCCCATACATAGAGAATGACAAAGAATGAAATAAACACGAACCATCACCAGGTATAGGAATAACCCAGTGTGGACAAGGCTGATCATTCACATACAGTATTACTGAATCCATTGCGACTACCTACAAGTTAGATTGCAAAGTTATTTTTATGCAGAAATACGATTAGGTAATAAGAAATTTATAAATACTTAGGTACTTAAAGTATCAATATTTAATTTAAATTATTTGTCCGAACAACGTCCAAATTGTAAGCAAATAATATCAGTAAACCAATGAGAGTAGCCTTTAGTCGTCAAACTAATATAGCAATCGAAATTATCAATGAAAATCGCAAACTTATAGGTAAGAATTCTGGGCACATCCGAACAGCATTGGGTCGCTCGCGCATATGAGCGCGGCTGCTGCTCGCTCGGCGACATTCACCTTTCCGCGCGCTTCGCCACTGTCCCCGCCCCGCGCCCTCGCGCTAGCAATAATAATAATTGCCGTAAAATAAATAAAATCTTAAAACATCGTTACGATTAAAGCCAATATTGAAAAATTTAACTGAAGACTTGGCTGTATGGGCTTAATTTTCTTTGCGGTCTTTTCTAGATTTTTTAGTTTTTCCTTGATTCATACACCAAACACTACTTATATTCCAAATTTGAAGCTTCTAGGTCTGCTAGAAGTGCCTTAGAATTTTGATGATCGGTGAGTCAGTGAGTGACAAAATTTAAGAAATTTGACCTGTTATAATTCTTAAAATACTGGTTCAAATTGAATGAAATTTGAAATATACGTGTCTTTACAATGCCTGCATGTGGTTACTGAAAATTTCAGTCTTCTAGTTTTATCCACAACGAAGTTACAGGGGGTCGAAAATGGTCTGAATTGCTTCGAGAAAAGGATGGTACGGCCGTGACGCTTTGCTCGACTTGGTGGGGGCACGACCGTGCCCCCAGATAATATTTATCAGTGCATCAAAATCTAAATAACTTTCACAAATTATTACCAAGTGTAGAAGCGATCGACCGTGATTTATAATCAAAGCAATTACAGTAGAATGTACGAGTTAATGTATTATGTAAAGATATTTATGTAAATATTATATAGTTAACTCACGATTTAAATTACATTGTTTATGTTAAATTTTATTAATTATCCATCTAGCCTATCGAACAGTACAATTCTTAATATTGTTTACTACTAATAAACTTGTAGTATCTTAATAGGATTCATCATAAAAACTAAAATTTTACTTATTTAAAACACTATAAATTGGTCGTTCTGTTTCTATGATTCAAGCACTTTTGGAAATGTTAAATTACAACAATTTTTTTTATTTCCTTAAAAAGGTTATTTTACTATATGAATTGATTTGATTGAAGGAAGGTTGTGTCAAGGGCCTACCGTGCAATCGTTAGTCCCTCGTCTCTGCATATCGCTGGGGCAATAGAGTCATGATAGAAGCATTAAGAAATTGAGATCATAGGGCGTCATTAGAGATCTTGTGTTATTTTTTTATAGAAAAATAATAATAAAGTACAATAATTAATAATTCACAAACACACACCCATATACATATTTATTAAAAACACACTGGTTATGTTTTCTTCAATTTAGTTTAATTTATATATTAAAGTGTTTTATATCAAAAATACAATCATACTAGCAAGTGATTTTTGAACCAGTAGATCTAGGTTTGCTTGGCCAATTCACCATTAGACCACGGTCGCCTTAATGTAATCGCAGTGTATTCATAAGTTACTTTATGGTTTACTTATTGTCTATGAGTCACGTTTTAATGATGATAAATTCCAACGACACGCCCTTAGTCATGCTAAGATTTGTTTACATTAAAAATGACATGGAGGCTTTATGCGTCCCTCAGATCATATAAGTATACTTGTATGATCTCACATGCGTCCTTTATCGCCTGTACCACGGCGATAAAGGAGGCATAAAGCCGTTTTTTTCCCCTCGCACAGGACAAGGAGGGTAGGTACTTTTTTTCTGTTGTTGGAGGTGACTACAGGTAAATAACTTTTTCAGCAGTCAAATTCACTTTGCCGGTCTAGTAGAACCGGCATCTTACAAGCTGATCCCGAAACGCGACTAAGTTACTTTACGCTCTGTATACGTGTAAGTTGTAGTACTACCCCGAATTGACAGACTAGGTACTACTGCCTACGACTCTTTTAGACAACCAGACCGGAGCAAATATCCGCCTTCTTTTTAATAATATATTTTTTTGTAATATTTAAGCTAATTACTAATTATTACAAATAAAAGATATAAAACAAATCTTAACATTGACTGGGAATCCAACCCGATTCCAGCATAAGGAACTAGTTTACTAACCAATGCGCCACGCCTGTCGTTTACAACTTGTACCTAACTTCAGAGTCGATAAAGTTTGAATTGAATTATATCTTAACCATTTCCCAAAGTACATATAGGTATCAAAGATGCATTGGTACCGGTAAGTGATTTTGAACCCGAGCTCTCGGTTTGCGTACCTATTGCACTTCCACTACACCACGGTCGCATTTCTTATCTTAAAGCACATCGTAAGTAAAACTATTCCAGTTTAAGTATGCACGTTCATATTCTTTCATTACGAGCGGATGTGTCATATTTTATTACTGTTATGATATTAGGGTGCACATTTCTATGAGAGTGCAACCTGAAACTTATATTCTTAGGCATTATACAGAATGGCTTTTTTTTATTAGATACTTACTTCTTATTAGAGGAAAATTGTGAGAACTCAGTGAGCGGGACTGAGGCAACAGAATACCTAATAAAACGGTTATTTCAGTCGTCGGCGCTCTTGGACTCCCCCTTGCTTACCATGCAAGTGGAGGTCAGATGTAACATTTTACAAATAAAAAAATCATTGAGATTGAGACCTATAGGAATCTCTGCGTTATGATCGAAACGTAAGGCAAAATAAGGTTAAGATTTGCAAATCAAACTTAAGCGTGCGTTTACCTTTTATAACATTTTGTGAAAAAACCGAGAACTAGGAAATCAAAAACTATTTTTGTGATAAAGTTGCAAATTTTTTTTCTTAAATAATATGAAGTACATATTTGTAAATTCTGTTCGATTTAGTGTTTTTTGAGCATTTTTTCTTATTTCTTAACACATTTTTTTGATTTAATAACATTTCATGAAGTATAGTTATTTGATCGTCAAAAGTAACTCAAAATCGGATATCGTCAAAGAGCTCTGTCTTAAGACAAACACCCTCCTGGGTCTGCTTCGTTAACGCATCTTCACATCGGATTTATCAATTCCTAAATAACAATATTTATGTACATATTTACAAGTACCTATAGTCAACCCCATAATCTAGATCTATCACAAAAGATGATATCAATAGAATGCGGAATTATTTAATGACAATACGAGCACATCATATTGTATTGTAAAAAATGAATGTACATTTGTATCACTAGACTGAACTAGTATTTAAAACAAGCGTGGGAATTATAAATCTCATCTAGACTTTGTATATAGAGGAAAAAATATTCATTTGCCACGCTTATTATCGTAACAATATTGAACGGGGGCGAATAGGAAAGTGCGATAAAATTAAATAAATTCATTCGCCTGAATTTCGGGAATATACGAAAAAGTTTTTAAGGAGATAATGTCTTTTCATTTTCGGGTAAATGTTTGAGAGCGATATAGCGTATAATTCAAATAACCACGGCCACAAGGCAACCGTATTCAAGTGAGAGCAAGGTTCAAAAAACGCTTGCCGGGACCTATGTATATTTAATATTCTTTTTTAATCCGTACTTTAGTCACCCTGTTTCTATGATAAAGACTTTTAGTAGGTTATTATAGTAATGTAAATAAAATAATAATAATAAACGGCATTGATGTAAGTTTTCGGTTCGACCTCCCATCAGGCAGCGGTTGCCTAAGTCGCCGTATACTTGTAAGTGGTGGTACTACTCTGGATTGGCAGACTGGGCACCACTGCCTACAACTCTTTGAAAATCTCACTTTAAAACAGATTAAAATTATGCAATAAGTAAGCACCACATAGACAAGCATTTCATATTAAACTTGTTTGACATCGTGCGTTGCATACAGCGTAATTTAACCGGTTTGATTCTCGGTTCTTCGTTTTTGTTGTAGTTAGATCTTCGTGTAGTTAATTATAATTATAGCTTTTTATTAGAAGCGCTTTATGGCTAAGTTAAGGAGTATATTTGTTGTACAACCACAAGTGTACAGACCGCGAAGTGAAGCCGTGAAGTATGAATGTTACCTGTTCCAACTAGATGCGAATGCTACTTGCAGTTGTTAAACTATAGGAACAGTCGGTTCTATTTATAGATCGCACTCCAGCTTAACATCAGAAGGTGTGCGGTCACATTCCGGACCTCAATAAAAAAATCTAAAAAATAAAAAATCTAAATATCCATTTTAATATTCCACTGATAAGCAAAAGTTTTTCATCTCTCTTATCACGACTATATCACGACTATATCACGTACAATGAATGATTTTAGTAGCTCTTTAACCCTGTTACTATCTCGACTTGTTGCTCAGAACAGAAAAAATATTTTTCTTTTCTAAATCTTAATCTTAATCTTAACAAATAACTATTTTGACTACAGGCGTGGACGAACGGTTTAGCGACTGGTTTGTTGCGCGTAAAGTCCCGGGTTCGATCCCCGGTCGGAGCAAATATTTGTTTCATAGCTTTTATTTGTAATATTTAATAGTATTAAATATTGCAAATATTTGTTAATAAAAAAAAAGAGATGGATATTTGCTTCGGGTCTGGTTATCAAAGAGTGGTAGGCAGTGGTACCCAGTCTGCCGATCCGGGGTAGTACCACCACTTACAAGTATACAGACCGTGAAGTGATTTGGTCACGTTTCGGGATCAGCTTGTAAGTTGCCGGTTCCATCTAGGCCGGCGTAGTGGATGTGATTGCTACTCACAGTTATTGAATTGTAGTAGCAGTGACATTCATTCATGGACCACACTTTGGCTTAACATCAAGCGGGGTGCTGTCATATGTCGAGTCACAATAAAATAAAAAAAATCTTTCTCTATTCTGTGGTATTTTTACTCCCGTGATGCAGATCGTCGGAAGCATCCATATTTCACTGAATTGGCACAGTGCGCGAGAGATGTGGTTTAAAAGAAGATGTAGTAATAAGAATTGACAGAGGAATGCTTCGATGGTTTGGGTACATGAAAAGGATGTGGATCGATGCTTTAAATGAGAAAGTCACAAGAGGGTGTTTTCCGACTAAATCCGAAACATCCTCAGGAAAGCTGGGTTGCTTAGTGCCATAACCAAGTATAAAGAGAATTGTGAATGTTAGGGAAGCGAGGGAGTGTTGTATCAAGATCGTGGTAAGTGGCGCTCCATTGTCTCTGCCTATCCCTGTGGGAAAACAGCGTGATAATTTGATTGATTGGAATGATTGTTATCCTGTTTCTATAAACACTCATAGTAGTTAGTATAGAAAGATATTATATTTTTTTGTTATCAGTAATATTTTTTACAATTAATCTGATTTCTAAATGATTTCTCGCGGTCGCGGATTATTGTCAATTTGTGATGTCGTTCGTGCGAGCATTCTTCAGTTCGAATGTCAATTGACTAATTAACTGTTTATGAGAGATCACGTAAATATTACGATTTCTTAGAGAAAGTGGCAATTTTATTATAAAAAATAATATATAATTTAATTAAGGCCATGTTTTTAAGAGTATTATGGCAAAGTTTTTAAGAGCGGTGCTATTCTGCCGATCCAAGGTACTTACAACTTGTAGTACACTACAGAACGTGATCACTTTCTTTTCCAGCTTGGATGCTGCCCGTTCCAGCTAGGACGGCATAGTGGATGCGACTGCTACTTGCAGTTATTTAACTGAAGTGACTGTCAAGTCAAATGCATTTATGGATTGCACGTCATTAACCAAAAATAAACTTAAACATAAAAGTTTAATTCATTTTTATAAATTACCAAGTAAATTCAACTACATTTTTATCTTAAAATGTGCTACTTATTTGAGTGTGTATTTTCTATAATGTATGTAACTTTTATCACGGTGTATTGATTATTTGCACCTTGTCCTTTATAAATATTCTTTTGCTGCGGCATTAGGTTGAACGAAATAATATTCATTTATCGTGGTTTTAATCTCACATTAGATGAAATCAAATTAATTGATTTCCAATTAAACCGTGCATATAAAAATCGTGCTGAAGAGTCAATTAAATTACATTAACACATATGTTTGTGAACTTGAAGAATATATGTCAGTGGGTCTATTAGTGTATAACCTGTGCAATTTGTAATAGTTAAGTTATAGATGCAATGTTAATATTTGAAGGTAGACATCCTAATTGACTTTTACGAGAAAAATAATATTTCGTAACAAATTGGTATTAATTTTCAGGCGATCGAGGGTAGTAGAACCGGTTTCGGTTTTCGGTTCCAACTAGGCCGACTTAATTAAGGCATATTTAACTGTGGTAGCGTTCATCTCCATAACAAAAAAGTACTACTTAAATTTACTAATAGTTTTGCAACGCACGCAATATAATGAATTACTAGGTAACATTTTGATACCTTTGATACCTATAGCCTAATATATACCAAATATAATATAGCCTCTGTTTCTTGGCGAAGATGTAGCTTTCTAACAGAAAATGAATTTTAAAATCAGTCAGTAGTTTTCGAGTTAAATCATAACAAACAAACAAAAATTTGTATAGATATAGATACGTTAAAGTTATGCCAAAATTAACTGAAAAATGGAGTAAATAACATTTTAATGTATTTTTAAATTAAGTTCTCATTAAAGATAAGATTAAGTCTTAGTATAGTTATTTCTAAAACACTAATAGATAAAAAAATAGGCGAAACATTATTTAGGTTAATGCATTTTAATGGCCCATTAAACTTTAGATAACACAATCTAGACACAAAATAGTACTTTTTTCACTTCCTTTTTTTGTGAAAAGAGTTGCTGTATTCTATTCGGATCTATCAGCTCGATTAGGTGGTGAACCTCCCTTGAAGCGGGTGATCCATGAGAAATAAAATTGACTCCAAAGTCTCATTTCTCCACCGGTTTCACTATCTCTCTATATCTATAAAAGTAAGCGATTAACCATTTATATTTCTATAATAAAAATGTTCTTGTGTAAACAAACTTGTTTATTAAACTACACCTTTGTTTATTAACATTTGATGTGTATTTATTCAATTCATTGGAATTTCACAGCTGTGTACCCACTTAGTTACTTATAAGTACACAGCTTATTGACTTACCAGTGCGTATAAACTTATTTTTTATTAAGACATTCTGACGTTGACTTGCCTGGTAGTAAGAAAGAGAAGATGACCGGTAGTAAGCAAGAAGAGATGACTGGCAGTAAGCAAGAAGAGATGACTGGCAGTAAGCAAGAAGAGATGACTGGCAGTAAGCAAGAAGAGATGACTGGCAGTAAGCAAGAAGAGATGACTGGCAGTAAGCAAGAAGAGTTGACTGGCAGTAAGCAAAAAGAGATGACCTGTAGTAAGCAAGAAGAGATGACTGGCAGTAAGCAAGAAGAGATGATCGGTAGTAAGCAAGAAGAGTTGACCAATAGTAAGCAAGAAGAGATGACCGGTAGTAAGCAAGAAGAGATGACTGGCAGTAAGCAAGAAGAGATGACCGGTAGTAAGCAAGAAGAGATGACTGGCAGTAAGCAAGAAGAGATGATCGGTAGTAAGCAAGAAGAGTTGACCAATAGTAAGCAAGAAGAGATGACCGGTAGTAAGCAAGGAGAGATGACTGGCAGTAAGCAAGAAGAGATGACCGGTAGTAAGCAAGAAGAGATGACTGGCAGTAAGCAAGAAGAGATGACCGGTAGTAAGCAAGAAGAGATGATTTTTAATATTAACAAATATTTTTCCGTACGAAAATCAAACCCTGGACATTCCGCGTAACGGACTGGTGTCTAATCAATACGCCACGCCTGTCGTCAAAAACTGTATAACGGGGTCAACACTATACTTTATCACCACACCATTCCATTCCAATACTGACTCACACTTATGATTGATCATATCAATTTATAACTGATATGATAAAAAGAAATAAATAGTTATTTATTTCACTTTTTAAGACGGCCGTGGTGTAGTGGCAGTGCAATGGTTACACAAACCGAGTACACGAGTTCGAAACCATGGTATCGAACCCACCGATACCAATGTATCTTTGTTATATGTACTTTGGTTGTCCTGTTCCTATGATACAAGCACATAGTAGCTTAGTATAGAAATGTAAAATGAAAAATAAAAAATAATATTCACTATTGTGTCGACGACTGAAAAAAAACAAATCAGTTCACGGTTGCCTCAGTCGCCGTCACTATGCCGGTCAGGGATGCTATATCACGCTACGTTAGAAGGATCCAAGTTTATAGGATGGGGCTGACATGTGGGCTGGTAAAACATTCCAAGAATTTGTTCCTAGATATAAATAAGGAAGCGAGGGAGTTGTGGCAGAATCGAGGCAAGTGGCGCTCCATTGTCTCTGCCCATCCCTGTGGGAGAGAGGCGTGACAATTTGATTGATATAAATAAAGAAACAAATCAGTGTCGTTCTGAAACTTACAAAGATTTTAAGTAAGACTGTGGTCCATGAATGAAGTCGCTTGCTACTCAGTTTAATACCTACAATATGCATCCGCTATTTTAGCCTAGGTACAACCCGACAACTTACAAGCTGATTCCGAAACGCAACTGAGTCACTTCACGGTCTGTACACTCGGTCTGTCCAGCTGACGTAAAGCGGTCAATGAATAGAGGCGACTGCTACTACAATTACACTTCTGCAAGGGGCAGTTGCATCCACTATGCCGGCTTAGTTGCAACCAGTAACTTGACCACCAACTGTGTGTTAAGAAAAGATCTATGCCTCTCAGAACCTAATAGTAATGTATTTTTATTGTGACTCGACATATGACAGTACCCCGCTTGATGTTAAGCCGAAGTGTGGTCCATGAATGAATGTCACTGCTACTACAATTCAATAACTGTGAGTAGCAATCACATCCACTATGCCGGCGTAGTTGGAACCGGCAACTTACAAGCTGATCCCGAAACGTGACCAAATCACTTCACGGTCTGATCATATCACTTGTAAGTGGTGGTACTACCCCGGATCGGCAGACTGGGTTCCACTGCCTACCACTCTTTAATTAATAAATTCAGGCCAGTATAGTGGTAATTACATAATTATAATACTTCTAACTAAGCAGCTGACCCCTTAAGTTACCGTAAGTGACCGTAATAGTACAAACTATGTTAGTATAAATAAGGAAGTTCCTGTGATGTGTTTATGATAGAAGGTCATCCATTTGAGGCGACCGTGGTGTAGTGGAAGCGCAATGGTTACGCAAACCGAGAGCACAGGTTCAATAGATATACAGGCACAGGTAGAATAGATATGGAAATAAAATAAAAATATCAATCAAACTGTCACGCCTTTTTCCCACGGGCATAGGCAGAGACAATGGAGCGCCAGTTGCCACGATCCTGAAACAACTTCCTCGCTTCCTTCACATCCACAATTCTCTTCATACATGGGTTATGGGCACTAGGCAACCCAACTTTCTTAAGGATGTCTCAGATTTGATCCTAAAACACCCTCCTGGGCCTGCCTTGTTTAACGCATCTATCCACATCAGATTTATAAATTCCTTTCGTCAATCTACTTTCACTCATAATTGAAACAATGTATCTTTGATATGTAATGTACTTTGGTTGTCCAGTTTCTACGATACAAGCACTTTAGTAGCTTAGTAAAGAAATGCAAATAATAAAAAAAGTTCTTTAAGTTTTTTAAATGCTATGAAAGAAATATTTTATTGGACTAGGAATTGAACCAGGATCTTTACTTGTAGTGGTCTAGTGTGTTACGAATGCACTGCCATTCCCACATTCGAAAACAAAGTCGTGAATTATAAATTAAAACTGCGATTTATCATGTAGATAACTATATTACATAAAAAAGAATATTTCCCGCCAATTTTTGTGTCAAAATACGATCTCTTGAACTTTCGTGTTACGCAATAGAATTAGTTATTTAAAAAATAACAAGTGAAAACTAATATGTAACAAATAATTTCACTAATTTTAATATTTATAAACTTAATAAAATATATATTGTATAAATAATTAAAATAATATTATGTAAGGATGTAATTTTACAGAACGACAGACGTCATAGCGAAGTCGTCGACCTACCTACACTTATTTTTTTATTGTTGAACCGCGACCTCGACTTGAATAGTAAGCAAGGGATCGTGTATATAAACCGTCAAGTGACTTAGTCGCGTTGCGGGATCAACTAGACCGGCATAGTATTTACTATCCTTTCACTCTATAGCTAAAGCTATGCACACTTCTGCCTCTATAAAAATGTCGCAGATTTGATTGAGGAACAATCTTTTATGTCGTCCGTTTCTTCCTCTCAACTCTGTGTTATAAATATCTTTCATCAATTTAGAT
Organism: Tinea trinotella; assembly: GCA_905220615.1. Classification (NCBI taxonomy): domain Eukaryota; kingdom Metazoa; phylum Arthropoda; class Insecta; order Lepidoptera; family Tineidae; genus Tinea; species Tinea trinotella. Next base: position 1,940,250 of record HG992326.1, read on the forward strand.
TTTTTTATTTTATTGTGACTCAACATCTAACCTCGACCCGCTTGATGGTAAGTAAAAAGGGGACTAAGAGTGCCGACGCCAGAAAAACCAAGTCCTTACGGCTGCCCAAGCCGCCGTCACAGTGCCGGCCAAAGGTGCTCCTTCACGCATCGCTGGAAGAATCCAGGTTACAGGATAGAAAGAACACGTGGGCTGGTAAAGCATTCCACTTATCGATTGTTCTAGAAAGAAACTACGCACTAAACCTTTTAGTTCGACTGCTGATTCGGCCGACTAAAGCTCATGCTTCTCCCAACCTGTGGCGGGTGTGAAAAGACGAGGTAGGAACAAGGTTAAAGAGCTCTTCGGAACATTCTCCGTGGTATAGGCGATAGAGGATATTTTTAATTACCAAACCAACGTAACAACATGGACGATGGTTAGTAATATTCAGGGGCATTGCGGTCGCACGTATTATGTTCATTGCAGTCAATATGTTTGCGCGTGAAATAATTTGTTATCTAATATAACAAACAACTATTTAAAAATGAGTGAAAATAGGGAGTTAAATTTGAGTATATTAACAAGTAGTGGTGAAGAGCGTGACAACATGGAGTGTGAAGAAATACAAAAACGAAACTCGGAGAATGAATTTGAGTGGGATCATGAGGGTACTAGTTTGGATTTTTTTGAGAGAAGACCTAACAACAAAGATGAGAGGAAATTTATTACGGTGAATAAAGGCGTTAAACGTCTTAGACCAATATCTTCTGAAGAATCCAAAAGTGAAGAAAAACAAATTAAAAATGAAGTTTGTGTTACGTCATCTAAAGATGCGTTACCCAAACAATTTTCTTTAGCAAAATTATTAAAAGCAGAAAATATACAAAATGTTTTAAATATAAAATATAAAAGTCAATATAAAATGTTTATTGAGTTTGACAAAAATGAGGATGCAAAAAAATTAGTGAACTCTGAAACTTTTATTAATAAGGGATATAGATGCAGAATGACTAATGAGGTTAATATTAGCTTTGGTTTAATTAAAAATGTAGATATGGATGTAACAGAGGAAGAGTTATTAAAAGAATTCAAATGTGAATTTGAAATTTTAAGCATTAAAAGACTAAAAAGATATGATAATAGTAAATGGGTCGATAGCGAAACAATTCGTGTTGGTTTTAAAAGCCCATCACCACCAAAACATGTTTTTGCAATTGGAACCAGATTTGCGATTGAACCTTATGTATTCCCTGTAACGCAGTGTTCCGGTTGTTGGAAATTTGGCCATACTAAGCGTCTATGTCCCTTTAAAAAAAATCTATGTCCAAAATGTGGTCGCGAACATGACAACTGCTCCACTTATGAGTACAAATGTTTAAATTGCGGTGGACCTCATATGTCCCTGGACAGGACCTGTCCGATATTTCTAAAAGAATTGGAGATAAGAAAAATTATGTCAAACGAAAATTGCACATATAAAAAAGCAATGGATACTATTAATATTAGCAAAATACAAATTAGCAAACACGTTGAGAACTTTAGCCAAAGTGATAGTGTGAGCTCATCGTCGGTAGTTATACCCTCCTTTACACGAGCTACTATGTCATACCGCGATGCGGTGCTAAAGAAAGATAATACGTTTAAAAAACAAAATGTGACTAGTTCTGAGGATGAGAGTTCAAGAGATGTATTAAAAGAGTCTAGACAAAAGAAAAAGAAGAATAATAAAAAGAAGAATAAAAAGAAGCATAAAAACATTAATCAGCCACATGGAAAAATAGAAAAACTAGCAAAAATCAATTTACCTAAAACAAAAAATAGTAGCGATCCGAGGAAAGTAGACAAAAGTTATTTTGATATCAGCAAAATTTTAAGAAAAGTGAAAGAGATAGTGTTATCAGAAAATAGTCTTGAAGAAAAAATTAAATATATGATAAAATTAATAGTTGGAGAAATAACTAATTTGGCTATTAAGCTTTTTAAAGGTGGAAATTGGGTGAATAATTTGTTTAATGTTTTCGATGGCGAGTAGTACCGTAGAAAGTATATTAAATATACTTCAATGGAATGCACAAAGTCTACGACCTAAAACGGCAGACTTTGAGCTTCTTTTGAACCAAGAAAAAACACATATTGCAGTAGTGAGTGAAACTTGGTTGGAACCCGAATCATCTTTTAATATAAGTGGATATAATGTATATAGAAAAGACCGTTTTGACTCTTATGGCGGTGTGGCCCTAATTGTTCATAAATCTGTTAAGTCAATTGTGTGTGATACTTTAGTAAATAATGCGGGTATAGAAATTATTCATATAAAACTGTTAAATTGTAAGGACATCGATAACTTTGTAGCTGTATATTGCCCGTCTTCTGTCCGTACGGTTCAATCGGATTGGGAAGAATTATTTTCGAAATTCTCTAAAAAATGTGTGATAGCTGGTGACTTTAACGGTCATCATACAAATTGGTCATATAAAACGGACATAAGAGGCATTCAAATTATGGACACTACGTTGGAATGTGATTATTCTTATATAAACAATGGACTACCTACTAGAATTAAACTTGTAAATAATATTCTAAGAGAATCTTCACCAGATATTACTTTTGTTACCTCAGATATAATGATAAATTTTGATTGGAATGTAATGAATGAAAATTTAGGTAGCGATCACATGATTATTAAAATTAAAATGAATTTCCAGGAAGATAAACAGTTTATCAAAAAACGTAATTTTAAAAAAGCTAATTGGTTGGCATATCGAGAACTAGTCGATACAAACTTAAATTTTGATAATTTCCACATCAATAATCTTGAAGATAAATATAACCACTTTATAAATTGTATTCATAGTGCTGCCAATGCCCAGATCCCTATGACTATAAACTGTTTAAATATAAATAACAAGTTTAAACCTAAACCATACTGGTGTCCAGAATTATCTCAAGCAGTTGCCCAACGCAGGCAAGCCCTTAAATTATTTAGACGCAGTCCATCCACCCAAAACCTTAATATCCTACAAAAAAGAATATCCGAAACTCAAAAATTGATTAGAAATAAAAAATCTCAAAATTGGCAAAAGTTTTGCAACTCACTTGATGAAACAACATCTATATCACAAATGTGGTCCAAAATGAGATGGATGAAAGGATTTAAGCAACCAAAATTATTTGTTAGTCCTAAAGTTAAGGAGGAATTGTTAGATAAATTAGCACCAGATTGTATACGCTGTGATTTGCCAAAACTCATATCAACAAATAAATCTTTGGAAGGTGATTTTGCATTACACGAGTTAATTAGTTGTATTAGGAGGAAAGACACGTCGCCTGGTATAGATGACATATCCTATTCAATGATACTAAATCTGTCCCCTTCTGCTAAGTCATATTTACTTGGTCTGTATAATATGATTTTTACTTCTGGTATTGTGCCACTCCATTGGCGTAAAATTCACATTCTTTTGATTCCTAAAGCTAACAACGGGTTTCCTAATTCAGATGCCAAATATAGACCCATTTCACTAATATCATGCATATGTAAAATATTCCACGCAATGATAAACAAACGTCTAGAGTGGTTTATTGAGAGAAATATGATTTTGTCACCTAATACATTGGGTTTTAGGAGATCCTATTCTAGTATTGACTGCGTGTCACGTTTGGTTACCTACGTTCAGACTGGGCTTTCTGAGAACAATTTTTCAGTGGCTTGTTTTTTGGACATTGAAAACGCTTACAACAATATTTCAGTTGCAAAGGTTGTCGAGTGTCTAGACAGGATTAATGCTGGCTTTAAAATTTGTAAATATATTTGGAATTTTCTTAGTGAAAGACATTTGGAAATTAAATGTGATTATGATAGTCATAAGTCTATGATTAAGTATACAGGTAGGGGCTTGGCCCAGGGCGATCCCCTATCGCCGTTACTTTTCAATATCGTCACTTCAGTGATCTGTCAGCGTGTACAAAATGTTAATATATCTCAATACGCAGACGACTTTGTATTGTATACAAGTGGTTGTGATCTGCAGGCTAATATTAATAAAATACAGACATCACTCAATGAGATACATCTTATGTTGGATAGTTTGGGATTGAAATTATCGCCTAATAAGTCCAGGCTATGTGTTTTTACTAGAGGACATAAAAATATAAATGTAAATGTTAATATTGATGGAGTTATTGTTCCTGCTGTGGATACCTATAAGTATCTTGGCATTTGGATAGATAAATCTTTGCGATGGGGTAAACATATAAATCATGTATGTGAAACAACTCAAAAATACCTTAATTTGCTTAAAGTACTGGCGGGATCCTCTTGGGGCATGCACCCTGTTCATCTGCGTAGACTATATATAGCATTGATTAGAAGTAGAATAGACTATGGTTGTTTTTTATATGATAACTCAGCAAATTGTCATGTGAGTAAACTGGATAAGGTTCAGAATCAGGCGTTGAGAATAATAGGCGGATTTATTAGGAGTACACCTATCCATGCTATGGAAAGCGAAATTTGCATTCCCCCACTGTGTTGGAGAAGAAGATATTTGGCGAGCAAGTACATTCTTAAAACAAGGTCTTGGCAAAGTAATTTAATGTTTGATTTATGTACAAAGTTAAAGAATTTGTGTGATAATAAATATTGGGAAAAAAAGAAAAAACCTTTGTTAATATCTGTTTTTAATGAAATTAAATCAGAGAATGTATTTTCTTCGCAAATTTTGAGAATGTATAAGTTAAACACTTGGATAAATAATATTGGATTGGATCATGTCATAGGTACTACTCTTAATGGAATTAAAAACTCAAAGAAAAGTTATGATGTATCGGTATTGAAATTTGATGTTTTAAAAGAAATTCATGAATGTTATGGGGGTTGGTATAAAATCTTTACTGATGGATCAATTAGTGATAGGGGTTTAGGGGCAGCTTATTATGATTTACTCCGAGGAAGAGGCAAAAGCTTTAAAATAACAAACCCATTATCTATCATGTCAGTGGAACTCATAGCTATATCAGAAGCTCTTACATATGTGGATGCAGAGTTGACGGCCACGAGCTATAGAAAAGTTGTGATTTTGACAGATAGTAAATCTGCTCTTCAACATCTTCTACGATGCACTTCCGGATACAATGGGGTGCCGACTGCTTATGACATTATAAGTAAAATCCAAGAGTTAACAACTAAACAGTTTTCTATTCGTATGCAGTGGATTCCTTCTCATATTGGAATTAAAGGTAATGAAGAGGTCGATAAGTTAGCTAAAAGTGGATGCCTAATAGGCACACAAATTCAAACACTCCCTGCTTATTCTGAAATCTTACCAAAGTATAAAGCAAGATGCTATGAACTATGGAAGATATACTACGAAAGCATATCAATAAAGAAGGGTTTATGGTACAAAACAATTCAGAGTGAGCCACTGTGCCTGCCTTGGTTTATAGATGGAAAATTTGATAGAAGTACTTTGATAAATGCGTTCAGACTTAGGACGGGCCATATTCCTTTTAACAGTTTTGCATTTCTTATGAAAAGAACCGATTCACCCAATTGTCCACATTGTGGTCATGTTGAAGATGTCATGCATATTTTGTGGGATTGTGACTTGTGTCGGTCTGAGCGCACTAGTTTAATTAGTCATCTTAATATTAATTTACTTAATGTAGGCGTCTTAAATGGCATTCTGGCTGAACCAACTTCTGATTCCGCTAGAATGTTATTTGATTACGTAAATGTATATATTAAACATAGAATAGGTTAGATTTATTATTGTATTACTATAGATATAAGTCTCCAGTATTATGTTTAGTGTGGATATAATGAGGCCGACATATTCAGATTTAATGAAAAAGGCCTCGACAAAAATTTTGAAAAAAAAAAAAAAAAAAAAAATATTCAGGGGCGTAGCTACCGCCGTATCTATTATAAGGGGCCCCCGGCCTACAGGGGCCCCCAACGTGCGTAAGCAAAAATTAATAAGAACTTCCCAAAATTAACTAGAAAAACTAAAGTCATCATCAACTATAAATGGTTTTCCGAAAAAAGCCAAGGTGTATATTTAATTGAATTGATTGTAAAAATTTTTGAAAAAGCGACAGAGCTAATTATGATGAATAAATATTTCTTTTAATTTTATGCAAATTTTTTTTTCTTTTTTTGGGAAATCTTTACCCTTCCTAAGGGCCCCCAAACAAATTATTATACGGGGCCCCGCCAAGGCACGCTACGCTTCTGGTAATATTATATTATAATATACCTACTTATAATTAATTATTATGACGCATAAAGTGATATCATTAATTTAACTTTTATTTTTTTACTTATAAATCATTATGTTTCCTAATTCCTATACCGATTAACCATTAACGATAGGTTTATCCTCGAAACGAACAGTCATCGCAAAACAAAGAATATAGTAGGTTAGGTACCTACGAAGAGAATGGAGAATAAAATTGTGGATGCCAAGAAAGCAATCATAAAAATTAGCACTTTGTCGTCTTTGCCTGTCCCTGTAGGAATTTAGGTGTGAAATTTTGATTTGAAAAGACGCGTGGCACATTGATTTGCACAAAAGTTTGTTACGCTTAATTTTCCGGGTTCGATTCCCGGTCGGAGCAAATATTTGTTACATAGGTTTTATTTTATAATATTTAATTGTTAAACTGTAGTAGCAGTCACCTCTCAAGCGGAATCCTGTCATATGTCGAGTCACAATAAAATTAAATATATAGATTTATTTTTATTATTAATTGGTAAATCAGAGCAATCTGTCTCCCCATTTAATTAAACGTATTATAGAATTCTTACGGTGCATTTCTAATAAAATTTTCAAAAGTATTACCACTAAGTTACACATTTAGGTATGTATCTATAAAAAGTTATCTTAAGGAAATAATAATAAATTCCTGCATTAGTTTCCTTCTAACTTGTCCAGAGACCACATTCCAGTAAATGAATCATATTTTTTAAAGTCAGTGGTAGTAATTACTAATCACCTAGTTTAGACTTAAGACGCTTTCAAATATATATTTATGCTGGTTAAAATAATATTTAAAAGTATTAAAACACAAGAGTAACACTCACCTTTAATTGAATTAGCGTTGGCACTTTTTAAAATCACATATAAATCAAGTTTCAAAACAATTTTGACACAAAAGTCTCTCAAATTACATAAACAATAATGCACAATTTCTCCGTATTATATTTTAATTCACACTGTTTTGCTAATATGTTTGCGCGGGAACAAAACTTTTTTCACGTAGCATTGTATTCGCAGATACGTACACTACAGATACACACACCAACCAGCGCGACTGGCAGCCGGCAAATACATTGCTTGAATACAAAACGAAAACATTGCCATGAGTCACGAATTTATTACCTTATTATCTCTAGTATACTCTACTCAAAACTAGATGGCGCTACCAAATTAAGTGAACGAAAAATCGAACGAAATATTTGTCAAAAGTATTTATTTCATCTAGCAACACCTTAACCGGTCAATCGTTCTTTCTTTCTCTGTCAAAATGGCTGCCGCGCAGGAGGTGCGTGCTCATTTTTTCTGTTATTTCTACATCGTTATTTACTTTTTATCGTTTAAAATATGTGTATTTATTTGTGCTTTTCCATTATTTGCAGGCACGACGTGATCCAATTGACGCCGTACAAGTTTTCGGCCGTAAGGTAAGTTGTGCTTGTCCCACGTGTTATACTCGTTTACTCTGTTAATTGATTATTCTTTTAAATATAGAAGCAATTTCTGTGGAGTAATATTTATAATGTGTGATGTCTATTAACATGTTTTGTAGTATTTTAATAGTTTTACTTCACAAATAGTATTTTAGTGAGAAACACTGTTAGGTTATAAACATCAACTTGCTGCCTTTTTCATATTACCCTATAACTGATTTAAAAACACAGTAAGGGTTTTGTATTCTATTTACAAAACGATTATATTTTGTAAGCTCTAAATTTAAAACTATTATATTTCTTATATTATTTTCTTGATTTTTTTTTAATGCAGAAAACCGCCACAGCAGTAGCCTACTGCAAACGCGGACATGGTGTACTCAGAGTAAATGGCCGTCCACTGGACCTTGTGGAGCCTAGGTTACTCCAATACAAACTTCAGGAGCCCATCCTGTTGTTAGGCAAGGTTAGTTTGCAATTTAATACTAAAAATATTTTTAAAAAACCTTTGTTTATTGTTATATTGGTTTGAGATATGTTCAGATCCCTGGTGTTTATGTACATGTATATTTAATTCAGATTAACCATAACCAAAAAGTATGTATGAAGAGAATTGTGAATGCAAAGAAAGCGAGAGAGTAGTCAGGATCATAGAAAATTTGTCTATACCGACAGGAACTGAGATGTATAATTTTATTTTTATTGTGACCACATCTGCTGCGTCTGATGATAAGCAAGAGGAAGTTCAAATGTAAATGCCAATGACTGTAAAAGATTACTTATTTCCTAAGTCGCTTCCACTAGAATATTTTTTCCCTTTATTATAATTTTTGTTAGGCTTAACATGCACAGGCAGCATGAAGCAGCCAGGATCGACTGCTTTAAGCTGCAACATGGAACCGCTTGAATAGTCGCGACTGCTTTGGGTAGCCTGCACAGGTGAAATATCACTGTGCAGTCACCAGCCAAACACTGCTCAAGCTGTTAACCGCTCTCGTGCAGTTCATTACACATTGCAAGTGGAATGACTGCTGCAGCAGTTATCATTCTCAGCTTTAAGCAGTTAAGTTTGACTGCACAAGCAGTCCGTGTATGCCATTTGCATCCTTTTGTTTAGTGAGCTTGACTATTTGTGTGTATGCATATTATGATAATGCTCTTTGTTTGTTTATACATGTTTGTGATCAGTCATATAAGTATACCTAATTAAACAGTATCGCCACTTAACTCTTTCGCTTCCTTCACACTCACAATTGTACACAAGTCTTGTAGTCTTTAGCGGGCTCGTTTCCGCACTTGAAGTCCTCTTCGGTATCTTTGTGCGTTCTTTAACGGTTCTCCTTCAACGGAGCCACCCGATCTCCTCCAGGAAGGCCAGGAGACCCTTCTCGTTCCTGCAGACCTCCGGAAGTGTCCTCGCGTTGCCAAGGAACTTCTGTCTCGCTTCTGCTACTGTTGTGCTCCTGCAACTCAAGAGCACATGTGCAGCTGTCTTCTCCTCATTCAGACATCCCCTACATAGGGGGCTGTCCGATATGTTGAGGTTGTACAGGTGCTTATTAAAACCGCAATGCCCGTACACAAGCTCTGGTCATTATCTCACCATGTTCATATGATGAGTATCTTATTCCGAAAATGAGGTTTTGAATCAATGATATCCAATTCGAAACTGATGTATGTAATTTAGGTTAATGGACAACTCGTTTTTCAGACAAAACTAAAATTTTACACAATTTTATATTTCAGGAAAGGTTTGCCGGTGTTGACATCCGTGTGACTGTGAAGGGTGGTGGTCATGTAGCACAAGTTTATGCTATTAGGCAAGCTATTTCCAAGGCACTTGTAGCTTATTTCCAGAAATGTAAGTTTGTACCTACTATTTTTTATCAATCAAATTGTCACGCCTTTATAGGTACAAGGGTAGGTAGAGACAATGGAGCACCACCTGCCACGTTCCTGTCCCAGCTCCCTCACATTCACAATTTTTTTCATACAACCTATATGGTTATGGGCACTAGGCAACTGAGCAGATTTGGTCGGAAAATGCCCTCTGGGAAATAGCATGGTGCTTGATAGGTTTAAAAGAAGATGTAGTGACAAAGGAATGCTTTGATGGTTTGGACACATGTAAAGGATTATTGATGAAAGGAATTTATATATCTGATGTGTTGAATTAGGCTATATAGCATAAACCATAGGACTGTCTTCGTGCTTATTGGTTCTAAAAATAAAGCAGGTATGTTCCAGAAGATGGTTCCTTGATCAATTTCGGACATACTTAAAGAAACAGGGGTCAGTAGTATCTCACAAAGCCATACACGAGAGGATTGTGGATGTTAGGTTAGGTTTGCAAGACAGTTGTGGCTGAATGGATGGTGGGAAGTTGTACTTCATTGTCTTCATTCATCTTCATCAACAAAGGCAGGAAATTATTTTGATTTCATCTCCTTGCTTATCATAGAGCAAATTGAGGTCTGATGTTGACTTTTCAACTTGGGTTAAACCGAGTTAAGGCCTAAACTGAGTTGGGTCGGTTAACATCTACAATAAACTGGTTTGAACAATATTGGTTGGAACAATTGGTTTGAACAATATATATATATTTAGATCAAACACCAAATTTATTTAGTCGAACATGCACATCCTAATTTCTATTGCAAACCACACTGTGTATTAGGCAATTTAGATTGTGGGACCGAATTGTCAACCTTAGGCCGGCATAGTGGCGGCGGCTGGGGCAGCCGGGAACTGACTCGGTTATTCCAGTCGTCGTCACTCTTGGATCTCCTCTCGCTTATCATCAGGCGAGTCGACGTCAGATGTCGTGTCACAATAAAAAAAAATGTTTGAAATTATCAATTCGGTTTGCTAAACGGGTTGTCCACATATGTTTAAATTGACCCAATTCAGTTTGAATAAATTCGAGAACATCCCATCTTTAGTTAAGTCTATATAAATATGTATCTAAATTATCCTTTCTTTCCAAAGCTACCTCACTCCAATGTGTTGTAGTCATTTCACAGAAAGGAGATTAAATTGTGACATTTACCAAACGGCGAGGTTGTTTGATAACTCGCTTGTTTGAAGTGTTCACTACAATCCAACTAAGCTTCTTGCTATCTGGAAGAAGTTAATAGTTTTACCACTTTACCAAGTTTTGGGCTTTTATTCACTACTTTTGTAATGTTCAATGATAAATAAATAAATAAATGGTAGTTTTGATACTTGTGTTGATAAAATTAATAACAATTTTGCTTTTAATTGCTGTGGATTTTGAGTCGTCTGTCAATCACAAAGACACGCCATATTAACAGTTCTGCTTTGAACTGCCATAATTATAGTTTAATCATTTTGCACACCTAAACTATGCAAAATATTCAAATTACATTGTAATATTCGTACATCAAACTATTTTTAAATGTATATGCAACTGTTAATACAATTGAGCTCAAGTCCCCATACAAAATGAATGATGTACTTTGTTCAATTATGTTAACAAATGTTTAAATTAAATTTTCAGACGTTGACGAGGCATCCAAGAAGGAAATCAAAGACATGCTTGTTCAATACGATAGGAGCCTCCTTGTAGCCGATCCACGTCGCTGTGAGCCCAAGAAATTCGGTGGTCCAGGTGCACGCGCCCGCTACCAGAAATCCTATCGTTAAGAATACAAACATTGTTCATCGTGTGCTATTGTTTCGGTGTTGCTCGACCATAACAATAGCATTCGGTGATTAAATAAACAAAAAAAAGTAAAAACAAATGGTTTTATTTTTATATCCTTTTAGTAAACTGGTACGTTGCCGGTTTTAACTACGCCGGCTTAGTGGATGTGATTCCTACTTACATTACTTGAGTTGTAGTAGCAGTGACATCTATTCATGGACCACACTTCAGCTTAACATCAATCGGGGAGCTATCATAAGTCACAATTAAAAAAAAAATAGCTTAAATTTCTCAATTTTTAGGGTAGTCGTTTGTTCATTCTGCCGATCCGGGGTAGTATCACCACTTATAGTGTACAGATTGAAGTCTCGTTTAATCAGCTCATGAAAGTTGCCAGTTCCAACGAGGCCGGGTGTGGAAGCGACTTCTACTTGTGGTTATGTAGCAAGTAGCAGTCTTCTTCATTTATGTACCGCGCTCCATCTTTCGTCAGGTGGGCTACTATCATGGGTTGAGCCTTAAATATAACCAAGGCGATCGTGGTGTAACGGTCGTGCGAGCCGATAGCACGGGTCCAGAACCACATGCCGGTACCAATATATCTTTGATATACGTACTTGGGTTGACCGGTTTCTATGATACGAGCACTGGTAGCTTATATCTCACTTTCACAATAAAGAATTCCGGAAATAAAAAGATGAAAGGAAACTACAGTTATTATAATCCATGTCTTTATTTAAAATAAATTGAAACAATTATAAATGCAATTTACAATCAAAATATTGATTTTACAAGATCTTTCCAATAAATTTTCAGTAACTTGTAAAATTTTAGTAACAAACCTTAGTAACTGTTTAAATTAGTAATAAAAGTTAAATAAATAACCCAATGGATATAATAAAATTCTTGCGCGTGCACATCGGCGAACTGCGACCAGAGGGATTTATCTCGCTGTCTGCCTCGCGACCAATAAGCTACTCACCGTAATTCCTATATTATATCTTTTTATCGTGCAGTTCTTTCAACTTCACGTCGCATATTGCCGAGAGTTGCAATATATGCAAACTCAACTTTGCAGCTAAGATCGTCGCAAATTAAACGATGTGCATGCAGATTTTCTCTATCCAATTATCATTACTTATTTTTACAGATGATACAATCATTGGAATAAGGAATAACCAAAATTTAATAATATTAACAAACTTTATAACTAGTGCCTTAGGATATATTATAAAACAAATTAAATTAAGTACGTCCACACTGCATTTTATTTACCAACGAGCCCCAACCGGTATTTATTGTTTTTTTTTAACAACAAAAAAGCTTTATTATAAAAAATTATATGCAAAGCCAACGTATAGCCAACTATTGTATATTTATGAAAATATAGGCTATTTAAAATATGAATAGCAAAGGACTTTTTTATTTAACAACTCGAAAAAGAAGAGGGAAGTATTTTTTACAGTTTTCAATACATGAGATAGCAGTTTTTATTTATCGATCGGTTATTGTTTTTATTAGGAATCCTCACAGACTGGGGTGGCGTTAGAAAATGTTCTCGGTATGGCTCGACTCCTCTTCATTGCTTGGTTAAATCAAATTATAAAACTAATGCAATTCCTAAAATACTATTAATAATTATTATATGTTAAAATGTCTTTATAAAATTTCTATAAAAATAAATGTTATATACAATATAAAACTTGATTAACTGTGATAAAGTATAAAATGCCAATTTATTTTATTGCGTGTATATTAATCCAATATTGGCCTCGTCTAAATCAGCCTTTCCCAACCTGGGGTCCCCGGACAAAACAATAAAATCACGAAAGCATAGTGGTGCAGCCGACCGCTTGACGGCAGCGCGCAGTGACAACAAGGTTTAAACAGATTGTTCTGATAACGTGGGAATTTAGTCAGACCATACACTGCATTAGAGTTTAATTAAGATTTTGAGAATAAAATAGATTGACTTATGTGAGTAGTGTAAATAAGTTTTTTAGGGGTCCGCGGATCATGATAAGGTGGCGCTAGGTTTTCCGCCCTTAGAAAAGTTTGGGAAAGGCTGGTTGGTCTAAATGACGGGGTAAACTATGTTTCATCGCATTTGTTTTGACGTCTCCGAAGTTGAGCGCAATTCGATGCAATACATCGATATAGCGGGGCGCGAAGTAGGCAAGAGAAAAAGATCTTTTAACTCCGCTTATTCGATCGCACCTAACTTTGGATAGGTCATCGGATAGTAGGTTTGGAACTAGCTATATATTCTCAGATCTTCCTTGAGATTCGTAGAAGAGTTTCAAATTAACCTCTTTTTTATATAAATGGAATTTATATTTAAAATGCTAATTATAAAATAAACTTATTATAGATTGGAATACCAATCCAGTATAATATGCTAGAGTGTGGTACATGAAGGCGTCTGCTAGTATCATTCGCGTTCACTATGTCGACCTATTTTGAACCGTAAACTTTTCTGTTCATCCTAAAACGCGACTGAGTTGCTTCAGGCAGGCTGGCAAATGACCAACACCAACTGTTTTAAATATACCGACCCGGAACAAATATCTACCTAGTTTTTTATTAACAAATAATTGTAATATCCAATGTAATAATTATTTTACAATTGATCAATATTCATAATAAAATAAATAAATATTTGCTCAGAACCGGATTCAACCTGCGGTACTTGCGTCCACAACAATAATATAGTCCATAATAGCACCGATAGACATCGGCGACGAAATTTCCTTTCCAATCGAAAAAAAGTCCATTGTGGCGTATTCACCAGCTAAATGCATTTTATTGGCCTAAATTTATTGCGTTACAATTTTAATCAATGACATTTTAAATCGTGGTCATCTGTCAAAACGGCAGTGACGGTAATCGAGGCCGTAAACACCGGGCCAATGGTAACGACAATGAAATTCATCCCAATTTGTCAAAAAAGTTACGCGGTCGCTGTTAGTGTTAAAATCAATTTTTATTCATTCGGACAATGAGTCATCCTTAAGAAAGCTGAGTTGCTTAGTGCTCATAACCATAGAGATTGTATAAAGAGAATTGAAGATGTAAAGGAAGCGAGGGAGTTGTGTTAGGACCGTGGCAAGTGGCGCTCCATTAAAGACAATGGAGTGCCACTAGGCAGAGGCCTATTCCTGTAGGAAAAAGGCGTGATAATTTAATTAATTGGACGATGAGTTTCAATGAGCTTGAACTGTTGATGAAAATGGACATCCATTCTTAGTGTGTTGCGCTAAGAATGGATACTTTTATTTTAAAAGCTCAATAATGGAGTTCAACTGTAAAATCGAAGTCCATTGTCCTTGAGTTACGCGGTCGGCCCTCAGATTCGTTTTTTCAGTCATCGGCCTCGATTACCGTCACTGCCGTTTTGACAGATGACCACGATTAAAAATGTCATTGATTAAAATTGTAACGCAATAAATTTAGACCAATAAAATGCATTTAGCTGGTGAATACGCCACAATGGACTACTTTTCGATTGGAAAGGAAATTTCGTCGCAGATTTTAAATTTTATTTTATTTTAAAAGCTCAATAATGGAGTTCAACTGTAAAATCGAAGTCCATTGTCCTTGAGTTACGCGGTCGGCCCTCAGATTCGTTTTTTCAGTCATCGGCGCTCTTGGATATCTCCCCACTTGCCTGATTTACCATCATAAGTATCTCGTCATAATAAAAAAGGAGATTCATATTGAAGGCGTCTCTGTAAGATATAAATTAATTAAGATGATAGCTCTCTTCCAAATAGTAGCTTAATGGACTAATATCCGTAATTTTAAAAATGTAAATGTATTTAATCTAAATAGATCTGAAAGCAATCTCAACAGTCGTTTAAAATACCTTAACCTAAATAATTATGCCTCATTTGAATTTAAGCTTCAAATTCATTAACTTTCTGCACAATAATAAGTAAATGAATTGATATTTTAGCTATATTTTGCGCCAAAAATGACTAATGATATTAAAACATTTCAACATGGCGCCATTTTTTAATTTTTTTTTCTTTCTTCTTGTTTATGGCTTTAGTATTTAACTTGCCAGTGTCAAAGTAAAAATATAATTGGTTCAATGTTAAAACATTGTCAAGTAAAGATGAAGATGAACCACGCGAGTGATTCATCAAATGATGATGATGAGAGTGAGGTTAATGATGATCGTTTTAGTAAAGCGGCGGAAATCCTTTACTAAAACTTCAGAAGGAGTCTTGGAGGGAACATGAAGAAACACGTTTCACAACTTTAAATTACTTGTTTATACTTGATCAATTTAAAAATTATTACTGGATAACAATTCCACCATTATTACACATTAATATTTATGAAAAACACAAGCTTTTCAAATAATCCAAAATTGCGCGTCCTGTCAGTTGCAGTTGCCCGCCAAAAATCTCTTTTATTTATTTAGTTGTTATTTATTTAGTTGTTATTTATTAGTGTTGTTGAATTAAAGGCAAAGGAATCGTTATTTTAATGCCTTTAACATTTTTTGATGGCACAGATTTATAAAAGTTCTTCTCAATAATATTATTTCACAGTTTCATCATGAAGATCTTCGAATTTTGCCCCCATACGTTTAAGTGCAATAACAGCGGATACAGCTTTAGCCCAACGTTTCTTAATAACATATCGTTTCAATTTGCTCTTCGTTACGTGAAGTTCTGTGCAGAGCGCCGATTGGATCAACCAGGGATGTGTAAGTGTCGATGATGCTGGAAGACGATCTCTGTGAAGTATTAGGAAAATTATAAATGTTTTAAAAAAGAAAATAGGTATTATTCATATTGTAATCTTATTATATAATTAAGTTTACCTGAGATATTTCTATGATTTTTCATAGAAATTTAAAATTAGGAAAATATATTTTTTCTCTTTTTAAATTCGTCATGGCCCAGGATGTACCTTCATAAGTATTAAAGTGATATTTAAAATAAACACAAAATCAAGTAACACTTGTACATCTTTATTTACATAACAAAATAATTACAATATTATAAAATAATTTTACAATAATAATGAAAAGTTTATAGTTACTGTGATAAAGTTGTTTTATAAAACAAAATTGAATTCAATTCAATGAATATTATTAAAAATTAATAAAGTTTACGCATACATTTACTCGTATTTTAAAATATATATTTAACATAAACTATTGTACTTTATGAAAATATTTCCTAATAGAAAGTTCTCAATAATTTTCAGTCTTATATTTGAAACTTTGAGAGCTTAATGGCAAAAAGGACTAGATTTATTTTCAATTGATCTCATTGAAAATCATCCGAATAATTAATTTATTTTATATTACTTCAGATTTATGAATTAATCGTATACAATTTATAATAATCACTTTGTTTGGGTAGGCAGCGACCGTCAGTGAAAGTGGTCACGATGGCAGCAAAGCTCTTGAAACGTCAGAATATAAGCGATAGTAAGCCGCATACAATTTGTTTAATGCTATTACTTAAAATAGTCTATTATCAATAGATATCTAAAAAAAAGTATACCAAACTACTACTAATCAAGTAGCTTGTATCATAGAAACAGGCCGTCCACAGTACATACAAAACATACACTGGTACCGGCACGTGATTTTGAACCGGGGGCTCTTGCTTTACGTGACCATTGCACTGCCACTACACTACGGTCGCTATCTGAATTAGATTATATTATTTTAACATGAATTTAGGGTGCCAGACCAGAATTGTTGGGGAATGTACTAGTATTTAGAAAAATACTTAATGTTTGAAAACGTTCTATGGTCGTCATAATCATGAATAGGCTTTATCACACCGGGCGTATTTTCGGCGCGTATTAGTTTGTTTTTATGGCTCGTATGCAGTTTTAATATCGCACAAGCGTGCATATCAGAAACAGTAACAAAATGGACTGCTTTTTGCATTACTAATAAAAAGAATTGTCGCGTCGCCTATGACTTAGATACTGGGTTTCTCCGCGTGTGGCGTCAAGATTGAAGAGATAGAATAACGAGGTGTAGAAGAGCGTTTATAATTCGTACGATTGTGGGAAAACGAGCCTTTACGTGCTAAAAATACGCCTGATGGTCCAAAACTTTGGACTGGTAATTTTTAGAGACATTCCATCCATAAAGTAATGCAATAGGATTTCATAAAACAACATTCTCTTTTTACCTTTTTCTAATATACTATTTAATATTAATTTACTTTTTTCTGCTCGATTAAAAATCCTTAAAAACAAAGAGACATTACAAATATCAGAATAAATAAAAAAACAGTCATTTTTTACTTAAAAACGGTGACGTCACTTTTCTCTGAGCTTTCTCATCCGTCGTTTGTTTTTTGAAGAATGCATGTAGACTTGACATTGAATTTTGTGTTAATCTTTCTGCTGGCGACCATTCCAACGATATCGATTGGTGTCTGCCACCAAATCCACTGGACGTTCCGCCAACTGCTCTCTCACCTTCCACTTCAGCATTCTCATCCCATTTTTCTAATAGATGCAATAATAAATCCTTAGTTCTATGCGCATTATTCTCTCCATCTCTTCTGTATGGAACTCTACCTTTCCCCAAATCGACTTTCTCTCTTCTCTTATCAAATTCATCAAAAAATGAATTCCTTTGATCAATTGGTTGGTCTGGAACATCTCTACTCGTATAGGTGACTTTTTTCGATTTCTGCGACTTGGCCCAGGGCATTCTACTCGTCATAGGCGGTTCTGGTAATCTCTCTTTAAATATTGACGTAACTTTATGACTAGATTTGGATGTACTTATTCGTTCCGAATGTGTTGCGTCACCGTTTGTAAACGATTTCGTTTTACTTATAGTCGTTGTCTTAATACCATTAGCTAATCTCTTCTCTTCTTTAGAAAATTCTTTTATTTCTGTTTTATTTTTATCTTTTTCTTTAAGACTGTTATTGTTTGTCAAATCTGTATTTATAGTCGATAACATATATAGGTGATCTGACAGTTTCTTGATTTCTTCAGCCAAGTTCTTCCTGACGAATATATCAGACTTTTTGTGCAAGAAACATTTGCTGTCGGATGCTCGTCTCACAACTGGATTGTATCTCGGTTCAAACGTTTCTCTCAAAGGAGGAGGTTCTTCGTCTTCGTCTAGAATTTCTGGTGACGAGTGGAGAGAACTTCTCGGCGATGGAGAGCATCCACCTATTGATGATTTCTCGTAGTTTCCGTTCAAGTTTGTAATTTCATGTGTATCTTTGTCGAATACGTAAGGTGAATTAGGATGTTCTCCCCATCTTTCGACGAATAGTCTTAAATTATCTTTGGCTACGTCTAGTTCTTGTTTCGCTGGTTTTGGAGGTGGCCGGGGTTTTTCCTTGGGTCGCTGTGGTCTTTTCACTAGCCATGCGTGTCTTAGACACTCAGTAGCGGACGGCCGGGACCTGAAGTAAAGACCTTAAGTTACTTTTTTTTACCCCAACACCGTAAATATATATAAATAATGTATGTGTGAAGGATGAATAAATGAATGGGTTGTGAAAGGTAGTTTGGATTTAATATGGTTTTTAATACCTTAGATCTTTTATTATTATTGTGTAGCGATATAACAGCACCGCGCCTTATTTTTTTATTTTTTTTATTTTTTTATTGTGACACGACATTTGACCTCGTCATGCCTGATGATAAGCAAGTGGAGGTCCAAGAGTGACGACGACTGAGAAAAGTGTTGTCACTGTGTTTTTTTTGTGTGAGATAGAATTGCTGTATTCCATAAGGACATTTCAGCGCGGTTTAGAGTTCATTAAGAGGTTTCACTGTGAAGCACCCGCTTTCATGAGAAAATTGGAACTAAGTCCAAAGTCGAGTGAGGCCCGACTTTGAAACTATTGAATGTGAGGTGTATAAGTTTCACTGCTTCATCAAAATGACTTTTATACTAATAGGTATTGCTCTTAATAACAATATTAGTGGCGACGGAAAGTCAGTGATGTTCCGATGGTATTTATTATTTGCGTAGGTAACAAATATAATAAAGCAGTTGCAGCTCGTTGACGCTACAATTTGGTGTTGTGTTTTACGAGAATCGGCTCTCTGGAGTGCGGTCCATGACTGCTACTATAGTTAACTAATTGCAAGTAACAGTCGCTTCTACTACACTGGCCTATTTGAACATTAAAGCTGAACTCAAAACGCGACTGAATCGCATCATGGTCTGTACACTTGAAAGTCAGGTTATTTATTTGATACAAGACTTTTCTGTATATTTAGATCCAGATTATAATTAGATATCAATTTGTTTTCTATCCAAATTTCATAGATAAATAAGGGTACAATTTAAGATCTAAGGTATTTTAATAATGCTCGTAAAGAACAAAAAAGGTACTATGCTATAAGAATAGGACGGGCTGTTGACTAACTTCACTTGACTGTTTCAAGGGTATCTTTCTCTACGGTCCGCAAAGAAAATGACACCATACTAAAGTGAAGTTGGTTGGAGAGTTAGACGTCACAAAATGGCGCCGATTCCGTCCTATTATTATTTTAATCGCATTATACATTCTATTATCAGAATCTATAGGATATAATATAGATAAAAATAAAGCAATAAATAAATATTAAAAAAGCATAAATAAAGTTAGGACAACACTAAAACGCACAAATCTACATTAAAGCGTTAATAAATTAAGTTTAGATTATCGACAATCTGCATTTTACTTTTTTTTTTATTGTGACACGACATGACAGCACCCCGCTTAATGTTAAGCTGAAGTGTGGTCTATGAATGGATGTCACTACAAGTTGGAAACCTAGTTGGAACCGGCAAACTGATACCAACGCGACGCGGGACCAAATCTCTTTACGGTCTGTATATTTGAGTTTAGATTATCGACAAACTCCATTTAAATAAATATATATACTAAGCTACTTGAGCTTGTCTGTTTTTTTATTGTGACTTAACATTTGACCTCGACTAGACTGATGTTAAGCAAGGGAAGGTCCAATAGTGCCAACGACTGAAAAAAACGACTAAGTTTACGGTTGTATCAGTCACAGTCACTATGCTGGTCGGGTATCGGAAAACTAGACGATTTAAAGCACAATATCAAAGATACATTATCGAATCGGCAGTCGAACTAAAAAGTTCGTTCATCTTTTCTTTGTAAAACAATCGTCAAGTGAAATGCTTTGCCAGCCCATGTGTTTTCTCCATCCTATAACCTTGGATACTTTAAGCGATGCGTGAAGAAGCACCTTTGACCGGCATAGTGACGGCAGCTGGGGCGGCCGTGAATTGACTTGGATTTTTTCAGCCGCTGTTACTCTTGGACCTCCTCTTGCTTATCATTAGGTGGGTCGAGGTCAAATGACGTGTCACAATAAAAAAAAGAACGGCTAGTTGTATTAAAACCACTAGACTACGGACGGTTTGATGTGGAATTCAAAATCTGTTATAAATTGTTAGTAATATTTATATGGATTATTTTATTTGTTAATAATTTATTATTATAATACAGTGTTGGTAAACAAATAAATAAACAAAAAAAAGTAACTTTACAAGGATCTTTACAACATATAGGTACCTAGCTGATATTCATACAGCTTTTGTCCGGACAAAAGAAAAAAATAAAAGGGCAAAGAAAACCGGATAAATATGGATAACATATAATATATAAAAAATATTATATGTTATCCATAATGTAAAAAAATATGGATAATGGTAATATTAAAATCATAGAGCTTGTATGAAGAGAATTGTGAATGTGAAGGAAACGAGGGAGTTGTGTCAGGATCGTGGCAAGTGGCGCTCCATTGTCTCTGCCTATCCCCTATGCCACAAGAAGGTAAATTGCGTAAACAATTAGGAATTCGCAACATTTACTAGTAGGCAATAGTACCCAGTATGACGATCCAAAGAAATACCATCATTTACAAGTACACAGACCGTGAAGATTTTAAGCTGGAGGCGACAGCTACCACAGTTAAACAACTGCAAGTACTAGTAGCATCCACTATTCCGGTCCAATCAAGCTGATACTGAAAGGCAACTAATTCAGTTAATGGTCTGTATACTTGTAAGTGGTGGTACTATCCCGGATCGGCAGACTGGCCACCATCGGCTACCACTCTTGAATTTTTATTGTGACATGACATCTGACCTCGACCCGCCTGATGATAAGCAAGAGGAGGTCCAAGAGTGATGACGACTAAGAAAACCGAGTTTGTTTACAGCTGCCTTAGCCGCCGTCACTAGCGGTTTAGTGGAAATGGAGGAAATTTTAATGTAATGCTATTTGTAAGCCCATCTATACACTAAACATAGATGAAGCTGCATAGATGAAGTGGATGATAGAGATGCGAGGCGAGAAGTTGCCTCGAAGAACCTCGCACGTCTATAACTCACTTTAAAACATAGACAATATGTACAAATTTAAAAGATCTGTTAAACCATGAACAAAATATTCGTTAAGCGGGATATATGTTTCGACTAAAGAGCGATTTTACTTGTATGTCAATCGGATTAGGTATAGTAAAGACTAATTAATTAAACAAAAGGACATCATCTATTTTGGGCTTTCATGTACTACTTTTGTAATGTCCGATGATGAAAAAATATATAAATGGTAGTTTCGATACTCGTATTCATAAAGCTAATAACAATTTTGCTTTTAAATGAGTTATTTGGAAAATAAGATATGGATATTGTATCATCTGTTAATCACAAAGCACGCCATATTAACAGTTCTGCTTTGAATTGTCATAATTATAGTTTGATAAATATGTACACCCAAACTATGCAAAATAAAGGATATATTGCAATTACATTGTAATTTTAGTATTTTGATGTAGATTTTAAAATGCAACTGTTGATACAATTAAGCCTCCATACAAAATAATTGATGTCCTTTTATGCGGCTTACTATCGCGTTTATTTTTGGTTAATGATTGTACATACAATGTACATAAAATTTGGTAAATACAATGTTTTTTATTACGTTATTTAATTCATTAATCAATGTTCGCGGAAAATCTAACAAAATTCAATGGTAAAGAATCTTTGAACTTATCGAATTTTATATTGCAGTTAACGTTTAGTTGCAGGAAACTAGTTAATTTTGAGGTCCATTAAATCTCTAACGAAATGTCAATGTCAAATGTCAATCGTCAATCGTTGCACAAAGTAATTTAGGTTACATAAATGACATTAAGGTCTGATATTATTAAGAAATGATATTTTGCGCAAAGGAAATTTCCATTATTTAAAACTTGGTTTATGTAAGTAAGTATAAAGACCGGTTAAATAAACGCTAAACAAGAATAAGTAAAAGAGTTAAAACAAAATTATGAATAATTGTGCATGGAATTGTTATCCAATAGGTAATAATTTAAAGGTTTGTTCATGGTTCAACATAATGCACCTAATTAAGCAATAAATAAGGTTTAAAATTCGTTTACAGTTTTTTCTACCTATTTTACTGCTTCTTTTAATGCTTTAATATAATCTACAAAAGCGATACTTACTCTTTATCCTTGATGAGCAGTCTCCCAATGAAGTCTTTTGCATCATCAGATATCTCATTAAAGGCCTCGTCGTCGAAGTCATATTTGGCGACGGTCACGTTCGCCATTGTCTCTATGTCTGTCTCACCCATAAACGGTGATAGTCCTGATAGTCTGAAAGTACAATTAAGTACAAAGTTATTTTTTTTAAATATTAATTTAGACTTGGAGCCTTGAGTATTAGTTTTTTATTTAGACGTGATATCTAAGACAAGTCTGACAATAAGCAAGGGGTACCGACGACTGAAAAATCTGTCTTGGGTCCCGATTCTTTTAGTACTTTATAGAGCTGAAAAGTCTAAAATTGCGTCGCGGTCGCAAGTGACCAATCAACGTAGTTTACACATTGATTTGTTATTCGCTGATTGGTTACGAAGATGTCAAATATCAGTGCAAGTTTGTCATTTCGCTGTCGTGTATTGAGAGAATCGGAGCTCTAGACGTATCACCCACATCCACTATGCCGGCCTAGTTTTAAAGAAAACAAATGACGACAGGCGTGGACGAACGGTTAACGATTCCCGATCGGAGCAAATATTTGTTTCATAGCTTTTATTTTCAATATTTAATATTTATATTAAATATTGCAAAGTGCTGTCATATGTCGAGTCACAATAAAAACGAATGAATACTTACAAAACATAACATATTACGCCGACTGACCACATGTCAGTACCATAGCCGATCTGGTCAAAATTAACAACTTCCGGTGCAACAAATTCTGGTGTACCAAAAAGTACTTGTAACTTCTTCTCAGGGTCATAGAATCTAGCCAAACCAAAATCTATTATTTTAATTCTGTTTCCTGTTTTTGTTAGACACAAAATATTTTCTGGCTGGAAAGAAGATTTTAGGTTTAATTGTCAGTTTTGGAAATTAAAAAAAGAAGAACAGAAATACAGCAATTGGTATGCGGGTCTACGGTCTCGTAAGTGGATAAATAATTAATGGTATGATCCGTACGTCTACCAACCAGTGAAGTACCACCAAGTTCCACTCAGCGCGGTCGGAGCAAATATTTGTTTCATAGCTTTTATTTGTCTTATTTATTAATTCAATTAATTTTACAAATAATTATAATATATTATAAGTACAAATACTTATAAGTATTTGTTAAAAAGAGGCGGGTGTTTGCTCCGGGTCAAAGAGTAGTAGGCAGCGGTTCGCAGTCTGCCGATCCGGGGTAGTACTAGGATTGTAAAGTGACTTCGAGTTTCGAAATCACCTTGTATTTTTCAGCCGATTTCAAATAGGCCGGCATAGTAGATGTGACTGCTACTTAGAGTTATTTAACCGTAGTAGCAATCGCCTTCATTCATGGACAACTAAACATCAGGTTGAGTGTTGTCATATGTAGAGATACAATAAAAAAAGTCTCTTTTACTATGCAATGCACCAATAAGTGTTAAAACAATTTTAATGTAAATTACCTTCATATCCAAATGTAATATATTTTGCCTGTGTACAAAGTCAATGCCTTCACAGATCTGTCTCATGAATACTGTACACGCACGCTCTGTTAATACAAAGTCTTCGTCAATGACACGCTCGAACAGCTCACCCCCTGTTATTCTGCAACAATTGTAATTAAATATTACATTAAAATTACTGTGAAAGTATCAACTGCTATGAGTATCAAAAGTAACAACTTGTATTTGTACATCTGTGTAAATTGCATTTGTACATTCGTGTAAATTACATTTGTACATCTGTATAAATTGCATTTGTATATCTGTGTAAATTACATTTGTATATCTCTGTAATTTGATTTTCGCCGGCACAGTGATGGCAATCGTAAAGACTCGTTCTTTACAGTCGTCGGGACTCTTAGACCTCCTTTTGCTTACCATCAGGCGGGTCAACTATGAAAATGTACAACTATGAAAATTGCGTTTATGAATCTGTGTAAATTGAATTTGTAAAGATGTAAAAATTGCATTTGTATATCTGTGTAAATTACATTTGTATATCTGTAAATCTGTGTAAATTGCATTTGTATATCTGTGTAAATTACATTTGTATATCTGTAAATCTGTGTAAATTGCATTTGTATATCTGTGTAAATTACATTTGTATATCTGTAAATCTGTGTAAATTGCATTTGTATATCTGTGTAAAAAAGAAGAAGATTGTGAATGAGAAGGTAGCAAGAGTTGTGTCAGGATTGTGGAAAGTGGCGCTCCGCTATCTTCGACCTATCCCTGTCGGAAATGAGACGTGACAATTATTCATAATAATGATAGAACGACAAAAGACACGTCGTCTCAACAACAGTCGTGTCGTTTCCCGATAATTTGCCAAAATATCTCTTCAAACGAGCACATTTTTGGCTCCGACAATGTGTTTGATTCAAGGTCGGACACAAGCCGTTGTTTTTGTTTATTTTAACAGTTGTTTCCAATTTAATTCGATAACGTAGAAATGCTTATTACGTCATTTTACAGTCTATATAGATATTTTATCAAATTAAAATATAGGAGGAAATAATTATTGCCTAAATTGCCGGCCTTAATAATTATTGGTTACTATTATAATTATTTAGGCCGGCATAGTAAATGCGACTCCTACTTGCAGTTACTTAACTGCAAGTAGCAGTCACCTCCATTCCTGGACTGCGCCCCAGTTTAACAACAAACGGAGTGCTGTCATAATTTGGAGCCATAATAAAATAAAATAATATTAAATTTCTTAATTGTCTTCAGCTATACCTTATAAAAAGCATTCTTTACTTCTGAATGAGATACTCATTACAAGAAGATAAAAACTAAAATTTGTGGAAATAAAACCAGGCTAAGTAAAACACAATTTCAATGAATCCTTACTTATACAAATTATTTATTATTAAATTTTGATATGTTTTACCAATTTATTACTATATAATTAATCCTAAAATACCGTATAATAATATTTTTTACTTTAGAAAATAGGATGTATAAATACATGTTTTGTGTTAAATATACATCGGTAACCGCTCAATTATTCGCTATTAATTATGATTCAAGATGAAATTAATTTACTGGCGCAAAATTATTGGGTATTAATTTATAAAATTATTAATGTGTATAAAATTATGTATATAAATCTGCCAACAATAACTAAATGTGGGACATTCAAGGCTGATATAACCTCATTAATTTTACGTTGATGTATTACTCTAGAAATAATACTACTCTTTTATTACACTGTTTTTAACGAGCAAAATTCTTTGCTAAGAAAATATCTTTGTTCTCTCCGGCTGGGGAATTAGTGATTTTACGAAAATAACTGTTTATTGCGGTTTACTAGATCAGTCTTTAGAAGATGTTTACTATCAGAGTGGTGGCTGATGTTTTTTCTTATTGTGCCTCGGCAGAAAATAATGGCAGAAATAAGTCATATTAAATCGGCATAGTAATATAACAGCCCCCGTATAATTGTCCCTATAAAAAACAGCAATTTGCTCCTTCAAACGTAAATATTTAACAATACGAAACTTCATGACGTTTTACCCTCAAAACAGCCATCGATGTCCCCTAGCACGGCAATCCAAGAACTGCAAAGAACATCATTGCATCTTATTTTATATAACTTTCCAGATTTATTTAACGTATTTAAAGGTTCAGTAAAACTTCACACAAAACAACGTACATAACTTTAATTTGTTTTATTTGAACATTTTGATCTTGCTTCTTGGATTGCCGTGCTAGGGGGGCTGGTATAGCTTGTCTAACTATAAATAACGCGCCCCTCCACTTTATTAGTTTATTTATTATAAATCATCATCATCATCATCATCATCAGCCAGAATGCGTCCACTGCTGAACATAGGCCTCCCCCTTAGAACGCCATTTCGAACGACAAGATGCCAGCTGCATCCACCGGTTATTCGTGACTTTCACTATGTCGTCAGTCCACCTAGTGGGAGGCCTACCTACGCTGCGTCTTCCAGTTCGTGGTCTCCACTCTAGAACCTTTCTTCCCCATCGGTTGTCGGTTCTTCGAGCGATGTGGCCGGCCCATTGCCACTTCAGCTCACAAATCCTACGAGCTATGTCGGTAACTCCGGTTCTTTGGCGAATATCCTCGTTCCGGATTCTATCGCGCAGAGACACACCAAGCATAGCTCTCTCCATTGCCCGCTGAGTTATAATGTGTGAATGCAAATATTACTAACTATACTATTATACTTTATCAGCGTGCTCCTTCATTTGTGTCCAACCAGCAACTGCAAATGCGGTGGAGGGGCGCGTCATTTCGGCTAAGACAGCCTATTAAGTCATTTAAAATAAGTTACAATAAGATTCCTTGCAGGTATTTCCTTGTATGACTTAATTTTCTTGGATTGCCATGCCATGGGGGGCTGGACTAGGTGTATTCTAACGAGATGCTATGAGCTGATAATTTGACCAAGTGTGTTCTGTTACGTGTATGTTGCGAAATTAAAATGTAGGTTTATAGTATGACCTAAATAATTAATCTATACATTTTAAATCTAACATCTAAATATTTACGACTTTAATTAAAACGGATGTAAGTGCCAAGATTAAAAATTTTAAAGTAGTTTTCTTTGGTAGTATATTTTAATACTTATAAAAATATAATCGAATATTTAATACTTATAAAAATATAAGTATTAAATATAACGCGTATTATTTAAACATAATTTAGATAATTTTAAATATAGTAATACTTTATAATCTGTTATATCATTATATAATAATAATAAAACAACTACAAATACGTACTTTTAAAAAAAAATTTAACTAAAATACATTATTAAAAGGAGTCCCTTTAGGCAAGGTTCCGAAGATACTGGCAGCGTTCCCCCTTTGAATAGCTAGACTAATTCTTTGTCCGAGGTAGCTGCCAACTCTTCGGTCTCCTGTGATGTCGACTAACCTTTTTGATATTTCCTTAAAAAGCCTTAAAGCGCTAGGACCCCACGGACCAAGGGTCTCGACACCGAATGGGACAAAATCATACTCGGAGCCTAGACCCCTGTATTTGCACGCTTTAGCTTTTTCAGCCGCTTCACAAGCCGCACCAGCTCTGCTGTTGGTTCCATGTAGATGGGAAGGTGCCAGCGTGTCTGAACAGGTTGCATCCCATACCAGCACCCGGCCCATCTTCCATGGAATCAAACTCATACCATCCGGTCTCTTACCATCATCTCTTGCAATACCAGTCGGCTCAAGTAGACTTGGCACGTTGACGGAGGCAAGAGACCGGCGTATGATATCGTTAAGTGCGGCATGTCTCGAGAACCGGCCTACACTTTTTTGGCATGACAGTCCGTGATGTCCTAGCTTGTCGACATCACTGCCACAGGGACATTTATGAGGAGCGCAGACCGGAACCCCAAGCCGTAGACAGGTTGCGATTCGGAGCGTGTCAGGCTCAAGAAATGTTCCTGTATTTGACGAAGGGTACGCGTGAAGCCAGTAGCCGGCCTCATGCGTACCCACGGCCAAAAGCCTAGCACGCGCCGAACTTGTACTACTGCTCAATAGATTGTCATAAGTCAATTTACAGTTTATGTCGTCCCAGCTCCTCTGTGAATTTGGAGAAATTGAAAAATTTTGACCTGGGCATGCAATTAAGAAAGCGTTTCTAGCTTCTTCCAAGGCAGCAATCTCAAAGTTTGAAGGGGTTGCCCTTAAAATTTTACCTATGAGATTTGCTGAACTATGGACAGAAGATAGAAAGGCAGGTAAAGCTACACTGGAAATTTTGCGAATCCCTAAACCACCATAACGGATGGGTAGGGATGCTTGGGTCCAAGATTGCTCGTTCAGCTGCATATTAAGAATTGATTCTAAACTATTTTTTATTAAGTTGTCTACATGTTTTAAAAGATCTGGGTAATTCCAAAAAGAGCAGCAACGGAGCACATACGTGAATTTTGGGACGAAAAGACAGAATTTTAAGATGCAAAGTGCATAATGTGGACTAATTTCAAGGAGACGATCAGCAGAATTTTGAAATTTAGTAATTGAATTTTAATATATTCAGAAATAGATTATTTATAGATAGATAAATAAATAGATTTATTTTAGTATTAAATATTCAATTTTTCTATTTGGGCTCGACCTATGCAATCTATGAGGAGAAGCGTCTGCTATCACAGTTAAATAACTGCAAGAATTAGGAATTGGGCTGTGGTGCCCATTCTGCTCATCCAAGGTAGAACCACCATTTACAAGTAAACAGACCGTAAAGTAAATTAGTTGCGCTTGAGGATTAGCTTGTAAGTAGCCGGTTACAATTAGGCCAGCATAGTGGATGTGAGTGCTGCTTATAGTTATTTAAGTGTAGTAGCTGTCATTTAAATTCATGGACCGTACTCCAGCTTAATATCAGGCAGGGTGCTGACATATGTCAAGTCACAATAAAAAAAGTAGGCTGGCCTAGAAAATATTCCAGAAGTACGAATATAAAAGTTCAACTATAACTGAAACCCATTCTGAAACCTCATGGTTTTATTTATGTTTTCCAAAATGAATTGGCAGTATGTTTGGAATATAAAAAAACATGTTTCCTTCCCAAATGTATTTTTAGCCGCAAGCTGAATGGAATCCTCGTGCTCTTTGGCATCAATGTACGTTTGTACTAGCGTGGAATTTTGCTAGTGTACAATGATCATAGTTTAAATTGGCTAAATGTGGTACTAATATTAATATAAGATCTTAAGTAACCATATCAATAAATGAATGTGAATAAAATCATTTGGTTGGACATTAGTAACAGCTCGAGGTAAGTATATTTTTTAAATGTTATTATGGTGTGACATATGACTTAACCCTGCCTGATGATACTAGAGTTAAATAACTGCAAGTACCAGTCACATCTACTAGAAGGCCTAGTTAGAACCAGAAACTTACAAGCTGATCCCGAAACGCGGCTAATTCATTTCACGGTTTGTACACTTTGAAGTAGTGATACTATCCCGGATTGTCAGACTGGGCTTCACCGTCTGCCACTCTTAGACCACCAGACCTAACCACCAGACAGAGAATATCCTCCTCTTTTTTATTAATCTATAAAAGCTATGATACAAATTTTTGCTCTAACGCGTAACAGACTGGTGAACTAATCAACTCGTCACTCGAGTCGTCACTGTTAAAATATAGTTGTTTATAGCAGTTATATTTGGTTAATATTAATGTGTACACTTTACAAATGCCGCGGTTGTACCAACTCTATTGTTTTTTTCACAAGAATAAACATCGACGTTTGCTTTTGAGACAATGAATATTATGAAACAAATTACTCGTACTGTTGTTATGTTTATATTTACTATGATAATAATTATTAAGTAATATTAAAGACAACCAAGGAACCGACAACCGATGGGAAAGAAAGGTTCTAGAGTGGAGACCACTAACTGAAAACGAACTTTTCAAAAAAGTGTCTAAAGTGGGATGGTTATCCCACTTTAGACACTTTTTTGAAAAGTTATCCACAATCAAAACTTTTGGATACACAAAATGAGAGTAACCGAAGTGTCGAATAATATCGGACAGGGGCGGATGAATCATGTTATCATGATTCAATCATGTCAGGCTTTTACTGCCATAACCAGTGGCGTAGCGTGGCAGTCAGCCGCCCGGGGCGGAAAAAAAATTGACGCACCCTTATTTAGAAATTTCAATCATAGGTACAACAAAAATGTGAATTTCAGCTTTAAATTTTAACGATTTATTTTAGTTTTTTTTTAATTTTGCCACCCCTAAATGTGCCCCCCCCCACGCTACGCCACTGGTTATAATATGTTTGAAATTATCCAAAACTATCGTATGTTGCGAAATAGTTACCTAGATATCCGTAACCGTATCTGAAACTGTTATCATATTATTCCTGAATCCATATCCAAAATTTCATATCCAAGCCATCCCCAGCATTAACGAGAGGCGACCGTGGTGTAGTGGCAGTGCAATGGTTACGCAAATCGAGAGCACGAGTTTGAGACCACCCACCGGTACCAATGTATCTTTGATATATGTATTTTGGTTGTCCTGTTTCTACGATACAAGCACTTTAGTAGCTTAGTATAGAAATGTAGATAAAAAAACTAGAATAATAGGTATAGCTCAAAACCCTTTGAAATGAATCTCAGGCAAGGTCGCTATAACGAGATCAGAATATATGTGGACTTACGAGTTATTCACGACTCGCAATACAACGTGCAATTGTACAAAGCCGTGCGAGCGACGCGTAGACGCCACTCGTCACAGATTGAGATAAAATTATAAATATGGATATGGCTTGAGGCCAAACATGCCACTTAGGCCTGTATCATGTATGCATCCCTATTTATTATTATAATTATGACTCGACAGCTGACCAGCGGGCCGACCGCGTAACTTTACGACAGTGAGAATGAGCTTCGTTTTGACATCCGTTTAACTCCATTAATAAGCTTCAAAATAAAACACACACTAAGAATCGATGTTCATTTTCATTAACAGTTCTAGCTCATTGAAACTCATTGTCCGAATGAATAAAAGTTGTTTTTGACACTAACAGCGACCGCGTAACTTTTTGACAAAAAGGGATTGAATTTAATTTTCATTTTAATGAAGTTGCGCGGTCCCTGGGCCCCGATTCTCTTTATAATTTTTTAATTTTTTTTATTTTGTTTACATTTCTATACTAAGCTACTAAAATGCTTGTATCATAGAAACAGGACAACCAAAGTACATATATCAAAGATACATTGGTACCGGTGGGTGGTCTCGAACTCGTGCTCTCCGGTTTGTGTAACCATTGCACTACCACTACACCACGGTCGCCTTAATTGTCGCGACGAAAAAGCAGTGAAATTGAGTCGCGGTCGCAAGTGACCAATCAACGTAGTTTACCTATTGATTTGCTATTCGTTGACTGGAGAATGCCTAATAGCAACGCAATTTCACTGCTTTTTCGTCGCCATAATAATGGTTTAAGCGATTCGGGGTCCTGGAGGCAGCGGTGCCCAGTCTCCCGATCTGGAATATACAGACCGTGAAGTAACTAAGTTGCGTTTCGGGATCAGCTTGTAAGTTTCCGTGTCTAACTAGGCCGACATAGATGATGTGACTGCTACTTAAAGTTATTAAACTATTGTAGCAGTCTCCTCAATTTATGGGCCGCACTCCAGCTTAACATCAAGCGGGGTACTGTTATTTTTGATTCATAAAAAATCTAACCTCAACGTGGCTAATTATAAGCAAGGGTAGGTTCAGGAGTACCAACGACAGCAAAAACCGGCTTAATTCTTGGACCGTCGTATTGGCGCTCTTGGCCATCCCCTTACTTACCATTAGGCAAATCAAGGTCGGATGTCGAGTTTCAATAAAAAACTTTTAGTAGTCGTCAGTCCATCTGGTGGCCGGCATAGTGGATGTGACCACTTAGTTATTTAACTGTAGTAGCAGTCAACTTTAATCATGGACCGCAAATCAGCTTAATATTAGAAGAGATGCTGTCTTATGTCGAGTCACAATAAAAAATGTCATATGTAACGTAAACTATATTAACTCCCGTCACTTGGAAACTCATAATAGACTATGTTACCCGGCGAGTTTGTGACGTAACACATTTTTATTACACAGTTTAATTTCGTTGGATTTTACATTGATATCCTTGTTTGGGTAATCTCGTAAATCTTACGTTCATTAACTGCTATTTGAGTTTAGCGATTTTTTAAACTGTAACATTTCGTAAAACCACACATCGCATGTTGTTAGGATTGTGGTGCATAGTTCAACTCTCTCGCTTTTCTCACATCCATAATTCTCTTCATACAAGCTCTACATTTATGAGCAACGCCCTCTTGGGTCTGTCTCGTTTAATCCCCTCACATCTGATTTATCAATCTATTTTGTCAATCTCCTCTCATCTATTCTTTGAATGTGCCCAAAGCAACGCAATAACCCTAATATGAAGTGTATTTATAAAGTTAGAGTGGCCTAATTAAATGCGAAGTAAAGTGCGTCAACACATCAAGCTATTTCTAGATATTACATTATTGGCTTTATAGGCGTTGACAGCGTAATTTTTTTTAATGACGCGGCATCTGGACTCCGTGAGTTGATGCGTTAAAAGAGTGGTAGGCAGTGGTACCCAGTCTGCCGATCCGTTGTAGTACCACCACTTAGACCGTGATGTGATTTGGTCACGTTTCTAGATTAGCTTGTAAGTTGATCACCGCCTCCATTGATGGATCACATTAGGCGGGGTTAAATAATTTTCCCTAGCTTTGTCCAAAATCAGTTGACTCACGGGCATAACAAAGTTATTGAATCGGATGCGCGTGCGCAGGTCGTGACTCACACATATCTGTAATCCGTTGCGTCCACGGCCACCTATATCTGAATCAACGAAAGTGTGCAGACTAAAGCTGTTACGATATTTCATTATGACTATATAACGTTGTTAATTAATTGCTCTTTACGTATTCAAGAATTCCTTTGTCTCTGCCTGTCCCTGTGGGGGAAAATGCGTGACAATTTGATAAAATGATTTGGTCGCGTTTCGGGATCAGCTTGTAAGTTGCCAGGTCAAACTAGGCCGACATAGTGGATATGATTGCTACTCACAGTTATTGAATTGTAGTAGCAGTGACATCCATTCATGGACCACACTCCAGCTTAACATCAAGCGGGGTTCTGTCATATATCGAGTCACAATAAAAAAAATTGATATTCAAGAATATTTTTTAAATTGTGCATGTGAGGGTAGCGAGAGAGTTGTGCCAGGATCGTGGAAAGTAGAGATTCATTGACTTTGCCTGTGGGAATTCCTTTACTTTTATTAATATGAAAGTTAATATTTATTAATATTTACTTTTAACATATAAAAGTGTGTGTCAATTTAGACTGGACGACACGCTGGAGTTTACTTCATTTCAGAGTTTACGTGTTTTTTTTTTATTTGGCAGAAGTAGTAAACAAACACGAATTGAAGACATGTCAGCTCCATAGAGCCTAAAACATAACATCAAATTCACTGTTTCATTCTATAGAATAAACACACACAATGTAACAAATGCACAAAAGTTATTAAAATCACACACATTCATAGATTATTTTTTATCAAAAATTATTTATATGGAAACGGTAAATTCACACTATTTAAATATCTTTTTATAATATATTCGTATTGATTCGCGTCAGTAGTAATTGTTTTTTAATCTTTAATATGTCATTACGCCGAATGTTTGTTTACTACTTTTGCCAAGCAAGAAAAAATGTACAATAGGTATATGAATATAATTATTATTAATAATAATAACAACAGCGACAATAATTTATACAAATTTGGGAAAAAGTTGTTTTTATCTGGTTTTATAAAATAAAAAAATATTTTTGTGAAATTAATATTGCAATTACTCATTATTTTGTTTTGCGCAATGCCTTGATTCTATTTTTCTGTGCAGAGTGTACTTGTATTCTATATGACAATAAATTTATTCGATGCATTTTCCTTGATTTTCTTGTTTGTTCCTTATTATAATGCCAAGTGTTATAATAATTATTAGGTATATATATATATATATTATTGATATTCTTATACTAAGCTACTAAAGTGCTTGTATCATAAAAACAGGACAACCAAAGTACATATATCAAAGATACATAAGGTATCGGTGGGTGGTCTCGAATTCGTGCTCTCGGTTTGTGTAACCATTGCACTGCCAATACATCACGATCGCCTCATATAAATATTTCATTCAAACTAGATCTCATCCAGATTTTTAAAATGTATTTCTAACGGAACATATGAATATTAATTAATATTTAAGTGTTCTGTGGTCTTACGTTTTAGGATGGTACGTACATACACAGTGGCGTAGGGTGGAAGTCAGCCGCCCGGGCCGGAAAAAAAATTTGCCGCCCCCTTATTTAGGAGTTGCAATCATAGGTACAACAAAAATATGAATTTCAGGTTCAAATTTGAACGATTTATTATAGTCTCTGATGCGACGTCATTAGATGATCTTGTTTATTTAGAGTTTTTTTATAGTTAATATACTTTTAATTTTATCTGTTATTTAATAAAGAATTATACTTAATATTTATCTATTTTGCGCGAATATAGTATAGCGTTTATTTTGATTATGGTAATCCGACGACTTAAGGCTTTACAGCAATCACTTCGTAGTTATTTAAGTTTTAGTCGCCTCCATACCGCACTGTTTTATATTGTCGCTAGGCATAAGGCAGCACTCCGCTGGAGTCGAAGTGGCAACTTTTGCAGCTAATCCCAGAACGCGACTAAGTCACTTCAAGGTCTGTACATTTAAGGTGGTACGAGTATACGTACTACCCAGACTGGGCGAAAGATTACTAGTAAGTTACCTTCAATCCAGTATCTAATATTTTTTTATTTTTTTATTGTGCTACGACATATGACAGCACCTAGTTTGATGTTAAGCTGGAGTGTGGTCCATGAATGGATGTCACTTCTACTACAATTCAATATCCGTTAGTAGCAGTCATCAGTGTACCAGATTGGAGTATTTACATATCGTACTTTTGGCAACTAATTTGTGTTGTTACAGATTCCATTAACACAGATGTAGAAAATTAAAACACACCATATCAGAAGGGCCATCATAGCGTGCCTGGTATAGTAGATAATCTGCATAAAATCACGCATGCTATATTAACTGCACTGAAGCATAAACGTATTGACAAGTGGAATCCTTAGAATGAAGCATGAAAAACAGAAACCTCTAGCCGTACTAAGACGTTATTTTTTGTTGTCAGCGCGATAAGAGATGTGTACGGAACAGGACCGTCTTTAACCGATTGAAGGCCCTGGGCACATTAGAATAATTAATGTATGCCAATAATAACCTTTTTACAGACAACAACAAGGAGCAGTTTTAATCCATTGATCGGTTATTGATTTTTAATAAAACTCTTAATATTTTACGGGCTGCGATGACGTTGGTATAAGCAGATAGGTATTGTATTCATTATTCTTTGATTTTTCCGCGATAAATATGTTTTCGAATAAATATTAACTATCGTTTGATGATTTGGCAGAAACTAGGTGGTCCCTATTAGTGGCGGGGCCTTGGGCACGTGCCCAAAGTGCTAAATGGAAAAGATGGGCCAGGTCCGGAATATAAGAAAAGAAGCAACATGATTTAACAAATTATACCTATTATAAAAGGACGTTCGATAAAATGCGAATTCTTCCTCTAACTGGAGAAAAAAGAGCATGATGTAATATTTTTTTATGATGCATTTTAAAATGAAGTAATAACTGTAACTATGTTATCATTCACTTATTTTTGTGGTTTGACATATGACGGCACTCCGCCTGATGTTAAGTTGGAGTGCAGTTCATGAATTGATGTGTCTGCTATTCGCAGTCAAATAGCTATGTCGGTCTAGTTGGAACCGGTGAATTACGAACTGATCCCGAAACGCGACTAAGTCACTTTACGGTCTGTACACATTGTGGTCTTTGTTTGGCTATTCATGTACAAATAAATAAATAAATATTTACATATGAATACTGTATTTTTATATAAGTTGGCACATATTTATATTTTCTTTACTACGCGACCTTTAGGAACGTCGCGACCTTTTAGTATTTTGTCAACGCGTCTCAATTTACACTAGCATTTGTTTGTAAAACTTTTGTTTTTTTTGGGATATTTTCATTGTGACCTTCATTGGGCTGATGGTAAACAACGATGGAGGCCAATGAGTGCTTATGACCATGGAATTGGTAACTGGTTACCCCAGTAGGCATCATAACAAGCTGATTCCGAAACGCGACTAAGTCATTTTACGGTCTGTGTACTTGTAAGTGGTAGTACTGTTACTTTAGGAAGAGTTCAGGAGTGATCCTCTATTCTGTGAAAAAAGCAAACGTTCGAAATTCAACGAGGACTTTTAAAAGAGTCCGCTGTCAAAGTAACGAACAACAAAGATGGGTAACTCCAAGTGACAGGACGCGCAATTATAAATTATTTGGAAAGCTTGTGTTTTCTTAGATTTTGCGCGAACATTGATTAATGAATTAAACAAATTTTATGCAGCTTACTATCGCGTTTATTTTGGTTTTGATTTTACAATTTATTTTATTTTGTTATTCCGACGTTTCGAGAGCTTTGCAGCCATCGTGGCCACGGAGAGACTGAGGAGTTGGTCGTCCTATGTTGTTTATTTATTTCATTAATCAATGTTCGCGCAAAATGTAAGAAAATATTAATAAAGAAGTAATTATAAAATCGTTTTTCAAAGTTAATCCCACTTATAACCTAAAGAATACTAAATTGGTGGTTACAGTACTACCCTGAATCAGCAGACTGGGCACCACTGCCTACCACCACTCTTTGAAAATAAGTTTGATAGATTGATTGATAAAAAATATACTCACAGCTCCAGCACAACACACATACACTTCCCCCACTCGTATGCATCATACAATTGTATCAGCCGTGGATGCCTCAATCTCCTCATCACGTCCACCTCACGTTCCACATTGCGCCTCTCCTCACGCCTGTTCACTGACACCAACTTCGCTGCTAACTCCAGACCAGATTCCTTCTCCCGACAGAGATATACTGTACCAAATTTGCCGCTGTGAAGAAAAAAAATATTATACACATTTTTTTAAGTGTATCGGAGACATCCTCAAGAAAGCTGCTTAGTGCCTTAGTGTGCCTAGTGCTTAGTGCCTATAACCGTAGAGCTTGTATGAAGAAAATTGTAGATATGAGGAAAGCGGGGCAGTTGTGTCAGGATCGTGGCAAGTGGCGCTCCTTGACAAATTGATTGATTGAGATTTTATGTGTATATAGTGTATATTTTTAAAATTCGAACTTTGGCACTGTATGACTCGTATGACCGCACTTTGCCCGTCAAATTGTTTTTGTCGTAGAATATTTTTATTTATTTATGTGGCTTGACGTTAAGATCAATAGAGGCGACTACAACTACAGGTAAATAACTGCAAGTAGCAGTCGCCTTCATTATGTCGGCCTAGTTGGAATTGGCAGCTTTTAAGCTGATCCCAAAACGCGACTGATTCCCTTTACGGGCTGTACACTTGAAAATGGTGATACCACCCCATATCGGCAGACTGGGCAATTGGTCACCAACTGTCTGCCTACCACTATTTAACAACCACACCTTGAGCAAATATCTCCAGCTGTGTTATTTTTATTATTATACGTTTTTTATTTGATCCTATATAAATCAAATTGACACGCTTTTTTCTCACAGCCATGCCACGGCCATGCCACCCTCGCTTCCTTCACATCCACAACTCTCTATTATATTAATATTACAAATATATGCCATGAAAGAAATCTCTTAGTCAAAACCAGTAAGTAAGAAAAATCCAGCAGTTCTGCTAACCCCTTTCAACAAATAAAGTCGTGGAAATTATTAAGTCTTACCGTCCAATCTCTGAGAGCATTTCATAATGATCATTGACATCAGTATTTCTTTTGATTGCAACATCTCGGCATGGAAATGGAGGTTCTATTTCTGTAACAAATAAAGTTGAAATAAAAAAAAAGTTTATTTTAATTTAAACAAAAAAGTTAAGAACTAGAAACAAAGAGCACAGCGGGGTTGGGTTGGCTAGTTAAAACGATTATTGTCTCTCGTCGGCGATTGTCAAAATAATAAAAGCTAACCTAAATCCAATAAAACGAGACTATTAATCGGTGTGACGAATATCGTCTGTGCGACGACACGTTTGATCATTATCATAAATAGTCTCATTTTCGTGGATTTAGCCTAGCTTTCATTATTTTGCCAATCGTCGACGAGAGACGATAATCGTTTTAACTTGACCAACCTAACCCCGCAGGTTGAAATCCTGTCACCATCATTGTCATTGTCGCAGCGTTTTGACAGTTGAACTCCATTAATGAGCTACAAAATTAAAATTGCGACCACGCAACTTACTGAGAATCGATGTTCATTTTCATTATCAGTTTAAGCTTATTAAAAGCCATTGTCCGAATGAATAGCGTTGTTTTTGACAAATAGGAATGAATTTAATTTTCGTGAATTAAAGAATTACACAAATTTCATGCGGCTTACTTTCGCGTTTAATTTGGTTTTGATTTTACAATTTTTTAATTATCCGTGACCACGATGGCTGCAAAGCCTTCGAAACGACAGAATAATAAAAAAAATGTAAAATCCAAACCAAAATAAA
The DNA here is from genome assembly GCA_905220615.1 of Tinea trinotella. NCBI lineage: Eukaryota > Metazoa > Arthropoda > Insecta > Lepidoptera > Tineidae > Tinea > Tinea trinotella. Next base: position 1,979,279 of record HG992326.1, read on the forward strand.
CGCGATAGTAAGCCGCATAAAATTTGTTTAATTCATTAATCAATGTTCGCGCAAAATCTAAGAAAATTTCATTTTCATTCCCATTCACGAGTGTCAGTGTCAGTGCTCTTCCAAAATGTTAGAATAAAACTTTTTTTAAGACTACGACTACCTCCTCGTGTGTCTGTTTACTTGCCATATCGTGATACGGAAAGCAGATGCGCCGGTGCATTCTGGACATCTGTCAATAACTTCCCTTAAGGGGGTACTTGAAGGCTGATGGCTAATAGTCTGACGTGTGGCGCTGCTCCACGTATCCCTCTGCTTTTAGCTTTGATACGTAAAGCAGCGAGTTGATATGGTCATACGACTTTTTAGGTCTTTTGGCCCATACTTGACATTGACAAAGTCATATTGAATTAAACAAATTATATACGGCTTACTATCGGCTTATTTGCGGCTTAATTCAAAACCAAAATAAACGCGATAGGAAGCCGCATAAAATTGATTTAATTCATTAATTAAGGTTCGCGACAAATCTAAGAAAATACTACATGAATATTGTTTAGTATCATTACAAACAACACAGGCGCATTAATTAAAAGAAGAAGAAGAAGCTGGAGTGTGGTCCATGAATGGAGGTGACTGCTATTAAAGGTAAAATAACTGTAATTAGCAGTCACATCTACTATGACGGCGAAGTTGCAAGGGCTCTAGAGTTCGCGTGACCTACTACTCGGACAGATCTTTCTTATATTATAATGTAGAGTTAAAGTCGATGACCTGTGCGTTTTCGGGCGCGTTTTTATCTGAACTTTTGCCAAAACAACAAGTTTGATGTAAATTCCTGTGTTTATGGCAACAAATTTGTTTGCTAAAGAGATATTCAGCTGTCATTATGTTAAAGTGAATCATTATTAATTATACGTTAAAGAATGTAATGAGGTTTAATTTGATTTAAAAATACATTTAGATTTATTTTATATTTCTATACTAAACTACTAAAGTCAAGCACTTAAAAAACATGACAACCAAAGTACATACATATCTCAAACATACATTGGTACAATGCGATAAAAATAAGAATAGGACGGAATCGGCGCCATTTTGTGACGTCTAACTATCTAACCAACTTTACTTTAGTATGGTGTATTTTTCTTTGCGGACCGCCAAGAAAAATACACCTTTGAATCAGTCAAGTGAAGTTAGCCAACAGCCCGTCCTATTCATAGTACGGGCAAGTGGTTTTTAAGTCCGTGCTCTCGGTTTGTGTAACCATTGCTCTACACATCACAGTCGCCTTTCGACCGTGGTGTAGTGATTTTTTAATTAGTTAATTAATAAAGATTATAAGATTATTTTTAACTAGTAGGCAGACAGTTTGGAGCAAGGCTAAACCACCACTTTTAATTATCAGGTAACTCAGTCGCATTTCAGCTTGTCAGTTGATGTCAGCTTGTTTCATGTTGCCATTTGAAACTAGGATGGCATAAGAATAGAGAGGACCCCACTTTAACATCAATATTAGTATAAAGCGACCGTGGTGTAGTGGCTGTGCAATGGTTACGCAAACCGAGAGCACGGGATCAAAAACCACTTGTACAATGCATTTTTGATATATGTACTTTGTTTGTCCTGTTTCTATGATACAAGCAATTTATTAGCTTAGTATAGAAATGTAAATAAATAAAATATATATGTATATTGATATGGGTATTGTCAAAAGTCCTTAATCAGTGATCCCTCCATTACTCGTTTACTGCTGGACATAGTGCTCCCCCAGGTATTCTAAATAAATATATACCTATACTATATGTTTTTTATTAAATATAAATACGAGTATGTAAGTTTTTTTATATATCTTTATTGTTTGTTTTATTGTAAACATATATTTACCTCCAACAGGGTCTGATTCGTCCACGTGAATCATCTCTAATCTGGAAAAAATAAAATAAATATTTAGACCCATATGACACATTCCTTGGGTATTTCCAAGTTTTTTTGGTTTATTTTTTAATAGGACTACTTTTTATACCCCTCCCCTTCTGATGTTAAGTTGAAGGTCTATAAATTAGAGCGACTGCAACTACAGTCAAATAACCGAAACGGCAATCGAACTAAAAGGCTCGGTTCATCGTTTCTTTGTAAAACTGTCGATTGGAATGCTTTGCCAGCCCATGTGTTCTCCCCATCCTATAACCTTGGATCCTTCAATTAGACCTATTTCAATAAGCATATTAGGCCGGGATAGTGACGGCGCCTGTGACAGCCGTGAACTGACTCGGTTTTTTCAGTCGTCGGCACTCTTGGACCTCCATCTTGGTAAGCATCAGGCAGGTCGAGGTCGGATGTCGAGTCACGATAAAAAAGTAGCAGTCGCGTTCACTATGTCGGCCTAGTTGAAACCGGCAACTTTTAGGCTGATTCCGAAACGCGATTGAGTTCTTTTCACGATGTATTTACAGCTCACTTAACACTCATGTATTTTATTTGCTTTGTAAAAAATATATTATAACGGTTTATCTTAATATTGAATGTGTTCTTTATTCTAAAAACTTCCATCTTGTAACATAATCTAATTGACCTAATTTGAGTTAAATATCACTTACATCTGCTTTTTATATTTCCTTAATTTACGTTTACTATGAGAACAAAGTTTCCTCACTGAATCCATAGCCTTGTATTAAATTAAAAAAAAAACAACTATAACCCCCAAAATTCAATTTAAGATTACGAATGATAGTTTCAATTTGAAAATTCCATAGTTAAAATTTGATCGAAGCAACACAGAACGCATTAAATTCGAAATTTGAAACATTTAAATAATAAAATCCGACCGACAAATAGTGATGCGACTATTCTACGATTGGGATGAAACTATTCAATTAATCGATATCAACTGATTGCTAATGGAATGCGGTATCAATCAGCTTTGCCAAGATGCGTCATCGTGGGTACCATAAATAGAAGATACACGTACATGTGTCTAACAAGTATATTGTCAACACGTGATCATAATAGACAATTTAGATCCATACGCGGTGTCGCAGCGCGGTTCAAATCCAGTTTATAATTTACATTTATTTATTCATATATTTCAATCAATCAATCAATTAAATTGTCTCGCCTTTTGCCCACAGGGATAGGCAGAGACAATGGAACGCAACTTGCCATGATCCTGACACAACTCCCTTGCTTCCTTCACATTCACAATTCTCTTCATACAAGCTCTATAGTTATATGATTTACGAAAGGAATTTATAAATCTGATGTGAATTATCAGGAGAAGTGTTTTCCGACCAAATCGGAAACATCCTTAAGAAAGCTAGGTTGCCTAGTGCCCATAACCTTAGAGCTTGTATGAAGAGAATTGTGGATGTGAAGGAAGCGAGGGAGTTGTGTCAGGATCGTGGCAAGTGGCGCTCCATTGTCTATGTTTATCCCTATGAGAAAAAGGAGTGACAATTTGATTGATTGATTAATTATTAAATTTGGACCTAAATTAGTGTAAAATATGTGACCGTAGGATAATAGCACGGTATCTCTACAATATTATGACGTCTAACAACTAAACCAACCAGCAAAAATCTACTTTTTTATCAACAAATATTTGTAATATACAATCTTACAAATAAATTCTATAAAACAACAGTTTGTCCTGGCCGGGAATCGAACCCGGGACTTTACTCGTATATCATTTGTGTTATAACAATGTGCGACGCGTGTCGACATATAAGTTTGTTTTGTGAATAATAAATCATCACGTATAAGGACACCACTACATAAGGCATCTTGTGTAATGTACGATTCTTTGTTAGGTAAATAAATGACACACGTGAGAAGAACTCATTGTGTATTCACACCCTTATATGGAACTAAAATGGCTGTCCCATCACAAGTGTCTTAAAACTTACATTAATAAAAATCCTCATCAATTTTCACGCTCAAATTCACGCAGGGATAGGCAAAGACAACGCCACTTTCCACTTTATAATGCTATTAGAATAGGACGGGCTGTTGACTAACTTCACTTGACTGATTTAAAGGTTGATTCTTGACGGTCCGCAAAGAAAAAGACACCATACTAAAGTGAAGTTCGGTTCGGTTCTATTCTTATTTTAAACGCATTATATTTCACGCGCTAATTTTGCAAATCGGAGACATCCTTAAGAAAGCTGTGTTGCCTAGTGCCCATAACCGTAGAGCTTGTATGAAGCGAATTGTGAATGTGAGGGAAGCGAGGGAGTTGTGTCAGGTACTTAGCAAATAGCGCTCCATTGTCTCTGCCTGAGCTAATAAAATCTCAATCTTGTACATATACCAGTACGGTACACAACAGCCCTAGCACGGCAGGCCAAGAAGCAAAATAAAGAATTGAAAGGAATATTATTGTAACTCATTTTATAAATAACCTAATAGACTAATAATTAATGTTTAAAAAAATATTTATTACAGATTTCAACGTTGTTTTGTGTGTTTTACAAAACCTTTATATATTTTGATGTACTGTTCTAGTAGTTAAGTAACTTAAAACGAGTTGCAAGAATATTTCTTTGCAGGTCTTTATTTTGTGTCTTGGATGGCCGTGCTAGGGGGGCTGCTTTCTAATACTGCTTTAATACTGCTCTTAAAATATGCGTCTATCGTGTGTATTTTTAACACAAATATTTTTATACGTTCCACGACACAACGCACTGAGGACTTACAAACGAGTGAATTTAAAACTAAAACTATTTTTCCATCGAAATATCATAGAATTTTCTAAGATTTTGCGCGAACATTAAAAAATAAAATAAACATATTTTATGCGTATTACTAACGCGTAATACGCATTTGTTTTTGTTTATTAATTTTATTTTTATGAATTTCTCCGTGATCAAGCTTGAAACGTCAGAATAGCCTCTGAGAAACTCCCACTAGGTGGACTAACGACATAGTGAAAGTCACGAATAACCAGTGGATGCAACTGGCATCTTGTCGTTCGGACTGGCGTTCTAAGGAGGAGGCCTATGTTCAGCAGTGGACGCCTTCTGGCTGATGATAATCCATTTGATTAATTTCTGACTACAGGGCCTCGAATCTCTTAATACATTTAGCGTCGATGCAGTGGAATTGCGTCGCACTGACATTTGACATCATTATAATCATAGCTTTTATTTGTAATGTTTAATAATATTAAATATTGTAAATATTTGTTAATAAAAAAAAGAGGTAGATATTTGCTTCGGGTCTGGTTATCAAAGAGTAAGTTTGGCAGTGGTACCCAGTCTGCCGATCCGGGGTAGTACCACCACTTACAAGTATACAGATCGTGGAGTGATAAAGTCGCGTTTCGGGATTAGCTTGTAAGTTGCTGGTTCCATCTAGGCCGGCATAGTGGATGTGATTGCTACTCACAGTTATTGAATGGTAGTAGCAGTGACATTCATCCATGGACCACACTTCGGCTTAACATCAAGCGGGGTGCTGTCGTACGAGTGCTAATGCAGTCAAATGACAGTCTGAAGTTTTATGCGGCTTACTATCGCGTTTATTTTTGGTTATTGAATTTACAGATTTTTCAGTTGTCGGTTTTTGAGCGATGTGGATGTGGTTTCAAATGGATGCCCGTCCCAATTATGTCAGAACTATCATGTTTATATGAAGAGAGCGTGCAAATAAAGATGCAATACTCTCAGTGGTTTTAAATAACTCGTCTGGCGACAGTCTGTCGCTGTAACTCGGTCGCATTCCAAAGGCGGTATAAAAAAACCTAGAAAACGCGGATGTGGGATTTGACCTCGACTTGCCTAATGGTAAGTAATGGGAGGAGCAGTTACCTCCATTCATAGACCGCACTCGAGTTTAACTTCGGATGCTGTCATATGTCGAGTCACAATAAAAAAAAGGATAATATGAACACCATGCAATATCACCTTAGGCTGCATAGTGACGGCGACTGGAGCAGCCGTGAACTGACTCGGTTTTTTCAGTCATCGTCACTCTTGGACCTTCTCTTGCTTATCATCAGGCAGGTCGAGGTCAGATGTCGTGTCACAATAAAAAATATAAAAAAAACATCTTTGGGCGTCTACATCGTGGTATTCTCGACATCCTTAAAGATGAAACTTTTACTATGACCGCCATTCCTGTCAAACGCGACATATTCCAAAATGACTCAGTCGTGGTTTAAGGAGCGTCTTACGATCATCAGACATTTTCACTGGCTCTCGCAATCGCCAGACCTATGTTTTTATTTATTGTGACCCGACATTTGATCTCGACCCGCCCGGTAAAGCAAGAGGAAGCTATGAGTGATAAAGACTGAAATAACCAAGTTAGATGCAGATATAGATGAACCATCAAGGGGACCATTAGTGGACTAGGTAAATGTAAACCAACTGCCTTTTACTCTTTAAAATATAATTTGAAAAAAAAAACAGTTCTGACTTTCATAAATTTTCTCCGGTCTTTTTTTATTTTATTGTGACTCTACATATGACAGCACCTCGCCTGAAATTAAGTTGGAGTGCGGTCCATGAATGAAAGTGACTGCTACTACAGTTTAATAACAGTAAGTAGCAATCACATGATCTTGGATCCTTCAAGCGATGCGTGAAGAAGCATCTTTGGCCGGCACAGTGACGGCAACTGATGCAGCCGTGAACAAACTCGGTTTTCTCTGTCATCGTCACTCTTGGACATCCTCTTACTCATCAAAAATATCCACTATGTTAACCTAGTTGGACCCGGCAAACTGATCCCGAAACTTAACTAAGACACTTTACGGACTGTATGCTTTTTTTTGGTATCGATTTGTGGTAATTATTCTAATATTACAAATAAAAAGCTATGAATCAAATATTTGTTCTGGCCGAGAATCGAACCCGGGGTAACACCTGTCGTAATGTTGCTGTGAGGTTTAGTGCAAAGAAGTTTAATTTTAAAATGTTTTAACTTAAATACGTAGACACCTTTAAATCCGGAATGGAACCAGACAGGTTATAAATAAAGACCACCCTGTTTAACCACTTTAAAGAAACCAGGATCACTTTGACATTGCCTGACCTATCTCGAAACCCATTATAAAGATTACGCGGAGAAAGGTTCTTTGAGTTACCGTTGTTTTTTAGTTGTTACCATTTTTTATACACCATAATCAATGATACTTGAATAGGAAAAGACGTAGATATGTTATACGCGCTCCGAAAGAGGCACGATAAAACTATGCTAATAAGCAAACCTGAATTTATTGTCGCGATGCAGAGCAACATATATTTGTCTCTTTTTCGCTCTCAATAACTATCATTCCGTACTACTTCCACTTGCGAATACTAAAAATCGTATCTACCTCATTTTACTTAATATCATTAACCATATATAATATGAATTAAACAAATTTTATGCGGCTTATTATCGCTATTATTTTGGTTTAGATTTTACAATTTTTTATTATCTCTCCATGACCACGATGGCTGGAAATTTCTCGAATCGTCGGAATAATAATAAATTGTAAAATCTAAACCAAAATAAACGCGATAGTAAGCCGCATAAAATTAGTTTAATTCATTAATTCATTAGTTCGCGCAAAATCTAAGAAAAATTTTTTTAATTTGCTATACTAAACTAAATGTGCTTGCTTCTATTATAAAATGACCAACATGACCAAAGTCCTGGAAACACTACTGCGTAACACCACTACCACTACACAACGGTCGCTGTAATCCAAAGTCATCGTTATAAGGCGACCGTGGTGTAGTAGCAGTGCAATGGTTACGCAAACCGAGAGCACGGATTCAAAACCACTTACCAATGTATTATCTTTGTTATATGTACTGTTTCTATAACTATAGTGGCTTAGTAAGTATAGAAATATAAATAAAAATACAAAAAAACCTTTGCTATTACTGCCTTCAGGCTGTAGAGTAATTTATCACAGAATATTCATGTAGCTATATATTTTATAATGTCTCATTTCTCTAAATGACCTTCTTCCTTTTGCTCACATTTTAGTCTTACTTTTATTGTTCCAAAGGTTGTCTGGTAGAGAATGCTAACTATATCGCATTAAGTTAGCGTGCGTGCACCATAGTACGGCAAGTTATAAATAAATTTATTATGCAAAACCTTTTCTTTTGATTGACATTTTGATAGACCTATAATTTTTGTTTTACCTGCCCATGTGTTTTCAATTTTTTTTATTATCTTGAATCCTTCAAGTCAAAGCGTAAAATGGCACCTCCAAGCTAAAGTATGGTTCATGAAAAGAGCGAACACTTGGACGAGTTAGTAGGAACCAGAAACCTTAAAGCTGGTCCTGAATCCAGACTAAGTAACTTCGTAGTCTCTACACTTGTAAGTAGTGGTGCTACTCAGGAACGGCAGACTGGGAAAATTGCCATCAACTGTGCACTCAATGATATCATCCGAAGGGCTCTTGTCACTGTTGGATTGCCCGCAATTTTAGAACCCGACCGACGGCATGGAAACGTTGGCCGTGACGTTGGGCCGTGGAAACTTGGCAGGTCTCTGATGTGGGATGCGACGTGTTTACATTAGCCCCATCTCACATCCAAGCGACCCCGTTAAGTGCGGAAAGTGCGGCGATTTTTGCTGAGAACCTCAAACAGCGCAAATACCTCAGTAACTCAAGCAGTAAATTTGCGCCGTTTGGGGTCGAGACGATGGGCCTTTGGCCAAGATGTTGTCCAAGCGGCTGACGGAGAAGTCTGGAGACAGGAAGGCTGGCAGTTATTTCTGCCAACGTATTAGCCTTGCTATACAAAGGGGAAATGTTGCTAGTTTCTTGGGACTATCTCTGATGCGACGTCGTTGGATGATATTTTTTATTTATAGTTAAATATATTAATTATATTTAATATATTTTTAATTTTATCTGTTTCTCAATAAAGAATTTATTATTGAATATTACGAATAAATGCTATGAAAAAAACCTTTGCTCCGACCGGGAATAGAACTCAGGACATTACGCGCAACGGACAGGTACGTCACCATAGCGCCACGCTTTTGTCTAGTTGTTCTGCCCAACTACTATTAATAAAGGAATTGTATCCGCAATAGAACGTCACGAGCCAATTTAAAAGTGAATAATAACTTTCATCATCGAATAATACAGATAAGAAATTATCAGGAAATTAAAATAACATATATAATTATTTAGTACTTTCCAAAAGACATATTAAAGGCGATCGTGGTCTAGTGGTAGAGAATTAGTCACGCAAATCAAGAAGTACCGGTCGAAAACCAATTGCACCTACATTTATTATTATAATTTTTTATTATACACTTCTATACTAAGCTATAAAGTGCTTGTATCATAGAAACAGGACAACCAAAGTACAAATATCAAAGATACATTGATTGGTACCGGCGCGGCGAGTGGATGAGATCCCGTGCCACTCGGCTTACGTAGCCATTGCACTGCCACTACACCGCGGTCGCTTCAATAATGCTAGTAGGTTTAAGTTTAAAAAAAAGTATGTTTATCTACAGCATGTCCAAAAATATAAAAATTAAATATTTTTTAAAATAACTATTGGAAACTTGATTAGTTAATCAAAATAATTATGCAAATACTGTCTTATAGTTTATAATTATAGCTTTGTAGTTATGAGAAATGTATATATTATATATAAAAATATATAAAATACCTTAGTATTATTGTGAAGTATAACAATTGATTTAGATAACATATAACTACAATAATATTATCTACGATTGTTTTTAATGAATCATTCCATTATATTATTTCCGACATAACAAATCGAAACATTAGATATTGGAACAATTTCTTAATAACAATAATTTATACGCAATTACTCGTATTAGTTTTTTTTTACCTGCCTAAACTTGTGTTTTTTTCCAATTATTTTCGTAAACTAAAGACTATTAGATTTTTATTCTATAATAGATTTATTCTATTTTTTTTAATAATAATTTTCACGCAATTATTTGTTTTTATTTTATGTCTATTGTTTGTTTTTTTTGTTTCATTTATTTTACGGTACGTTTTTTGTAAACTTTTCTATTTAATTATTTTATCACAGAACGTATCTTAAATTGTATTCAAAATATTGGCATCGCAAATGTTTGTAGTTACGAAGATAATTCTTAAAAAAATTGTAATGTATTCATGCTGTTGTTTTATGAATTGTTTCTTTCTTACCGAACGTTTTCTTTTACTTGACGTTTAACAGATTAAATATAATCGCATTTTGTAATATTTTTCCAATCCTATTAAACATTATAATTAGGCTTTAATCTAACATACCCATACATAAGTTGATTATCATATTTACGTTGTGCCCATTAAAACGATTATTAAATCATTAAAAACGTAATCAATGCAAATTTCCATATGCACTTGATCAACTTGGAAAAAGGCACATGACCTCCTTTGACGACGGTAACAATTAAGACAGACAATCAACAATTTTATGAGCGCTGACAATAGGTTTTAGGTACTATCGTCAACTCTTATTGATATTGGCACCGAACGATATTATCATTATCAGCCAGAAGACGTCCACGGTTGAACATGGGCCTTCCTCTTAGAACGCTATTCCGAACGATAAGATGCCAGATGCATCCACCAGTTATTCGTGACTTATTATGTCGTTAGGCCACCTGCCCCCCTAGCACAGCAATCCAAGTAGCAAGATAAAGCCCTGCAAAGAACATCATTGCAACTCATTTTAAATAACTTACCAGAACAGTACAAATGAGTTACAATAAAATTCCTTGCAGTTCCTTATCTTGCTTCTTGGATTGCCGTGCAAGGCGGGCTGAGGTGTCGATTTCTATATATAAAAAAAAAAGAGTAACTAGATGATCCTTGAAGGTATCTTGCTTCTTTGGTTGCTGTGCTGCAATCTACATTCACTATTCCTACTCCTTTTCCAGACATCGCTTGAAGGATCCAAGGATATAGGATAGAGAAAGAATACGAAGATACAGACAAATTTCGTCTGTTGTGCCGGTATCGTACGTGTAGAAGTATTTAGTAGAAAACCATCAATTATAATTGCATCTGTGTGCATTATTCCTTTAATAAATATGTTTTCGATATAGTGTGCGTGTACTAAGAAATGGACGAGAACTATAGAGTAGAGTATGGGTGTATTTTTAGACGGAAATCTCGATGCATCAGGAGTTAATTATGATCTTTTTAAACAACGTTTAATCTACATTTTTTAGGTCAGTGTATCTTGCCCAAACACTCGCTGACAAATCTATTGTCTTTCATTATCTTATCGATCACTTTTTGTTGGATAAACTACGTGCAAGTTTTAAAACAATTTTACTTAAGCATACATAAGTACAACCATATAGGCACGAGTATAAACTCTTGACTTACTTACCTTCAAACAACTTTTATTGGATACACATCACATAAAAACACATAAAAAATAAATAAAACACAGATTTTTTTAACACACACAAGAATAATTTAAAATTCAGTTTATCACGCGCGTTTTCTGGTATTTTTTTTTGTAATTAATTTTCACTTGAATGGAATTTTTTGAACGCACTAGCGCGGGCGGCACTCGGAAACGTTCAGCGGCGACTGTCGCGCCAAACTCGATGTCCGACGAAGTTTCTAATTTTATCAAGGTAGTAATACGAGATAAAAGACGATTTTATTCAAAATTACATTATATGACACGCTTGTAAATCTATCAATTCACCAAAGTCACTTTAGCTTTCAGAGATGCGCAATTAATCTTAGAACTGAAACTATGAAACCTTTGTCTCAAAGAATTTCGTTTTCAAGGTCATAATCATTATTTTCAGGATATTATTCTTTTTCAAATGTTGGCCTGGCACATTGGTTAACACACCAGTTTGTTACATGTAAAGTCCCGGGTTTGATTCTCGGTTGGAGCAAATATTTGTTTCAAAGCTTTTATTTGTAATATTTAATTATTAGAATAAATAATACAAATATTTGGTAAAATAAAAAGAGGCAGATAATTGCTGCCGGTCTGGTTGCCAAATGCCGGCCTAGTCGAAAGCGATTATTTACAAGGTGATCACGAAACGCAACTAAGTCGAAAATTAGTGGCAGACTAGGCAAATGACCACCAACTGTCTGGCTACCATATCAACGAAATTATTCACAGATTTAGAACTATATCTGTGAATAATGGTATCACAGATATAGTTCTAAAAGATCATCCATCAATCCATGGAATTAATCCATCCAACTTTGCATCTATCACATTTACAATTTTCAATTCGTACGAAACTAAAGAAATGGATTAAACAAATTTTATGCGGCTTACCATCGCGTTTATTTTGGTTATTGATTTTACATTTTTTTTAATCCGTCTTTTCGAGAGCTTTGCAGCCATCGTGATCACGGAGATAATAACAATAAAATAAACGCGATAGTAAGCCGCATAAAATTTGTTTAATTCAATAATTAATGTTCGCTCAAAATTTAAGAAAATCCTAAAGACATGGAATTTGTGATTATTTACACTTGGTCCTTATTTAACCGGGTTCGAACCTTGATCCTTAGGGTTTAATAGGCATAGGCCCCCTTATCTACATAGGAAACATAAAATATTCCACAGTGACACGGTAGGAAATAAAAAGAAAGTAACAAAATTACGTATTTTAAGATAATGAAAAGTACAAAACGTGTTTTCAAATGACGTTGATTTACTTAATCGTTAAAGTTTTGACCTGTTATATAACGCTTTAAAGGTTAAACTTCGTTTTAGTGTAACTAGGCCGGTGAACTAAGTGGATGTGACTGCTATTTGAAGCTATTGAACTGTAGTAGCAGGCACCTTCATTATTGTTCTGTTCACACCAGTTCGCTTTTAACAGATGTGTAATAATTTCTTCTATACTATTTTTGTTACTCTTTTACACAGAAAAAGCAATTATTACATTTAATAAAAGTTATGAAGTAATTAATTTCCAAATTACTACCTACATCATATAATTAAATTATCAAATTAATCGATATTTTCAAACGACCTGTAAGTAGTAGTGACAGGTCAAATTATAACTTTTCTGTGTACATTATTTACATATTCACCCACATGTCTTGTCCATGTCTTAATTATTTTTAAAGCAAGTTGAATTATGGCTGATAAAGTTGAAGGTTAAACATTACAGGTCAATTTGATACTAATCTCATTTTAATTGAGAATGAACGATAACGCTTGCAACCAGTTTTTTAAAAACACGATCGAAAAAAGAAACGAAATTAGGCTCTTTTTTACTTATTATTTGGACACTTGTTTCTTGTTAAACTTCTCCATTGTTCTTTAAACATTTAATGTAAAATTATAATGTACCATATCTATGAATATTATGATTATTGAGAATCGTGGATGTGAAGGAAGCGAGGGAGTTGTGTCAAGGCCCGTGGCAAGTGGCTCTTCAATGTCTCTGCATAGGCATAGCCCCATAGGGGGATAGCCCCATGGGAAAGAGGCGTGACAGTTTGATTGATTAATGGTATTATGACGGCGACTGGGATAAACCTGAATCAGTTTTACAGTCGTCGGCACTTTTGTTATTTAGACGCGATTTCTGACTTTCCGACTCAATAGCTTCAATAAAATTACTTCCTTTCATCAATGTAGAAAAAACACATTAGTAAAAGAAGAGCTAGTTTTAAAGTAAATAAAAAAAGACACGTCACTGACTCATAGGTCGTTAACAATGTTTTAAGGTGTGATTCCGATGGCGACCGCAGACTGAAACTGCAGACCGCACTACTGGTTTGTATGAAATGAATCTGTATGAGATTGATACCGTGCAAGGCGACACTACAATCGGCGCTCCTGCCATATAGATTTTTCTATTTATTATGACTCGACATATGACAGCACCCCGCTTGATGTTAAGCTGGAGTGTGGTCCATGAATGGATGTCACTGCTACTACAATTTAATAACTGTAAGCCGGCCTAGCTGGAACCGGCAACTTACAAGCTGATCCTGAAACGCGACCAAATCTCTTTACGGTCTGTGTACTTGTAATTGGTAGTACTACCCCGCATCGGCAGACTGGGTACCACTGCCTACCACTCTACAAACCAGTAGTGCGGTCTGCATCCACAGTCTGCATTCTGCGGTCGCCATCGAAGTAAGACCTTTAGAAGTAATTTAATTCCGTTATAATGTACCGGTTTACAATACTACAACCTATTTCAAAGAAAAACAATGTACACCGCTCAGAGTAAAAATTTAATATATAAACCTTTAATATAATTTAATATAATATGTAAACCTTTAATATATCCTCTAAGGTACACCAGATATAAAGACAAATCGTTTTTTTTTTATTGTGACACGATATTTGAAGATAAGGAAGAGTAGGTCCAAGAGTGACGACAACTGAAAAAACCGAGTTGGTTTCCGGCTGCCTCAGTCGCCGTCACTGTGCCGGCCTAAGAGATGTCTGCCAATAACTATTATGTATTGAATTGAAGTTATCTTCATGCAATAGCCGTGAAAATGCAATAACTCTTAGAATGACCTTTCGCCAACATAATTTGGCACAGTTGCCAAGATTCTTTTTAGAAATGGTCGTCTTTATTTTTACACGAAACGCTCCTCTTTCATCAGGAATTTTATTTGCGAAAAATAGTCGTTAATTAATACGTTAATTGAAGTATTTAATTATGAAAAGTTGTTTACATAGATGCCTTTTTTTAAGCCAGGTTATTTTCCAGTACTGAATTAGACCCAGAAAGCTTTTAAAGAAATTGAAACTAAATCTTATAAATTTGTGATTTGAAAGAAAATGTATTATATTATATTGACATAATATATTGAAAGAAGTATTTATTATCTTTATTTTTTTTATTAATTTTTTTTTACATTTCGATTTTAAGCTACTACATATAAAGTGCTTGTATCTTAGAAACAGGACAACTAAAGTATATATGTCAATGATACATTGGTACCGGTGCTCAAACTCGTGCTCTCGGTTCTTCTTGCTTCTTCTTGCTTACCATCAGGCGGGTCGAGGTCAGATGTCTAGTCACAATAAATATATATATATATATAAATATTCTTATATATATATATATATATATTCTTCTGGTATACAAACTCTACGACACCAATTTAACACTCTAATCTTTTTATTGACCTTTCTGTGATAGAAAAAAGCTGTGGGTAAAGAAGTAAAAGTCTGTTGTAATTAAAAAAAAAAATGGGATGTGGTGTGACGAGACATGATATCGAAAAAAATGTATTCCCAACCCCGCATATGCGACAAAATCCTTGTTGGGGGTTAGCAGTCATAAAGGGTACTGATTTAAATAAAAATAAAAAAGGTAAACGCCTTATTTTTATTTGAGCTTCAAATATGCACCTTTGCCTTAAGTTTTAAAACTTGTAGGCGTTACTATGACAACTGAATTTACAAACATAACCTATTTGGTCACTTATCTTCAAACGCTGCTTAGAGTATTTTATTAACAGTATTGTTGTGTTTCTTTTATTAGAAGTTTACAATAAATAAAGAAAAGTTCTAAATAAGAACCAACATGGATTTAAATCTAATAGACAAATTGAGATTATTAAAAATCGACACAGAATTGCGTCCAATAATAAAAATGAAACCAATGAGTCGTTATTACTTCGTCATATCCTCAAATCCTGGGGAGCAATTTTTTGTCTTCGTTTCCACAGCTGCCTGGCTAATAAGAAAAACTGGTCAGGACTTCGAACAACCAAATGAAGAGGACGATCCTAATGCTACCCTGACTGCTATAGTAGAAGCCTTGAGAGCGAAAGAGATAACTGTAGATTTCTCAAACCATAAATTGAAGCAAGGGTTTGGTGAACAAGTTTGCTTTATTCTTAATATTCTGGCGGATGAGGCTTTAAAGGCTGGTAAGTTTGAATGGTTAAAACCAGTTGTAAATGAAAACCAGGAGGAAGTGGCTGAGGATGTGGATCAGATTGAAGATGAGACAGAAATTATTCTCGATAAGGTGGAGGAGGAAATGGCTATTTATTCTGATGAGTCTGAAGGTATTGTCTTTGTGTCGATTAATTTGTTTTTGTTATTTCTGCTTATAAAGACACAAATAGCGCATTGGTTAGAAAACCCTAGCCTGTAACGCATAAAGTACCGGGTTTGATTCCCGGTCAAGGCAAAGATTTGTTTATAGCTTTTAATAAATTGAATATTACAAATATTTGTTATTAAAAATATATAAAAAGAGGCGAATAGTAAGAGTGGTAGGCAAAGTTAATTCAGCAAATAAGATTTAATTTATGAAACTGTATTTCCTATTGCCAAACTTTAAACAAAATATATTATAATTTTAGGCGAAGATTACGGCAATGAAGAAAAAACCGACCCAAAAGAAACAGTAAACAAAGTACACGATTGGGAAGCTTGGAAATTAGAATTGGAGCGAGTTGCACCCGCTTTGAGGTTAAAGATATCAGCAGACGGACGAGATTGGAGAGCTCGTCACTCACAAATGAGAACGTACAGAGACGAACTTAACCAATGTTTCAACACCGCTAGTAACTTCCTAACAAAATTAGTAGGGAATATCAATTCTACTATGGATAAAGTCAATGCTAGAGAGAATATTATTAATGAACAGTTCGGTCCTCTAATACGTGAATATGGAAATCTTTTAGATGATCTAAGCAAAGTCACGAATGAGTATAAGGAAGTAAGTGTAGGAGTGACTGATAGACAGGAAATGCTAAATGAGCTGACTGCTAAGGTAGAAAGTGTGAAGCAAAGGACTGAGTCTAAAGGCTCGTCTATGAATGATAATTCGCCTCTAGTAAACGCTAAGAAGGCTGTAGCGAATCTTAAGAAGGATATACAAGAAATGGATTTTCAAATTATTGTTTTGCTATGGTTATTAACGACCAAAGAGAATCCTAATTATAATAATTTTCTTGGCAATGTCGAAACGAGGATTGGTGATACTTTTTAGTTTTGTAGGACTGATGCATCTTAAAATATCTCATTATAACTTTTTTATACGAGTATATCTATATTTAGATCAAGTAAAAGTGGGATGAACTAATAGATGTAACTCTAGAGCAGTGTTTCTCAACATTTTTTGGGACCCACCTTAACATTTCTAAAATTTTTATGCCACCCATACATAATTTTTAACCTTTAAAAATTGTTTTGCTCCCTTAAGAACTATAAATAAGTTAGCATTTTTTAAGAACTAACCTTTGTTAAATTTTGTTAAATTTGTCACTGATTGCATTTTAATAACCCAAAGCGAAAGGGTTAAAGTCGTGTCAAGTCCATTTTTAAATTGCCCCCTTTAACTATCGAATTGCCCCCCTGTGGGGCGTGGGAAATACTGCTTAAGAGTTCCTTGGTGTACTAATTTGATATAGCTGTTTTCGACATAGTATAGTTTAGATTTATACTTAAAACACGTGTACCTATGTCTACTACACTAAAGCAAAGGAACCATAATAAATAACTTTCATTATCTCCTTTTTTATGTAACCTCGTAACAAGAATCGTCTAGTCTAGACAGGTATTGACGAAGACATAGTGATTAATGGTGATAAATACCATTAATTAATGGTTTACTGCTGCATCAGTCTGTCTGTACTCAAGAAAGCTGGTTGCTTAGTGTCCATAACCGTAGAGCTTGTATGAAATAAATTGTGGATGTGAGAAAAGCGACCGTGTCAGGACCGTGGTAAATGGCGCTCTATTCTTTCTGCCCATTCCTGTGGAAAAAAGCCGTGACAATTTGATTGAATATTTTTTAAATTTACTTTTCTGTACTAAGCTACTAAAGTGCTTGTATCATAGAAACAGGACAACCAATGTACATATATCAAAGATAGATTGGTACCGGTGGGTGGTCTCGAACTCCTGCTCTCGGTTTGTGTAACCATTGCACTGCCACTTCGCCACGGTCGCCTTAATTAAATAAATGTCAGCCTACCAATTTCTATATATATAACTCTATTTATTGACTGCACTTCAGCTTAAGTGTAGTCATATGTCGAGTCACAATAAAATAACTGTAATAGTAGTCAGTCGTATCCATTCATGGATCGAACTCTACCTATTTATTTATGAATACAATAGAAACCGTCACCTGTTGTTTACGATATTTCTTTTGTATATTTAACTAGTCCATGTTGTCTCGAGGTCAATGTGTGTATTTGAGGAGACCGTGGTGTTGTGGTAGCTTAGCGTAACATTATTCCGCATGTTAGAAAAGGAAAGGAGATCTCCTACAGTACACGTGTTGCGTCAGTACTCAACTTAGCCGGTGACGTCTCTTCATTGGAGCGCATATATATTGAATTGATTACTTTGTCGGTAAAACGTTTGCGAGATATTGGACACATGCAACGCCATCTAGCGGTAGCATGTAGCGGTCGCTACAGTAGTACAGAATGATCGCGCAAATCGAGACTAAACATAACCGTCTCAGTCGCCATCACTATGCCGGCCAAAGTCCTTCTTCACGCATAGCTTGAAGGATCCAAGGTTATAGAATGGAGAGAACACATGGACTGGTAAAGCATTACACTTGACGATTGTTCTACAAAGAAACGACGCACCGAACCTTTTAGTTCGACTGCCGATTTGGTCGACAGAATGCGGATGCTTCCCCCGACCTGTGCTTACTGTGACGTTGGTAAAAGCGAATTCGGAACGTCATTTCTTTGTAAAACAATCGATAAGTGGAATGCTTTACCAGTCCATGTGTTCTCCCCATCCTATAGCCTTGGATCCTGCAAGCGATGCGTGAAGATGCACCTTTGGCCGACATAGGCCGACACCTGGGGCAGCCGTAAAGGCTCGGTTTTCGCAGTCTTCAGCATTCTTGGACAGGGCCGGATGTACCATATGCCTTTTTGGGCTTCAGCCCAGAGCCCCGTGGATTCAAGGGGCCCCCGGCTAAGTCAAGTCAAAGTTAAAAATAGACGATAATGCGAAAAAATCCGTGATTTTATAAAATTAAACAGATCGTAAAGTTTGCAGCCCTGCAAATGCTGCGATTAATCAAACCTATTTAATTCAAGTCTACGTTGTCAAGTCAGGTGTTGGTACTTCGAACTGACTTATTTTTTTCTTATACTTTGAGTAATTAGGTGGGCCCCTAAGTAGTATTAGCCCAGGGCCCCCTAAACTCTTGGTCCGGCCCTGCTCTTGGACCTCTTCTTGCTTACCATCAGGCGGGTCGAGGTCAGATGTCGAGTCATAATAAAAAAAGTGGTACCTAAATAGTTTCTACATTTTATTTTGGACCTCATGTAAAAGATGGTGCATAAATAAAAGTAAAAATTTAAATAAATTTAAAGGTTAACGATTGACTTTAATTGTGTGGTAATTTGGATGCAACTTTATTTACATTAATTTACACTTATTTAACCATTAGTTAAAATTGTTATGGTGATAATTGAAAGGGCGACCGTGGTGTAGTGGTAAATAGTGACGCAAATTGAGAGTTCATGGTTCAAAACCGTTGTTGGTACCAATCCAATGTATCTTTGATATATCATGTCGTATATCGTATTTAAATAAATAAATATTAATAATCACTCAAATTGTCCTTTTCCCACAAGGATAGACAGACACAATGGAGCGCCACTTGCCACGCTTTCCTCATATCCAGGACTAATTTTAGGTATATATTAAAAAATGAACTGACTTGAAATTGGCAAAAATGAAATCGGGGACATACGAAAAAATATAGTCTATAGTGCCCATAAGAATAGAATAGAACTTCCTTTTTTATTCTTCTTCGCACAGCTTCTTCAGTTCAGTTCTCCCTTTCTGGGAAGGCAAAGGAAACTTAGTCTATCCAGTCTACCCCTATAGTGATAATAAAGACGTTAATATAAAATACAGGAGTATGGTTATGTCACAATAATTAGATATAATAAAATTAATAATATTCTTTATTATCTATAATAATGATGAGAGTGAAAAAAAAACTTGATTTTTCCAAAGTCACACTTCCGAACACAGCGACTTTCATTAAAAATTGCATTAAGTTTTATTCATTTGTGACGAATCAACCACGTTTTGTAATCTTGGAAAACTTACTCAAATACTTTCGACTAGCCATATGACGGGGAAAACTCAGTGAAATTCGCAAGTGATTAATTAACGTAGTTTACCTATTATTTTGTTATTCGCTGATTGGTTACAAACATGTCAAATATCATTGCGACTAAGTTTTACTGCTCTTTCAACCTCTAATGTTTTTAAGAGAATCGGGTCCATTGTCTTAAAACCGTGACTGGGCCATTATGGACTCGTCTATCAAGACACGTGTTGGAATTGACGCAAGGTTATACAAATTGATGTACTTACTAAACAATTAATGAAAATGTCACGACTTAATTTGCACAGACTATAGACAACACTATTTCAAGAGTGGTAGGCAGTGGTGCCCAGTCTGTGGTAGTACCACCACTTACAAGTACACAGACCGTGAAGTGACTGGACGGTCTGCTAAATCCAATAAAACAAGACTATTAATCGTTGTGACGAACATCGTCTGTGCGACGACTCTTTTGATCATTATCATCAATAGTCTCATTTTGGTGGTTTTAGCCTAACTTTTATTATTTTGCCAATCGTCGACGAGAGACGATTATCGTTTTAACTTGCCCAACCTAACCCCGCTGGGCAAATAATAATTTACAGCCGGTTACACTGCTACTTTCGAATAATTAAATGTAGTAGTAATATTGGCTGATAAAACATACCAGTGAAATTTGTTTTAAAATTGTGGTAATTAAGCTAATAGTTTTAAGATCTTTATCTTTTTAATTCACTTGTTAGGCCCCATGAGTCAATGCCTAGTGTGGGACCACCGAAACCTATTGTAAATTTTAAAATTTCTGGTAATAAACATATTTGTATTTGTCCAACCGTCCCAAATCGTTAAGTCCAATTGCCAAATGGAAGTTGTCGAGATTGCAATAGCTTGATAAAGTTTTTTTAAAAAGAGATATTACTTCATCTGAGTTACCTGATAGTATGCAAGACGAAGGCCAAGAGTACCGACGACTGAATGACAAAACCGTATTATTTTACGGTTGCCTCAGTCACTGTCACTATGTCACCATGATGGCAAAATAAAATAAAAAAACGAATTTTCTTAGATATTGCACGAACATCTTTTAACTTAACGTTTGCGTTAATTTTTGGTTACCTAATGATTGTACATTTTTTTGTTCCGACCTTACAAGAGCTTTGCAGCCATCGTGGTCAAGGAGTTTTTTCTTTATCAATCAATCAATGTCATGCCTTTTCCCACATGGATAGGCAGAGACAATGGAGGGCCACCTGCCACGATGCTGTCACTACTCCTAGCTTTCTTGAGGATGTCTCCGATTTGGTCGGCGAACACCTTCCTGGGCCTGCCTCGTTTAACGTATTCACATGAGATTTTTTCTTTATATGCATCATTATTTTTTATGTATTGTCGTTTAATTTAAAAGTGCGCTCGAAGTAAACGACCCTGGCGGTCTGTTAATCTTTTTTTTCGAATTAGCAGTTGTGATTTGGTTACGGTAGAGATTAGTGTTTTTGAAAAATATTTTTTTAACATTTTAAATAAAAAAAAATGAAATGTATATTCATTTGTTTATTTATATTTGATTTTGTTTATGGTTACTATGAGATTTCGGGTAAGTTATTATTTATTAACCTTATCAAGTTAGCCGGCACAGTGGATGGGTGGATGGAAGGGACTGCTTGCAATTATTTAACAATAGTAGCGACTGTTAATAATTGTCTCCATTAATAGATCACACTCCAGCCGCCACGCCTGTCGTCAAAATCCCACATAACTGTGTAACGGACACAATTTCAAATTAATTTTCTCCCACTTCTAGAGGTCTGAAAAATTTGAAAATTTATACACGTATTAAAAACTGATGACGATACAATAATTTAATTAAATATTTTATTAGCCGGCATAGTGACGGCGACTGAGGCAACCGTGAACTGACTCGGTTATTTCAGTCGTCGGCATTCTTGGACCTCCCCGTATTTACCATTTATTTATAATATTAGTTCACATCGTCATATAGGCATGTTTTTTTACTATAGTTTTATTTTATATTATGCCTCGACAAATGACAACATCCGCCTGATGTTAAGCTGGAGTGCGGTCCATGAATGGAGGCGACCGCTACTAACAGTTAAATAACTGTTAGTAGCGTTCTGACGGACAAAACATCCACTATGTCGGCCTATTTAAAACCGGCAACTTACAAGCTGATCGAGAAATACTACTAAGTGACTTCATGGTCCCTGCTTTCCGACTTACGATTCGATCCGTAGATCCTACATTTGAATATAATATATTTTATGTATTGTATTTGAATTTACCTAGAACTATGATAATTATTATTTTTATGATAACTATAAACTTTACGACCATGTTTTCAAATTTTCCTTAAATACAAAGAAGTTTCTAACAACATTTAAAGAGAAACATAGTCTTACGTCGTCAAATACCAACGCATCGCCTGATGTTAAGATGGAATACGGTCCATGACCGTGACTGCTACTACAGTTAAATACCTGCAAGCATCCGCATTCTATCGATCGAATCGGCAGTGGAACTAAAAAGTTCGGTGCGCCTTTTCTTTGTAGAACAATCGACAAGTGGAATGCTTTGCCAGCCCATGTTTTCTCTCCATCCTATGACCTTGGATCCTTCAAGCGATGCCGTGAATTAACTCGTTTTTTTTCAGTTGCCGTCACTTTGTGACCTCCACCTGCCTATCATCAGGCGGATCGAGGTCAGATGTCGTGTCATAATAAAAACAAAAAAAAACTGCTATCGCATCCACTATGCCGGCCTAGTTTAAACCAGCAACTTACAAACTGATCCTGAAACGCGACTTAGTCACTTTACGATCTCTACACTGGTCTGTACAAAGTGGTGGTACTACATGACTATGCGAGTTCAGAGAGCCAGACTCGTAGCCAAAACTCGCCTCTTATATTATTAACATTTTTTTATATATTTAATCTAATTAATATAATTACGAATAAAAGCTATGAAAAGCTTTACTCCGACCGAGAATTGAGCCTGGGATTTTACGCTTTTTTCAATCGTGGGCACACGTGGCTTATTATCTGATATAACTCTTGCTTACTTCCCATCCAAATTAAAAAATGTTCGTTATTTTTATTTATTTTTTAAATCATAAAAAAATATTGTTTAACTTAAACAATCTAATTTTTTCCTTAAAATTTATCCAATGAATCAGCTTTAATTTATGTGTGTTGAATATTTTTTAAATTATATAATGGCTTTAAAAAACGATTTTAATAATGTTTTTTAAATAAGTATAGAATGCATGTTTGCATGTATCCTGCAATAATAGACTAACCAATCAATAAAATTGTCACCCCCTTTTTCCCACAGGGATAGGCAGAGACAATAAAGCGCCACTTGCTACGGTCCTGACACAATTCCCTCGCTTCCTTACATCCACAATTCTCTTCATACAAACTTTATGGTTATGGGCACTAGGCAAAAAATGTGCGCGAATCTAAGAAAAATTAATACGTCATTATTTTATTACTTAGCTATAAGGAAATTGATTTTTTTTCGAAACTAATCAAGGTTGTCAACTTATAACTTATTAAGTTTTTAACATGCCACCTAGGTTTTATTTAAGACTAGCTGTTCTCCGCGTTTTCACCCGCGTTTATGGTCCATCATCAGGTACTCCTGGTTTTTAATATCATATCAACCCAGATGGACGAACGGTTAGTGATTGGTTTGTTGCGCGTAAAGTCCCGAGTTGGATTCTCGGTCGGAGCAAATATTTTTTTCATAGCTTTTATTTGTAATAAAAGATTTTTTCTAAAAGAAACGTAGTCTAAGTTACTCCTTATTACATCAGCTACCTGCGAATAAAAGTCCCGTCAAAATAGGTCCAGCCATTTCAGAGATTAGCCGGAACAATCAGACAGACAGAAAAAATTGTAAAAAAAATGTTATTTTGGTGTAAATACCGTATATACACATTCATATTCATATACATGTAGTAAAAAACGGTTATTTCTATATTACAAACAGACACTCCAATTTTATTTATATGTATAGATTGTTATTTTTTTTATTTTGACTCGACATACTACAGCATTCATCTGATGTTAAGCTGAACTGCAGTCCATGAATAAAGGCGACTACTACTAATTTAGTCATTGGCACTTTTGGAACTCCCCTGCTTGCCATAAGACATGTCGAGGTCTGATGTCGAGTCGGCTTATCCCCATTTCCTCGATTAGATTGGCCGGCATAGTGACGGCGACTGAGGCAGCTGTGAACTAACTCGTTTTTTCAGTCGTCGTCACTCTTGGACTTCCTCTTGCTTATCATCAGGCAGGTCGAGGTCAGATGTCGGGTCGTGAAAAGAAAATAAGGGATATATCCTGTAAATTTATCCAGTCGCGACACAACACGGGCCGTCACAACACACTGCATCGGATTAATGTGAACGCAACCATGTATAAAACCGATACCTTTCTGATGCAACACGACACAACACGTCAGGCAAATGTGAATGCGGCGATACTCGGTTAAGCGCTATGGCTAGTTCATGTTAAATAATTTGGCACAAAATATATTTTTGTGTATGTTTATTTGTATCTACATATATTTATATATATACTTGTGATACTTTAATGTAGTTTATGTAATTGTATTTTTGTAGTATATTTGCACCCTGTTCATAATTTCTCATCATCCCAAAGGTAAGTTGTTAGAGAATGCTTAATATGCATTAAACTCGCCTATGTACCTATTTTAAGTTTATTTTGGTGCAATAAAGTTTTTTAATAATGGCTGCATAGTAATTTAATAATACAGTCAATTAGTATTTGATTATTTAATTATAATTTTCAGATGAACAGTATTACCAAATGCCCAAATTGTTTGATTTAGATGATTACACCGAATGCATGTCGCAAACGAATGGCACGTATTGTTTGGGAAG
Organism: Tinea trinotella; assembly: GCA_905220615.1. Lineage (NCBI taxonomy): Eukaryota > Metazoa > Arthropoda > Insecta > Lepidoptera > Tineidae > Tinea > Tinea trinotella. The sequence goes on from HG992326.1 coordinate 2,004,234, forward strand.
CTTTGATTTGACTACATACACATACAGTGATATTTATGAACGTATGAAGGTAAGATTTATCATCATCAGCCAGAAGACGTCCACTGCTCCACATAGGCCTCCCCCTTACGATAGAGCGCCATTCCGAACGACAAGATGCCAGTTGCATCCACCGGTTATTTGTGACTTTCACTATGTCATCAGTCCACCTAGTGGGAGACCTACTTACGCTGCGTCTTCCGGTTCGTGGTCTCCACTCTAGAACCTTTTCTTTCTTCTCCTTCACATTCTTCTCCATCGGTTAAACTATCAACCAATGGGGAAGAATGTGAAGGTCATCTAAAAATTAACTACGGTATTTCACACTTTTCGAGGGGGTGTGTCTTTCCATTAATATAATTCTGTAGTAGAATTAAAATCGAAGTTTAAACACACTGTTGGTGGTAAGTTGCCCGGTCTACCGATCTGGGGAACCACTACTTTCAAGTGACTTAGTCGCGTTTCGGGATCAACTTTTAAGTTGCCGGCACCAACCAACTGGGCTGTGTAGATGTGCCTGCTACTTACAGTTATTTAACTGTAGAAACAGTTACCTTCATTCATAGATAACACTCCAGATTAACATCATGTTGAATCACCATAAAAAAATATATTTTAATAAACATATTTTTTCAGGAATATTCAAAAGGCTCTTTTAATTATAACCACACACGAATCCACCGAGGATTTTGTATGAGTAAAAGATGCTCGTATTTTAACGATACAAGGACTGAAGATAGATTCGCTAAGTGCGTTAATTTACATACGAAAGAGAAGTATGGATTTTCGTCAACAGTTCGTGAGATTAATTATTGCAGGACACGAGGGAGTGAGAGACAAGATGATACAGAAACCTGGTTCTATTTCGTTTGTAAATGCATAGTTTTCCTTAATGTCTTCGCTACAGTCTATGATTTTATGGCGAGCGACGGGAAAAGTAAGTAATTTTTATTTTTATTTTTTATTACGACTCGACATATGACAGCACCCCGCTTGATGTTAAGCCGAAGTATGGTCCATGAATGAATGAATGTCACTGCTACTACAATTCAATAACTGTGAGTAGCAATCACATCCACTATGTCAGCGTAGTTGGAACCGGCAACTTACAAGTTGATCCCGAAACGCGACCAAATTAATTCACGGTCTGTATACTTGTAAGTGGTGGTGCTACCCTGGATCGGCAGACTGGGTACCACTGCCTACCACTCTTTGATAACCAGACCAAAATCCACTTCTTTTTTTTATTAGCAAATATTTGTAATATTTGATATAATCATTAAATATTACAAATAAAAGCTATGAAACAAATATTTGCTCCGACCGGGAATCGAACCCGGGACTTTACGCGTAACAAACCAATCGCTAACCGTTCGTCCACGCCTGTCGTCAGTAAACCTGAAATATTATTCATATATGATATTAAACTTTTATGTATTTTCAGAAAATTCATACCTAATGACTTGGTCCATAAGATCCAATTGGAATATTTTGACTGATGACAATGTGTATGGGGAATTTAGTACATTGCAACCTTTACAATTTGTGAGGTAATATAACTTCATTAATTTTTGTTTCTTATTTGTTTCTGTATATCCCTGTGTAAATTTTAAATTCATAGCATATTTTTTATTAACTTTTCTAAAATGAATAAAAACTTATTTATAAATCATAAAAACTGGACGATTTAAGTGTATCAAAGATTTTTTTTAATATAAAAAGACGCGGTTTCTGATGGTAACCAAGGGTAATCCCAAAAGCGTTGGGGATTGAATAAACGATCGCCTTATTTGTGACGATTTAAGTCATAAATAAGGCGACCGTGGTGTAGTGGCAGTGCAATGGTTACACAAACTGAGAGCTTTTATGTACTTTGGTTGTGCTGTTTCTATTATATGATACAGGCACTTTAGTAGCTTAGTATTGAAATGTAAATAAAAAATGACCGGTGGATGCAACTGGCATCTTGTCGTTCGGAATGGCGTTCTAAGGGGGAGGCCTATGTTCAGCAGTGGACGCCTTCTGGCTGATGATGATGATGACGATGATAATAGTACATAGAACATCTTTGCCGTGAAGTTACTGTGTATTATATATGATTTTTTAGCGATTTTTGAACCTATTTTCACTAGCAGAACACTATCAGACAAGAAAACGCCGCATATCATTATTACAGTTTACCTTCTTTTCAGAGTCCTAGGTTCTGTGTTCGTTATGCTAGGCCATGTCCTATTAACTATAATAAGAACGTATATGCACAATCCTAGATATTTTGAATTAGTAAGTGATTATTTTATCTTTATATAAGTTAGAATTTTGTGCGAACATTGATTAATGAATTAAACAAATTTTATGCGGCTTACTATGGCTCTCCGTGACCAAGATGGCTGCAAAGCACTCAAAACGTCAGAATAATTAAAAAAATGTAAAATCAATAACCAAAATAAACGCGATAGTACGCCGCATAAAATTTGTTTAATTAAACATAATTAAATAACATATTTAGCGGTGCATTATTCCGCGTGTTAGAAAGGTAAAGGAGTACTCCCAGCTGTACGCGTGTTGCGTACAGGGCTCAACTTAGCCGGTGACGTTTTCTCGTTGGAATGCATATATCTGTACCTCAGAGGTAACTTGTGTTAAGTCCAAAATTTTAGGATAACTTTTTTTTAATGATTTATGTCCAGAATAAAGATCTCCAGCTGGTGGCAAACTGTGTTAAGTTCTACATAGCTCGAATAAAATAATACCGTTTATGAAAATGTGTTATGTCCAGGTAGTTGTTAGTGGCAATGTGATTCAAGTCCCACATAACACATTTTCGCTCCTACAAACTTATAAATTTTATTAAAGTGCTTTGTGTTAAGTCCCACACAACACATAACAAATTCCAACTACAACCACTACCTATAAACGAAAACGAACAGGATAAACGACATGAAATTTTCGACAATTTTTACCATGAAGATTTTGATAATAACAAGAAGTGGCTATATGTAGCCAATAGGATTATAAAATCAAAAGTAGAAAGAGGACGATCACGTACTGGTACGAGAGAAAATAAAAGGTTATTTACATTAAAATATACTTTTACTTTGACGACAGGCGTGGACGAACGGTTTAGCTATTGGTTTGTTGCGCGTATAGTCCCGGGTTCGATCCCCTGTCGGAGCAAATATTTGTTTCATAGCTTTTATTTGCAATATTTAATAATATTAAATATTGCAAATATTTGTTAATAAAAAAAAAGAGATGGATATTTGCTTCGGGTCTGGTTATCAAAGAGTGGTAGGCAGTGGTACCCAGTCTGCCGATCCGGGGTAGTACCACCACTTACAAGTATACAGACCGTGAAGTGATTTGGTCACGTTTCGGGATCAGCTTGTATGTTGCCGGTTCCATCTAGGCCGGCATAGTGGATGCGATTGCTACTCACAGTTATTGAATTGTAGTAGCAGTGACATTCATTCATGAACCACACTTTGGCTTAATATCAAGCGGGGTGCTGTCATATGTCGAGTCACAATAAAAAAAATAAAAAAATGATGAAGTAAAACCAATATGTAAGAAGTTTTTTTTAGATACATTGTGTATTTCTCAAAGTTTTGTTGATGTAGCTCCTAATAAAAATAGGGATGGTGGTACAGTTTCTGGTGATGCTAGAGTCAAATATGTTCCTGCAAATAAACTGGATGATGTGATAAGGCAGAATGTTAGACATCATATACAATTATTTCCTGTTATTGATTACCTGTTATTATTACAGTAGAGAACGGTCTGCAAGGAAATATCTTGGTAACGAGCTACATACGAGAAGCAAAATGTACGAACTATTATATATTTAATAGATTGTAATGAAAACCAAGTACTTTTTTTTTATTGTGACACGACATCCGACCTCGTCCCGCCTGATGATAAGCAAGAGAAGTTCCAAGAGTGACGACGACTGAGAAAACCGAGTTTATTTACGACTGCCTCAGTCGTCGTCACTATTTCAGCCAAAAGTGCTTCTTCTTGAAGGATCCAAGGTCATAGGACGGAGAGAACACATGGGCAGGCAAAGCATTCCACTTGTCGATTGATCTACAAAGAAAAGTCGCACCGAACTTTTTAGCTCGACTGCCGATTTGGTCGATAAAATGCGGATGCTTACCCCGACCTGAGCGGGTATTACGGGAGTGAAAAGACGAGGTAGAAACAAGGTTAAAGAGCTCCCCAGAACATTCTCCGTGGTATGAGCGATAGAGGACGCACAGAGCCGCCATGTCTCTGCGTAGTTGTAGGGGCTCCAGAGTTCGCGTGACCTCTGCATCACCTATGATTCGGACAGCTCGGCGCTGCAATGAATCTAGGGCATTAAGAAGATACTTGGCAGAGCCGTCCCAGAGGTGCAAACAGCACTACGCGCAAGAGCGAATCTGAGCCTTGTAAAGTAGCAGGCGAAGCTCTGACGCGAAGAACCGCCGCACCCTGTTCAGGATGCCAAGTTTGCGGAAGGTGGTCTTAATGGCCCGCTCGATGTGGTCCCTGTGATTCAGGTCGCAGCGAAGGGACATTCCAAGAATCTGAATGTCCGAAGCACTGAGGGAGATGTTACAAAGAGAGGGAAGGGGAGTAAACGGGGATTTTTTCGTCGAGAACGCGCATACCTGAGTTGTCTGCGTTGAACTGAACCAGGTTCTTGTCACCCCAGTGGGTAATACGATCAAGAACCCGGTTCAGTCCCGCTACAACAGACTCTCTCATATCGGCTATCTCCCGTTTGCCGGCTGCGGGGCGGGCAGTGTAGCGTCCATGCACCGTGCTGTTGTCTGCATAGCAATGAATGCCGGATCCAATGTCCAGCATGTCATTGATATGCAGAAGGAACAAAGTCGGCGACAGCACGGAGCCCTAAGGGACGCCGGCATTCACCGACATCCTGCGCGACGCGCTTCCATCCACAACGACGCGTATGGAGCGGCCATGCAGGTAATCAGCTATCCAACCCCGCAGACGGTCAGGTAAACCGTATGCCTCGAGCTTGGATAAAAGGCCCCTGTGCCAGACCCTGTCAAACGCTTTGGAGATGTCCAAGCCAACGGCAAGGGCTTCTCCATTACCATCCAACGCTTCACCCTAGCCGTGCGTGGTGTACGTCAGAAGATCACCAGTTGACCGTGATCTTCTGACTGGTGACCCTTCAGGTGGGCCATGAGGCGAATATTAATTATTCGCTCCATGACCTTGCACAGTACTGAGGTTACAGTATTGGACGGTAGTTTGCCGGGTCCGAGCGGTCGCCTTTCTTTGGGACCGGTTGCACATTGGCCCCCTTCCAAGCCCGAGGCACGCAGCCCGATGCGTACGAGAGCCGGTATAGCCTCGACTAGACGGGAGTCAATTCCGCTGCACAAGTTTTAAACACAAGCGCTGGGACACCATCGGGACCACTGGACTTCCGGATATCAAGCGATCGTAGGTCCTTGCGGACATCATCGCGTTGTCTGATACGAATCTCAGGCATCGTATGTCCGCATGGACGCAGGGTGGGTGGCCCTGCACCACGATCGTCAATACGCGAATTTGTGGCAAAGACCTCGGCCAGTAGATCAGCTTCGTCTTCGCCGTATGCGCCAGTAAGCCATCAGGCTGTCTCAGCGGTGGCAGTACAGAACGACAGAAGTTAGATTCTTGGTCTTGGCGAGACTCCAAAAGCTGCGACTAACGGGTGCGCTAATAGACTCTCGCCAATCCTGGAAACGCGCTGTGCCTCCGCCTTTTTAAAGACCTTTCTGCAAGACTTGGAGGCACGATTGGTGGCGTGACAGTTTTTACAAAATAATATTTTGTTAATATTTCATACCATTTGGACTTAATAGAGAAATTTAGTTGGAACAAGCCATCCTTATTTGGAGACAAATGTGTTAAGTCCACCTCCCTGAAAAGGGTGCATAGTACAAGCTGTAACAATATTTTACAGAATAAAGATACTTAAATGAACCATAAATAAGCTATGAATGTATTGACTAAGACTAAACATTAACAGTAAAAAAATAATAACTACAACAAAATCAATAAAATGGCCGTCCTGCATAATTTGCAGAATGTGACTTAACATAAGTTGCTTCTGAGGTACAGATATATTGATTACTTTGTCGGTAATTCGTTTGCAAGATATTGGACATATGCAACGCCATCTAGCGGTAGCATGTAGCGGTCGCTACACATATATAAGTTTTCTTTTGTCCGTGTTTATTTGCATGTGTTTAAATGGGTCCCTAGATGGTTTAGACTAGATCATAGGATCTCAACTTTATATTGCCCACCGCTTACTTTAGGATATTACTTTAAGATACAACTTTATACGCCCATATTTTTTACCTTTTTACACTTTATTTCTTAATTTCCCCATGCCCCCTCTGGGTCTTTTACTGTCCCCTGAAAGCCTCAATCGACCACAAGAGTGAGTTTCACGCGTCACAGTGTCTAAGTAGAGGTTGGAAGTATAAGGAACGATACATACAGATATACAGTGAATGATCGATTTAGAGTGCAATTCCGTCGGTGACTTCCAACGAGGCCGGCATATGGATGCGATTGCTACTCACAGTTATTGAATTGTAGTAGCAGTGATATCTATTCATGGATCACACTCCAGCTCAATATCAAGCGGGGTGCCCTCGTATTTATGTCGAGTCACAATAAAAAATATATTATTTTTTAAATTGTAATTTTAATCTTATATACTTAGCAAAAAAATGTTTTATGTTAGATTAAGTATTTAGTGTAAATAAAATATTGTTATTATTATCTATTTATTTACGCTTGTTTCAGGTGAGCCGTTTACCAATAACAATGTTAATACATAACGGAACAACAGTTGTGCAAATGTTCATATTGATAACAAGTTTCTTCCTAGCATATAAAATATTACATCAGTCTGAGAGAAGTTGTCCACATTTTGGATTGAATAAACTACTTGCATTAGTTGTTAAGAGAGCTATAAGGTAAGGTACGTAGTTTGGCGAAGTCTCGGTTTCTTTTCCTGCGGGCCGACCGCGTAACTCAATGACAATGAGCTTTTTTTTTTTGAAAGTTGAACTCCATTAATGAACTTCAAAATTAAAATCGCGACTGCGCAACACACTAAGAATCGAGTTCATTTTCATTAACAGTTCAAGCTCATTGAAACTCATTGTCCGAATAAATAAAAAATATTTTTGACACTAACAGCGACCGCGTAACTATTTGACAAATGGAAATGAATTTCATTGTCATTCCCATTGAACTTGTGCGGTCGGCCCTCAGCGGGGTTAGGTTGGCAAGTTAAAACGATTATCGTCTCTCGTCGGCGATTGTCAAAATAATAAAAGCTAGGCTAAATCCAATAAAACGAGACAATTAATCGTTGTGACAAATATCGTCTGTGCGACGACACGTTTGATCATTATCATCAATAGTCTCAATTTGATGGATTTAGCCTAACTTATATTATTTTACTAATCGTCGACGAGAGACGATAATCGTTTTATCTTGCCCAAACTAACCCCGCTGGTCTGAGCAAATATTCGTTTTATAGGTTTAATTTGTAATATTTAGATTAAATATTACAAATTTTTGTTAATAAAAAAGTAGCGGATGTTTATTTCGGGTCTGGTTTGCAAAGATTGGTGCCAAGTCTGCCGATCTGGGTCTGGGGTACCACTTATCACAACATATACTAAGATATATTTATCAAACATACACTTATCTTAGTACAAGTATACTCGTACAGACTGTGAAGCAAAAAGCAAATCAGCTTGTAAGTTGCCGGTTTTAACTAGGCTTATTACCAAAAAATGTTGTTTCTGTTTAAATATCCTTTAATTTTTTTATATTACAGAATTTTACCTTCGTATTACATAGCTGTGGCATTCGCAGCGACATGGTGGCCGAGGATGTCATCAGGTCCCATTTGGCCAGTGTTGGTTGAGAGCGAGTCACTGGCTTGCAGGACCAATTGGTGGTTACAGATGTCATTTGTTTACAACTTAGTTGGTGTACCACAGAGGTGTTTGCCGCAAACTTGGTTAGTTACTTTGACATTCAAGCGATACGTGGATAGTGCCACTATGCCTTTGGCCAGCATAGTGACGACGACTGAGGCAGCCGTGAACTGACACGATTTTTTTCAGTCGTCGTCACTCTTGACGGGTCGAGGTCAAACGTTGTGTCAAAATAAATAAAAATCATATATTCTTACATGCTTGTATCAACAATCAAACACCACAGTCGCCTTGTATCAGACCAAAGGCGACCGTGGTGTAGTGGCAGTGCAATGGTTGCACAAACCGAGAGCACGAGTTCGAAACCACCCACCATTAGCAATGTATTTTTGATATATGTACTTTGGTTGTCCTTTTTCTTTGATACAAAGTCTTTGGTAGCTTAGTATAGAAATGTAAATAATAAAAAAGTGCTAATATTTTTGACAACGTGGCAAATTGGGCACATTTGTTTTTTTTTAATTTTTTTTAGGTCTCTAGCAGCAGACCTACAATTGTATGTAGCTTCAGCAGCATTAGCTTTGTTTTTGGCACGAAAGAAACATGCTCCATACATACTGCTTGGTCTTTTCATAACATCAGTTTGTTTGATATTTGGAGTTTCATACGTGTTCAGTTTGAAATCCATGATGATGGTTGCTAACCCTGAGTAAGTGGATCTGTTGTTTTATTAACCTTTGACATATGACAGCACCCCGCTTGATGTTAGGCTGGACTGGAGTGTGGTCCATTAATGGATGTCACTGCTACTACAATTCAATAACTGTAAGTAGCAATTATATCCACTATGCCGGCCTAGTTCCAACTGGTTACTTTCAAGCTGATTTCCAAACGCAACTAAGTCACTACACGGTCTGTACACTTTTAAGTGATGGTATTATCCGAAATCGGCAGACTCAAAAAAATCGAAGTTGCCTCTGGTCTCTCGCTTTCACTTGGTCGGCCAGTCACCTTTACTGCGATCTAGAAATCAAACGACCCTGTTTATAAAATCTCTTTCATCAATCTCCTTTCCTTTCATTTATTCTTTTTTATTGTGACTCGACATATGATAGCACCTAGCTTGATGTTAAGCTGAAGTGTGGTCCATGCTACTACAATTCAATATCTGTAAGTAGCAGTCACATTCACTATGCCGGCCTAGTTGGAACCGGCAATTTACAAACTGATCCCAAAACGGACTGAGTCATTTCACAGTCTGTATACTTATAAGTGGTGGTACTACCCCAGATCGGCAGACCACTCTTTGATAATCAGACATGAACTGATTATCTGCCTCTTTTTTACTTGTAATATTTAATTCAAATAAAAGCTATTAAACAAATATTTGCTCTGATCGGGAATCGAACCTGGGATTTTACGCGTAACAAACTGGTGTGCTAACCAACGCCCCACGCCTAACCTCAAATATATAGAAATCTATCTACTAGTAATAGTGTAAAGATTGATTGATCTCTTTATTTCCATCAATCAATCAATCAAATTGTCACGCCTTTTCCTGTGCTATTCCTTATTCTATCCGCTATCGTCTCTCCACATACACTCCTTAACGACCGCATTTCTATAGCATTAACTCTACTCTCATTCTTCATCTGCCACACCCAACATTTATTTCCATGGCATGTAGAAACAAGCAGCGCAATATGAACAGCCATCCGTGACTTTTCTGGCATTATTGGGCTGTTCATTATACTACCACTGCCTACCACTCTTAAAAACATTTTATAATTTTTTTCAGAATAATGAGATCAGTATACAAGGATGAAGATTCCATATCATTTTTGTATATATCGCCTTGGGCCAGTGCGCCCAGTTGTCTCCTAGGAATGTTATTAGCTCACATTGTTTATGCGATACAGAAAAATAATAAAGCCAAATACAAGAGAAATGATGAAGTTCGTGTTAAGAATGAAGAACAGCAGTTTGGTGTGAGTTTACCATACATTTTTCCTTATTTGGCAAAAGTAGTAAACAAACTTACGGCATAGAGACGAATTTACGATAAAAACACAATTACTACTGACGCAAATCAATACGAGTACGAATATATAAAAATAATATCTATGAATTACTGTGAAAATGGATTTTTTTATAAAAAATAATGCACATGTTTGATTGTGCATTTGTTACATTGTGTATGTTTTTCTCTATAGAATAAAACATTAGTAAACAGTTTTTTTTATTGTGACACGACATTTGACCTCGCCTGATGATAAGCAAGAGAAGGTCCAAGAGTGACGACGACTGAAAAAAACGAGTTACTTACCGGCTGCCTCAGCCGCCGGCCTAAAATTCTAAAAAAACAAGTTTACTTGGATAAAGAGTATTGGAAATGGTAATTTTTATGTTTGTTTACTACTTCTGCCAAGTAAGAAAAAACACAGTATACCTTGTTAATTTTTTAATTGAGGTTCGACATATGACAGCACCCACTTGCTACTACAGTTACATGACTGCAAATAACAGGCTTATTTAAGTAAGGCGCTAGTTAAAACCGGCAACTTACAAACTGCGGGCCGACAGCGTAACTCAATGACCTTGAAAATTAGCTTCGTTTTAACAGTTGAACTTCATTAATGAGCTTCAAAATAAAAATTTGCGACCGGGAACCACATTAACAGCTGGTTGTACCAAAAAATATAATTTACGAATTTGTAAAAAGTATCGTATAAAAGTACAAAAAAATAGGTTGCACCAATCTTTAACTTCAAATTTTACATTTACGTTTAACGGATATTTTATACAGGACATCATTCATTTTGGGTTTCTATGTACTACTTTTGTTATTTCTAATGATAAAAACGTATATAAATGGTAGTTCCGATATAAAATTATTAACAACCCAATTCACGATTTCGTAATAGTAAACGTAATAGAATAAGTATGAAGTAAAACTAAATTCGTAAATTGAAACTTTTTTGGTACAACCGGCTGTAAGAATCGATGTTCATTTTCACTAACAATTCAAGCTCATTGTTCTCATTGTCCGAATGAATAAAAGTTGTTTGTGACACTAATAGCGACCGCGTAAACTTTTTGGAATGAATTTCATGGCTTGCACCCATTGAAGTTGCGCGGTCGGCCCTCTGATCCCTAAACGCGACTGTCACTCGGGCTATATATACACTTGTAAGTGATGATACAGTCAAATTAGCTTGGAGACGTTTTTGCATTTGTGGTAGTGTGTGTAGTACACACGCCTAAGAGCGCTAACATAATACGATAGAAGGTGTGCCACAATAAAATACAAGATATGTTATTCCGCAGATAAAATTCTTAATATTTCGAAGTTTATTCTTTGTGATACTGGCATGGATTTTGGCTGGCAATTATGTAAAAGACCATGCTTCGCCATTTGTCACTTCTGTTTACACTGCATTGGAAAGACCTGTGTTTGCTCTACTGGTCGGTGGTATTATTTATGGTGGTTTAATGAAAATTGATCGTAAGTATCTGTACTCTGTGACTATCTATATAACAAAGAGACTATCTCGCAAACAAAGAGAGCTCGGTTCAAAAACCACTTGCTGTTACCAATCAATTGAATTGTCTGTCTGCCTTTTTCTCAAAGGTATAGACAATTCCTTATATACAAGCTCTACGGTTATATGCACTAGGCAACATTGTTGTAACTGGGATATGGTAGATAGGCTCTGGGCGCCATCCGAAGGGGGCGCGATTTTCAAATAATGAAACTAATATACCAAGGAAAAATCAGTTCTAGTTAGAGATTTTTTTCTTGGTTTCTTCTAATGTCTAAAGGACGGTGGAAGCTAGTTGAAGAATATCTAAGCAAGGTAATCTTCAACTATTGTGTTTTATCAAGTATATGTTTAATTTACATTTAATTCACATTGGTACGCCCCTGCTACGCAATCCAGCTTTCTTGAGTGACGATGTCTCCGATTTGGTCATAAAACACCCTGTTACCAATGTATCTTTTATATTCATCATCATCAGCCAGAAGGCGTCCACTGCTGAACATAGGCCTTTTATAATAAGATGCCAGTTGCATCCACCGGTTACCTGTGACTTTCACTATGTCCATCTAGTGGGAGGCCTACCTAAGCTGCGTCTTCCGGTTTGTGGTCTCCACTCTAGAACCTTTCTTCCCTATCGGTTGTCGGTTCTTCGAGCGATGTGGCCAGCCCATTGCCACTTCAGCTTAGGAATCCTACGGGCTATGTCGGTAACTTTGGTTCTTTGGCGAATATCCTCGTTCCGGATTCTATCGCGCAAAGAAACACCAAGCATAGCTCTTTTATATATACGAGTAATATACAAGCGTTTCTAGATCAGCTTGAAAGTTTTAAATTTAGGCTGGCATAGTGGATATTCCAGTAGAAATGTATTTGACTGTCAAAGCAGACCCCGGGTCTCAATAAAAAATATTTATTTTTATTCCTTAATGAATTAAACAAATTTTATGCGGCTTACTATCACGTTTATTTTGGTTTAGATTTTAATTTTTTTTATAATTCCGACGTTTCGAGAGCTTTGCAGCCATCGTGGTCACAGAAAGACTGAGGTGTTGGTCATCCATATTGGTTGATGCTGTTATTGTTTTCAAAACTACCCCGTTTGACTACAAAAAAGTTTTATTTTCGCAGATTTCTGGCTTAATCTGGGATCGTGGAATGCATGGCGAATACCAGGGCGTCTTAATTTGTGGGTGTTGTTATCACATTGGATGATTGCTGTCTCTTACTATGCTTCGAGAACACAATTGACGTATTTCACTGTAGGAAATGTGGTAAGCCATTTGTATGTTGAGAATTATTATTACTATATTATTTTATCAACCGCTGTCAGTAACTGTCCGACGCTTAGAATGAAACGAATATTTTTTTATATTTCCATTAATTTTTAGTAAAAAATTAATGAAAACTATTTTTTCCATATTTCTAATAAAGAAACATAAGAACTAAGCGTACGTATGTACACAATCTTTATTTTTGGTTTCAACTAGGCCGACATAGTGAATGTTTTTTTTTATTGTGACTCGACATCTGACCTCGATTCGCCTGATGGTAAGCAAGAAGAGGTCCAAGAGTGCCGACGACTGCGAAAACCGAGCCTTTACGGCTGCCCCAGTCACCGTCACTATGCCTTCACCCATCGCTTGAAGGATCCAAGACTATAGGATAGGGAAAACACATGGGTTGGTAAAGCATTCCACTTGCCGATTGTTCGACTGTCGATTCGGTCGATAAAATGCTATAGTTACTCAACTGTAGTAGCAGTCACTTTCATTTTTGGAAAACCGCACTTCAGGTTTAATATCAGACGAAGTGCCGTGAATACAGACAGTTTTAATACGGTGATGACAGAAAATTGTTAAAAAAAAAGGTAAAAATTTATCGTGCCGTCGTTTTTTAGATTTAGGAACACTACTCCACTTTATTTTCGGCAAAATTCTTGAAACATTCTGTATAATTAACATATTTATTCTGGAATTAAATTAATTTTAGGCGGCTTACTATGGCGTTTATTTTTTAGTCTCTCCGTGACCACAATAGCAGCAAATCTCTCGAAACGTCGAATAATAATAAAATAGTAAAATCAATCAATCAAATTGTCACGCCTTTTTCCCACAGGGATAGGCAGAGACAATGGAGCGCCACTTACCACGATCCTTACACAGCTCCCTTGCTTCCTTCACATCCACAATTCTCTTCATACAGGCTCTGTGGTTATGGGCACTAGGCAACTTAGCTTTCCTGAGGATGTCCCCGACTTGGTCGGAAAACACTCTCCTGGGCCTGCCTTGTTTAACGCATCCAACCACATCAGATTTATAAATTCCTTTCGTCAATCTACTTTCACTCATCCTTTCCATGTGCCCAAACCATTGTAAAATCAAAAACCCAAAATAAATGCGATAGTAAGCCGCATTATTATTAGGCTATTTATTAGTCCCAATGCTGGGCAAAGGCCTCTCTGTCTTTTTACCATGACACACGAAATTCGCCACGAACTATTGTCCGAGTCCATCTCTGTTTGGGCCTGCTGCTGATTGTCTTCTGCAATCTGGAGTCCACTCAGTAGTGGACTTGGTCCATAATGCATCGGACATGCGACAGAGATGACCTGCCCAGTCTTACTTTAGTTTAGCGGCTTTTTAGCTACATGGCAATTTGTGTTTTGCAGCGCAGTATTGTGATACGAATTTTATCTGTAAGTTTTACGCCCAGAATACTGCGATCCATGGCTCTTTGACAAACCCCGAGCCTGGACTTCTGGTAATCCGTCAAAGACTAAGTCTGTGCACCATAAGTGAGGACAGGGAGGATGCACATGTCCATGAGCTTTCTTTTTAAGGAGAGTGGTAGCCGCATTAAGTCTGTTAAATTTATTAATCAATGTTCGAGCAAAATCTAATAAAATATTCTTGTTTCAGGCACTTGATCTCATTGTAGTTATTTTATCTTCATATGCAATTGCTGTGCCACTGACTGTGATGATAGAATTGCCCGCGCAGAGATTTTTACATAAAATATTATTTAATTGAAAACCTATGAAGAGGATAGAAAGAAGGCTAGTATTGTAATACTACTACCCCGGATCGGCAGAGTGGTTACCACTGCCTACCACTCTTTGAAAACCTAATATGTCGCCAAATTTTCTTTACTTCTAGTCCTTAGCGACAGGGGTAGGAGTTGTGGTATCAGAATCGTAGCGTGCCTTGGCGGGGCGCCGTACAAAAATTTGTTTGGGGGCCCTTGGGAAGGGTAGATTACTCACAAATTGCTTACGTACGTTGGGGGCCCCCGTGGCCTCGTATAATTATAATTTTTTGTTGAATTCGAGTGCAAAGAGCGGTAAATATAAAAAAGTGCGGACTTGGTTACGATAAGTAGCAGAAGTCGGCCACTTCAGCCAGTGTAAAATAGAATAATTATAAAATAAAACAATTATAAATAGACATAAAAGATTATTTATTATTATAATATATTTTTGGAATATAATCACAATGTATTATTTAAATCTAAGATATTATTTTAGCTTTAAAAATATGTTTATATACTGAATTAAACAAATTTTATGCGGCTTACTGTGGCGTATATTTCGAATTTGATTTTACAATTATATTTTATTATTTCGACGTTTCGAGAGCTTTGCAGCTATCGTGGTTACGGAGACCAAAATCAAAATAAACGCGATAGTAAGCCGCATACAATTTGTTTAATTCATTAATCAATGTTCGCGCAAAATCTAAGAATATGTTTATATACTGTTTTTTCTTACTCGGCACAAGTAGTAAACAATAAATAACCATTTTCCATCTAAATATTAACACGGAACGTGTAGTTTGTTTCACTAGCAAATTGGTTACACCACAATACTTACGGGGAAAGTCCCCCAGGGAGTTCCCATTCAAGCTGTTTGTCTTTTCGATTCGAGCTTAGTAGACTTAGTTGTTTGTTCCTTTTTTATATATATTTTTATTACTATTTTATTTGCGTTTTAAAAAAATTTAAAACAATAAATAAAATGACGAATATTCAAGGTATCATTTGCTACGGGCCCTGCGCTACCTCTATCCGGCACTAAAAAATCACTAAAATAATGTAAAAAAATAATACTTTAGCGTTCTCACAACAAAAGAGTAAAAATATATAATACTTTTATTTATAATTATGGCGAAACAATACAAAAATAATATAAAATAATGTTTAACATATAATATCAATAACCCAAGCAATTCCTCAAAACCATCTTTTTCCTTTTTATTGAGGCACGAGCGACGTCAAGCTACATTTTTTCTTAATTATTAAAAATCAAATAAATATTTAATTGGAATGTACTTATTAACTACAATTATAAAAATACGAGTAGTGCAAATATTTTGTAATAACGATTATTCCCACTTAATAATGGATCTTTATTTATAACTAAAGTCCTGTCACGAGAATTAACCAATTTTTTGCCGGCATAGGGACGGCGACTCGTCACTCTTGGACCTCCTCTTGCTTATCATGAGGCGGGTTGAGGTCAGATGTCGGGTCACAATAAAAAAAACTGTTACCGACTTAATTACTAGTAACAATAATTACTGCTTTTGTTATCTCACTAATACGGCGTTCACACGAGGCGAATTTAGTTTATCAAGTGCTAAACCGTTCGCGAATTGAACCGTCTGAACAGTTGAAGCAATAAATATCGTTTCCACAAAAGTTAAAGACCTTTCAACTTTCATTAATTCAATTATTAGTTGATAGCGAATCGACTTGTCTGAACTTGTTCGTTCAACTCGCATTTATTAATCAGTCAATCAGCGCGATTGAGTTCGTATTGTATTGTCCTCTCACCATTTGTTTGTAATAAAATATGTAAATTATGGCGTCCGCATCCACGAGAAAAATGTTTAAATGGACAGATAGTGTAATAACACGTGTATTATTGAGTCAATTATTATTGAACCGTGAGAACGCTAGTCAATAATCGCTTTCAATTTTGTTGGACGATAAAAATTGAACAACAAAATTCGCTTCGTGAGAACGCCTTATAAGGACTCTTTCTGGTCAGTTGACGTAGTTTTCACTGATAGTCGCGTTCCGAAAAAGTTATGCGAAAAACTTTTTTTCAAGAGCATTAAAGTCGTCTCTTCTGTACATGGTACTAAATCACTCAACTGACTGACTGCGACTCGTCTTATGGTAAGCAAGGGAACTTCTATGAGATCCAACGACTGAAAAAACCAAGTCTGTTCACGGTTGCCTTAGTCGCAGTTACTATCCCGGCCAAAGGTACTTTTTTTAAAAAAATTATTGTGACTCGACATCTTACCTCCACCCGCCTGATAGTAAGCAAGAAGAGATCCAAGAGTGCCGATGACTGCAATAACCGAGTCTTCACGGCTGCCCCAGTCGCTGCCACTATGCCGGCCAAACGTGCTTCTTCACGCATCGCCTGAAGGATCCAAGGTTATAGGATGGAGAGAACACATGGGCTGGTAATGCGTTCCACTTGTCGTTCTTATTCACGTATCGCTAAATCCAGGGCCGTCTTTACTCGGGGGTTCAAGGGGTGCAGTGCACCCGGGCGCAGAGTCCTAGGGGGCGCATGCCGACCGCCATAAAATTCGATAGGTACCTACTACACTGCGACCACGCGAGCGGAGCCTTGACTTTCGTACCCCGGCGCTGAATATGCTTAAGACGGCCCTGGCTAAATCTATGGTTCTTTGGCTTGATCCAATAGTAATCTATCTTGTAAAATGAGGTCTTGATCTTGTTGCGTTCCCTCGTCTAGTGTGACATTGTATTTCCTTTTTAAGTCGTCAATAAATTCTTGTTTCAATAAAGCTAGGCAACTGAAAAAGAGAAACATTTCGCATTATACCCTGTCCGTTCGTTTATATTCTTTTTGACAATTCGAAATTACCACACGTTACCGATACGTTTTTTTTTAATTGTGACTCGACATATGACAGCATCCCGCTTGATGTTAAGCCGAAGTGTGGTCCATGAATGAATGTCACTGCTACTACAATTCAATAACTGTGAGTAGCAATCACATCCACTGAGCCGGCCTAGATGGAACCGGAAACTTACAAGCTGATCCCGAAACGTGACCAAATCACTTCACGGTCTGTATACTTGTAATTTTATTTCCATTTAGCCAATCCAACAGTACAATTCATGATATATATTTACTACAATAATTAAAAATACTACCATTAATAGGATTGATCAATAATTTAACTATGTATTTACACTACAAGGTAATTAAATAATTTTTACTTAACAACTTTAAAGAAAGAAAAAAAACTAAACGTAACCAGTATAAAATTTGTGTGTGTGTATGTGTGTGTTAAGTAAGTGTGTGTGGGTGCGTGTGTGTGTCCATTTATTTATAAAATTTCCTTTAAATGTTTTATAGTTATTTGCTTGTTCAGAGCCGCCTTACCAAAAACAAATATGTCAAGTTCTGTATAATTATAATGAAATAATAATCGATTTTTACTTATTATTTTTTTATTTTTATTATTGTGACACGACATCTGATCCCGTCCCGCCTGATGATAAGCAATAGGAGGTCCAAGAGTGACGACGACTGAGAAAACCGGGTTTGTTCACGGCTGCCCCAGTCGTCGTCACTATGCCGGCCAAAGGTGCTTCTTCATGCATCGCTTGAAGGATCCAATCTAATGGCGAATTCATTGTGTCAAACCAGCCTTTTTCATGTATGCGATTCATTTTTTTATTTTATTGTGACACGACATTTGACCTCGACCCGCCTGATGATAAACAAAAGAGACTACGACTGAAAAAACCGAGTTATTTCACGGCTGCCTCAGTCGCCGCACTATGCTTCTTCACGCATCGCTTGAAGGATCCAAGGTCATAGGACCAACACCTCAGTCTCTCCGTGACCACGATGGCTGCAAAACTCACGAAACGTCGGGATAATAAAAAATTGTAAAATCAAAAACAAAATAAACGCGATAGTAAGCCGCATAAAATTAGTCGCCTCCTTTCATGGCGGGGTGTTGTCATATGTCACGTCACAACATATGTACTACTCACATTCTATAATGCGTGTTCGCTCTAAACTTCGTAATGTCAAGTGATGGCGCGTGCGGTGTATGTACTACAAATGCATCCGGCAATACGACAGCTCTATAACCACGGGCCTTCAGTTCCACACTGTGAGATACCTGCACACAAAAGAATAATATCAAACAACTACTTGACCTTTCTTTTTAGGATGTAGTGACAAGGAATGCTTCGATGGTTTGGGCACATGGAAAGGATGAGTGAAAGTAGATTGACGAAAAGAATTTATAAATATCATGTGAATGGATACGTTAAACAAGACAGGCCCTCCGAACAACAGGAGGGTGTTCGCCGACCAAATCGGAGACATCCTCAATAAAGCTAGGTTGCACAGGGATAGGCAGAGACAATGGAGCGCCACTTGCCACGATCCCGACACAACTCCCGAGCTTTCCTCACATCCACAATTCTCTTCATACAAAGCTTTTTAATTAACCTGTCACTTTCCATTTGGTCGGAAAACACTCTCCTGGGTCTGCCTCGATTTACGCTTTTATTTTTATTATTGTGGCTGGATAAGACAGCATCCTGCCTGATGTTAAGCTGGAGTGCGGTCCCTGAATAGAGGACACTTCATGATTTATATACTTGTAAGTGGTGGTACTACCCCTGATCCGCAGACTGGGTACCACTGCCTACCACTCTTTGATAACCAGACCCGTAGCAAATATCCGTCCTTTTTTTATTAACAAATATTTGTAATATTCAAGTATTACAAATAAAAGCTATTAAATAAACATCACCCGACCGGGAATCGAACTTGGGACATGCGCGTTACTTATAAAAGTGGTACTACTGTACTTGCATTAAATTGGAAAAATATAATTTAGAGAGACCATGGTATAGATGTAGTGAAGTTATCAATTAAACCGAGTTTTTATTTTTTTATTGTGACACGACATCTCACCTCTCGACCCGCCTAATGATAAGCAAGAGGAGGTCCAAGAGTGACGACGACTGGAAAAACCGAGTCATTTCACGGCTGCCCCAGCCGCCGCCACTATGCCGGCCTAAAGTGCTTCTTCACGCATCGCTTGAAGGATCCAAGGTCATAGGATGGAGAGAACACATGGGCAAACCAGTTGCCAGTTGCTGGTACCAATGCTACTTTGCTATACTCGTATGTATCATAGACACAAAATAAATTAAAAGTTTTACCTTATTCCAGCCGAACCCTGAGAATCTTGTATCATACTTTGGCACTGTGCGATGGACTACTAAGTAAGGCTCGTAATCTGGCTGCCATTCGACCTGCAAAAAAGAACAAATTAAATCAATCAATCAAATTGTCACGCCTTTTTCTCACTGGGAAAGGCAGAGACAATGGAGCGCCACTTGCCACGATCCTGACACAACTCTCTCGCTTCTTTCACGTTCACAATTCTCTTTATACAAGCTCTATGCTCATGGGCACTAGGCAACTTAGCTTTCTTGAGGATGTCTCCGAATTCAGAAAACACCCTCCTGGGCCTACCTTGGAATAAATAATTTTAAAAAAATAAAAAAAAGTGCCGTATAATGCGATTAAAATAAGAATAGGACGGAATCGGCGCCATTTTGTGACGTTTAACTCTGCAACCAACTTCACTTTAGTATGGTGTCATTTTCTTTGCGGACCGTCAAGAAAAAGACACATTTGAATCAGTCAAGTGAAGTTAGTCAACAGTCCGTCTTATTCTTATTCTAATAGATTAATCTATATTTTTACATTTCTATACTAAGCTACTAAAGTGCTTGTATCATAGAAACAGGACAACCAAAGTACATAAACAAAGACACATTCGTAGCGGTGGGTGGTCTCGAACTCGTGCCCACAGTTTATGTAACCATTGCACTGCCACTACACCACGGTCGCCTTTTGATCGGCAGACTGTACACCACTCACCTCATAAGGCGTTGAAGCTGAGATCCATCTTGAATAATTAGTAGGCCGATGTCCTCTAGGCCATTCGCGTGATCTAAAAGCGGCTACATCGCCGGAACTGTTCAGCAACCTAGCAACTAAAGCAGCTTTATTGCGTGGCGGAGTCACCCTATAGCGCTGGGTCTCGAATGCTGGTACTACTAGGCACTGGAATACAAACATAGTTTTTTTTTATTATGACTCGACATATGACAGTGTTTAAGAGTGGTAGGCAGTGGTATCCAGTTTGCCGATCCGGGGTAGTACCACCACTTACAAGTGTACAGACCGTGAAGTGATTTGGTCACGTTTCGGGATCAGTTTGTAAGTTGCCGGTTCCATCTAGGCCAGCATAGCGGATGTGATTGCTACTCACAGTTATTGAATTGTAGTAGCAGTGACATTCATTCGTGGACCACACTTCGGCTTAACATCAAGCTGGGTGCTGTCATATGTCGAGAAACAATAATAAAAAAAAATATGACAGCACCCCACTTGATGTTAATCTGGAGTGTGGTCCATGAATGGAGGTGACTGCTACAATAATTGAATTAACTGTATGTAGCAGTCATATTGGTTTTTAAGACAGGAATCTTCGATGATATCCTGTTTTGAGGTATAACCCCCGTCAAATGCTAACACGCTTGACCTTGAGAATAAACTGTCAAATTGTACTGTTAGCAACGCTTTCGGATATACACGTTATTTTGTTTTATGCATGCGCTGTCATTATTGTATTTTTTGTTGAATTTTTTTATTGTTAAGTGTTTGTTATATTATTAATAGTTAAGTTGTTGTTATTTGTTTTATAGTTTTGTTGTTTTTAAAACTATAATACAAATAACAAGTTTCAGTTCAGTTTAATTCAGCCTCTGAATATAATTCAAGTGAAGACATCGAAAATAATATGAGTGGAGTCGAAATATTATAATAAATATTTTTATTCTTTCCGTTGTTTTTTTCTTTTCTGACCGTTTGGAGAACAAACGTCATTTCGACTTACTTTGACAAAGTCCCAGCGCATTGGCAAATGACGCGGGTTATACGTTTGACGATCAAATAACTATACTTCTTGAAATATTATCTACTCAAAAAAAAATACTATATAAGTATGTGTAAAGAAGAAATGCTCAAAAAACACTAACAGCAGGTTATACCAGAGAAGTTTCAATTTACGAATTTAGTTTTACTTTATACTTATTCTATTACGTTTACTATTACAAAATCGTAAATTGGGTTGTTAATAATTTTATATCGAAATGAATGATGTCCTTTAGCTCTGTATAAAATATCCGTTAAATGTAAATGTAAAATGTGAAGTTAAAGTGTGGTGCAACCCATTTTTCTGTTTTTTTACTTATTCTTTTTACAAATTCGTAAATTATAATTTTTGGTACAACCGGCTGGTAATGTTGGCTAATGCATAAAACAACACTTAACCCCACAGACCCCAATTTTCCTTCCCATTTTACCTTAAATAAAGAGATCAATCAATCAATCTTTACAGATCTTACAGATCCGGAGAATGTTCCGAGGAGCTCTTTAACCTTGTTCCTACCTCGACTTTTCACACCCGTAATACCCGCACTGGTCGGGAAAAGCATCCGCATTTTATCGACCGAATCAGTAGTCGAACTAAAAAGTTCGGTGCGTCTTTTCTTTGTAGATCAACCGACAAGTGGAATGCTTTGCCAGCCCATGTGTTCTCTCCATCCCATGACCTTGGATCCTTCCAGCGATGCGTGAAGAAGCACCTTTGGCCGGCATAATGACGGCGACTGAGGCAGCCGTGAACCAACTCGGTTTTCTCAGCAAACCTTTTACCTGCGACGGTAAGGTCTGTTCTTGTACGCTTGTGTTCGGTTGACCTTGAGTCAATCCCATTATTTGAAATAGGCAATAATATAAACTAAATTAACAAACGAATAAAATTGTACATAATATAAACTTGCACTTCACAAAAAATGTTGGTGACAACTGCCCGTAGGCAAAAAGGTCAATGTACGAAATTCATTCTGATCGGTGACCGCGCTTTAGTAGATAGATTTCTACAGCAAATATATATATACCTTTTTCTGCGGATATGGATTAATTAATTGTAACACTTGTCGTAAATGCATATACAGCGAGGCCATGGGCACAAAATCCACATCCATCAGGAACACGTATGGCGTATTCACATTTGTTAATGCCACGTTGCGTAAATAATTAACAGGATAATGGACCTGAAATCAATCAATCAATCAATCTTTACACTCTTTCAACAATAAAGATTTTTAAGGATAGAGGTGGCGCATCGGCACAGCTGTAAAATCCGGGATTTGATTCCCGATCGTGGCAAATATTTTTTAAAATTAACTTTTCTATACTTTAGCTACTAAAGTGCTTGTCTCATAGAAACAGGACAACCAAAGCATATATATCAAAGATACATTGGTACCTGCGTGTGGTTTTGAACCCATACTCTTGTTTGCGTAACTATTGCACTACCACTACACCACGGTCGCATTTGTTTAATAGCTTTTTTATAATATTTAATAATTAGATTAAATATTAAAAATATTTTTTAAAAACATTAAAAAAAGGTAGATGATTTCTCCGCGTCTGGTTATCAAAGAGTGGTAGGCAGTGGTACCCAGTCTGCCGATCCGGGATAATACCGCCACTTACAAGTATACAGACCGCGAAGTGACTCAGTCGCGTTTTGGGATCAACTAGGCCGGAATAGTGGATACGACTGATACTTGCACTTATTTAACTGTAATAGCAGTCGCCTCCATTGATGGAGTGCACTCCTGCTTAGTTGATACCAGCAACTTACAAACTACTCCGACCGGGAATTGAACCTGGGACTTACGTCTAACGGACTGATGTGTTAACCAATTTGACGGCGAATGTTGATTGCTAGGTGAACTTAAGCCCGAAACTTAGCTCTATGCGTCAATTATCGCCTATACCACAGAGAATGTTCTGAAGAGCCCATTAAACTAAGACGACCGTAGTGTAGTGGCAGTGCCATGGCTATGTAAGCCGAGTGGCACGGTTTCAATCTTTGATATATGTACTTTGGTTGTGCTGTTTCTATGATACAAGCACTTTAGTAGCTTAGTATAGAAATGTAGAATTAAAAAAAAACCTTGTTCTTACTTTGTCTTTTTATTTGCACAGGGGGCCGACCGCGTAACTCAATGATAATGTCAATAAAATTCATTCTCATTTCAAAAAGTTACGCGGTCGTTGTTAGTGTTAAAAACATTTTTTATTAATTCGGACAATGAGTTTCAGTGAGCTTGAACTGTTATTAAAAATAAACATCGATTCTCAGTGTTACGCGGTCGCAATTTTAATTTTAATGATCATTAAGGGAGTTTAACTGTCAAAACGAAACTCATTGTCTTTGAGTTACGCGGTCAGCCCGCAGGTCGGGGAAAGCACCCGCATTCTGCTGAAAGTTTCGGCACGTCGTTTCTTTGTCGAGCAATCAACAAGTGGAATGTTTTACCAGCCCACATGTTCTCCCCATTTGAAAATTTCAATCAATCAATCAATCAAATTGTCACGCCTTTTCCCCACATGCATAGGCAGAGACAAGCGCTACTTGTCACGATCCAGACAGAACTTCATAAACAGTATAGAAATACTCACAGAGTCTTGTTTAAATACTAAATGATATCCTATATTTCTACGGCTGTTCAAAGTCTGTGACCACTCGCGTATAAAACTGTCAAACTCAGTTATTTCACATTCTGATAGGTAGATGGCAGCACTGAGCGGTCCTGAAATTAATAAAAATAGTAAATCAATTAGTCGATTGAAAGTAAGGTGTAGTGGCAGTGCAATGGTTACGCAAACTAAAAGCACAGGTTCAAAACCACTTGCAGGCATTGTGTTTTACATTATTTTTTGATATATGATATATATCTTTGATATAATCTTAGGTAAAAAAATGTTACTTTTTTGGCATCGCGTGCAAAAGATATTTTTAGTTCTTATACAGGTACGAAATCAGGCGCGGTTAAATTTTATCGACCAAATCTACAGTCGAACTAAACGGTTCGTTGCATCATAGTTGTTGGACAACCGACAAGTGCCAATTTTTTTTCCTCATTCTATTCTACAAGCGATGTTTGAACAGCCGTAGTGAAAAGCGGCGTAGTGAAAACAGAAACAGTCGTAAACTAAGCTTTACAGTCTTCGGTGCTGTTTTTCACTAAAATTTTTAATAATTTATTTTTATTAACTTTTTTATTATTGTCATTTTAATACAATAATTCTTGTTTATATTCTATTTATGTCTAATAAAACAGTCTTCTTCTGGATTTGAACTTGTGCGTTTCATTTATCACTTCATTGGCCATGTAGCATCAAATGTCCTCAGCGCTCTCTAATCTCTTTAAATTTACCTTGTTTAATAACGCATGCCGAGCCATAATAATAAATAATATCTAAAAATATCCATACCATCCCAAAACTTGACAAGTCTCTCCAAAAACTGCAGCCTATCCATAGACAATTGTAAGACCAACGTCACATCGAATGGATCCGTCCCATCGTAACTGTATTCCGTATAATATAAATGCGTACGTAATTTCGCATGCTGCACTTCGCGAAAACTCGAACATAAGTCAGAATTGCCAACCTAAACAAAAAAATCAATCAATCAAATGGTCCCACAGGGATAGGCTTCTTTCACATCCACAATTCTCTTCATACAAGCTCTACGGTTATGGGCACTAGGCAACCTAGCTTTCTTGAAGTACCACATTATGAAGTCAAAGATGGCTGTTCATAATGCGGTACTTGTTCCTATATTAATGTATGGAAGTGAATGTTGGGTATAGCAGAAGCATGAGAGTAGAATTAACGATGTCAAAATACATTAATGAGTGTATGTGGAGTGGGCACATGGAAATAATGAGTGAAAGTAAATTGACAAAAGGAATTTATAAATCTGATGTGAATGGATGAGTTAAACAAGGCAGACCCATGGATTTTTCGACCAAATCGGAGACATCCCTCAAGAAAGCTTGCCTAGTGCCTATAATATACTAAGGGATGTTGACCTTCAAAGGTCAGCCCAACTTGTCCGATGATACAAGGACTCTTAGTAGCTTAATAGAGAGATGAACTCGGGCTGACCTTTAAAGGTCAACATCCCTTAAAAGATGATGCAAGTTTAATAAACATACCTTTGTCGTAGTTATTTCTGCTAACGAGCATTTATACAATTTCTCCTTGAAAATGTTACCATCCATGTCTCTGTATGATTTGTGTATATTGCGAAAGTAGGAGGCGTCTTGCAGTTTCACATCAGACTTCGTTGGAGAGTTCCAATGTACTATCTGAAGAATAAATTGGTTTTTTTATTATTCACGGTTACCTTAGCCGCCTTAACAGATGGTAGGTGATATAACGGGACATTGTCG
This sequence comes from Tinea trinotella, assembly GCA_905220615.1. Taxonomy (NCBI): domain Eukaryota; kingdom Metazoa; phylum Arthropoda; class Insecta; order Lepidoptera; family Tineidae; genus Tinea; species Tinea trinotella. Next base: position 2,030,170 of record HG992326.1, read on the forward strand.
TTTTAAAAAGCACTTGTACAACCTCAACATATCGGACAACCCCCTTTATAGGGGATAGCGGAATGAGAAGGAGACAGCTGCACATGTGCTCTTGAGTTGCAGGAGTGCAGGAGAGGTCGAAGCAAGTCAGAAGTTCCTTGGCAACGCGAGGACGCTTCCGGCGGTCTGCAGTAACGAGAAGGGTCTCCTGGGCTTCATGGAGGAGATCGAGTAGCTCCACTGAAGGAGAACCGTTAAAGAACCTACAAAGAAACCGAAGAGGATTTCAAGTGCGGAAATGAATCGGCAAATAACTGTAACTGCATGAGCCACTGTCTCTATGCCGGCTAAAGGATATAGTGCTGTACAGTATCTTACCTGTACAGTAACTTACCTTAACAAAACGCACATCATCTCCATAGCACTCCTTAGACAATGTCTGTGTTGACATTTGAATATTATACTGACAGCTTATATTATAAAGCAAGTATGGATTCTCTTTGACAACTGCATTTATAACATCTTGATCGGCTAACATAGTGTGCTTGAGACTGTTTATATTGTCTGTAATAGCACTCTGCCACAGTTCATTCCAATCGACTTTTTCACGCATCTTTTTTAAGTCTAGCAACATTACGCCAGTGTTGAAACCCCGGCCTATGGCTGGCCACCGTTTGCTTAAACGATTTAAATACCAATTGCTCTCGTTCTCTACTAGGCCTATCATCTGAAATAGATTTAAAGTACAGATTAATTGACGACAGGCGTGGTGCATTGGTTAGCACGCTAATTCGTTACGGTTAAAGATCCGGGTTCGATTCGATCCGGGGGTATTCGTAAAATTTATTATATAGGTTAAAAATAACAAATATTTGTTATTAAAAAATTGTAAAAAAAATTCTCCTGATCTGGTTGTCACAGAGTGGTGTCTAGTCTGCCGATCTGGAGTACATATACACAGACTGTGAAGTGACCTAGTCATGTTTCGGGATCATGAATGGTCACTATTCGCTTAACAAAAACCTGTGGAAGATTAAAATGTACAGCTTCCGCAGTTGCAGAAACAGAAATAAATTCTTCACTATTTATGATTCATTTAAGCTGGTTATTAATACCTGCTACTGAAGTATTCTCAGCTACTTGGATTAAATTATTCATAAGAAGTTCTATAAGATCCTTAGGTAAACTAGGTCAAGGCGAAAGAGACCTAGTGGTTGATTAGTAATTACCTACCTATACAAGACCTTGAAAAACTTCCATGGCCACAAGCTTGTAAAAAAAAATTATTGACTCGACATCTGATCTCGACTCGCATGATGGTAGGCAGGAGAAGGTCCAAGAGTGCCAACGACTATAAAAACTGAGTCAATTCACAATTGCCCCAGTCACTATCACTATTCCAGCAAAAGGTGCTTCTTCAGCATTGTCGAACATAACCAAGATAAAGAATTCACAATATGGGGCAAAATTTCAACGCAAAAAGAAACCAAAGAGGACTTCAAGTGTGGAAACGAGCCCGCAAATAACTGGGGCAAAATTACCTGATCTTCAATCATGTTGGAGAACATAACCCACAGCTCTCTAACATCACTCATAAATGTCAAATCAGTATCCAATACTATGACTTTGTGTAGAGACTTGGGCAAAATCTCCGGAAACAACAGTTTGAGTAATGCATAAATGCCAGAATAATGGGTATTGGGTACCCATTGTACTTTTACCATGCTATTCTCCGCTTCATAGCAGGTAATGTTCACTGGAAAGAGGAATAATTATGTGCTGTAGTAGTAGGGCTAATTTAATAATTATTATTATACATTTCTATACTAAGCCACTAAAGTGCTTGTATCATAGAAACAAGACAACCAAAGTACATATTTCAAAGATACATCGGTACCAGTGAGTTGTTTCGAACCAGTGCACTCGACTTGCGTAACCATTGCACGGCCACTACACCACGGTCGCCCTAAATTTGTTTGTACTTGTCTGTATAATATGTAACACAATGAAAAATGACCCTAATGCTAATGTCTGCCAATTCCTGGGAATCGAACCAGGGACTTTATGCAACAAACCAATTGCAAACTGTTTGTCCATGCCTGTGAAGTGATTAATTTCCTTTTTCAGCTCAGTAATCAGCTTGTAAGTTGCCGGTTTAAACTAGGTAAGCATGGTAGATGTGAGTGCTACTGTAGTCCATTCAGCTTAACATCTGGCAGGGTGTCAAGTCATAATAAAAAATATATACAGTTAATATAAATGTATATATAGTGTAGGACTTACCATCAGGAATTTCCCAGGTCCTAAACAATTCATTAATGGTCTTCCCAGAGATTGAATCCACAACAAAATGAAAGTGCAACGGGTTCTGACGATGGTAGAGCAAAGACTTGAGCATAGGCATCAATTGTTGGGTACATTTGTTCATGCATATTAAAGCTATGTGAACAGTTTCACACAGTAATTTGTCATCTTTTGAATACTAAAACAAGATAAGACTATAGAGCAGAGGTTCCCAGACTTTTTTTCTCATAGGCCACTTTCAAAATTTTACTGTTTCCGGTGGACCCCCTGCAGCTACATTTCTACCACATTCCCAAAACTCAACAAAAACCATCTTTGCAAGTCTCGACATGTTGTAATGAATATGGAATATGCAAGTTTTTACAAGTAACAGCCGCTGAGCTTCTTGAAATATTATCTGCCTACATTGATAGGTGAAGTCAAGCTCACATTTTAGTTCTTCACTCTCGAAACCAGATAAATTTTCATGGACCCCCGCTTACGAATTGTGAACACCTGTTCACAATTCAACAATGTAGACCCCCATAGAGTCTCTCTGGGTCTCCCCTGGAGGTCCACGTGGACCACTTTGGGAATCAATGCTATAGAGCATTTATCAAGACCTGAGACAAAATGTAAACAAAGATACTAGTCGATCCCGAACTTTTCCTGCAGCTTTTGTTGCGGCTACGTTTGCATTTTAGATTCGTTAATTTTTTATATGAAAAAAGTCAAATAATGCAAAAACAAAACAACTGTTAAACAGTAAAACTTAAAACAATACACAAACAATTTTAACAAGGAAACAACAAGAATTAACAAAATTGTTTAAAGAAAAATCTGACTCACATCATGTCTACAAGATTGAGATTGATATAATCCCACTAAATACAAAACAATATATTTCTACATAAAATGGTTACACAGCATTACATCTTTATTTGGCAGTTTTGTGATTTGTTTACATTTTGTCTCCGGGCTTTTTGAATAGGATATAGAAAATAGCAAAAGTTGATTAAGAATATTCAGAACTGATGTGCAATATTTGATTGGGTAGAGGGGAGCTGAACATTGGCATGTTGCAAAGGCATGTCACGGTCCTATCCTAATTGCAGTCACCTTTTTAAAACTACATTGGGTCCCTTAAATCATTTCTTATAAAACAATTGACAAGTGCAATGCTCTGCTAGACCATGTGTTCTTCCCATCCTATGACCTATAGATCCTATAAGCAAGAAGGGCTGCTATAGTGATAGCAACTGAGGCAGCTGTAAACTAAGTACACAAAAGAGAAATAGATGAATAAGGAAAATGCAGTTTGATTATTAATACAAGTATAAACAGACATAACACTTACTGGACGTCCGTTAAACGTACTCCCATAAATATAATTTGAGTGTTGTAGGTCGGATTTAATACGTGTATTCTCCTCTTGTAAATCATGATTTTGCAAAACCAGTAACCAAAAATATAACGCAGTGACCGCCAACCAAAGGCCAAAAGACACACCTAGCCAAGGTCTAAGAAATATACACGAAATAAGATTTCTAGATCTGATACTCATTAAAATTAATTAAATAAACATATTTTGATGACAATAAGGTACACTATACTATATTTAATGTATAAATTGTGTTTTGTTCAACTCCTATGTAATTTAATCAATGCTATAACTCAAATGATAATTAACTGTAAAGTGAATACTTAGTTTAAAAGTCACAGCCATCATAAAAATGTAAAATTAATTTATTATTAAATAGGGGCTGTCAAAATCATGTCGAAAGTGTCAAAAAAGTTCTGTTTCACAAAATAATTTTATTTAGTCAAAACGTCCCTAATTAATTTAAAAAATATTTTGTTTCATTATAATATTTTAGTTTAAATATAAATATTATCATACATAATATATGAATGTCATACTTTATTAATATAAATTAAACACTGATAGAAAACAGTAACCATGATTTATTGTTCATATCCCAAAAAATACTATAATACTTTTTATCAGGGAGAAAGCGGAAGCTGCACTAGTCAGAATAACGGGGCTTCCACGGGTTACAACCCCCCACGCTGTCTTATCGAGAGGAGTGGAGCGAACTCTGGCACCATCCGAGATTATAGCATGTTACAATTCTACGCAACGTGACTTTATTTGCCACCTTGGGGATATTGAGAGAGCAGCAAGTCAGCAGAGCAGTCTTCAAGGATTGCTGTCACGAAGCCTTAGGACCACGGAGTAAATAGGAATTGCAAATAAAATGACAATATATGGTAAATTAGTTTTTATTTGTTAGAAAAATATATTTTTATAGATGACATAAATATTTTGTTTATTTCATAAATTTTATTTGTATTGTAACATTTGTATCTTCTGTATAGCCAGTGAGAGAATACCTATAATGAAATGTACATATTTTGACGCGAAATATAATTTTATTGAGAGTCTTTTTATTGACACCTGACCTCGACTTGTCTGATAATATGTAGGGAACTTCTCCGAACTTCAAAAGCGCCTACGACTAAAGTTTATACGGCTGCCTCAGTCGTTATCATTATGTCAAAGGTGCTTTTTTACTCTTCGCTTGAAGGATCCAAGGTTATAAATGCAGGCTATAAGGCAGGCCACTAACATGTCATGCGTATTCTCTCGCTGGCTAAAGTGTAATAAAAGCTATATTAAATGTAATGATTATCTAATAATTTTGACTAAGGTTCTTAATACAAATAATAACAACATGACACTATAACAACATAAAATATTGCTTTACAATGACAACTTTAATTTTAAATTAATTGTAATATGCTTTTAATTTTTATTTAATTTTATTGTGGCACGACATTTGACCTCGACTTGCCTGATGATAAGCAAGAGGAGTTCCAAGAGTGACGACTACGGAAAAAACCGAGTTTGTTCACAGCTGCCCCAGTCGCCGTCACTATGCCGGCCAAAGATAACATTAATCTTAAGATAACATGAATCTTGTCATGATATACCTAATAAAAAAATCGACGAATACCGATGGGTTTGTTAGCACTTAGCCTCTAATAATAAGCCTTAAAATATTATAAAAATAAAATTATACCTATAACCGAAAAACAATATTTAATTAATTTCAGTTTCTCCCGACCATTGTTGATTTGGTTGTTGCCTCTGCTGAGATGTTGATGGGTACGCAACATTTTGGTTTGGTGGGAAAGGCTCGCTAAATGGAGGATTTGAAGGCGTAGGGCTGACTGGGTTAAAAAGCGCTGAGCTAGCCGGCTGGAATGCAGCAGGACTACCCGGTACACCCATAGCCGGCTGGAATGCACTTGGACTATCTGGCAATCCGTTATTGTCGTAGGGTACTGGGCTTGCAGTGTTAAATGGACTAGTGGTACCATATCCATACATATCAGGATATCTTTGATCTTTGGTTTGAGGATTGTTTGGATCGAAATCAGCCTGATTTACGTTCTGTCCATAGGCTTGTGCCGGTTCATATTGGAAGCCAGGTGATGGACTTGTGGCTAGTTGGTCAAGCTCTGTTGTTTTTTCTGGTTCTGCAGCAGTAGGGCTGTCTATGCCCTTTTTGTAAGGCAAACTGTCATCATCGGAATTAATTCTCATTGATTCATCTGGGTCGATTTGACGGGTCCTATAAAATAAAAATATAAATATACATTTTTTGAAATGAAATTAGTGGTCACAGTAATTTAAAAAAGAGATAATTATTCGGGTAATGGAACGTTATTGAACTTTATACATAAAGCGACATCTATCGTGTATTATGATTATTATGAATAACAATGGTTGCTAAATGTAAATAAAGATGTCACTGGTAGTTATGTTTGTAAAATCTTTAATATTAATAATTTAATTACTGTTTTTAAATTATACTAAATAATAATAAAAAATACATTTTCTAAAATATATACATAAACCAGAGTCTCTTGGTTTGCGAAGCCAATCCAGAACCATTACTTTACCTACACCACAATCGCGATAAAAGCAGTGACATTAAAAAAATCATTAGTTTTACCTTATCATATAATTGTCTTCCTTCTCTTCTGCCTTTTTCCTCTTTAGAATTCTCCATCCCACGCATATGAGCACAACCAAGAATGGCAACAACACGGCGCAAATAATCGCCCATGTCCAGCCGAGGGTACGCGATGAATATTCTTGCTTGCCTGTTAAATAAAATAAAATAAATAAATAAATATATAGAATTTTCTTAGATTGCGCCAACGTTGATTAAGGAATTAAACTTATTTACGGCTTATTGTCGCGTTTATTTTTGGTTATTGGTTTCACATTTTTTTTATTAGAGACTCTAACACCTCGGCTTCTTCGTAACCACGATTACTGCAAAGCTTTTTTTTTATTCGTCAAAATAATAGAAAAAATGTAAAATCAATAACCAAAAATAAACGCGACAGTTAGCCGCATAAAATTTGTTTAATTCATAAAATATATATAGTAGATGCGGCTGCTACTTGCGGTTACTGTAGTAGCAGTCGCCTGCATTCATATACTGCTCTTCAGATTTTACCAGGCGGGGTGCTGTCGTATATGTCGAGATTCAATAATGGGCCGGCATAGTGACGGCGACTAAGGCAATCGTAATCTAAGACAGTTTTTTCACTCGTCGGTGCTCTTGCTTACCGTCAGGCAAGTCGATGTCAGATTGACCTAGGGCTACATGTCTATATACCGGCAGATAAAAAGCGCGCTGGCACTAAAACTGCGCAGTAACTCCTATCTACTAAATATTCGTTTTTCGAAAGAGTACAAAACTTTAAAATGAACTATTTGCTCAACTGTATAATGCGCGGACTTGCTCCCACCGAAGTCTTCCAGCGCTCTTTTTATCTGTTGATAGTTATAAGAAAGGGGAGCGTAGACGACTAAATACAATTTACAGTTATCTCAACCTTCGTCATCATCCAGACATGCTTTTTCATGCTTCCCTTGATGGATCAAAAGTGAAATAAAATAGGAAAAAACATGTTTAACTCTTCATTACAATAAACATAATTTTGTATACCTACACTGGTCCATATTTCCAATCGTTCTGCCAACCCATGATACGAAATGATGTCGTAATAGTTATTTATTAAGCCCCAAATTTGTATTGTCCCAGTAACACAGATTAGATTATCGCTATTTATTTAATATATTTTATCAATAAATAAAGTAGTTTTTGTACACTCACCTATTTTGTTGACCCAATATCCAATCAATCAATCAATTATTCAAATTCTCACACCTCAATTCCCACAGGGATAGGCAGAGGACAATGGAGGATCATGGTTCTGATCAACTTATTTTTTATTTTATTGTGGCTCGACATAAGAATTAGGATAATACACCCTCCTATAACCTTGGATCCTTCAAGCGATGAGTGAAAAAGCATCTTTGGCCGGCATAGTGACGGGCAGCCGTGAACAAACTCAGTTGTTTCAGTCGTCGTCACTCTTGGATCTCAGGCGGGTCGAGGTAAAATGTGTCACAATAAAAAAAAATCAATGACAAGTGAAATCAATATCCGATAAGAAAGCAGGTAATTCAAAAAGGTATTTAGAAAAGAAACACGATCACTTTTAAGAGAAAATTTCTATTTTTTTCTTTTATTAATTTTAGGTAGTTAATTTTTGTAGTACAAAAAATTACATGCTTTCTTAGGAAAAAAAATACGATCCAAAACCCAGTTATAATTAATTAACTCAACCTTTAGCTAAAACAGAAATTTCCTCTTGATGTGATACTTTTAATTTTGATTTTTCAACAATTATTTATTTAAAAAATTACAATAATAAAGATAAAGAATTCACATAACAACATAAAACATCAATGGGAAAGACACGTCTAAGAAATATAGAGATATAAAAATACTATCACGACTCCTAAAGAAATAGATAGAGACATACGAGTAGGTAGGTAAGAAATTAATAATATAAAAATTCAATTAAAAGAAATATAAATCAAAATGAATCAAAAAACTATTTCGGACAAACTGTAGCGTTTTTTAATGATGTCAAAAATATAGGCCATATAAAAGCCATAGATTAAAAATATCTCATACAGTTGTAAACCAATATTAATAGATAACAAACTAACAAATATTTAGTTTATCTTATCTATGCAAACACTTACTGCTTGATATACCTAATGTACAATGATAAATTATTTTAACTATATATAGCGTAAATTGGAAATAAATATAAATCAATAGAAAATTCGGCAGTGATAAATCAGATAACCTAAACTGTATTTTTAAGTAGTGTTTTGTTAGACCTTAATTTCTAATTAAAATCACAAGTTCGGAAATACGGTATCTAGGATAATACATCTCCAAGGACCAATGAAAAGAAAGAGATCACAAAATATATTTTTTATGCCTAAGGGTCTTGACATACCAGACGATTTTTCTGCGCCTATAAGCTCGTTTTCATGCGCATACGCACATCGCTCAAAGAACAGGCCCACAACCGATAAGGAGGAAAGGTTTTTAAGTGAAGACCGCGAACTAAAAACCATATGGTAGCTGTAGGCCCCACTAGACTGACCACATAATAAAAGTCACGAATAACCGGTGGATACAACTGGCATCTTGTCGTTCGAAATAGCGTTCTAAGGGCCTATGTTCAGCAGTGGACGCCTTCTGGCTGATGATGATGACACGCACGCACGTGCCATGAGCTTACACGATATGCAAAGGGAAGGTCCAAGAGCGCTGACCATTGTAAATCCGAAATCCGAAATTTCGCATATTTTAGTATGTTTCTGAACTAGCTAAGTTAAAATTGTCATTGCAAATATTATAGAAAGAAGGCTTTTACGCTGAAGCCGCGTAAAATTAAACCATAGTAGTTTTACCACTAAGCTTATCTGTATGGGGCTCGAAGGGTGGATCAATAAGGGTTTCCCGTGATTTCCCTAGTTTAGCAGGTAGAGTAAAAGTCTTAATTTCGCTGGGAGGTGATTCTGGAATACCCGGAAGACCAGGGTTATTAAAATTCTTTGAATCAGCATAATCCGGAATTGGACTTAGAGGTGGAGAGTAAACTTCAGAATACGATGGCGAATAGTGTCCGTCCGGAATAGGGCTGTTTTGATCGTCAAATCTAGAGCCATAAGGATCCTCAGTTCCTTCTTTAGTGGAATAACCAGAATCACTGGTCAAAGCATGGCGGCCTTTCTGTCTAGGACGGTTAATGAATTCTATATCTTTCGCTGGTCGTGACAAGGTTGAATCTTGGTTGGAACCAGAATCAGACGGAGATGTTAAAGAAAGCAAGTCTTCCTCGGTCAAACCCCAAGATTTCTCAGGGAAATCAACGTCTGGAGCATTCCGTAACGGTTCATTTGTTCTATAAGTCTTGTCGTACGCGCGTCGTTTTTTAGGATCTGATTTATCACTTCTAACTGAGCCTGGATAGCCCATTCCTGAGCTATCACCGTCTATTTGGCTTGGTGGTGGTGGGGCTGCTCTTGTTACAGTGGGATTAGTAAGTGGGATTCGCTCCTCATCTTGAGGTGAATCGGGAATTGGTGGTTTTAAATCTGAATCGTTAAGGTTGGATGATTTCATCGTGTCAGTTAGATTTCCCATTGATGCTGATCTTAGGTTTAGTCTAGATGCTGATTTCGAACGGGGGAAATCTTCGAATCGGAATCCCTCTTTTCCTTCAGACTTGGGTTTGTACCAACACCAGAAGTAAAGTAGACACATCAAAAGAGCTAAAGGTATAATTATTGCCATTATAACTGCGCCCATCATGAACAGTACTCGCTGGGAGTACTCTTGTTGACCTGGTGAATAAATATGATGATTTTACGTAGCTGACTTTCGATTGTGATTCAATTCAAACTTAATGGCGGCTCTTAAGTTCGGTAAGCGTGTATAGCGAGGATCGAAGTAGGTGAGAAAGCTTATTATTGTGAAGTTGCTGTCAGAGGCGTCTTTGGCCCTCTAGTCTAGTAGGAGCGGGGTCAAAATGGAATACTAACCCTAATGCGACACTTTGGAGGTGTCGCATTAGAGGCCGCTCGGCGCCCCCTTAGGCCCGTGTGCGCCGCATATCCTTCATCATAGGTAAAGACGCCTCTGGTTGCCGTACTCTCAGCTAAATTCAGAAACGCCATAAAGTTTAGATCTACTTTTTTTTATTGTGGCTCGACAAATGACAGCTCATTCAAGTGTACAGACCGCGAGGTCAATTAGTCGCGTTTAGAGATCAACTCAAAAGTTTCCGGTTTCAACTAGACCTTTATATCAGGCGGGTGCTGTCATAATATGTCGACTCACAATAAAATAAAATCATTGAAAAAAAATATAACATTACCAAATAGACTGCAGGAGAGCCAAAGAAGTAGAAAAAGAGAGAAAGAGAAGACACTTACGTAAGCATTCTGTAAATCCATAATCAGGCAAATTCCATCTGCCGTTCTCTTCGCAATGACGTCTTACGTCACCAATTAAAATAAAGTCTTGGTTACATTCAAACTGGACCTATAAAAAGGAAAAAAAGCAAATATAATATAATCGCCAGAAAGACATCGAAAGAAATCCAAACAGTTGTATTTTATTGTATACTAAGGCGACCGTGGTGTAGTGGCAGTGCAATGGTTTCACAAGCCGAGTGCACTAGTTCGAAACCACCAGGGCCGTCTTTACCCGGGGGTTCAAGGGGTGCAGTGCACCCGGGCCCAGAGTCCTAGGGGGCGCATGCCGACCGCCATAAATTTCGATAGATACTATACTGAGACCACGCGAGCGGAGCCTTGACTTTCGCACCCCGGCGCTGAATATGCTTAAGACGGCCCTGGAAACCACCCACCGATACCAATGTAACTATCTGTGGTTTGTTGGACCTGTTTCTATTATACAAGTACTTTAGTAGCTTAGTATAGAAATTAATAAAAAAGTTTTTATCGATATTAAATGACATCGCTGAGCTATGAGCGTCACTAATAGCAGCCAGTAATATACGCCCCACCGCACCTCAGCCCCCGATCTATTTAACTCGTTCCCCATCTATAGATATAACTTACCCTAGTACCAGGTATGAAGAAGAAATTACTCTTTCGACCAAATCGAGGTGTTTCTAATATACCACAACTTATTACCCTTCTTGCGTTAGTCTCTTTTATGTTGACCTAGAAATAAAAATTATATTAATTAAAAAAAAAATGTTGCCTGACATAATTATGATAGCACCAGCCTAGTGTTAGGCTGGAGTGCGGTCCACAAATGAAGGCGACCGCTACTATAGGTACTATAGTAAAAACTTCTGTAGCTGTCAAATCCACTATGCCGGTTTATTTGGATTCAGCAACTTTTAAACTAATCCCATGCAATATTTAATATAATTATTAAATACTACAAATAAAAGTTATAAAACAAATATTTGCTCTGACCGATCGAAACCGGGACTTTACGCGCAACAAGCCAATCGCTAACCGTTCGGCCACGCCTGTCGTTTTGAGATGCTACGAGTATAAAATCAAATTTGTAAATAGGCTAATGATATTTTAATAAGAAAAGACGTAGATAAGTCATACGCGCTTCGAACGAGGCACGTTACAACTATGCTAATAAGCAAACCTGAACTCAGTGTTGCGATGCAGAGCAACATATACGTGTCACTTTTTCGCTCTCAATTACTATTTGAATCCTACTTTACTTTAAACGTCGTGGTTGGATGTTCAAACTCGTGCCATTTGCGAACACTAAAACTGGTGCATATAACGTATCTTACTTAATATAATTGAAGTAGGTAGTCAGGTAATCCAAATAAAAGATAATTTGAAACGTCTAATACTTTTGACTCTGCAAATAGAAATGCATTAAAAATGCATGGGATTGCATGAAGACAAAACCACCTTGACATACAACATGAATTGTAATAACAATTAAACATTAACAATGGTTTATGAGAAGGTAATTTAACAGCAGTTAAACATCTATGAGTAATCATTTGTTTATTATTCTTAAAAAATATATAGGATTTTTTATATGGGACTGCGGGCCGACCGCTTAACTCAATGACAATGAGACAAGAATGATCGTTTTGACAGTTGAAATCCATTAAGGTTTGTAAAATTTACCTTGGGTCCTATGACAGATGCCAAAATGACTTTACTAATCCCATCACTATTATAGTACACGTATTTTTGTTAACAGATGTAACCTTGACAGAGCGGCAAGATTTCTTTTTGTTACATGATTTATTTGATTTATTGTTGTTTGTTTTAAAAATTATTGTGTTATTATTGTATGATAAATATTATTGGTAAGCTATGGTTGTAACTACGAAAATAAATAACTTTGAAATGAACGATCGAAGATAGACGCTGCTACAATGTTAGGTCGTCCGAAAATTTCTCATGTGTCACAGGACCCAAGCTATATTTTACAAAGTATATAATGACTAATGAGCTTCAAAATTAAAATTGCGACCGCGCGACATTTTTAGTTCTTTTTCATTTACAGTTCAAACTAATTGAAACTCATTGTCCGAATGAATTAAAGTTGTTTTTGACACTAACAGCGACCGCATTACTTTTTGACAAATGAATTTCATTTTCAAGCCCATTGAAGTTGCGCGGTTGGCCTCATGGGTTTCATTGAATTGAATTGAGCATTGGGTTGAATTGTAAAATTTACCTATATAAAGTCTTTAATGAAATCAAAGGATATGTAAATCACCAATTAACTGATAGAATTTCATATACAAATTATACTTACAATAGAAGACAAATAATTCTTAGTAAACTCTGCCATATCTCGATTCAGCGTCATACCGAAATCATATCGACATTGATACGAATCTTGGCACAATTCGGCAGCTCTCTCAATATCCTGCGATCTATTCGCCGGTAGGAAATCTCGAGGTTCTCGAATGAAATTCGGTATAAAGGTATCGTCGTTGTAGTAAGCAGCCGTCCGACCAAATTCTCGAACAAATAGCGCTACACCTATATTTTCTTGTTCTCGATCCGTCAATCGCCCTGTGAATATAAATAATTTGTAAGATCATGCTTTTTGAGCTGCGGATCTGCGGATTCACTTAGTCGTGTTTCGTTATCAGTTAAATTTTTTTTAAATCCAACTAGGCCGGCATCGTTGCTGTCTGACATTTTATTTCAGTAGTAAACAAGCATTTCATAATAAACTAGTTAATTATCTTATTTACTTTAATGTTAATTAAAGTAAATAAGAGTCGACACACACACACACACAAACAAACACACATATAAGTATGTCAATTAGGTATAAAACAGTAGAGTCTGTCCAAGCCGAAATGACGCGCCCCTCTGCTGTATTTACGCACACGAGCAAATATAAAATATGGATGCAACACACCGAAAATGCAATTGTAATTGGTCATTTAGTTGCCATAAAAGGAGAAACACGTTGATGAAGTGTAATAGTATAGTTAGTTATATTTGCATTCACACATTTAAATAAACTAATAAAGTGGAGGGGCGCGTCATTTATAGTTAGACTAGCTATACTATGAAATAACTGTATCAAGTAGTGAATGTAATCTTTTTTTTTATTAAGACCTTATAAAATTTTAACTTATAATGGCTTCAGAAATGTATAATTATGTAATATATCATTAAAAATGTAATTTAGCTGTAAGTCTGTAATGAAAAAATAAAAAAAATATGTCCAGCAACAAAAAAAACATATTATTTTCATTTTTTAAATATATATTTTTTACATCAAATACTTACAGTTTTCAGCAAAGTCTACGTGCGCAGATCGGAAGTTATTCAAGTCGACCGGCACGATATTTCCTGCCGGTGTTGTGAAGTCATCGTTCATATTAAACGACCAATTACCAAATAGACCTCGCGTTTGATTCTGCAACAGACGAACGCAGATTAACTTAAGAATTATGCATAGGAAGCAAAGAAAGGATATTATTCGTTTTGCATGGGCACTTGGGACGTGTTAACAGATGCATATACATTTTAAAATAGTTTGATGTACGAAGAATACAATGTAATTGGAATATATCCTTTATTTTGCATAGTTTAGGTATGCAAAATGATTAAATTATAATTATAACCTTTCAAAGCAGAACTTTTAATGATAATGTCTTTATGATTGACAGACGATACAAAATTCATATTTTATTTGCCAATTAAAGTTGCACAGCAATTAAAGTTGCACAGCAATTAAAGTAAAATTGTTATTACTTTTATTAACACAAGTATCAAAACTACCATTAATATATTTTTTCATCATTGGACATTACAAAAGTAGTATATAAAAGCCCAAAATGAATTATGTCTTGTGCCAATTCATGTATTACTCATAATTTTGTATTTGTCGCTATGGCCTAGATGCCATTTATGATACATGATCTTTTCTATGTTCTATGTGCTAAATACGAATATGGTAACGATGTAATTTGTAATCTTCATATATATTTCTAAGGCACTCTTTCGCCAACCTTTGACTTGTGCAGTTCACCCAAATCTATCCATTATACCTTTTACTTATAATTTTATTATTTATAACTCCACACCGTCGGCGAACATAGACGACAACTAGGCAAAGTCTTATTGTATTAATTAATAAAAAACAGATAGAGAAATACACATGGTAGCCGGCATAGTGATGGCGACTGAGGCAGCCGTACAACAACTCCGACTCCTTAGCAATGACTTGTTGGTTTTATTTGACTCGAAGATGGAAAGCAAGAGAATGTCCCCAAGAGTGCCGACTAAAAAATCTGAATCAGTTCACGGTTGCCCCAGTTGCCGTCACTATGCCGGCCAAAGAAAAGCAAGGAAAAGTCCAACAACGCCGACAACAAAATAAAAGGTTTGATTTACTTTACTGCCAACTGACGGCAGACTAAAAATCTTATTAAAGTATTACATTATATTAAGGCGACCGTGGTGTAGTGGCAGTGCAATGGTTACGCAAACCGATAAAACCACTCATCGGGACCAATGTATCTTTGATGTATGTACTTTGGTTGTCCTGTTTCTATGATACAAGCACTTTAAAAGCTTAATACAGAACTGTAAAATAAAAAAACATACCACATAAGTCCAAGGTAAATATACTCTGGCAGTCATAAAGCCTTTGTTCTCTACAACTTCAATACCAGCGCCGGAAGCGAACATGACAATGATCTCAGATTGATTGAGGATATAAGTTGGCTGGTAGACGGTTACACCTGAATAAAAGGAGAAAAGGATCATCACTTAGGATCAAGAGGAAGGTCTATGTAATAATGTGACTCGACATCTGACCCCAACCCGCCTGATGGTAAGCAAGAGGAGGTCCAAGAGTGCCGACGACTGTAAAAACAAAGTCTTCACGGTTGCCCCAGTCGCCGTCACTATGCCGGCCAAATGTGCTTCTTCACGCATCGCTTGAAGGATTCAAGGTTATATGATGGCTGAAAGAACACATAGGTTGGTAAGGTATTCCACCTTTTAGCATTCTCCATGTTAAAGGCGATAGAGGGCGCACAGAGCCGCCATGCCTCTGTATAGTTGCAGGGGCTTCAGAGTTTGCATTACGTCTGCATCACCTATAAAGCGGCGCTGCAATAAATCGAGGGCATTGAGAAGACACTTGGCAGAGCCGTTTTAGAGGTGCGAACAGTACTCCACACAAGAGAGTACTTTTCTCCTGGTATTCGCCTTGTATTCTGAGCCTTGTATAGTAGCAGGCTAAGCTCTGGCGCGAAGATCCTCCGCACCTTGTTCAGGATGCCAAGTTTGTGGGAGATGGTCTTAATGGCCCGCTTGATGTGGTCCCTGTGGTTTAAGTTGCAGAAGCCTTGTTCAACAGTGGACGTCTTCTGGCTGATGATGATATTCAAATGTTTGAGCAACTACTCCTCTAGATCTTACCTGGGAAATATTGAACACGAAGAGACGGTCTGTCAAAGTAGATACGTTTACCATCAGCAAATACATCAAGACGATAACGCCACTGTGCATGTTGCGGACGAAGGCGGACCTGTTACAAATAATAAACAAAAGCTTTTAATAATAATACTATCCCCGATGTAGCACTGCGTGGCATTGGCCAATACCATCCATCAGCAAAACAAAACAATACGATCAGATAAACGTCACGTTTTGTTTTCAAACGTCAATGAATTTCAAGCCCATTATCATTGCGATGAGAATGGACAATGGACATGAGTCCGAGCGATTGTGTAAGAATTTTAATAACAATGGGCTTCGCGGACGTTTATTTCAATTGCTATATTATAACGAAAACGCATGCAGTAAGTATGAAAATAATGTACCAGGAATGTACCTAATCATTATAGCATTATTAAAGAAGAAAAAAAAAATCCAATTTATTCCTTACCGATATTTAACATATCTATTGTTTGTAATCATATTAAGGTACATTGGTATGCCAGTTATTTCACACAAACATAATGCGATATTTGTTCAGATTTCGATTTCGATGATATCAGAATGGCGACTCACTTACTTTTGGTGATAAATACGAAATTAAAGAGGTACATTAAATTTCATTCTAGGTACATTTAGGTACATTCCTGGTACATTGCTTTCATACTTACTGAATGCTTTTGTGTTACAATACATCCACCATTATGATGGACACGTTATTTATTCTGTCCTTTGAGTATACATTAGTATCTATAATGTATATACAGGATGCGATTGGCAAGCGAGCAAATATTTTTTTTAGGCTTCAGGTGTTAGTATTAGAACCCATTTTTGAAATAAAAAAGGATTTTTTTTTTTCAAGATAATAAAAATTGTCCTGATAGTAAAACACTACTGCATGGTAAATAAACGGCGCGCGCGCCGCCACGTCCGGCGGCCTATACACGAAACGTGATAGAAGTGTGTCAAGGTCACCCCGCTTCCTTTAGTAGCCAGTCAGTAGCTAACGGCGCCCGCGAACGATCGCACGTGTCCGCCCGCATTGATACTTAAAAATGTCTTATTCATCTCGAGAGTGCTATGAAATGGTACGATGTTATCATTTATGTGGCGAGTCTGCACTCGCAGCCCAGAGGATGTACGCAGCAGAAACTGTTCCTCGGTTGCAAAATCAGGGCATATTACACCCTCGTGTACCAACACCCCGTACGATTGTGGTAACGGTGCAAAGACTTCTGGACCATGGCCAATTTTCATTGCCTTCGCATGCTCGAGGACATGGTGGACCAGGAGGCAATATTGAAATAGACGAAGAGATTTTTAATTATTTTGACAGAGAGCCCAGAACCAGCACCCGAGATGCGGCGCGACGGTTTGGCGTTAGCAGCTTTAAAGTTTGGCAACTTTTAAATAGCTCTGGGTTATACCCATACCGTTTCCAGAAAGTACAAGCTCTAAATGACGCTGATGCCGCTCCCCGTAGACAATTTTGTGAGTGGTTAATCGCACACGGAGATTCGAACATTCTGTGGACCGATGAAGCCTTATTTACGCGAGTGGGTCTATACAACCAACATAACGAACATTGGTGGTCGTTTCGTAACCCGCACATGATTAGGGAAACGCATCACCAAGTACGCTTCAGTGTTAATGTGTGGGCTGGAATAGTGGGAAATAAACTTTTGGGGCCATATTTTATCGAGGGGAGATTAACGGGAGGCACGTACCTTACAATGCTTCAAACAGTGATATCAGAATTTATGGACGAATTGCCGCTCGCGTTCCATAGGAATTTGTATTTCCAGCAGGATGGGGCTCCTCCTCATTTCGCTTCCGCTGTCCGCGCCTACTTAAATAGGGAATATGGTGACCGCTGGATCGGTCGTGGGGGTCCTGTTCCATGGCCACCACGTTCACCAGATCTCACACCATGTGACTTTTTTATGTGGGGCGAAATAAAGCGCAGAGTTTATGTTGAGGAAGCCCAAAACCGAGATCACTTAAAAACGCTAATAAAACGCGCGTTTAATGAACTAAAAAGCGATACGGTAGTTTTAAATAAAATAAAAAACAATTGTCAAAAGCGTGCAAAACTCTGCTTAGAGAAAAATGGAGTACAATTTGAACATTTACTGAAGTACTACTGAGTTATAATGGTAAGTAATTTCTGATAAATAATTAAAAGCTTTTACTTTTTGATAACAGATTTGTATTATTATTTTTTTAGGTATTATTTAATTTAATTTGACTTTTAGTTTTGTTAATTTTATTTCTTGTGTGAAACAAAACAATAGTTGTATAATGTATCTCTTTCTAACACATAAAGCTAGATGAGAAGCCATATGCATCGAGCGCGGCTTTTTCTATCTCGCTCACACCCCCGAGACTTCCTACGAAATAGAGAGAAACAAATACAGGCTCAAATTTCTTAAGTCATTCATTCAACATTCGCGCGAACGTAGTTTAGGCTCACAATGATCGTCGACATTTTCAGGAAAACTTCTCTGATCCGTTACTTAAGATTTTAGTACTGAGTGGTATTAAAATAAAAAATACATAGTTACTTAATTTTCTTTTAGTATTTATTATAAAAATATTTGCTCGCTTGCCAATCGCATCCTGTATAAGATTCTGTCAATGAGTTTCAATCAGCTTCAACTGTCAATGGTAAGGAACATTACGTTGCTCAGTCGCCATTTTAATTTTGAAGTTTAGTAATAAGTTCATCTGTCAAAACGAAGCCTATTCTCATTGTCATTAGAGTTGCACAATAAAACCCGCAGATAAGAATAACAATCGACAAAAAGACCATAATCGTCAATAACATGTTATCGCTTAACACTTTTCTTTAGATTGTGAAGAGACATAGTCGCTTGGAAGCTGCCGGTTCCAATTAGGCTGGCATAGGATTTTTTTATATTTTTTTTTCTTGTGACACGACATATGACGGCACCCCGCTTGATATTAGGCTGGAGTGTGGTCCATGAAAGGATGTCACTGCTACTACAATTTAATAACTGTGACTAGCAATCACATCCACTATGCCGGCCTAGTTGGAACCGGCAACTTACAAGCTGATCCCGAAACGCGACCAAATCACTTCTTTTGAGTTTTACTTGTAAATATAACTCACAGTTATTGAATTGTATTAGCAGTGACATTCATTCATTGACCACACTTTGGCTTAACATCAAGCGGGGTGCTGTCATATGTCGAGTCACAATAAAAAATAAAAATAATAAAAAATAAATTACAAACCTCAATAGGAATAGACTGATTCGAAGTGGCAGCTATAGACGTCAAATGTGTAGCATTCACTGGACCCCAAATATTTCTTGGGACTTGTTCAAATCTTCCCTGGATATCCAGCCTGATATGTGGACGATCTACTCTCACCAATACGAATTCACCTGTAATAGAAATTACATATTTATATTTGATAACCGTGGTGTAAACGGACGCGACCGTGGTGTAGTGGTAGTGCAATCATCACGTAAACCGAGAAAACGAATCAATCAATCAAATTGTCACGCCTTTTTCCCACAGGAGTAGGCAGACACAAAAAAAAAGAAAACGGGTTCAAAACCACTTACCGGTACCAATGTACTTTGGTCGTCCTGTTTCTATGATACAAGCACTTTAGTAGCTTAATATAGAAAATTAAGCTACTAAATTAATTAATAAAGTAAAAAATTAAACCCAACATGAAAGTTTACCTTTTCCGTTAAACGTGTATTGAAGATCATCAAATGTTACAATGTGTGGATCACCGAATATTCCAGCAACTCCGGGTGATTGATAAGCGACGCAATCTTGCGATGGACGGCGTTCGAATCTATGGATGATATTGACATTAAAGCTTACGACTGTACTCTACTATACCAGCGGCACGCTAATATGATGATCGTTTTGACGTTTGCACCATTGCAAGTTTAGCATAAATTAATAATTACGTCTGAAGGATCAAATTGTTATTCTATATTCTATATTGTTCCTTCAAACGAAATTCTTAATTTATACAATTTAATTCATAGCGTGCTAGTTCCATACTTTATGGTGTCTCAGAAGATAGCTGCGAGCTCGACTTCGCGCAACTAAAGTTGTTTTATTTTTTTTATTGTGATTCGACGTATGACAGCACCCCGCTTGATGTTAAGCCGAAGTGTGGTCCATGAATGAATGTCACTGCTACTACAATTCAATAACTGTGAGTTGCAATCACATCCACTATGCCGGCCTAGATGGAACCGGCAACTTACAAGCTGATCCCGAAACGTGACCAAATCACTTCACGGTCTGTATACTTGTAAGTGGTGGTACTACCCCGGATCGGCAGACTGGGTGGGTACCGCTGCCTACCACTCTTTGATAAAGTCCCAATAATAAGCTCTCTTACTTTCTTCGAGCCCTGAATACCGTATATTATGTATTGAGCATAAACTGGCGCCTAACTTAAAAGACCTTTTATTTTGCATTGAATTAAAAAGCCTATAATCATGACTGTAGTTAACCTTTGTTGAATTTGTAAGAAGAGAATTGTGTATGCAAAGAAAGCGAGCGAGTTGCGTCAGGATCGTGGAAACTAGCGCCTATCCCTGTGGGAATTGAGACGTAAAAAATGGATAATTAATAAACAGATGAGTACTAATATTTAAAAATATAATATGCCATATAATTCTTGTTCAAAATACCGCTTAGTGTCTATGATAAAAGCATAATTAGTTGATATAAAAAGTTAATTACAGCTAATATTTGTAAGGAATTCTAATAGCATTTTTCTGCAGAATAAAATATAAAGAAATAATGTATAAAGAAATAATTCACATATTTTTTATTTTTATATTTGTTATCATCGGTAATTGTCGAAGTTATATTTTTTTAAATTTTTTATTGTGACACAAAATTTGACCAAGTCCCGCCTGATGATAACCAAGAGGAGGTCCAAGAGTGACGACGACTGAAAAAACAGAGAATCCGTTCACGGCTGCCCCAGTCGCCGTCACTATGTCGGCCAAAAGTGCTTCTTCATCTTGACGTCATCATGATAATTATTTTGCTGATGCTATTGGCTAATGGCAGTACATTGCTACGTCATTATGACGTCACATCGTCGTATGACGTCACGAACTTAGCGCATCGCAACTGCTGGGAATAGTAAATACCTGAATGTTTCGCATCCAACAGCTTGTTCTTCCTGCCACGAACAGCATTGGTAGAATGGAATCATGTCGTGGAACCAATGGGACAAAGATGGAACCTACAATAGAACATGGAATATTAATACATAGAACATTAGAATATTTATCAATTTAATTTTTTGCACCAAAACTTTAAATAAGTTTTGGTGCAATGACATAGGCGAGTTTATTGCATGTTCTAACAACTAATCTTTGGGGTGGTGTGAAATTATGGGCAGGGTGCAAATATACTACATACTATGCAATTATATTTAACTCTTTAAAAAACGATCCATTCTCAAGCTTGTATTATAGCCGGCATAGCGGCGGCGACTAGGGCAATCGTAAACTGAAATGGGTTTAGGTGTCGGTGCTCATGGACATTCTCTTACTTGCCATCAGGAAAGTCTAGGTAAGATGTCGTGTCTTTAAAGAAGGTACCTAGCTGGAGTCCCACAGCTTTAAATCTGATCCCAAAACGTCAGTTTAAGGTATTTACTAATTTTATTGTTGGGGGTTTGACTCTTATATATAACGTGATGTGACTAAGTCGCGTTTCAGGATCTGCTTGTAAGTTGGCGGTTCCAACTAGGCCGGCATAGTGGACGTGACTGTTACCTACAGTTATTTAATTGTACTAGCAGTCACCTCTATTCATGGGTCGCACTATGGGGTGCTGTCATATACTCGTAATATAACAGCACCTTGCCTAATATTAAGCTATGAATGAAGAAGACCAATATATGCTGGCCAATATATCTTATATTACTCCAATATTTACTTCAATATATCATCAATTTTGTGTCTGCGTATATATCCCGGCAGAAAAAAGAGCGCCGGTATTGAAGCTTGTTACCTACTTACTTTTCGTTTTACGCATGTGTATAAATTTCAAAGTATTACTTTAATTTTAAAGAGTGGTAGGCAGTGGTACCAAATCTGCCGATTCGGGGTAGTATCACCACTAGGGTTCATGATTTCTCGAGCTTTTCAATTTCTCGGGTCTCGAGAATTCTCGAGGCTAATTTCTCCAGACTTCTCGGGTTGTCGAGAAATTTTACATTGGCAATTTATATTTAAGATCATTAGATAAATATGATCTTAAATTTTACTAGGTACGAGTACCTATCTGTTCTTTTCTATTATTTTTAGTCAAACTTTAATATAGTTCGCGTCACATAAGTTGGCAAGAGTAGTCAGATGCGCAGAAGTAGTTTTTAGGTGTGTTCCGCGGGGCATGAGGTAACAAAGTTCCGTGCGCGGCCAGTCGATCATCGACTCCCGCGTGGCATCCATGCTCCATTCGCTCCCGCGTACACTTGGGTGCACTAAAATGGTGCACCACTGGTTTTCGTATCATACTAATAGTTTTACTACATATTAGTCTCCCGCCGCGTCTGTCTGTTCGCGATAAACTCAAAAATCAATCAATTAAATTGTCCCACCTTTTCCCCGCAGGGATAGGCAGAGAAAATGGAGCGCTACCTGCAACGATCCTGACACAACTCCCTCGCTTTCTTCACATTGAAATGAAATGAAATGAAATGAACTTCACATTTCTCATTCACATTTCCATCATTCACAATTCTCTTCATACAAGCTCTATGGTTATGGGCACTAGGCAACCTAGCTTTCTTGAGGATGTCTCCCATTTGGCCGGAGAACACCCTCCGTAAATTATACTTGGCTAGAGTCGAAACACGAATGAACGTGTAAAAACGACGCCGCAGAGCGGTTGCAGCGAGATCAAAGGGTGCCCCTGCGCTTTGGCCCCGCCGCCACGCAACACAACAAACGGCGATTTAATTTCTATATAGGTACATGATTTCTCGAGTTCTCGATTTTTCTCGAGCTTGATTTCCGGGAACAAAGCCCAACGATTTCCCGGGAATTCTCGAGCCGAGAATTCCCGGGAATGAACCCTAATCACCACTTACAAGTATACAGACCGTGAAGTGATTTGGTCACGTTTCGGGATTAGCTTGTAAGTTGCTGGTTTCAACTAGGCCGGCATAATGGATGTGAATGCTACTTACAGATATTGAATTGTGACATCCATTCGAGCACCACACTTCAGCTCAACATCAAGCTATGCTGTCAAATGTCGAGCCACAATAAAAAAAAATTAATAATGTGCACGACTGCATAGGCGGACTTGCTTCCACCGCCGTCGCCTTCTAATATGCCGATCCTTATACTGCGCAGCTTAAAAGTCAGCGCTCTTTTTCTCTGCCGGTAAATATACGAGTAACAACTAACCTTGTTAGCTTCGTTATAAGGCGTGAAACCGAAGTCGTGTGACCTATGAGGACGAGAGCCCCACATCTGATCGTATGACAACATGAGGAAGCCATTCTTGTCATAGCAGCACTGTTGACCTGATCCCTCGAAGCTGAAATCAAACCTCATGTTAGGAGTACAAATTAAAAAAATTGCGCGTGCCATGGAGATACCATGGAGAATGAGTATGTTCTAAGAAGTTCTTTAATCTTGTTCCTACCTAGTCTTTTTACACCCACCCGTAATACCCTCACAGGTCGGCAGTCGCACTAAAAAGTTGCATTGTTTCTTGCAGAACAATCTTCTAGTGGAATGCTTTACCAGTCCATGTGTTCTCTCCGTCCTATAACCTTGGATCCTTCAAGCGATGCGTAAAAAAGCATCTTTAGCCGGCATAGTGACAGCGACTGGGACAGCCGTCAACTAACTCGGTTCTTTCAGACGTCGGCATTATTGGAGCCCCTCTTAATTACTATCAGGCGGGTCAATTAAAAGATGGATAAATAGTGTGGTAGAGCAATTTAAAAGTGGTAGGCAGTGGTGCCCCGTCTGCTGATTGAGAATGTGACTGCTACTTGTAGTTATTTAACTTTACTAGCAGTGACCGTATTTATGGACCGCATTCCAGCTTAACATCAAGCGACCACAATACAAAAAATACTTATCACTTTTTGCTTTCATTCTTGGCGCTATTAGATTTCTCCTTGCAGTTTAGGTCAGAAGAACTATTCTTTTAAATGTATGCATAAAAATCTTACCTTGGTGACCCACTCCTGACACAATGAATACCACCCCAATGATATCTGCAAGTAGGATTTGAATCCCTGTCACACTCCCAATCAGGCATGAACCTCCCTTTGTCCAATAACGCATGTTCCAGGGTACAGGGGCAAACCCACACTTGTGAGGCGAAGTTGCGCAGGAAACGATCAGTTCTTAACCAATTGTTGCACATTTCGTGTGGCCAGCGCCTTCCGTGGAGTCTTTCCCATTGTGGAGCGAAGTACCAGCCGAGGGGAATTGGTCTACTCCATAGGATTCTGTTTGGGATAACATTGAAATCAATTGTAATTAAGAGATAAGTATTATGTAGATATTAAAGGTCTTTGTTGTTTATGTATACAAACAAGCGGTGCCCAGTCTACTGATTTTGGGTAGTACCACCACTTATAAGTTTACAAACCATAAAGTTACTTAGTCGCGTTTCGAGATCAGCTTGTAAGTTACCGGTTTCAACTAGGTGATTGCTACTTACTTTTACTTAACTATAGCCTTTATTTATGGATCGCACTTCAACTTAACATCAGGTAGGGCGCTGTCATATGTCGAGTCACAATAAAAAAAACAATTATTTTTTTATAAATGAATCAAATTGAACGCCTTTTTCCCGCAGAGATAGGCAGAGACAATAGAGCGCCACTTGCTACGATCCTGATAAAACTCCCTCGCTTCCATCACATTCGAATTTTTTTTTATACAAGGTGTACTAAGTGTGTATGAAGGGCACTAGGCAACCCAGCTTTCTTGAGCATGTCTCCGATTTAGTCGGAAAACACCCTCCTGAGCCTGCCTCGTTTAACGCATCCATTCACATCAGATTTCTAAATTCCTTTCAGCAATCTAGTTTCACTCATAAATAAATATGATAATAAATAAAGAAACTTACGGAGAAATAGGCACTCCATTAATAGAGGAAGGTGACGTAAGATTAATTTGCAAGAAACCAAACTGCATGTCGTTATGCATTATATTATCCCTGTTCCTGTAATTCTGTGGGTTTATGATAAACTCTCCAGTATTACTAACTCCACTTTCAAGAATATCAATGAATTCGAACTGTGGACGGATGGTGATTTCTTTGTAACCCCATAAGCTGATTTGTAGTTGCAAGTTGTGGTTGGTCGTCAAATTGAAACGATCCCAAGTGATCCTGACTTCTGGTGGGTATCTCTGATGGACTGAATCGTCTGTGAAGAAGATCTTCTCGGTGGCCGTCGCTGGTGTTTCTGTAATAAATACATAGTAATTTGTGTTAATTATAGTATAACGGAAGACGCAGCGTAGGTAGGCCTCCCAATAGATACTGACGACATAGTAAGTCACGGGTAACCAGTGGATGAAGCTGGCATCTTGTCGTTCGAAATGGCGTTTCAAGTGGAAGGCTTATGTTCAGCAGTGGACGCCTTCTGGCTAATGATGATGATGATGATAGTATACTTGTTGTCGTTAACAACTGTGATTAGAAAAACTTATTTATCAGAACCCGGGATTGGCTGCAGCGTCCTCTTAACGTGCAGTGAGTATACTGCGATCCCCAAGCCACCTGCCAAGCTTGGGGATTAGTGGCCATATTCGTAGAGCTTTTGTGAAAAGAATTGTGGATGTGGGGGAAGCAAGGGAGTTGTGTCCGGATCGTGGCTATTCGATTAATTGACTAGAAGTCTCCTTTATTTATGGACCGCACTCCAGCTTAAAACGAGACACGGTTTTGTCACATGTTGAGTTAAAATTAAGAAAAAAAACTTACCAACAAAGAATCGTCCCTTCCATTTGTAGGGCTCATTATTAATAGCGATTTCAAAACGTGCATAGCCATTGTGGTAGAAACGCGGTTGTATGCATACAGCTCTGTTCACGTCGACAACAACACCGACCACCCATTCGGTGTCGAATCTACAACTGACTCTATCAGTAGGACTGAAGCAAGGACCCGTGATATTTACCACAGTACCACCCAACATATTACCACTCTCAGGTGCGAACATCAGAGGTAAGTTAGCTCCGTCTGAAATTGGACATTAAAAGGTTAGCGTTAAGATTTATTTTCAGTTAAGAAAATTTTTATTGAGCAGAGATTTAAACAAATTTTATGCGACCTACTATCGGGTTTATTTTTGGCTATTACTTTTTTATTATTATTCCGACGTTTCGAAAGCTTTACAGCCATTGTGGTCACGGAGAAACGCTAGAATAATAATAAAAATGTCTCTTTGAATGATCGCGAGAGACAAATCTAATTCTTAATCAAATTTACCTATTTTATTTTTTTAAATTTACGAATATTGCTGACATAGTGGCCATCCAAAGCCCCTTTCCTGTCTGCCATGTCTACAAAGATCTAACAGCTCATTTGGCCCAATTTGGCTCCTTATTAATACATTTACATACCTATATCTTTATTACAAGTGCCCATAAGTATATTTTCGTCTATTCTAAATATATGCCGTCCAGGAAAACCGTTAGCCCATCCTCTTTGTGTTAAATCACGAAGTACGGACGCTTGCGAATATGGCTGGTACTCGTAACTCCTTGTACCGTTGCCAGCGTTGAAACCAATCTATAAACAAATGTAGTATTTTAGATGTTTTTTTATTTTAGCTGGACAATAAAATATGTCCAGCTAAAATAAAATATGTGACAGCATCCCGCTTGATGATAGAGTGCGAATCTTAGGTAAATTACTATAAGTATAATAGTAATCGCATCTACTGAGCCGGCCTAAACCGGACGAACCGGCGACTTTTAAGGTAATCCAGGAACATGACTGAGTCTGTTCACGGTTTGTTTACTTAAAACAAGTAGAACTTACTACAACTATGAAAATACTTAATGTTTAACGCTTACTTTAATCTTTACACTATGATTAGACTGGCATAGTGAAGCCGACTGACGCAACCGTCAGTCGGTTCTTTCAGTCGTTAGCAATCTTTGATTTCCTCTTTCTCGGTCCAGGCAAGTCGAGGTATATCAAGTCACATTAAAAAAACCTAATAAGAAATTAATAAATCAAAATATATACATACATAAGCGGGAACACCACCTTCTCCAAGTGTGGTATCACCACCAGCCTCAGTGTGGGAACTCCAGTTAATTTCTACATAGTTAAAGATCGCATATGTGAACACTTCATCTGTAGCCAACACCATTTGGAAAGTGTTTGTCTGTAAAAAAGTTTAGGAAAATTGAGCAAATATTTTAGGTTTTATTAATCTTAAGCTTCAAAAAAGAGAAGGGCCTGATAAGAAGGAAACTTATGCTAAATAAAAGTCTACGGATAGACAAAATTCGTCATTGTACAAAACAGAATACCTACATAGAAAGACCATGAAAATAAACATGATGTACAATTGGCGGCCTTATCACCAAAAAGCAATCTCTTCCAGGCAACCAACCTGTTTGAATAGTTTCAACCTTGAATCACATCATCAAATCATTTAGGGGTAATGTCAGTTTTTTTGGGGAAGTCATAAAGTTTCGACATCTCTGCATAGTGTAATGATCTAAAATATCTAATTTGTATCATTACACATGCTTTCTGTAGGTAAATAGCTGGTAGAACAGAAAAGGCCATTGGGACCGAAAACTTCTCGGACGTAAGTAGATCACGTACGGGAAAATGCAGAGCAGGACATCCACCATCAAGATAGTAAAATCTAAAAGTAGAACCTAAAATCGCTCAGGTCACTGTGAAAAGGCCAATGTCCAGCAATGAACGACTTAAGGCTGATATAATAATGTTGATTACTTTTTCAAAACAATACTTACAACATAAAGTGCTGGATCAATACCACCGGCAAATGACATGTTCTTCCAAGTTATAGACACAGCGTGTTTTGGGAAGAAGTTATCTGAACCAATGACACCTTCCCTGATGTCCCAGGTTACACGTTCACGCATCTCAACACCAAGTTGATCAGTACGTGCCTATAAAAATAAATAGTGAGTGTTTTACAGAAATGATAAATACTTTAAAGCTTACATCTTAGAAATTTTTCTAAAATTTTTTTGTAACACAGAGTAAAACCTCTACTTATAAGATTGATTGACGAACTGCTAAAGGTTTAAAACCTTTAGATGTAGACTAATTTCAGTAGGTGACTGTAAAGAATGTTGAAAGAGACGATTTCCAGCAGTGGATGGCTAATTGCAGACTTTCGTCGATTATTTTTTGTACTATAGAAATACTAGCAGTGTAAAATACAAAACTTGTTACCTGCAAATCCCTGTCCATTCTGAAATAAACTCCTGCTCTTCTCTGATCAGGTTCTTCAGGCCTTATAGCACCAATACGACATCTACTGAAGAATATACCAATAAAGGAAGGATCATTGATAGCAGGCCAATCCCTTATGGGGAATCTCATTGGGTAAGTGTAGTGATCTGGTGGATCACTGAACTGGAGATAGCCGTTAATGGAGACCTGCAAAAGATAGATAGATAAAGTACAATATATCTACTAAATTTTTAATGGATACATATAAAAGTTTTATTATTATATTGTTGCTTGAAACTTTTAAAATTAAAAAAACGTTTATGTATTGTTGGTGTGTCGTCCAGGAATTGAGGCTTTTTTCTGTTTCCGTTTACTTAACAGTTCGTTTACTTGACAGTTTAATTTATATAGCTTTTTTTTATTGTGACTCGACATATGACAGCACCCTGCCTGATATAAAGATGGAGTGCGGTTCATGAATAGAAGTGATTGCTATTACAGTTAAATAACTATAAGCAGCAGTTACATCCACTATGCCTGCCACTCACTAATCCCGAAACGCGACCATGTCACTTCACGGTCAATATAATTTAACAACCAGACCTGGATCAAATATTCTCCTTCGTCCGGCAGTGGGAAAATTGAATGTGTTAAACAGTTAATAGTAATAATACTTACCCTGGTATAATTAAATCTGAATCCAAAGAAAGGAAGTTGGAAGTTAAAATTCTTATGGATTTGTGGTGATGACGCGTGAATGTCACGTTGATAATCACCATGGTCTCCATTGCCTCCTCTATCGTAGAACCAGTAGAGGAAACGTGCTCTAATTTGGTTTAACCTTTGTTGGGTGATGACATAAGGTACGTCTGTTGGACGGTAGGTTGTAGGCGGTAAATATGGACCATCGATGATGTCTGAAAGAAAGGGTTTATGTATAAATTATTAACATGTATAGCTAAAAAGTTCGGTGCGTCTTTTCTTTGTAGAACAATCGACAAGTGGAAACTTTGCCAGCCCATGTGTTCTCTCGTCCTATGACCTTGGATTCTTCAAGCGATACGTGAAGAAGCACCTTTGGCCAGCATATTGACGGCGACTGAGGCAACCGTGAACTACTCGTTATTTTTGGTCGTCGTCACTCTTGGACCTCCTCCTGCTTATCATCAGGCGGGTCGAGGTCAGATGTCGTGTCACACTAGTTACTGCAGATCCCAATTATCAACTAATGAAACAAACTCTCACGTCCTAATAGGGATAGGTAAACGCAATGGAGCGCCACTTTTCAAAATCCTGCCACAACTCTCTTGCTTCATAAAAGCTCTTTTTATTCACCATTTTCTCCCTTCACTCATTTCTGATTTATAGATCTCTTACGTTAATATATTTCTTCAATCTTTTTTTTATTGTGACTTTTTATCTGACCTTGACTTGGCCTGGTAAGCAAGGGGTGGTCTGTGAGTGCCTAAGACTGAAAAAACCGACTCAGATTATTAAAATTTTAGGAAATTAAATTTAAAGTTTTAAAGTGTGCAAGTCATTTCGTAACAACCACGTATCTACAGCATTAAAATAATTTAGTGCCTTTTCCGTGATTCTTGTGAGACTTTCATGTTTACTTAATGTAAAGCATGCATTTCTTTACATTATTGCAGCAACAAACACTGCATTGTTCCTGATAATTTTTCTTACATAATTTGGTGGCTGCTCTTATACTCGTACTGATTATACCGTATGTATATAATATCCATATATCCATATATCCAATCCATATATCTAATCCATATATGGATTAAATATAATAATTTATATATTGGTAAAATAATTTGTTTCAGAGGAATTTTCATAGATTTTGGGCGTACATTGATTAATGAATTAGACAATTTTTATGCAGCTTACTATCGCTATTATGTTTAATTCATTAACTAGTGTCAGGGCGAGATCAGGCATAAGGTAAATAATACAATCACTTGCTTTTGGATAGGAATTTTATATTCATTACTTTGAGACATCTAGAATT
Source organism: Tinea trinotella (assembly GCA_905220615.1). Taxonomy (NCBI): domain Eukaryota; kingdom Metazoa; phylum Arthropoda; class Insecta; order Lepidoptera; family Tineidae; genus Tinea; species Tinea trinotella. The sequence goes on from HG992326.1 coordinate 2,060,796, forward strand.
CTCATTATCAAGTATAGAATCGAAGAGTAGGGCTCAGTTATTCGAAGCGGACTACAATCTTAGTGCAGAAGTAAGTCCGTGCACCAAAGTCCATCTGAAATAACCCTCGCAGATTCTCGCTCGGCGTATCTACTATTATTTCCGACTTAAAGCCAATTGTTCTTTTTAAGGGGCAAATTGCTTTTTTTTGCTTTAGTATTTACAGAAAACATTTTTACGAAGCGAGAAGAAGGATAAAACGGGAAAGGCCTATAGATTGTTTCTAAATCAAAGTGGAGACATCTTTTAAAAGACAGAGGCGGATAAACATAGAGCCTATATGAAGAGAATTGTGGATGTAAGGGAAACGAGAGAGTTATGTTAGGATCGTAGCTTTTAATTTCTGCCTGTTCTTGCAGAATTTAATGCTGATTTTCTCGTGATAAAATGACATTTACAATGGCTAAAATAATGGCAAGAGTACAATCAATACCGATATCTTCATCATGTCCTCTTATATTATTTGCAAATATATCAATCAAATCAAATCACGCCTTTTTCCCACAGGGATAGGCAAAGACAATGGAGCGCCACTTGCCACGATTCTGACACAACTCCCCCGCTTCCTTCACATTCACAATTCTCCTTATACAAGCTCTATGGTTATGGGCACTGGGCAACCTAGCTTTCTTGAGGATGTCTCTGATTTGGTCGGCTAACACCCTCCTAATAATATAGTCACCTGTTATTACGAGTATAATAAATACTTTGTTATCATTACATTGTGTATGACTAAAACAGGTGCTCCAATGTGTCCTAAGTACTTCATATCAGTAAATATATAAAAATGATAAGCCAGTACAAATAGTTCTACGAAATCTTGAATCATGATGTCATTTTTGATATTGTGTTATTTTTTATTGAATTTATCCTTTTTTGTTAATAAAGACGTATTAATAATGATCTTTGTTCTGTCTGTTTTGAATTATCATAAACTGCTATTTATCATTCATCATTTTCTTCAACTACTTTATTCACTTATGAATGATTAACATAATTTGTGGAAATAGTCGTCATGACTAAGGCGACTATTTGGTTTGCTTAAGGACTTTAGTCATAAGCCTTTCTGGTAAAATGCGATTAAAATACAAATAAGAAGGAAACCGGCGCCTATTTGTCTGCAACCAACTTCACTTTAGTATGGTGTCTTTTTCTTAGCAGACCGCCAAAAAAAGCCACCTTTGAATCAGTTAAGTGAAGTTAGTCAACAGCCCGCCCTATTGTTATTCTAATAACATAGTATCCATATTTATTTTGTTACAATCTATGAATTGTATTGTAACAAGTCTAGTATTTGCCATCAAATCGAATCTTTTAACAGTTTAGCGAATTCCAACTTAACTTTTATTCTGATTGATAACTACTTTCATTTATTAAAAAAAAACAGTTAATTATTTCACATTATATTGTTATAAATTTATACTTGGAGCATGCTATTGTATATTCATCATCATTAGCTTATACGAGTATACGCCCTACTATTGTGTATTCATAGGCCCAGGGCCGTCTTAAGCATATTCAGCGCCGGGGTGCGAAAGTCAAGGCTCCGCTCGCGTGTTCTCAGTGTAGCAGGTATCTATCGAATTTTATAGCGGTCGGCATGCGCCCCCTAGGACTCTGCGCCCGGGTGCACCGCACCCCTTGAACCCCCGGGTAAAGACGGCCCTGCATAGGCCTATGTCTAAATCATAATTATTTAAACCACGATTCAGACATAGATAGATATTTCTATTGTGTATTCCTGTTATTTGAATTGTTAACCTTGAAATGTTCTTTTTCTGTGTGTATACATTCTTGGGTCGCGAACCAGCATAAATCTTGGAATGTTAATTTTTTTGTATGTTTAATTTGCGACCTGTCGTATATACCGAATTAATTAAATAAATAAATAATTAAACAGGATAAGGTTATTTCCCAAAGTTTATCAATAAGGATTGAGGTGCAATAGATTAAATTTAAGACATGCCGACGTGTTAAGAACCATCATTCAATGACAACGATCAGGGCGTATAGTTTACCGTGACACACGTAGAGAGTAGAGATTATTTGCCGTTAGAATTCTATAACATACTAACAGCGCTCGAATTCGATATCGTATGATCTGCACGTTAGCTACCCATCTACAAGACCCCAGTTCTTAGAATTAAAAGTGCCTACAGAGAATAATTTTAAATAATATACTTTTCAAACGCATTAAATCTCAATAATCCTAAAATATCAATCAATCAAATTGTCACGCCTTTTTCCCACAGCAAAGACAATGGAGCAAAACTTGTCACGATCCTGATCTCTTTCCTAAATAATACTGAATAAACAAATTTCCCGTTTCACAGACTAAAATCGGTCAACAAGGGCCACAAAAGACATATAAATACTTTAAACCCATAACCTAAAAACATAGTAAACTAAAAAAATAACGTGCAATCTATAAAACGATTAACTATAATATAAAGTTAAAAAGTAGGTTTTGTCCTCAAAGTGTAATAACTCATTTACAACATTATAGATTATGAAACGTACAGTGTTTATCTAAAAACCTGTATGATAAGACTCCTGAAAGCCCTTATCATGGCATTGTTAGACCTATATTACTTAGTAAATGTTTGAGTAACTATAACCCTGACTAAATTAAACGTTGCAACATTGCTGACTCTACACATATAAGTAAACATTCATAAATACTCGTAAAAGAGTATTAAACCTATGTCCCTCTGTAACATTTATGGGACCATGGTTTAGTGGTAGTTAGTGCAATAGTTACGCAAACCGAGAGCACAGGTTCAAAACCACTTGCCGATACCAATGTATCTTTAATATTATATTATGTACAGCTAATTAGCTTGGAGACGTTTTTGAATTTGTAGTAGTGTGTGTAGTAAACACGCCTAAGAGCGCGATTCCATTATTTCGTGGCGGTAGATAAAGATGTTTTGATCTTCTATCTTTATGTGTTTTAGCTTGGAGACGTTTTTGCGTTTGTAGTAGTGTACAGCCAGCAAATAAATAAATACACAACTTTTATTTAAATATTTTGCCCGATTTATTTATTTATTTATTTTATTTATTTAAAACTTTATATATGTCGATTTCGATATATGTCGCTTTAAAGGAAGTGCTTCCATCTGACAAGAAGGGTATGTCACGTATGTGTATATATGTTTCGTCGGTGAAAATAATTGGTCGGTTTTGTACATGTATTCTGCAATTATTATCAAATAGGTAATTCGTAAGTACCGAATTTCGTGCTTTTCCATTAAATGTTTTTCGGTTATCTTACGTTCGCTTTCAATTAAACTTTTGATGACTGAAAAATGACGTGTTTTCGTAACGTGTGATAATAATGGAAACGCGCTCTTAGGCGATTCGACTGTACTTTGGTTGTACCGGTTCTACGATACAATCACTTTTGTAGCTTATAGAAATATAAAAAAATAATAAAATATGATAAATAGCTTATCACTTCATTCACAGCAGATAAATTGAAATAAGACACTTCAGAATTTATAAGCAGACTCTGAAGAATCTATATTTCCTTCACCACATGATTTACTATTTATTTTACATCCAATGATCTAATACGAACTAAGATCTAACAAAGATAGCAGATAGTTCAGAATGACATAAAGAAATCCCATTCTGTTAATAGAAATCACCAGTTTCTAATGAAGTAGGTATATAATAAAACGTATCTATACTATGTTTCATTAGATGACTAATAAATTAGTCACGTTGTTGTGAAATATATATTCAATATTTGCAAGTTTACTAGCGGTCATGACACTTTTCAATATTTGAAGGACTTGTGCAAGCTTCTATTCTTACAACTCCTACAAAAACAAATCCGTATTTGCCAACCAGACAAAACACTATTTTTCTTTTAGATACAATTTTCTAATAAACAATATCTTCGGTTTTAGGTAGGAGTTGGTGGAACTAATTGTCATACTGCTCCTCATTTTTAGAGACAATTCCTTGCTTTATGTATTGAACAGAGTCATTATAAATATTCTGTTGTTATTAGGCTGAATAATATTTAAAAGATTACTAAAAAGAATCTAATAATAACGTCATAGTATTCCTTCGATCAAAAAAATTGTCTACTCAAAATAATAACATTTGTAATTTAATCATAATAATGAGTTAAATACACTTACAATATGGATCGTTTTCATTGTTGGTCTCATCTGTAGGAGGTTGATACGCTAACTGTCTCTCATTTTGTGCCTCGTCATCAAGACCAACAGCATCTGCTTCCACATCTTCACCTATTAACCCATCCTGGAGTTGATAAGCACCACTTCTAACTGTCAACTGTGGAGTGTCCGATATAACTTCAGTATGTTCTGTTTCATCTATTTCATCAGGTACAATTGTATCTTCAGGAGCTGCTTCTTCTACCTGCTCCACGTCTTCTTGTGCTTCTAAAGTCTCAACTTCATTAATAATCTCATCCTCTTGTCCATTAACACTAACACTTAAAATTAAAACTAAACCTACTAATAAATATTTTAGTTTCATTTTCTCTTTAATTATTTTAGCCGCATTTTACACATCACACTCACAAAGGTTTTTTTTGATAAATGTTCGTATTTTTTTCACACGATGTGTGTCGTTGCCGTTTAATGAATAAAGATTTGATCGGCATACAAAACTATACACTAGTTATCATTAGGTTTTATCTAACGTCTGATAAGATACCGAATAGGAACGTTATAGGTGCGCCAAATTCTTTGTCTAATCCACAGAGGCCTGTTTTTGTAATGACAAATTTCATTTCCATATTAGTTGATTTATTCAGAATCCCTTTTACTACTACTATAATTATGTATAATATTATATAATTAATATAATATTCGATGAAATCTTTAAGAAGGCTGGGTTGCCTAGTGCCTATAACCGTAGTGCTTGTATGAAGAGAATTGTGGATGTGAAGGAAGCGAGGGAGTTGTGTCAGGATCGTGGCAAGTGGCGCTTCATTGTCTCTGCCTATCCCCGTGGAAAGAAGGCGTGACAAGTTGATTAATTATATAATCAAAACAATAGTTTGCGAGAATATTTGATGCTATTTCTCGCAAAAACTACGAATTTTGATGAAACTTTGCAGAAATATTTTTTCTTTTATTGTAAAAAATATAATATACAAAAATCGGACCTAAAGCCGTATCCTTTGAGTTGTGCAGAGAGCAAAAGGAGAGTGTGGCGTATTGGGTAGTAGGTACACCAGTTTGTTACGCGTAACGTCCCGGGTTTGTAAAGACATTTAGTAGCGTATTGGGATAAGATTTAAAGTTGTCAGTTCCAACTAGACCGGCATAGTGGATGCGACTGCTACTTGCGGTTTTTTAACTCTATTTATGAACAGCACTCCAGGGCAGGGCTACGATTCTATTAATACATTATGCCGACGTAAAACCAGTGAAGTTCGCAATGTCGCGGTCGCAATGACCAATCAACGTTTACCTATTGATTTGTTATTCGCTGATCTTGGTAATGTCAAATATCATTGCAAGTTCGCATTTCGCTGTCGTGTATTGCGGGAATCAGCGCCCAGCTTAACATTAAAAAAACTTTCTTGTTTCGTTCATACAATAATGAATTTGATTATTTATCTTTTTAATAAAAAAAATCGTAAAACTTCATATTGATAAACATAGCATATGATAAGTACAAAAGAGTAAGATATAGTGGCTAATATCTACGTGTTTTTTAAAAATAGATATAGGTACTTATTCATACAACCTTTTATTTTAATTTATTATGACTCGACATATGACAGCACCCAGCTTGATGAATGGATACCACTGCTACTACAATCCAATGAGTATCAATTACATCCACTATGCTGGCCTAGTTTCACTATGTCACCTAAGTATTCCAAAATACTTATGTGAATGTAAAAATTGTATGCATGCACTAAATATTATCTGGAAATAGTACATCGTGATATTATTTTTAACGACAAAATGGTAGATAATATTGATTAAAAGGTACCTGCTATGGCTGTCTTAATTCAAAACACAGTATGGTGTATTAACAAAACGTTATCTGATACACCTACCGAGCATCAAATTAATACATAATCTTTAGTCTTTAGCGGAGCATTATTCCGCATGTTAGAAAAGGAAAGAAGATCTCCTACAGTACGCGTGTTGCGTACTGGGCTCAACTTAGCCAGTGACGTCTCCTCGTTGGAGCGCTTATATATTGATTACTTTGTAGGTAAATTGTTTGCGAGATATTGGACACATGCAACGCCATCTAGCGGTAGCATGTAGTGGTCGCTACGAGTCTACATATAGTTAATTATAATAATAATATATGTTATAATAATTGGAGGGCGACACTGAAAGTTTTTATAACCAGCCACTTGTAAGCAATATTTTTTTTTAAATCGTACTCTTTGCCATAGGGACTCGCCATGAAACTCGTACATAGGGTTGTAACTAGTTGCTGTGTATAATTGTAAATAATTGAGAATCAAACGAACTTACCTGTAAGTGAAGTTCGATGATAATTGTATATATATATGTAAATATAATTAAAATTATGAGCTTGTATTTTACTTCCTAGTACTTCGCCAATTGTCCTCCATATATTTTAGTAGCTTTATATATATGGAGGACAATCGGCGAAGTACTAGGAAGTGATATACAAGCTAATAGTTTTATTTATTGTGATGTGATACCTGTTGTAAATTCCAGTATTTTTGGCACTCCATGTCCATAGCTATCTATCCCATAAGATTGGTTTGCGAAAAGTGGTCGTTTTTACTGATAAATTAAATGGTACATTAAACTTACTTTATTTTTTATTCACATTTCTATACAAAGCTACTAAAGTGCTTGCATTATAGAAACAGGACAACCAAAGTACATATATCAAAGATACATTGGTACATTGTGCTTTCGTTTTAAACCCGATCTCTCGGTTTGCGTAACCATTGATTGCACTACCACTACACCCGTCGCTTTAATATTGTGATGTTGTTGTTGTAAAAATAATTCAACATAATAAAACAACAGTACATTTAGTTGGTATTTGTGAAATGAATAACAAAACTGTGTTTTAACATGACACAGCGAACTTATTTTATCGTAATCAATGTCGTTATCATTGCGCGAATGTTTCAACACGCAGAATATGAGTCAGTTTATGAATTCATGTTAAAAACATTATTATATTAATAATATTATGATATAACTAAAATGATTCAGACATTAATAATTTCATTGTCTCAATGTTAGGTACTTCCTTTTCGGAAGTCGACGATTCATTTATTAATGAATTAAACAAATTTTATGCGGCTTACGATCGCGTTTATTTTGGTTTTGATTTTACAATTTTTTATTATTCCGACGTTTCGAGAACTTTGCAGCCATCGTGATCTCGGAGAGTAAGCCGCATAAAATTTGTTTAATTCATTAATCAATGTTCGCGCAAAATCTAAGAAGATTCATTTATTGCAAAATTCTATTTACAAATTTAATCAATCAATCAACCATAAAAAAAAATCCACAGGGATTGGCAGAGACAATGGAGCGCCACTTGCCACGATCCTGACACAACTTCCTCGCTTCCTTCACATTCACAATTCTCTTATTACAAGCTCTTATGAGCATCATGTTACATTTCTTGAATCATACTATCATCATGATGAGGATGATCTTCATGCCGTGTCCGGCAACAGTGACTCCTTAGTCAGTGGTAGGGAAGTGTGGTAGGCAGTGGCAATAAGAGTGGTAGAAAGTGGTGCCCAGTCTGCAGATCCTAGGTAAAGATGTCGGCAGATAAAGCCTGTCTAATTGAATCAAAAAAAAAAACTAATGGCGTAACGCTATTAAGTTACTTTACGATCCTGACATATATTTTTTTTATTCACAAACAGGAGAACCAAAGTACATATATCAAAGATACATTGGTACCGGTGAGAGGTTTTGAATCCGTGCTCTCGGTTTGCGTGACTATTGCACTGCTACTACACCACGGTCACCAATTAGTTGCCTACTACTCTTATTTATAATTCCACTATTCCTCATCCTTATTGTCTTACAGCCGGTTGTACCAATTTACGAATTTAGTTTTACTTTATACTTATTCTATTACTTTTACTATTACGAAATCATGAATTGGGTTGATAATAATTGTATATCGAAACTACCATTTATATATGTTTTTATCATTAGAAATAACAAAAGTAATACATAAAAACCCAAAATGAATGATGTCCTTTAGCTCTGTATAAAATATCCGTTAAACGTAAATGTAAAATGTGAAGTTTAAGAGTGGTGTGAGCCATTTTTCTTTTTTGTCTTTTACTTATACAATACTTTTTACGTAAATTATAATTTTTGGTACAACCCGCTGTTGGTATTATGTGATCGCTGGCTCTTACTGTCGCTTACTAATGGTCAATACATCCATTCATTTTAATTGTAGATCACAACTTTTGGTAAACACACTTATCATCAAGTAAATAAATAGTCTTATTGTACTCTGGAAATGACCGGGACGTGTGCATTTGACCTTCCTGTATCCACACGGCACTAATTGAAACAAATCGTTCACTTATTTTATCTTAGGGCCGGTTATTCAATATTCTATTTTATTTTATTGTGACGACGACCCGCCTGATGATAAGCAAGAGGAGGTCCAAGCTTGACGACGACTGAAAAAACGAGTTTTATGTATTTGATGACATATCTATACTAATATAATAAAGCGGAAGAGTTTGTTTGTTTGTTTGTTTGTTTGTTTGTTTGTTTGTTTAAACGCGCTAATCTCAGGAACTACTGGTTCGAACTGAAAAATTCTTTTTGTGTTGGATAGATCAATTATCGAGGAAGGCTTTAGACTATAAAACATTACGTTGCGACTTATAGAAGCGAAGAAACAGTCGAAAATGTGGAAAAAACGGGAAATATAATTCGTCTTTGAGGGTTTCCGTTGCGTGCGCTGCGAAAACCGTTCGAGATACCCAAAAAATATGTATGAAAGAATTATTTCTCTTTAAATTATCTAAAAAAATGTCCGCGACCGTATATGTCTATCTTTTAAGATTAACTCACAATAACCGTTTTTATGATAGTCAAATTTGGTCTAAATTAATGTATTATTACAAATTATTTGTCAGAGGTGTATTAACATAATAATATTATTCTTTATTGAAATAAATGTGTTATTAATTAAGAGTATTTAACTGTGAACAAAATTGTCATTGACATCACCTAATTTCAATAAACATCTTATAAGATAATACAATTTTAAAATAACTCTGAAACAAAATTCACACGCGTCGCATGATGAGCGCTAACCGGCGGGCGAGGAGAGGCGGTGCTTGCGGGCGACGCGGAGGGGGATGTAGCTCTATGACGTATAGTCTGTCTAAGCCGAAATGACGCGCCCCTCCACTGCATTAACGCATACGAGCAAATATAAAATATGGATAAAACACACCGAAAATGCAGTAATTGGTTATTCAGTTGCTGGTTAGACACAAAGGAGGAACGAACGTGATGAAGTTTAATAGTATAGTTAGTAATATTTGCATTCACACATTTAAATAAACTAAAAAAGTGGAGGGGCGCGTCATTTATAGACAGACAAGCATACTATGCGGTCGGCTCCCTACTGATCGTTTGAATGCAGCGTTAATTTGTTTTTACGATATAATATAATCGTGCAAAATCCTTTTTTATACAATTTCATTTTGTAGTAGTTTTCTCTATAGTAGGTAGTATTTGTTTTAAGTATAGTATTTTGTTTCTAATATTTTCACAATAACACTTTTTTTGTTTTGTTGTAAATAATACCTCTAGGTGTCATCTACATTCTTTCAAGGTTAGGTTTTACAATTCTTATTAGATTAGGTTTTAGTTTAAGCATACAGTTAGTTTGGTTAAGTTTTCATTTCCTTCGTTCTTTCTTCGTCACTGTAATGCCTAGAAAAAGGACTCAGCGTTCTCGGCAGACTGCTGCTACAAAGCAAGTGCGAGTTTTGCGCACAAGAGAACAAAACTGAAAATATAATTTACGCAGAAGTACTTTAAAATATATTATTTTTAAAACTACTTTAAAATATATTCTATTAGTTACGTAATTTAATCGTCTAAAATAAGTCGCGGGTAACAGCTATAGGTAATTTATAATAAAGCTGAGGTAAACAAAAAATTAATATGATTCCCAAAATAACTATTCCACGCGGACGCAGTCGCGGGCACAGCTAGTAAATGTAATATAGTCTAAGGTAGTTGTAGTAGTAGTCAAAGGGATGCTGCGGTGGTTTGGGCACATTAAAAGGATGAGTGAAAGTAGATTGACTAAAGCAATTTATAAATCTAATGTGGATGGATGCGTTAAACAAGGCAGGCCAGAAGGGTGTTTTCCGATCAAATCGAAGACATTCTCAAGAAAGCTAGGTTGCCTAGTGCCTACAACCGTAGAGCTTGTATGAGGAGAATTGTGGATGTGATGGAAGAGAGGGAGTTGTGTCAGGATATGACTGCAACTTAATTTCCCTCATCTTTTCATGTGCCCAAACCATTGAAGCATTACTTTGTCTATCCTTGTCACAAGTCACAAGAAGCTTAAGTTCGGAAAGGAGCCTGCACATACATGAACAGCCTTTCGTTCTGCGTACCTTGGCTTTCTTTAACTTTTCGTTTACCCGAATAAATAAAATAAATTTGGATTTACGCATTTACCCTACCTATAGTAAGGGAACGAGTTAAAGGAACGCGGTAGGAATGCGCGGTCATGGTCACGTGTCTATTATGAATAGTGAAGTAAAATGCAAAATGTCGATAACAATAAACACATACTTTCCTTAAAATGCAAATAGATTTAGTTATTAAACATTTTAAATGTGTATTAAATTGAAGTATAAACATTAGACAGCAACAATTTTTTATGAATTATATATTAATTTAATTTTGAGAATAGTGACTGCATGTTATTTTCTTTTTTACACATTTTAATCACGTTTCTAATAATGATTCTAGCCTGACTACGGATGACGACTCTCCTTAATTCAATTAACTCACTAATTTTTCAATAATCAAACAAAGAAAATATGGACACGTTTTTATCCATAATAAATGACATCGCCGAGCTATGAGCGTCACTAAAAGCGACCACTAAGATACGGGTGGTGGTCGTTTCACCGCACCTCAGCCCCCGAATTCATTTAACTCGTTCCCCAACTATATGTATATATTTATACTAATACTAAACTTGGTACATTTTATTACGGTAAATAGTTAGTGGTTTACTTAGTAAAGCACTTAGTGTGATCTGAATAAATAACCACATATTCAACATTATCTTAATTGCTCTTAACAACTATAAAATATTATATAAACTTTTTTCTAAATACATTACTGCTTATGTTTAATATACCTTATGATATTTAGGCTTAAAACAGCAATGTAAATGGAATTATTTGCAGTTAAAATCAATAAATTTCTTTTAATCAACTTCCTTGAGGTGCTCAAATATTTTATATTTATATAAATATAAAATATTTGTTTTATATAAGTAAAAATAAAAATAAAATATTATGCTTTTATTCTTCTATACAGTGCTCTTAATCCGTCCGTCCCGCACATATTCCCGTCCCGTGGGTATATTACCTGTTTGTATGAATCCTTTGAAACGGGCTCATCTTTCAATAGTTCATATTAACCATCTATACTAATATAATAAAGCGGAAGAGTTTGTTTGTTTGTTTGTTTGTTTGTTTAAACGCGCTAATCTCAGGAACTACTGGTTCGAATTGAAAAATTCTTTTTGTGTTGGATAGATCAATCATCGAAGAAGGCTTTAGGCTATAAAACATTACGTTGCGAGTTAGTTTGGTTAAGTTTTCATTTCCTTCGTTCTTTCTTCGTCACTGTAATGCCTAGAAAAAAGGACTCAGCGTTCTCGGCAGACTGCTGCTGCAAAGCGGCTACGAGTTTTGCGCACAAGAAAATAAAACTGAAAATATAATTTACGCGGAAGTACTTTAAAATATATTCTTTTTAAAACTACTTTAAAATATATTCTATTAGTTACGTAATTTAATCGTCTAAAATAAGTCGCGGGTAACAGCTATAGGTAATTTATAATAAAGCTGAGCAGGTAGGTAAACAAAAAATTAATATGATTCCCAAAATAACTATTCCACGCGGACGCAGTCGCGGGCACAGCTAGTCTTTCAAAAAAGTTTTGCAGTAACTGGACGAAGTTTTCCTTTGGTAAATAGAAAACCGTATTTTAAATTATTTTTTCAGTTGTCATCCCTCTTGGATATCCTCTTGCCATCGGGAAAGTCGAAGTAAGATGTGGAGTCACTGTATAAACCGATTAAGTACACGGTTGTATCAGTCGCTTTCACTATGCGAAAGGTATACAGACCGTGAAATGATTTGGTCACGTTTCGGGATCAGCTTGTAAGTTGCCGATTCTAACTAGGCCGGCATAGTGGATGTGATTGCTACTTACAGTTATTGAATTGTAGTAGCAGTGACATCCATTCATGGACCACACTCCGGCTTAACATCAAGCGGAGTGCTGTCATATGTCACAATAAAAAAATATATCCAAGGTCATAGAATGAGTAGAACATATGGTCTGGTAAAGCATTCCACTTGTCGATTGTTCGAAAAAGAAACCAGGCGCCAAACTTTATACTCGTAGTTCTACTGCCGATTTGGTCGAAAGAATGCAGATGCTTCCTCGATCATTGCTCCCTCGATATCACGGGAGTAAAATGAGGGGGTAGAACTAGGCGATGAGTAAGTGTGAGTATGCTTAGCCCATGCTTTTAAGTTATTTTGATATCATTTCGTAGGTTAAAGAGCTCTTGAGATCATTATTTATAGTATAGGACATATAGAGCTACTATGTGTTCTCCCTATCCTATACCCATGGATTCATCAAGCGATGCGTAAAGAAGCGCCTTTGACCGGCACCATCTTGGTGCTTACCAACAGACAAGTCAAGGTCAGATTTAGAGTCACAATTATAAAACTCAATCAAATCGTCACGTCTTTTTCTTACAGGGATAGGCAGAGATAATAGAGCGCCAATTGCCACGGTCCTAACACAACTCCCCCGCTTCTTTTACATCCACTATTCTCAATTATCATTCTAGCGATAGCTATTCGGAGACATCCTCAAGAAAGCAGAGTTGCCTAGTGCCCATAATCATAAAGTTTGTTAGGAGAATTGTGGATAAAAAACTATGAAATGTAGTGGCAGTGAAAGATACATTGGTACCACCCATCGGTACCAATGTATCTTTGATAATGTACTTTGGTTGTCCTGTTTCTATTACACAAGCACTTTAGTAGCTTACTATAGAGTTGTTAATAAAATAATAATAATAAAAAAGTAAGCGAAGTAATTATAGTCTGTCTAAGCCGAAATAACGCGCCCCTCCACCGCATTTGCGCACACGAGAAAACATAAAATATAAATGCAACACACCGAAAATACAATTGGAATTGGTCATTCAGTTGCTGGTTAGACACAAAAGGAACGGCATGTTAATAAAGTATAATAGTATAGTTAGTAATATTTGCATTCACACATTTAAATAAACTAATAAAGTGGAGGGGCGCGTCGTTTTTTTTTATAGTGACTCGACATATGATAGCACCCCGCTTGATGTTAAGCCAAAGTGTGGTCCATGAATAAATTTCACTGCTAATACAATTCAATAACTGTGAGTAGCAATCACATCCACTATGCCGGCCTAGATGGAACCGGCAACTTACAAGCTGATCCCGAAACGTGACCAAATTACTTCACGGTCTGTATACTTGTAAGTGGTGGTATTACCCCGGATCGGCAGACTGGGTACCACTGCCTACCACTCTTAAGTTAGACAAGCTATATATAGTTTACTCTTGTACTAATATAATAAAGCGGAAGAGTTTGTTTGTTTGTTTGTTTGTTTGTTTGTTTGTTTGTTTAAACGCGCTAATCTCAGGAACTACTGGTTCGAACTGAAAAATTCTTTTTGTGTTGGATAGATCAATTATCGAGGAAGGCTTTAGACTATAAAACATTACGTTGCGACTTATAGAAGCGAAGAAACAGTCGAAAATGTGGAAAAAACGGGAAATATAATTCGTCTTTGAGGGTTTCCGTTGCGTGCGCTGCGAAAACCGTTCGAGATACCCAAAAAATATGTATGAAAGAATTATTTCTCTTTAAATTATCTAAAAAAATGTCCGCGACCGTATATGTCTATCTTTTAAGATTAACTCACAATAACCGTTTTTATGATAGTCAAATTTGGTCTAAATTAATGTATTATTACAAATTATTTGTCAGAGGTGTATTAACATAATAATATTATTCTTTATTGAAATAAATGTGTTATTAATTAAGAGTATTTAACTGTGAACAAAATTGTCATTGACATCACCTAATTTCAATAAACATCTTATAAGATAATACAATTTTAAAATAACTCTGAAACAAAATTCACACGCGTCGCATGATGAGCGCTAACCGGCGGGCGAGGAGAGGCGGTGCTTGCGGGCGACGCGGAGGGGGATGTAGCTCTATGACGTATAGTCTGTCTAAGCCGAAATGACGCGCCCCTCCACTGCATTAACGCATACGAGCAAATATAAAATATGGATAAAACACACCGAAAATGCAGTAATTGGTTATTCAGTTGCTGGTTAGACACAAAGGAGGAACGAACGTGATGAAGTTTAATAGTATAGTTAGTAATATTTGCATTCACACATTTAAATAAACTAAAAAAGTGGAGGGGCGCGTCATTTATAGACAGACAAGCATACTATGCGGTCGGCTCCCTACTGATCGTTTGAATGCAGCGTTAATTTGTTTTTACGATATAATATAATCGTGCAAAATCCTTTTTTATACAATTTCATTTTGTAGTAGTTTTCTCTATAGTAGGTAGTATTTGTTTTAAGTATAGTATTTTGTTTCTAATATTTTCACAATAACACTTTTTTTGTTTTGTTGTAAATAATACCTCTAGGTGTCATCTACATTCTTTCAAGGTTAGGTTTTACAATTCTTATTAGATTAGGTTTTAGTTTAAGCATACAGTTAGTTTGGTTAAGTTTTCATTTCCTTCGTTCTTTCTTCGTCACTGTAATGCCTAGAAAAAGGACTCAGCGTTCTCGGCAGACTGCTGCTACAAAGCAAGTGCGAGTTTTGCGCACAAGAGAACAAAACTGAAAATATAATTTACGCAGAAGTACTTTAAAATATATTATTTTTAAAACTACTTTAAAATATATTCTATTAGTTACGTAATTTAATCGTCTAAAATAAGTCGCGGGTAACAGCTATAGGTAATTTATAATAAAGCTGAGGTAAACAAAAAATTAATATGATTCCCAAAATAACTATTCCACGCGGACGCAGTCGCGGGCACAGCTAGTAAATGTAATATAGTCTAAGGTAGTTGTAGTAGTAGTCAAAGGGATGCTGCGGTGGTTTGGGCACATTAAAAGGATGAGTGAAAGTAGATTGACTAAAGCAATTTATAAATCTAATGTGGATGGATGCGTTAAACAAGGCAGGCCAGAAGGGTGTTTTCCGATCAAATCGAAGACATTCTCAAGAAAGCTAGGTTGCCTAGTGCCTACAACCGTAGAGCTTGTATGAGGAGAATTGTGGATGTGATGGAAGAGAGGGAGTTGTGTCAGGATATGACTGCAACTTAATTTCCCTCATCTTTTCATGTGCCCAAACCATTGAAGCATTACTTTGTCTATCCTTGTCACAAGTCACAAGAAGCTTAAGTTCGGAAAGGAGCCTGCACATACATGAACAGCCTTTCGTTCTGCGTACCTTGGCTTTCTTTAACTTTTCGTTTACCCGAATAAATAAAATAAATTTGGATTTACGCATTTACCCTACCTATAGTAAGGGAACGAGTTAAAGGAACGCGGTAGGAATGCGCGGTCATGGTCACGTGTCTATTATGAATAGTGAAGTAAAATGCAAAATGTCGATAACAATAAACACATACTTTCCTTAAAATGCAAATAGATTTAGTTATTAAACATTTTAAATGTGTATTAAATTGAAGTATAAACATTAGACAGCAACAATTTTTTATGAATTATATATTAATTTAATTTTGAGAATAGTGACTGCATGTTATTTTCTTTTTTACACATTTTAATCACGTTTCTAATAATGATTCTAGCCTGACTACGGATGACGACTCTCCTTAATTCAATTAACTCACTAATTTTTCAATAATCAAACAAAGAAAATATGGACACGTTTTTATCCATAATAAATGACATCGCCGAGCTATGAGCGTCACTAAAAGCGACCACTAAGATACGGGTGGTGGTCGTTTCACCGCACCTCAGCCCCCGAATTCATTTAACTCGTTCCCCAACTATATGTATATATTTATACTAATACTAAACTTGGTACATTTTATTACGGTAAATAGTTAGTGGTTTACTTAGTAAAGCACTTAGTGTGATCTGAATAAATAACCACATATTCAACATTATCTTAATTGCTCTTAACAACTATAAAATATTATATAAACTTTTTTCTAAATACATTACTGCTTATGTTTAATATACCTTATGATATTTAGGCTTAAAACAGCAATGTAAATGGAATTATTTGCAGTTAAAATCAATAAATTTCTTTTAATCAACTTCCTTGAGGTGCTCAAATATTTTATATTTATATAAATATAAAATATTTGTTTTATATAAGTAAAAATAAAAATAAAATATTATGCTTTTATTCTTCTATACAGTGCTCTTAATCCGTCCGTCCCGCACATATTCCCGTCCCGTGGGTATATTACCTGTTTGTATGAATCCTTTGAAACGGGCTCATCTTTCAATAGTTCATATTAACCATCTATACTAATATAATAAAGCGGAAGAGTTTGTTTGTTTGTTTGTTTGTTTGTTTAAACGCGCTAATCTCAGGAACTACTGGTTCGAATTGAAAAATTCTTTTTGTGTTGGATAGATCAATCATCGAAGAAGGCTTTAGGCTATAAAACATTACGTTGCGAGTTAGTTTGGTTAAGTTTTCATTTCCTTCGTTCTTTCTTCGTCACTGTAATGCCTAGAAAAAAGGACTCAGCGTTCTCGGCAGACTGCTGCTGCAAAGCGGCTACGAGTTTTGCGCACAAGAAAATAAAACTGAAAATATAATTTACGCGGAAGTACTTTAAAATATATTCTTTTTAAAACTACTTTAAAATATATTCTATTAGTTACGTAATTTAATCGTCTAAAATAAGTCGCGGGTAACAGCTATAGGTAATTTATAATAAAGCTGAGCAGGTAGGTAAACAAAAAATTAATATGATTCCCAAAATAACTATTCCACGCGGACGCAGTCGCGGGCACAGCTAGTCTTTCAAAAAAGTTTTGCAGTAACTGGACGAAGTTTTCCTTTGGTAAATAGAAAACCGTATTTTAAATTATTTTTTCAGTTGTCATCCCTCTTGGATATCCTCTTGCCATCGGGAAAGTCGAAGTAAGATGTGGAGTCACTGTATAAACCGATTAAGTACACGGTTGTATCAGTCGCTTTCACTATGCGAAAGGTATACAGACCGTGAAATGATTTGGTCACGTTTCGGGATCAGCTTGTAAGTTGCCGATTCTAACTAGGCCGGCATAGTGGATGTGATTGCTACTTACAGTTATTGAATTGTAGTAGCAGTGACATCCATTCATGGACCACACTCCGGCTTAACATCAAGCGGAGTGCTGTCATATGTCACAATAAAAAAATATATCCAAGGTCATAGAATGAGTAGAACATATGGTCTGGTAAAGCATTCCACTTGTCGATTGTTCGAAAAAGAAACCAGGCGCCAAACTTTATACTCGTAGTTCTACTGCCGATTTGGTCGAAAGAATGCAGATGCTTCCTCGATCATTGCTCCCTCGATATCACGGGAGTAAAATGAGGGGGTAGAACTAGGCGATGAGTAAGTGTGAGTATGCTTAGCCCATGCTTTTAAGTTATTTTGATATCATTTCGTAGGTTAAAGAGCTCTTGAGATCATTATTTATAGTATAGGACATATAGAGCTACTATGTGTTCTCCCTATCCTATACCCATGGATTCATCAAGCGATGCGTAAAGAAGCGCCTTTGACCGGCACCATCTTGGTGCTTACCAACAGACAAGTCAAGGTCAGATTTAGAGTCACAATTATAAAACTCAATCAAATCGTCACGTCTTTTTCTTACAGGGATAGGCAGAGATAATAGAGCGCCAATTGCCACGGTCCTAACACAACTCCCCCGCTTCTTTTACATCCACTATTCTCAATTATCATTCTAGCGATAGCTATTCGGAGACATCCTCAAGAAAGCAGAGTTGCCTAGTGCCCATAATCATAAAGTTTGTTAGGAGAATTGTGGATAAAAAACTATGAAATGTAGTGGCAGTGAAAGATACATTGGTACCACCCATCGGTACCAATGTATCTTTGATAATGTACTTTGGTTGTCCTGTTTCTATTACACAAGCACTTTAGTAGCTTACTATAGAGTTGTTAATAAAATAATAATAATAAAAAAGTAAGCGAAGTAATTATAGTCTGTCTAAGCCGAAATAACGCGCCCCTCCACCGCATTTGCGCACACGAGAAAACATAAAATATAAATGCAACACACCGAAAATACAATTGGAATTGGTCATTCAGTTGCTGGTTAGACACAAAAGGAACGGCATGTTAATAAAGTATAATAGTATAGTTAGTAATATTTGCATTCACACATTTAAATAAACTAATAAAGTGGAGGGGCGCGTCGTTTTTTTTTATAGTGACTCGACATATGATAGCACCCCGCTTGATGTTAAGCCAAAGTGTGGTCCATGAATAAATTTCACTGCTAATACAATTCAATAACTGTGAGTAGCAATCACATCCACTATGCCGGCCTAGATGGAACCGGCAACTTACAAGCTGATCCCGAAACGTGACCAAATTACTTCACGGTCTGTATACTTGTAAGTGGTGGTATTACCCCGGATCGGCAGACTGGGTACCACTGCCTACCACTCTTAAGTTAGACAAGCTATATATAGTTTACTCTTGTAACCTCGAACCTTACTCACTTTCCATTTCCCAATTAACACTTATAACAATACTTAATAAACAATAATTAGTTACGTACATTGAGAACCACTGCATTTAACAACTCGCACACACTATACATATAAAAACACGAATCAATCATCAAGCCACTTGGGTTTTGTAGCGTTTGCTAGAAAGTCGTGTAAAAAGTTATTGAATAACAATATGCCGTGCGTTGCTTGTGGTGATAGTGAGTATTTTTTTATTTATTTATAAAGGCGACCGTGGTATAGTGGTAGTGCAATGGTTACACAAACCGAGAGCACGGCTTCAAAACCACTCACCGGTACCAATGTAATGTACCTTTGATATATGTACTTTGGTTGTCCTGTTTCCATGATACAAGCACATTAGTAGCTTAGTATAGAAATGTAAATACATTGATACCGTAAGTCCAGGCGTAAAGGTTCCATTTTGATTTTTCATTCCGCTGGCGACTGCAGACTGTACTACTTGTTTGTATGAGATTGATTCCGTGCAAGGCGACACTAGTCTGCAGCCGCCGCGTTAAATTGTCTCCAAACATCGTATTTATAAGCTATGACTTCATTATTATCATCATCAGCCAGAACGCGTCCACTGTTGATCATAGGCCGCCCTCTTAGCACGTTATTTCGAACAACAAGATGCCAGTTGCATCCACCGGTTACCCATGACTTTCACTATGTCTTCAGTCCACCTAGTGGGAGGCCTATCAACGCTTCGAGGTCTCTACTCTAAAACCTTTCTTCCCGTCGATTGTCGGTACTTCGAGCGATGTGGCTAGCCCATTGCCACTTCAGCTATGACTTAGCAAATGCTGATTGTCGCAATGTCGCCTTGTAAGGAATCAATCTCATACAAACCAGTATAGTGCAGTCCGCGGCGGAATCACGCCTTAATTTCATTTTTATATTGTGACTTGACAAATGACAGAACCCCGTCTGATGTTAAGTTGGAGTACTTATTTAACTGTAAGTAGCAGTCACATCGACTATTAAGGCCTAGTAGGAACCGGCATTGATCAAGCTGATCCCGACACCATGTCAGCGTCACTGGGTGCCTATACATGTTTAACATTAATAATGTAAATATTAATATTAATTATTGGAGATATCCTCAAGAAAGCTAGGTTGCCTAGTGCCCATAACCTTAGAGCTTGTATAAAGAGAATTGTGAATGTGAAGGAAGCGAGGGAGTTGTGTCAGGATCGTGGCAAGTGGCGCTCCATTGGCTCTGCCTATCCCTGTGGGAAAAATACGTGACAATTTGATTGATTGATTGATATTATTTATTTTAGGTTGCAAATGCAGCACAACGAAATGCGGCCAGAGTTGCAAGTGTGACTCGAGTTGCGGCTGCGCATCAAAGACGCAAACTACACCTTCAGATAAAACTAAGAAATAAAACTATGTAATAATTTATTGTCGTTTTATTAGCTGCCATTTATTACTTCATACAGGATTCTGGAACAAAATTAAATTTATTATATATTTTTTTATTATCGTGACTCGACATCTGACCTCGACCTGCCTGATGGTATCCAAGAGTGCCGATGGCTGCAAAAACCAAGTCTGCACGGCCGCCCCAGTCGCTGCCACTGTGCCGGCTAAAGATGCTTCTTCAAGCATCGCTTAAAGGATTATTGTTATGTCAGATATAATAAAGAAGTTGCAGTCATGGACCGCATTCCAGCTTAACGTTAGGCGGGGTGCTGACACCACCACCAAGCCCGAGTTCCAAGAGCACGAGTTCGAGACCACCTCCGGTACCAATGAATGAAGCGCCACTTACCACAATCCTGACACAACTCCCTCGTTTCTTTCATATCCACAATTCCCTGAACATCTTTATAAAGGGAATTGTTCCGTATAATCTTCTATAAAATAGACCGATTAGTTTTTTTATTGTGACTCAACATATGACAGCACCTCGCCTGAAGTTAGGCCATGAATAGAGGCGACTGCTACTTAGCAGCACATCCATTATGCCGGCCTAATCTATTTCCTCTGCCTACGTCATAAACTCTACGTACTTACGTTGTACTTTGATGTCCTTATAATCAAGTATATAGAAACCATTGTCGTTGGTATTCTGCTCTATATCTAAAACAACATTAAATATCAAAATTATCACCATGTTTCATTTGTGTTTTTAATTTTAAATATAATTTTAATCAATGAATTTAAAAAAAAATGCTGCTTACTATTGCGTTTATTTTGGTTTTGATTTTACTGTTTTTAATATTCATACAACGTAAAAAATTGTAAAATCAAAATCAAAATAAACGCGATAGTAAGTCGCATAAAATTTGTTTAATTCATTAATCAATGTTCGCGCAAAATCCTAGAAAATACTATGATTTTAATAATTATTTTTTTAAGCTGGAGTGCGGTCCATGAATAAAGGCGACTGCTAATACAGTTAAATAATTGCTATGCCGGCCTAGTTGGAACCGGCAACTTACAAGCTGATACCGAAACGTGACCAGGCGAGTCGAGGTCAGATGTCGTGTCACAGTACCACTGCCTACCACTCTTTTTATACAAATATTTGCAATATTTAATGTAATTATTTAATATTAAAAATAAAAGCAATGAAACAAATATTTGCTCCGAACGAGAATCGAACCCGGGACTTAACCGTTCGTCAGCGCTCTTAAAATAACTGTTAATTAACTTACCAGAATTAAAACCAGAAGCAACCATTGTTATTTGTTAATTTTTTTTAATTCATACAATAAGATAATAATGTAACAAGAAATAAATAATCAATCAATCAAATTGTCACGCCTTTTCTCCACAAATATAAGCAGAGAATAAAAGTCAGAAATAAATAATACTTAGCAATATACAGCTATAACAATACGAATCAAGATAAAAACTGGATTCATTCTACTATAACAGTAGTGTGTCTTAAAAAAATCTAGGTTAACACAAAAAAACCTAACATTGACTTGCAAACGTTTTGGTTAACGAACCGTTACATTACAAATATAATGTCAAACAAGGCTGTTAAGGAAAAAAACTACTTCAATCAATACTATGGGAATAGGCAGAGACAATGGAGCGCCACTTGTCACGATCCTGACACTACACGCTCTCTTGCTTCACATCCACAATTCTCTTCATACAAGGTCTATGGGTATGGGCACTATGCAACTTAGTTTTCTTGAGTATGTCTCTGATTTGATCAGAGAACACCCTCCTGGGCCTGCCTTATTTAACGCATCCATCCACATCAGATTTATAAATTGCTATAGTGAAAATAAATAAAAAATATGCTTATAGGACAATATGAACTAAAAATTAAATAAATGGTAACCAAGAATGCCGACGACTGAAAAAACCGTGTCAGTTCACGGTGGCCTTAGTCGCCGTCACTATGCCGGCCAAAAATATATTAATTGAAATTATTGTATTGTCACCAGTTTTTAATACGTGTACAAATTTTCGAATTATTCAGATCTCTAGAAGTGGGTGAAAATTAATTCGAAAGATTCTGTTACATAGTTAGTTACAAAGAATTCGGACTTAAGACACAGAAGGAGCCTTAAAATAGCTACAAAATACAACCGAATATACTATTTTCACTTATGGCATTAATAAGAAGTCAGAAGGGGATGAATATACATTTTTACATTGGTAATTTAGAAGGTTGTCACTAGTTTTGATGATCATTTGACAACCCAATTTGACAGAATAACAAATGACATTAAAATACTTTTAAAAATGATGACGGAACAATTATGCCGCTCTACTCTTACTACCACGTGACTTTTAATAAAAAGGCAACCACAATTACAAGTGGTTGTATTTGCAAAAAAGTAGTGCCAACCTTTGAAATAAAGGAATTGAATTACAAATAGTTGTCTCTTTCAGTTACAAGTGGTATAAACATAATATAAATGAGACAAATAACAATGAATTAGTTCTTATTTTAGCACAGATTCTATTCTTTCCAAATTCTTTAGTTTGTTATACATACATACGAGTGAAGGTAATAAAAGTGCGTTAATAATTTATTTTTGATAGTAAGAATTACGACAGGCGTGGCGTATTGATTTGTGCGTGTGATTAGGCAAGCACAAATCATTATCGCACAAATGATTAGGCGTGTGATTGCATACCAGTCCGTTACGCGGAAATTCCCGTTCGATTCCCGATCCGAACTAACATTTCATAGCTTTTGTTTGTACCTAATATACAATATAATAATTTGATTAAATTAACAAATATTTGTTATATAAAAAAGAGGCGGATATTTGCTTCGGGTCTGGTTATCAAAGAGTTGTAGGCAGTGGTACCCAGTCTTCCGATCCGGGGTAGTACCACCACTTACAAGTATACAGACCGTGAAGTGATTTGGTAGGGTTTCGGGATACGCTTGTAAGTTGCCGGTTCCAAGGCGGATTGATTGGTGGATGTGATTGCTACTTACAGTTATTGAATTGTAGTAGCAGTGACATCCATTCATGGACCACACTCCAGCTTAACATCAAGCGGGTGCTGTCATATGTCGAGTCACAATAAATAAATAAAATCAATCACAAACTACTTTAAATATCCTAAGTTAAAATACATTGATAAATATAAAAGTCAACTTTTTTTAATAAAGATTTTAAATGTCAAATAAATCTAAGGATTCTGTCAAAAAAACATCACAACTCATTTTTGTATAGAAGTCTATATAATTCTTCCGAGTATCACAAACACCTTACGATCCACCCATTAACCAAGATGCCGTGTACTCAACCCTGCAAAGGTAAGAGAAAAAGTCAATCAAAATATCACGGCCTGTTTTGCGTGTCCTTCACCCCGTAAGCCTCACCATCTAATTTAAAGATACCAAATATACCAAAATTAAGTGCCGAATTAGTGATAATTAGTGCCAAAAAGATAAAATTAGTGCCACTATATAGTTATAGACATAGACCACGTCTCTCCGTGACCAAAGCTCTCGAATTTATTTACGTCGGAATAATAAAATAAAGTTGTAAAATCAAACTAAAATAAACGCTATAGTAAGCCGCATAAAATATATTGCAAATATTTGTTAATAAATTAAAAAAGATGGAATTCTTAAGGTCTGGTTAACAAAGAGTGGTAGGCAATGGTCTGCCGATCCGGGGTAGTACCACCACTTACAAGTATACAGACCGTGAAGTGATTTGGTCACGTTTCGGGATCAGCTTGTAAGTTACCGGTTCCAAGTAGGCCGGCATAGTGGATGTAATTGCTACTCACAGTTATTGAATTGTAGTAGCAGTGACATTTATTCATGAATCACACTTTGGCTTAACATAAAGCGGGGTGCTGTCATAAAAAAAAACGGTACGATACCCCGCATTCAACTTCTGACTTCTTTCAGATATGTGCAAAGATGATACACCATGCAATAATAATGCCTCTACCAATGACACTAACAAAAAAGGCAATTGCAACTGCTCACCTACGAATAGTAAGTTACTGTGAATATATAAATACTAATACAATTATTTATTTAAATATGTTTAAATAATTTTGGACATAAATATTTTTTTTTTACATTTCTATACTAAGCTACTAAAGTGCTTGTATCATAGAAACTGGACAATAGAGAGGACCAATGTATCTTTAATATATGTAGGTACTCTGGTTGTCCTGTTTCAATGATACAAGCACTTTAGTAGCTTAGTATAGAAATGTATAATAAAAAATCATAAATGATAAGTATATATGACAGAACGGATGTAAGAAGCAGTCACATTCACTATGCCGGCCTAGTTGTAAAGGCAACTGAGAGCACCGCAAACCAGCTTTACATCACGAGACGTGCTGTCATGTGTCACACTACAATAAGAATTGGTATAGGCAGAGATAATGGAGAACCACTGTCTACGACTCTGTCACAACTATAATGCTTCCTTTACATCTACAATCATCTTCATTAAAGTTCATAATTTTCCTACAGGGTAACTGAAAAATCTAACATCAGCCGGCAAAAATAAACCGCCATCTTTACCGGAAACCATCATGCCATCACCTTTTAAACTGGATTAAACAGATAAACTAGAAAAACGAGATTTAATTGCCATATTATTATAATTAAATAAATAAAAACAATAAATGTTTTTTTTTCTTACATATATATAATCAAATATAATATCTGTTTTTGGGTGTTCTCCGACCAAATCGGAGACGTCCTCAAGAAAGCTGGGTTGCTTAGTGCCCATAACTGTAGAGATTGTATGAAAGAATTGTGGGTGTAAGAGAAGCGAGGGAGTTGTGTCAGGATCGTGGGAAGCTCTAATGTCGCTATGTCTGCATATCTTTGTGGGAAAAAAGCGTATCAATTTTATTGATTGAAGCATATGGGGCGGAAAACATGTGGCTTTTTGCAGATGTACTCACCAGCGATACAACGCTTGTCAAATAAACGTCCTCTTAACTGTTTTTTTGTTACTAAACTCCGTATAATAAATCTAGGGTTTTTAACACGCTATTATTAGCTTAACTTGTATGTATGTAACTATGTAACGCTGCCGTTTTTGCAACTTTTGGAACAGCAAACGAGGCATTTTCCGAGAAAACGAAAATACGAAAACAGCGAGGTTAGGTTGGGCAAGTTAAAACGATAATCGTCGTCGACGATAGGCAAAATAATAAAAGCTAGGCTAAATCCACCAATTTGAGACTATTGATGATAATGATCAAACGTGTCGTCGCACAGACGATATTCGTCACAACGATTAATAGTCTCCTTTTATTGGATTTTTAGCCTAGCTTTTATTATTTTGACAATCGCCGATGAGAGACGATAATCGTTTTAACTTGCCAACCTAACCCCGCTGTATTATAAACTGATGACAATACAATAAATAAATATTTTTTTTGGTTGGCATAAAGACGGCGACTGGGGCAACCGTGAACTGATCGGTTTTTTTTAGCCGTCGGCATTCTTGGACTTCCTCCTTACCATTAGGCGGGTTCACTTTTTAGTTCACATAACTTAAGCGTGTTTTTTTTAGTTTTTTTGAACTATAGTTTCGTTATAATAAATTTTTGCTTATTTTAGAGGTTTTAGGTTAGAGGTTTCTGCTCAAAACGTTAGAGGACGAGGAATTTTATTAAGTTAAGTAAGAACGAAGACATGAAGGGTTTACAACATACGACTATTTCTATATTTTTTAAAATGTTGGGCCCTTGAAAAACAATATACGCCGCCGTTTTTGCAATCAGCACAACGAGGCCTTTTCAGATAAAATGAAAATACGAAAACAGCGAGGTTAGGTTGGGCAAGTTAAAACGATAATCGTCGTCGACGATAGGCAAAATAATAAAAGCTAGGCTAAATCCACCAATTTGAGACTATTGATGATAATGGTCAAACGTGTCGTCGCACAGTCGATATTCGTCACAACGATTCTCTAGTCTAGTCTCGTTCTATTGGATTTAGCCTAGCTTTTATTATTTTGACAATCGCCGACGAGAGACAATAGTCGTTTTAACTTGCCCAACCTAACCACGCAGGGTTATATTTGTATGAAAATGATACAAATATAAGGTCTTCTATGGTCATGTCGACGATGCGCCCTCTATTGCGAACAATTGACAGTTTACATCCCTATGACCGCATATTACTAACAGCCGGTTGTACCAAAAATGTTTCAATTTACGAATTTAGTTTTACTTTATACTTATTCTATTGCGTTTACTATTACGAAATCGTGAATTGGGTTGGTAATAATTTTATATCGAAACTACCATTTATATAATGTTTTATCATTAGAAATAACAAAAGTAGTACATAGAAACCCAAAATGAATGATGTCCTTTAGCTCTGTATAAAATATCCGTTGAACGTAAATGTAAAATGTGAAGTTAAAGAGTGGTGCAACCCATTTTACTTTTTTTCTTTTATTTATACGATACTTCTTACAAACTCGTAAATTACAATTTTTGTTACAACCGGTCTAAACTGTGTCATTTTTGTTTTTAATTCAACATTTCAAATAAGTTATGTATGTTAATAAAACAAAATTATCTTTTGTTATCATCACAAATCGTTAATACCTAAAGCGTATAGTAAGATAAGATTATATTTATATAGTACTATTAGCGCCATCTAGCAGTGGGTAGCGACAACTCAGGTATTAAAATAAGGCCACTAAAATATGGCTGAAGTTCTATTTAAGGTCTTCGATAGAAGGGTCGAAAGCTATTTCGCATCGGAAAATAAAATTATTTTCTTCTTTAAATAAAGTTCAAGAGAAGTTCCTCATTTATCATCATCATCAGCCAGAAGACGTCCATTAGAACGCCATTCTGAACGACAAGATGCCAGTTGCATCCAGCGGTTATTTATGACTTTCACTGTGTCGTCTGTCAGGTGGACCTACCTACGCTGCGTCTTCCGGTTTGGTCTCCACTCAAGAACTTTTCTTCTCCATCGGTTATTTTTTTTATTGTGCCCCGACATATGACAGCACTCCGCTTGATGTTAAGCTAGAGTGTGGTCCATGAATGGATGTCACTGCTACTACAATTCAATATCTGTAAGTAGCAGTCACATCCACTATGGCGGCCTAGTTGAAACCGACAACTAACAAGCTTAACCCAAAACGCTACGTAATACTCTTAATATGAAAAACACATAAAAAACAATATTTTGAATCAGAACAGAATTTATTTTAAAACAAGAGACAGAAAAAGACAAACGTGGTAAAGAAGCTAAGTGTGAAAGAGACAGGAAAGATGACATTTAGTACATCGACCACACGGGAAGAGATGGACGATCTTCTCCTAAGAGTAGGCTCCATTTTTAGCAGCAACTACCTGAAAACAATTATTAGATAATAAATAATAATTAGGGGATAATATAAATCAATCAATCAAGTTGTCACGCCCTTTTCCCACAGGGATATTCAGAGACAATGGAGCGCCACTTGCCACAATCCTGACACAACTCCCTTGCTTCCTTCACATTCACAATTCTCTTCATACAAGCTCTATTATATGGTTAATAAATAAATAATTTTCTAAGAGTGAAGGGCAGCGTTGCCCAGAATGTCTATCCAGGGTAGTACCACCACTTTCAAGTGCGACTTTGACTTAAAAGTGACTCAGGCGCGTTTCGGAATCAGCTTCCAGCTAGGCCGGCATAGTAGATGTGACTGCTACCTGCAGTTCTTTAATAATATTAGCAGTCGCATCCATTTATGGATGGCACTCCAGCTTAAAATCAGGCAGGGTGCAGTCATTCGAGCCATACTAAATATAAACAGTACTAAATCATTTATTTTTATTTTTTTATAGTGTCTCGACGTATGGCAGCACTCCGCTTGATGTTTAGCTGGAGTGTGGATTATAAATGGATGCCACTGTTACTACAATTCAATAACTGTAAGTAGCAGTCACGTCCACTATGTCGGCCTAGTTGGAACTGGCAACTTACATGCTGACCAAACGCGACCAAATCACTTCACGGTGTGTACCACTTCTTTTTTTATTAACAAATATTTAATATAATTATTAAATATTACAAATAAAAGGTATGAAACAAATATTTGCTCCGACCGGGAATCGAACCCGGGACTTTACGCGCAACTAACCACATTAAATTGACCGTTCGTCAATTTAATGTTAATCAATTTCATAAAATATAAAATACATTGAAACGTAATTCATGTTAAAAGCCCGGGCAATATCGATCTCAAACATTCTAGACCTGTGCTAGGTCATCCGGGCCGGCGTTGTCATGGAGACGCATCAGTAAATGTGTTCGTGTATGATGCGTTGGTGTGCAACAAGCGAGCTGCACTATGGCAAAACGCGACTATATAAAAATAATATTCATATATTTTATATGTAAAATCATAAGCCTCGGGAAGCTGAGTAGCCTAGTACCCATAACCATAGAGCTTGCATGAAGAGAATTGTGGATGTAAGGAAAGCGAGGGAGTTGTGTCAGGATCGTGGCTAGTGGCGCTCCATTGTCTCTGCCTATCCCTGTTGGAAAAAGTTCCGATAGAATGGGAAAGTTTTGTAGAAATACTTACCAGATTTTGTTGAAGAATCGGTGCATTTGTCATCACAGGGACAATTGTCGTTGCAGGATGTTTCGCTGCATTTATCTGTAACAAATTTAGATTTATTAGTGCCTCTTCTTGATCATATTACCTATAAACATAAAAAACATCGTAAATTTTTTCGATGTTTTTTAGTCGCATGACAACAGTCAGCACCCGGTCCGATCTGCAGACTCGACAAATTTCCACAGAGTGTCTGTCTTCTTAACACTCTTAAAAAGTCAAAACCAGATTAAATATCTTTGGTTTTTTTTAAATTAAATTATTAATATATCAATCTGTCTCGCTTTTTGCCCACAGGGATGGACAGAGACAATGGGCGTTGCACTCACATCCACAATTCTCTTCAAACAAGTTCTACGGTTATGGGCACTAGGCAATCCAGCTCTTCTTGAGGATGACTCAAATTTGGTCGGAGAACACACCCTTCTGGGTCTACCTCGATTAAAATTAAATAATAAATGTATAACATAAATTCATTATAATTATTAAATATATTACAAATATTTCGTGTTTGTAAATCATAAATATATAAAAACCCATTTTGCCATTCACGTCCTCTTTCACAGAATGCACAGAAAATAAATAAAGTATTTTCCGTCGTCTATTTGTAACGAGTAAATCCAATATTCGTTGGCGCATCACGTTCACCATTAAAAGCACTCAAAGGTTTAATAAAACTAGTTTTACAATCTATGTAAGTATATGCAACATTGACAGATTAATTTCCCTTCCAGGGTCGCTATTCTGGAACATTCGACATGACAGGTCGTAATAAAAGATCAGATGGTAATAAAATTGTCTCAAAAACCAAAAGACTCCGGTTTAAATACTTGCCGGTACAAAGCGACTTGTAAAACAATCGACAAGTGGAATGCTTTGCCAGCCCATGTGTTCTCTCCATCCTATGACCTTGCGATGCGTGAAGCACCTTTGGCCGGCATAGTGACGGCGACTGAGGCAGCTGTGAACTAACTCGTTTTTTTTCAGTCATCGTCACTCTTAGACCTCCTCTTGCTTATCATCAGGCGGTATGATATCGAGGTCAGATATGTCTAAATAAAAATTAAAAATGTATCTTTGATATATTCGACTAGTTTCTATTAATACGTGCTTTTCTATTATAGTTTCTATTATGTACGTTTAGAATGGAAAAGAAAAGATGAATTCGTAAATGTCGAATAAAACCATTATTTTTATTGTGACGCTTTATTGACTTGACTTACCATCAGGTAAGCAAACGGGTTACTGAAATAACCGACGCAGTTTACAGATGCCTCAGGCACCGTCTCTATGCCGCCTAGAGGTACTATTTCACGCCTCGTTTAAATCCACTGAGGAGAACACATAAATTGGAAATTATTTCATGTCGGTTTCCTTTTCTTATGTAAGTATAATGCTTTACCCTGCCTTCATCATAATCAACAGCCAGAAGCAGTCCACTGTTGAACATAGATCTCCCCCTTAGAACGCCATTCCGAACGACAAGATGCCAGTTGCATTTACCGGTTATTTATAACTCTCACTATGTCCTCACTCGTCAGTCCATCTAGTAGGAGACCGATCTGCACTGCGGCTACCGGTTCCTTGTCTCCACAACACAAGTACCTTAGTACCCTGCCTTTAGTATTTCCGTGTCTTAAACCTTGGATTCTTTTAGTTCAGCGTGAAAAAGTCCCTCTTACTGGCTAGATTTAATAGGTTGAGACCACCATAAACAGTTGTATAGTTTGTCTAAGCCGAAATGACGTGCCCTCCTCTGCATTTACGCACACGAACAAATATAAAGTATGGGTAAAACATACTTTTACCGAAAATGCAATTGTAATTGGTTATTTAGATGCTGGACACAAAATAAGGAACGCGCTGATAAAGTATAATAGTATAGTTAGTAATATTTGCATTCACACATTTAAATAAACTAATAAAGTGGAGGGGCGCGTCATTTATAGTTATCAAGCGATAACAGTTGTACCCGTTTTCGGTTTGTTGCGGGTCTTGATCATAATTATTCAGATCAGTATAAATAAATTAATAATATTATTATTGAAAAATAATTTTCCGAATTGTCCTCCGGTGGAGGTTGTCCCCGAGGGGCCAGTGCAGGTGCAAGGGAGATCGGGGACATAGTGGGTGAATTCCGCCCGCCCTTTGACGTCAAACTTCATTTTCAGCTAAACATATAAAGGCTGCGTGTACACTTGTCATTCACGTCAATATTAGATAATTGTAAATATGGATTACTATGCTATTAGAATAAGAATAGGACGGGCTGTTAACTAACTTCACTTGACTGATTCAAAAGTGTCTTTCTCTTGACGGTCCGCAAAGAAAATGACACCATACTAAAGTGAAGTTGGTTGGAGAGTTAGACGTCACAAAATGGCGCCGATTCCGTCCTATTCTTATTTTAATCGCATTATACAATATATTTTTTATTTTAAACAATGCATAGTGTGTAAGAAACAATGTTTTTAAAAAAAATGTAGGTGTTCATTTGTCGAGGCTGCCCTACCGGAGTACCCACTGCTTTCACTTTCTAGTATTAATTATTTTCATTACTATACCAAACTACCAAAGTAGTTGTATCATAGAAACAGGACGACCAAAGCACATATGTATATCAAAGATATATTGGTATCGATGAGTAGTTTGGAACCCGTGCTTTCGGTTTGCGTGACCATTATACTGCCACTAGACGACGGTTGCTTTAAATCTGTATATGGACTGTGAATTTAGTCACATTTCGGGATCGGTTCAACAATTCTCTCTATACAAGCTCTACGGTTATGGGCACTAGGCAACCCAGCTTCTTAAGGACGGCTCCCTCCGATCGTTTAACGATTTATAAACTCTCTTTTGTCAACTTCACTCATCATTTCCATGTGCCCAAACCATCGAAGCATTCCTTTGTCAAACTATATTCTTTCAAATCGCATTTATAACGCATTGTGCTATTCTAAACTATACGAAATCTTTATATTACATTTGCGTACCGTACATAGCCTCAGTATACGAACAGCCTTATCTGAACATACAAAGCAAGCCGCGGGAGATGGGTGGACTGGCGGCAATATACTAGCAATTAGTCGTGGCTCATATTGGCTCCTATCAAAGCTACCTTTAATACATTAAAAGCTTTTGAAGATGAAATCAACAAAGACTGCATTTGTACAGGCCAAATATTTATAATAATTTGTATCTTTCCTGTGTAAATAAAATGAAGTCAATTGCTTAATATATATTTATATATATTATATATTATATTATATATATTTATAATATATTTATAATATAATGTATATATTAGGACTTGGAATTAATTCGTAGCGTTTTTTTTATTTAAAAAAAAATGATTCATTTTAATTCGAGTACAAAAAATACCTCATTCAAAATATTTCCCATCGCTTTCAACTACTTTCTGCCATCTTTCAGGCAAGAGACGGATACCGCGCTCGAAAAACTCCTTGTCTTTTGATGAAATCCATGAATCGACCCATTTTTGGCAATCTTCGTACGAAGTGAACTTCTGGTCAGTCAGGCCATGAGCTATCGATCGGAATAGGTGGTAATCTGAAGGTGCAATGTCTGGAGAGTACGGCGGGTGAGGTAGAAGGTCCCATTTCAGCGTTTCCAAATACTTTTTTTACCGGTTTTGCGACGTGTGGACGAGCATTGTCGTGCAGCAAATTATAATATATTTTTTTAGTTACTATTATTTTACTTTTCTATACTAAGCTGCTAAAGTGCTTATATTATAGAAACAGGACAACCAAAGTTCATAAATCAAAGATACATTGGTACAGGCGTTTTGAACCCGTGCTCTTGGCTTGCGTGATCATTGCACGGCCTCGATTGATACTCCACGGCCGCCTTAATGTTATTTGTTATAAAATTAACCAAATAAACAAGAAATAACTGTACAAAAAACGCAGAAGAAACCAATTATATAAAAAACAGACCATCGACCATGAAATGTAATTTAAACGTGAACATCCAACAGGTTCTACTGGCGCGGTGCCAGAAACAACTAACGGATTCCACTATTTAAACTGTCAACTTCATGCTACTAAACAGTCAGATGCAGAAAACTCTTGTTGATCTAAATATCGATTAAATATATTTTTACTAAAACACCGCACTTAAAAAATATATATTTGTTTTGTTTTACATTTCTGTACTAAGCTATTAAAGTGATTGTATCATAGAAACAGGACAACCAAAGTACATGTTATTTCAAAGATGCATTAGTACCAGCAAGTGGTTTTGATCCCGTGCTCTCTGTTTGCGTAACCACTGCACTACCACTACACCACGGTCGTCTTTTAACTTGACATATGACAACAACCCGCTTGATGTTAAGCTGGAGTGTGGTCCATGAATGGATGTCACTGCTACTACAATTCAATAACTGTAAGTAGCAACCACATCCACTATGCCACCTAGCTGGAACCGGCAACTTACAAGCTGATCCCGAAACGCGACCAAATCACTTCACGGTCTGTATACTTGTAAGTGGTGGTACTACCCCGGTTCGGCAGACTGAGTACCACTGCCTACCACTCTTTAATAACCAGACCCGAAGCAAATATCTATCTCTTTTTTTTAATAACAAAATATTTGCAATATATATAATATTTTGCAATCGTATTTGCAATATTCATTCTAATTATTAAATATTATAAATAAAAGCTATGAAACAAATATTTGCTCCGACCGGGAATCGAACCCGGGACTTTACGCGCAACAAACCAATCGCTGACCGTTCGTCCACGCCGTCGTCAAAATATATATAATGCCACAATAATAAAAATAAAACTAATTCTTACTTGAAGCAACATTTGCAATATTAACAAAGTGCATTCTGACGAACCAATATAAATCAATATTTTTATTGCAATTTGGACTTTATGATTTAAATGCTACGTATCATTTTGTAAATGCACTCTATTGGTCAGTTAATATTTAATCAAAATAGACTCACAAAACCCTCTTAAAATTTAACCCTTTAATAACTCTGTTATTCTTCTGTATAAAAACGGTGTCGTTTTTTTGTAGAACAATTGACAAGTGGAATGCTTTATCAGCCTTTGGCCGGCATAGTGACGGCAACTGAGGCAAATTGTGCAATGCGCGGTGTCTAAGTGAACAGCTGCCGCAGACGAAGGATCCTGGGCAGCTGTTCCGTCTACTTTGCCTTTTTTTAATATTGTGACTCGACATATGACATCACTCCCCCTGATATTAAGCTGGAGTGCAGTCCATGAATGGGCTGCTATTAGAATTAAATATATGTAAGTAGCAGTCACATCCACTATGCCAGTCAATTGCCCTAGGAGTAACCCTGGAAGGATCCAGGTAAAAAAAAAGATGTGTTAGGAAGGACTGATTGCTTGCCTGATGGTAAGCAAGGAGAGGTGTACAAGCTGACGACTGAAAAATACGGTTGCCTTAGTCACAGTCACCATGCCGACAAAGGTATAGTGACGCTTCGCAGGTATAGGATGAAGGTATAGTGACGCTTCGCAGGTATAGGATGAAGGTATAGATGACGAAGGTATAGGACTCAAGATTTTAGGAAGTTTAAATCGGTAAAGCATTCCACATGTCGATTGTTCCATAAAGAAACCGCCAAACAGTTCGACTGCCTATTCAGTCGACAGAATGCGGTGATTCCCCGACTTTCTAAAAAAAGGCATGGTCTTGTAAGGGTTTACCCCCATGTTTCAACCCACGCCTAACAGGCAGAGCGGAAGGGTGTGAGGCACTACAAAGCTTCATATAGCTCAAATTGAATTTCCGATACAGGAAAATCCGATAAAGTATTTACAATATAATTACGAATATGAAATTGCAGGAAAACTAAATGTGAAGGCTTAAAATAGATATCAATTTTAACGGTAAATATAAGTTTTAAGAGTCCGACAATTTTTTCTTTTATAGCTTTATTTTGTTAATAAAAAATCGGCGACTATTTGCTCTGGTTCTGGTTATCAAAAGGGGCCGATCCGGAGTGGTACTACCGCTTTTAAGTGTAAAGACCAAAATCTGACTCAGTCGCGTTTTGGTGTTAGCTTAAAAATAGCCGGTTTCAACAAGTCTGGCATAGTTGATGCGACAGCTACTTACAGTTATTTAGCTGCATTCACAATAACAAAACTTCTACAAATTATTTTAGTAAATATTCAATCAAAGTGTCACATGCAACAATGGAGCGCCACTTACCACGATCCTGACACAACTCCCTCGCTTCCCTCACATACACAATTCTTTTCATACAAGCTATAGAGCCATAGTGTTATAGGCAACTCAGCTGAAATAGGCTAGTTAATAGAAATTAAAATATTTCTTACCTTTACAAGGTTCACAGGGAGCAGGCATAGTGTGTAGTTTATAATACTTGTTGCAAAATACAACCGAGTTAATATTAATTCTAAGTGACAATACTAAATATCGAAACAAATCTAGTTTATATAGGATATTTCTTTATGAAAAAACATTTAATAAAAACTGACCAAGGTTGGTTTTATTGTTTAAAATCAACAAACCGATGACTATAGTTCGATTCGCGGTTGAAAGCTTTGAAGGCTTCATTGAAATAAAAACATTAGAATTTATAATTAACTAGCTGTGCCCGCGGTTTCACCCGCGTAAAATAAGTTTAATAACACAGTCATAAAAATCTCATCTCAATTCGACTGTATATCCTTTTTTTGTATTTGTATCTCGATAAATCATATAAAAATGACGGAAATAAAAATAAATATATAAAAATTCCAAACAGTCTATAGTCAATTGGAAACTATAGAAAAAAAATATTTTTTTAAATTAAAAGTATCCTATGTATCTATTACGTCCAAAAATATGTGTACAAAGTTTCATGATGATCGGTTAAGTAGATGTTGCGTGAAAACGTAACAAACAAACTCACATTCGCATTTATAATAATTGTAGGAGTACAAAATTCAGAAAGATTAATGTT
Source organism: Tinea trinotella (assembly GCA_905220615.1). NCBI lineage: Eukaryota > Metazoa > Arthropoda > Insecta > Lepidoptera > Tineidae > Tinea > Tinea trinotella. Next base: position 2,096,985 of record HG992326.1, read on the forward strand.
TTATTGACTAATTAATATAACCCGTTACTGACTTTATGAGTTGCAATGTAACACTACACATGAGTTATGTTTTCAACACTCCAAGAAGGAAATTTTGTCAATTTTGAAATCTCAAATGTTTGAACCGAAATTCGACAGCTATTGTACGTCGCATTAAAAGTAGGCTGCCTTCTTCTTTATTTAATTGGCTGTTAATACTTTGATATTTGTTCCCACTAATATCAACTGCACGATATAATGGCAGTTTTGACGTTTGACCCGCTTATGAAGTTACTGATAAATTATTAAATACGTTTGAAGTAACAATCTTTGTTCTTTATAGTATGAATAAAGAACAGCAATTTGTTCTTTCAAACGTTGTTATTACTTTATGAACTGGTCAAACGTCAAACCGGGCATCAAATCGTACCGCTGGTATAGTAATGCCATCCAGTAGTTTCAATCAAATCAAATTGTCACGCCTTTTCCCCACAGGGATAGGCAGAGACAATGGAGCGCCACTTACCACGATCCTTATACAACTTCCTTGCTTCTTTACATCCACAATTCTCTTCATATAGGCTCTGTGGTTATGGGCACTAGACAACCCAACTTTCTTAAGGATGTCTTCGATTTGGTCGGAAAACACCCTCCTTGTTTAACGCATCCATCTACATCAGATTTATAAATTCCTTTCGTCAATCTACTTTCACTCATCCTTTCCATGTGCCCAAACCATCGAAGCATTCCTTTGTACGTTGTTGTTTCTTTTCAAAATATCTAAAAATAGCTCTTTATCAATAACTCCCATAAGTCAAGTTTTAGTACACGATTATGAATAAAATATGAATACACAAAGTGCGTTATTCTGGGGTTACATACCCGATCTAATAAGGTCAATGTTGTCAAAGGTAGGTCAAGGTCGAACCAGAGTATCTTAAATTTAGGGTAGGCTTGGGAACTTGGGAACGACAATGTTCTTTACATGTTTAACGATAGAAGACTATTTCTTATTCCGTTTACCTCACAGACCTAGAATACACTACGCTAAATTCCTAACTTAGGTATGGTCGACTCTTCACGGTCTGCCTACACTGTGGTACTAATTCACTTACATCGGCAAATGGCCACCAATTGTCTGCCCAAACCAAACCCAGATCAGATGTCGAGTCACAATAAAAAAACTGCCACTTTTTACATTTTTATCGATTTAATATTGTTATCATCAACAAGAAGACGTCCACTGCTGAACATAGGCCTTTAGAACGACATTCCGAACGACAAAATGCCAGTTGCATCCACTGCCTGTTTGTGACTTTCACTATAAAATTATTATTTAAGTATCGTTATTGTATAATCCTATTATTAAATGTTACCAGCAAACAACAGGCGTGGACGAACGGTTAGCGATTGGTTAGTTGCGCGTAATTTCCCGGGTTCGATTCCCGGTCGGAGCAAATATTTGTTTCATTGCTTTTATTTGAAATATTTAATAATGCTTCGGGTCTAGTTATCAAAGAGTGGTAGGCAGTGGTAACCAGTCTTCCGATCCGAGGTAGTACCACCACTTATAAGTATACAGACCGTAAAGTGATTTGGTCGCGTTTCGGGATCAGCTTGTAAATTGTCGTTTCCAACTAGGCCAGCATAGTGGATGTGGTTGCTACATACACTTGTTGAATTGTAGTAGCAGTGACATCCATTCATGGACCACACTCCAGCTTAACTTCAAGCAGGGTGCTGCCAAATGTCGAGTTACAATAAAAATAAATAAAAGGAGAATAAAAACTTCCTCTTTTGACCAGGAATCCAATTACAAGTAACATATCCACCACACGTGCCGACTTCCAACACAAGAGGTTTTCATTAAAACAAAATGCAATTACGAGTATGAATGATGCCTGAAGGGTTGGAGGTAGACAGGAGAGGAAATATTGGGTGGTCAGTTTTTAATAAAATAAAAATACAGCTTGGACTAAATATCACTAGACGGCGCATAGTGACTAAAATTGAAAAAGTTAAAAGGAGATTGGCAAAATAGATTCATAATTTAAAGGCTCTTTTTTTTTCTTTTTTTTGTGACTCCACATATGACAGCACCCCACCCGATAATAAACTGGATTGCGTTTCATGGATGTAGCTGAATGCCACTACTGTTAAAAAACTGTAAGAAGTAGTCACATCCACTATGCCGACTTAATTAAAACCGGCAACTTACAAGCTGCTCCCGAAACACGGCTAAGTGACTTCACGGTCTAGTGGAAGAATAAAATGGGGACGACACGGATTTAAATCAATTCTTTGTACGACCTTGACACAACTTTCTTGCTACTTGTCCCATTTAATTCTTATAAGTAGTAGGCAGTGGTACCCAGTCTGCCGATCCGAATAGTGCCACCACTTACAAGTGTACAGACCGTGAAAAGACCGTTATTTTGGTTTTGATTTTACAATTTTTAGATTAATTAATTAGATTTAATTAATCAAAACATCAAGCGGGGTAGTTCGTGCATAATTTAAGAAAATTCTTGTTTATAAATGATTTATGAGTTCTTTAAAATATTGAATTAAACAAATTTTATGCGGCAGAGTATTTTCTTAGATTTTGCGCGAACATTGATTAATGAATTAAACAAATTTTTATGCGGCTTACTATCGCGTTTATTTTGGTTTTGATTTTACAATTTTTTACTATTCTGACGTTTCGAAAGCTTTGCATCCATCGTGGTCACGTGGTCATCATGTTTTTTTAAAATATATAATTTGTAGTATACTACCTACTTTATAACGAATGCCAAGTCTGACAATATGTAACCTGTGACACTGGTCAAAGTAAAATCAAAGGGGTAGATGCACATGCAATAATTGAGTTTCAATTTACATTGAAATATTTGTTACTGGAGTATGCTTTGTTTACAGTTGCGCCAACATTAATCGGATGACAATATTTTATTGTTTATTAGTTATTACTTTTAGATTTCTATACTAAGCTACTAAAGTGCTTGTATCATAGAAACAGGACAACCAAAGTACATATTATGCACTCGGTTTGTGTTATTGCACTGCTAAACCATGGTCGCCTTATGAAATTAAAGATCTTTTCATCCTAATAAATAAATAATATTATCAAGCCTTTTTCCCGCAGAGACATAGAGCTCCACTTACCACGTTCCTGACACAACTCTCTCACTTTCCTCACATTCACAATTCTCTTCATACAAGCTCTATGGTTATGGACACTAGGCAACCCAGCTTTTTTCATTTTAAGGTTTCGCAGGCATTGTTGCCGCAGGTAGACTAAGTTATTAGTGCTCTCTCTTGGATGAATAAAAGCAGTTCATAATTTATAATTTATTTCTTTTGCAGTGATAATTAAGTCATAGAATTAACTATTACCTAAAACATTTTGAAACACTTTTTTCAAATTTATTAAATTTTATAATAAAGATCAGCATGGGTAATGGCAATATTGGCATTTATAGTAGTAGAGAATGGAATAATAATACTAGGAAAATGACATCGATCTGAATATAAATACATGGAGAATATACATTTTTACGTGGTGTTGTGTCAGTGCAATGATACCACTCACAGCTACCAATGTATCTTTGATATATGTACTTTGGTTGTCCTGTTTCTATGATACAAGCTTACCTGAGTAGCTTAGTATAGAAATGTATAATAAAAAAAAAAAAATTTGGGGAAATCACAAAGTTATGATTTATAGAGGTAAATAAAGAGCTTTCACTGTACTAATTTGCTTATGTTACTACCAGAGATTACCACCCCGCCTCATGTTAGACTGCAATTCGGGGGATGAGGGGTTAATAATACTAATATTGAGGTAGGTAGATACAGGATTAAATCAAAATGGCTGCCCCTAAATGCTCCATTGTTAAGAGCTTAATAATAATTCTTTTGTTTGCCTTTCAAAGGACAAGAGGGGTCACCATTTACGTATTTAATCTTGAATACAATAAGGGTATATTGAGTTACTAATTGTGTTTACTTCATAAAGAAATGCGTAGGTGGAAATGAGAAATAAAAGCCTGATAAATATTTCTATACCTTTCAAGCATTACTAAGAGTTTCTTTACAAAGAACCTGAAGTATGAATTACCTTCTCTTTTTTATTTATATTTATTTATTTATTTAGGTATATACAACAGGTAACAATTATATTTAACAACAATTAATAAATATACAGTGTTTCATGACTAAATTATTACCCTAAACGTATACACACAGCATGATTAATAAAATATAACATTGAAAATAATAGGAGATTATAGTTTCAATATACAGAATTATTTGTGAAATTTAAAAATATATTATAAAATTATGTTTAAAAGAAAGAAAATACTTATATTAAATCTTATAACTAACTCAAATTAAAATTATTAACACATGTCAAAATTAAATTCTTATATAAATGTCAAAACTAAACACTAAAACTACTGACTAACTATGGTGTGTTTTTTCTTTTCATCATAATACTTCATAAATATGGATTCTTTAAGTTGAAAAACAACTTTGGTCTGCCTCGATGTCGATCCTCGATCTGCCTGATTGTAAGCATGACGGAAGTCCAAGAGTGCCGACGACTGACACAACACCGTCGCAGTTCACGACTGTCTCAGTCGCCGTCAAGCACCCTGCCTGATATTAGATACGAGTATTAAGCTAGAGTGCGGTCCATAAATAGAGGCAACTGCTATTATAGTTGAATAACTGCAAACGATGGACGAACGGTGAGCGATTGGTTTGTTGCGCGTAAAGTTCGGAGCGATTCCCGGTCGGAGCAAATATTTGTTTCATAGCTTTTATTTGTTAAATATTCCAAATATTTGTTAATAAAATAAAAAAGAGGTGGATATTTGCTACGGGTCAGGTTATCAAAGAGTGGTAGGCAGTGGTACCCAGACTGCCGATCCGGGGTAGTACCACCACTTACAAGTATACAGACCGTAAAATGATTTGGTTCGGGATCAGCTTGTAAGTTGCCGGTTCCAACTAGGCAGACATGGTGGATGTAAGTAACATCCATTCATGGACCACACTTCAGCTTAACATCAAGCGGGGTGCCATCATATGTCAAGTCACAATAAAAATAAAAATAAATGCCGCATTCATTATGCCGTTGGAACCGTCAACTTACAATATGGTCTCAAAACTCGAATTCCTATCCAATTAAAATGAAAATCCACATATTAAACACTAACATAAGGGAGACATATTAAAATGAAAACGGACATCAAAAGCGGCTACAAAATATACAGAAACAGCGTCCGCATGCACTTATTAATCGGACTTGCAAAACAAACAAATCAGTTGCATTGAAAAGAGCCTTTAATAAATGCTCCGACGACCAATTCACAAAGCTAAATTACATTTTATAAAGTCCTTTGATGCTGTCATACTAAAGCAGGGTAATGACGCATTCGTCACTACCCTGTTACGTCACAAAGATTAGGTTTTTACATTTGTATACTGGTGTCCCAAAAATCAACGTCAAGCCGAAAACGGTTGATAGGCCAGGTTGTGAGAGTTATCAGAAAAATATTTTTTTATTTAATAAATAATCTAACTAGTATTATACCTTTTTGGAATCCTGACTAAATACACCATCTTTTAAAATCACTTGCGGAAATAGCATAGTACACTTTTTTTTCAGTACAGTCAGTTAAAGTTGGGCGATGTAATAATTTTTAGTACATGGTGGGGCAAAAAAGTGTATTTTCTTTAAAACTGAGGCAGTTGTGTTTTAATTTTAGACTGTAGTTTACAGAAGGGTTATTAAGGGTTTTACTACTCACAAAAAAAATATGAAATGTTAAGATTTGTAGTCACAGTACTTAAAAGATCATCACAGGGTGTCAATTTTCTCAAATTTTTTTTAATGTGAAACTTAGATTTTTTTATTATTTTTCTGATAACTATCACCACCTGGCCTATCAACCGTTTTCGGCTTGACGTTGATTTTTGGGACACCTGGTATACTTAAGATATTTTGTTTTATTTAAATCACTTCAAAGTGAACGCTCAAATATTTTGTAATAATTACCAAACAATGTATGTTATTGTTTGTTAAACTTATCAATAATAATATTTTGTATGTTGTTACTGCGAACCCTTGTCCGTCCCTTTAGATGTAATTGTGATGCGTTTTGAATCACTGTTCTCTATTATTAAGTGCACTCATTAATATATTAATATATATAATTATTAAATATTTGCCAACTGCACACACAACTGTGCATTGTTTGACATAACATTATAATATAGTTCATCAATATTGGTGTTGAGTTATTTTCAGTGGGTTAATGGTATAGGAGACATCCTCAACAAAGCTGGGTTGCCTAGTGCTCATAAACGTAGAGCTGGTATATAAAGAATTGTGGATGTAAGGGAAGCGAGGGAGTTGTGTCAGGATCGTGGCAAGTGGCACTCCATTCTGCATCTCAGCCTATCCCTGTGGGAAATTTGATTGATTGATTGAATGAATTAATTGAACGCAAGTGGTAATCTTATTACAATAATAATAACAATATGTCGCGCGCATTTGTGTTTATGAAATGTAATTGTATGTTGTTGTTAAATTAAAACTCTATTAATGTTATTGTATGTCATAAATACATTCATATATACTTTTGGTGATTTTATTTCAAACGCTGCGACAACCAAATGCACTCTGCGCAATATTAATATATATATATATATATATATTTGTGTTATTTAGTTTTGCATAACAACACAGGAATGAACATCAGGTGATTGGAACAAATCGCAAACATATTATGCTCAGAAATACATCGAATTGATACAAACAGCGCAACATTGATAAAATAAATTTATAATAATAAATCAGAAGTGAGTTAAAATGCGAAATAAGGAGGACGACCCACAATAGTGTTCCACCATTAAATGTGTACCATTCTTAAAAATGTGCATTATATAAAATAATAGTACATTTTTAATTCATACAACTGAATGAATTGAGAATGTGAAGAAAGCATGAAAATAATGTTAGGATCGTGAAGAGTTACGCTTCGTTGTCTCTGTCGTTGTCCCTTTGGAAGTGGTGGTAAAATATACAATAATTTATTAAAACATAGCCAGCCGCATGGCAACAATCACAGAATGAGTGTATTCATATTATGTGATTTCGCTCAAAGGTGAGCCAATCGCATTACTTGTGTAATAATAAGTTGGCAGCCATTGCAATGAATCAGCGCAAATGTTAATTAATTATAATACTTTGATTGATGGCAATTATATATTTACTCACAAACTCGGCCCCATTACATTCCTTCGTTATTGGGGCGAATATCATTCAGAGAATTACATTAATGGGACGAATTTAAGTAATATTATAACGTAAATGAATAATCGATTTTAATTTACTTTATGCTTACGTTTTTTTTATAAATTTTACGACGTGATTTTTTAAATTGATTGATTAAAGATCGATTAGTTGTAGCGACTGTTATCCAAAAAATGTCTTCGAGCAGAAGTCGCTATCCACTACAGCTGAAATTCGTCAACTTTCAAGCTAAAACCGGAATGTGACTGAGTCACCTGAAAGAGAAGTCCATTTCATTGAAAACATTCAAAGTTCCTATTAAAGGGCACAAACTTGCCATAATACTGGCGCAAGTGGACTTCATATAACTTAAAGTTCATTCAATAGAAAATATAACAAAGAAGCAATGGCCGTCCAAGTGTTCTGTCTGCCTCATTTATTTTTGCGAGTGAAAAAATATAATTTATAATGAATAGTGTTTCCATTCAATGACGCCGGATGAGTTTTAATGATCTCATTAGTGTGTCTCTCTCACTCGCTCACTCTCTCACTCTCTCAGATGCAAAATGGCAAACGACATAATATAAACAGATATGCACTAATAATAATAACATAACATTTAAAAGTGGAGGAAGAATAACAGCAAGTATTCACGACACACGCATTGGTTACGCACACCACTTTGTTACGTATAAAGTCCTGAGTTCGATTCCTGATCAAAGCAAATATTATTTCATAGCTTTTATAGTGAATTATATTTGCTCCGGGTATCATTATATACATTCCCAAAACAATAATTATATTAAGCAGCGGAGACTTATGGCTGGTGCTGCAGCCGTTGCTCATGATGATCAACACATTGAATTGCACATTGTCTCTGTGCGATGCCTGTAAGGGTGTTCACCATTGCCATTTCAGTGGAAATACTTTTATTACACAATACACTCAACGTGACAACTTTAACTTTATTTATATTATATTTTATGTTATTTAACACATTTATATAATATTACGATGAGTGCTGTAAAATTTAGTAAATAAAGGAATTCATACTTACACAGCCGCGATTTGGAGTGACTTTATGCCGGCATAGTGAATGTAGTCGCCTCCGTTCATAGTCACATGTCGAAAAATTATTAAAAAACATTATTGTTATTAGTTATTTGTTAATTTACAATAATATAACATAAATATAACTTCACATTATTTAATATTGTATTGCACATGACAACCGCAGATGACAACTTTAATATTATAGTAAAACTATTTATTTTCCTTATAGTAAAGTATCAACGCAAATCGTTTGATTTTTTCTCGTAGAGTGATGCGTAGAATATAATAATATTTTCATAAAGATTTAGGATTACCTTTGCATACAAAAATGTTTACGTTTTGTCAAAAGTGAACTCTGAGTGCAAATCCACAAATACTTGGTAATAATAATAAAACCTGAAATGTTGTCCTGCGTATTGATGTAATTGCATTTCTGCGAGTGAACTCCTGGAGTCCGGAAATACAGGCTTTCACCTAGTTTGTGGCACCAGTCACAGTTTGTAATTTAGATTAATTTTGTATTAAGTTTTGTTTGTGTGAAGTAAATAAAGATTATTATTATAAATAATATTTAAGGCGACCGTGGTGTAGTGGCAGTGCAACAAACCGCCACACAAACACAAACCACACAAACCGAGAGCACGGATTCAAACCCACTCACCGGTACCAATACAATTGACGACGGGCGTGGACGAACGGTTTAGCGATTGGTTTGTTGCGCGTAAAGTCCCGGGTTCGATTCCCGGTCGGAGCAAATATTTGTTTCATAGCTTTTATTTGTAATATTTAATAATTATATTAAATATTGCAAATATTTGTTAATAAAAAAAAGAGATGGATATTTGCTTCGGGTTATCATGGTTATTAAAGAGTGGTAGGCAGTGGTACCCAGTCTGCCCATCTGGAGTAGTACCACCACTTACAAGTATACACCGTACAAGTATACCGTGGTCGCGTTTCGGGATCAGATTTTAAGTTTCCGGTTCCAACTAGGCCGGCATAGTGGATGAGACTGCTACTTACAGTTTTTATGTACCAAACTCCAGCGTAACATCAAGCAGAGTTCTGTCATATGTCGAGTCACTATAAAAAAATGTATTTAATTAATTAAATTATTATACAGGGTAGCCTTAAACTACCCTGTATAATAAACTAAAAGCTTTAAACTGCTCTAGGTAAAAACAACCCCGTTTACCAACCATTCAGCTTACCATTTGGCGGATCGAGGTCAAATTTCGAGTCACAATATAAAAAAAAACTATCTTTTTGATGTGACTAAATCAGAATGTTATTGTTTTACCTTATCGGAATTAACCCTAGAACCTTCCCCGGTGTCATACTATACGGTTTCGCAGCCTCCCTAGGATGCCCTAGTCTGCATTTAGTAATTTCAAACAACCTTCTGGGGGGCATAACCACCCAAGCTCCCCTTGTTGGGTGGAAATGTCTGGGATGAGATTGCAACGATGTTTGATATATTTTGATATTGTAATTTAATGGCAAAATTGACTATTTTAAATGTGTTTATTATATTATATTTTAAGGCATTTTAGGCGAATGCTTCTTGTACTTATTTATCTGTAGTAAGTCGCTTACATTTATGGACCGCACTCCATCTTAATATCAGGCGGGGTGCAGTCATATATCGAGCCTTAAGGAGAAAAAAATAACAAGATTTTTTTTAATCGAAAATTTCACGCGCCCATTCTCACAACGATAGAAAGAGATAATAGAGCGCCACTTACCACGATACTGACACAACTTTTCACACGCTTAACGCGAAAAGACTTGGCAACGAACTTGAATTTAGTGTAACCAATCAACGCAGTTACCAATTATTTTTTTAATAGTTGGTTAATAGGCTACCAGAATGCCAAATATCAGTGTAAATTCGTTGCCAAGTCATTTTGTTGCTAGTATTAAGAGAATCAGGGCCCTGGTGTTAAGCTGAAGTGCGATCCATTAATAGAAGCAACAGCCGCTACTCACCAGCATGCCGGCCTCCTTGAGTTTCATGTCAGGTATGGTAGTTTTATATTAAGTATAGTTTATTAAATTTCAATTCATTGTATTTTGCTTTGACCATGTTGTTTAAATGTTAAGTATAACTATAATATAATAGGAATAAAATAAAAACAAATTGTCATGCCTTTTTCCCGCAGGGATAGGCAGAGACAACGGAGCGCCACTTACCACGATCATTACATAACTCCCTTGCTTCCTTCACATCCACAATTCTCTTCATGCAGGCTCTGTGGTTATGGGCACCTAGCTTTTTTGAGGATGTCTCCGATTTGGTTGGAAAACACTCTCCTGGGACTTAGTTTATTGTTCTTAATCATAGTTGATATTTAAAATGCATGTTTAACTTATCTGCAGGAGACGGTAAATAATAAAATAATGTTTTTGAACTTGGTGCGTTTTGCCATATATGTGCTAGCTTTACTTGTTGCACACAAACAAATATCACACACACACATTAACACACAATCCGTCACCATGACAACGGCCCGGATGACCTAACGCACGTCTAGAATATTACGGATCGATATTGCCCGGGCTTTTACATGCATTTGCAATTTAACTTCCTCTTCATTTTAAAAACTTGCAGTGGAGTGGAATTTTTTATTATTACTTATATTTTATTTACTTTGTATTTTAATATTTTTTTTATTTCTAAACTAATTCATTTAACGTGTTTGTATTATAGAATCATGGCGACCAAAGTACTTAATATATGTTCTATATAGCTACATTATTCTTATTTTTATTTTTATTGTGACACGACAATTGACCTCGGAACGCCTGATGATAAGCAAGAGGAGGTCCAAGAGTGACGACACTTTGCCGGCCTTCTTCACGCATCACTGGAAGGATCCAAGGTTATAGGATGGAGAGAACACATGGGCTGGCAAAGCATTCCACTGGTACTTTTGAAACAGGGGTTTGCATGACCATTGCAGTACCACTACTTCACAGTCGTATTATTTGTCCACAGTCAATTTATATATTTTTTAAATGAAACCGTTTTCTTTTTTTCACACGCTTTTGTTAGCTTAGCTTGTATGCATGTAACTATGTAACGGAATCTTTCAAATTAATTTCTAGAGGTCTGAATATTTTGAATATTTTTATTCGTATTAAAAACTGATGACGATACAATAATTTCATAAAAACTTTTTGGATTACAAAGCGACGTCGAATGAGGCAACCGTGAACTAATTCAGTTTTTTCAGTCGTCGGCATTGCTTGCTTGCTTACTATCAGGACGTCGAGTCACAATAAAAAAAGTACACTCCAGTTCACATTGTATGGGCGTGTTTTTTAACCATAGTTGTATTATTTGTTCCTGTTTTTAATATTAATAAAAAAATCATTAATAAAGTTTACACTTAAAAATAGAGTAGTTTTATTCAATTTTTTTATACAAAACAATTAATGTATTTTGCGGAATTTTCTACAAAAACTTTCAAGTTCAATCAACCGCAAACTTTACTTTGTAAACATTATTAAGTATATTTTACCGTCATTGCTTCCGTACTCGTAAAAAAGAATCCTAATAGAATTCCAATCTTATTCTTCGGTAATAAGATGCAAAATGCAATTATTATTTTGTCAGAGATTTAAAAAAAAACTATTTGTAACGTCATCACTTCCGAATTCTTGTAAAAATATATATCAATCTTATTGTAATGTAATAAAGTTGATTTTCTATTGCTTTTTTTTATTTAGAAGATTTTTCCTAACATTGTTTACTACCGGTATTTAAGTATAAACGAATTCTAATTTTATATCAGTTATTAATGATTTGTTGAAGATTAAAATTGTGTAGTGCTAAATTAGGAAAATGGCGACAATCTGTGAAACTATCCAAGGTATTATTTACTATAAATTTATTGATCTTCATGTATTTACTTCCTGGGTGTGGCAGAGGAAGCATGGGAGTAGGATTGTTAACTAATAAATAAATTTATCACGGAGAGTATGTTCTCGAAATTATATAAATCTAGTGTACGTTTTGAGGAGGGCATCTTTATAATAAACTACCAGCAGAAATAACACACGAAAATTCTATTATAGAATTTAAATCTACGTTTAAATACTTATTATATCGAATAATAATTTTCGGTTTTGTCTTTAGGCGTAGGCGTCTTGATTACGGTGTTTAGGTATGAATACCTATGTATTTTTTCAATTAATCAATAAAATTATCACGCCTTTTTTCACAGGAATAGGCAGAGACAATTTTTAAATCTTAATAATACATGTTATGAAAAACTTCATCCTCAAGAAAGCTTTTGCCTAGTGCCCAAAACCATAGAGCTTGTATGAAGAGAATTGTGAATGTGAAGGAAGCGACGGAGTTATTTCAGGATCGTGACAAGTGGCGCTTCATTGTCTCTGCCTATCCCTGTGGGAAAAAGGCGTGACAATTTGATTAATACATAATATTATATTATTATTTCTTTTTATAGAAACCGTCACAAAGACCGTCACGGACAAACCTCCAAAGCAGTACCACAAGGAAGACTATGATTTGTACCACTGTGAAATAAAGAATTGTTCCTGCAAAAGTACTAGCACAAACTTCTTCACCATTGGAAGTGTTATCGGCATTCTAATAACAATACTGGCCTCATATTTCATGTTAACTACAAATTCTAATTTATATCTCATATTTTGGATTTGTTATTCTGTTCTAAGGAAAATGTTGAGATCTAAAAATGATAAGAAAAACAAATTTGATTAAAATTGAACAAATGTATTCGCAAATGATAGATCTAAGTATGGCGATAATGAGCGATTTTGACAGCCTTTAAAATAAGCGATTTTGAGACAGTTCCAAAAGAAACTAAGTGGGAATAAAATGTCAAAGTATTAACTAAGAAAAACAAAATTAACAGACGCCATTAAAAAAGTAAGTAAAAAGATGACAACTTATTTAACAGCTGTCAAATTGTTAACAACATCACAGAGGGGGTTGAAAGAGGGGTTTAACGTTAGCGTTTAATATTTAAATTGACAGTTTTTCCCACTTAATATTCTTAGTGTCCTTTATAACATTTTTATAAATACTAAATAGGCAGATTTAAAAAAATTAAACGAAAATTAAGAAAATCGCCCATTACAAACATACGCCCAAATGCATCACTAATAAATAAATCAATCAAATTGTCACGCCTTTTTCCCACAAGGATAGGCAGAGACAATGGAGCGCCACTTACCACGATCCTTACACAGCTCCCTTGCTTCCTTCACATCCACAATTCTCTTCATTCAGGCTCTGTGGTTATGGGCACTAGGCAACCTAGCTTTCTTGAGGATGTCTCCGATTTGGTCGGAAAACACTCTCCTGGGCCTGTCTGTTTAACGATTTTATTAAATTGTTGTTTATAAAAAATGACCATAGAGAGAATATGCGGTCTGAGAATATTTATTCCATTTCATTATCATCCAATTTTCATTATGTTTATTAATAATAATGTATTGCCCCTAACCACAGAGCCTGTATGAAGAGAATTGTGGATGTAAAGAAGCAAGGGAGTTGTGTAAGGATCGTGGCAAGTGGCGCTACATTGTCTCTGCCTATTCCTGTGGGAAAAAGGCGTGACAATTTGATTGATTGATTGATATTGAAATATAAAAAAGTTATATTGACTTCAGTGAGTAAAGAGTTGATGAGCATTGAGTAAAATCCTAAATTACTAGATTGTCATTGTAAAAAAAACTAAATTATTAAAAATTAATTTATTTACCATTAAGATTTAAAATTAGGTAATTTATTTTTGTTTTAATTAAATTAAAATGTGTATTTTATTTGGACATTCAAAGATGAACAATAAAAACTATATCTCATTTATTATTTTATTTTATTACAATATATTTTTATTTATTGTGACTCGACATATGACAGCACCCCGCTTGGTGTTAGGCTGGAGTGTGGTCCATGAATGAATGAGTCCATGAGTGAGTAGCAGTCATATTCACTATGCATGCCTAGTTGGAACCGGCAACTTACAAGCTGATCCCGAAACGCGACCAAATTACTTCACGGTCTGTATACTTGTAAGTGGTGGTACTACCCCGGATCGGCAGACTGGGTACCACTGCCTACCACTCTTTTATAACCAGACCCGAAGCAAATATCTCTCTTTTTTCTTTTTTTTTTTAACAAATATTTGCTCCGACCGGGAATCGAACCCGGGACTTTACGCGCAACAAACCAATATCTGATCATTCGTCCACGCCTGTCGTCAATAATAAACCTTACGGGAAATATCATAAGGAAATTTCCAGAGGCTTCACGTGTCTGTTCATTTCTTTCCCCGCAATAATGGCATGTCATAACCAACTATACAAATGTATGTTTAGAAATTCCGCAATCCCATTCGGGGGTATGTTTTATTATTTGGTTGCTTATTCTATGAAGGAAGTAGGTATATTCCCGGAAATATTTATTAGCTAATAATAAATTTAACATTACTTTTAGTATACAATGGAAAGGAATAATGTCTTATTCAACAATCATTTCTATTGAAAACGAATGAAACGAAAAGGCTATCAAACCAAATTAAACTGGCATTTTTTTTAGATTTTACGCGAACATTGATGAATGAATTAAACACATTTTATGCGGCCTACTATTGCGTTTATTTTGGTTTTGATCGTCGGAATAATAAAAAATTGTAAAATCAAAACTAAAACAAACGCATTAGTCTGTCACGCCACAATTTTCTTCATACACGCTCTACGGTTATAGGCACTAGGCAACCCAGCTTTCTTAAGGGTGTATCCGAATTGGTCGGAAAACTCAATGAACGGTATCCCTGAGTCCGCCTTGTTTCCTTTCGTTAATTTACCTTCACTCATCCTTTCCATGTGCCCAAACTATCGAAGCATTCCCTTGTTTATCACTCTGACTACATTTTCTTTCAAACCACATCTATGGCGCACTATAACAACTACTATTCCTCGCCCGAAACATATGTTTTTCTTAATTGTAAAGATAAACAAAGCGAGGTTCGAAACCGACCTCAGTTTAAGGCTGCCTCAGTTGCCTTTACTATGCCGGCCAAAGGTGTTTCTTCACGCTTCGCTGAAAGCAATCAATGACGGGTTAGGACGGAAAGAACACATAAATCATTCCACTTGTCGATTGTTCTACAAAGAAACGACGCCGATGCGGTCGACAGAATGCGGATGCTTCCCCTGATCTGTGTCGGTATCACGGATGTGAAAAGACGAGATTGGAACATAAATTAAGATCACCTTATTTACCTAAAGCTAGGGTCTTCAACCCGCGGCCCTCGGGTCTCATGCGGCCCGCCAGCTAAGTTATTTAACCAATGAAGATTGACTTTAATAACCAATAAAGATTATTGAAATTTGAAATTATGTATGTCTTTTATTTATAAGGTGGTAAAGTGTCGTGAAAAGTTGTGGCCCTTCGGATTGAAGACCTATGACCTAAAGGAACAATCTCCGTAGTATAGGCGATAAAGGACGACGCGTAAGGCCTAAGTCGAGATTGCCTCTGAAGCATCTGAGTCAGTACGTCGAGGCTACAATAACATGACACGCCCTTATCCCACAGGGGTAGGCAAAGACATTAGAGCCCCACTTGCCACGATCCTGGCACAACTCTTTCGTTTCCCTTACATCAATAATTCTCTTCATACAAGATCTACGGTTATTAGTACTTAGCAACCTAGCCTTCTTAATGACGTCAATCTACTTTCACTCATAAGGATGAGTGAAAGTAGATTGGAAAGGTCCATGTGCCCAAATCATTAAAGCATTTCTTTGTCTATCAAGGTAAAATAAAGATTAATTAAACACAATTTCTGAACCAACATAATACGATATTCAGAAAGTTGTTTACTAAGTTTTAAAGGTAAAATGAAGATCAAGACGTAGATCATTTCTAAGTAAAAATAATACGATAAATACTTAGAATTACTTAGAAGTTGTTTACGAGGCATTTTCCAAGAATTACTAGGGATTCATTACAGTTATTTTCCAGATGAAAACGTAGATAAGAACATATTGTTATGAGGATAATTGAATAGACATTCAGTGGAATATTGGTTTTCAGAAGGTCAATTCTGATTTCTAATATATTATTTTAATGCCTTGATGGTTTGGGCACATGGAACGGATGAGTGAAAGTAGATTGACAAAAGGAATTTATAAATCAGATGTGGATGGATGCGTTAAACAAGGCAGGCCCAGGAGAGTGTTTTCCGACCAAATCGAAGACATCCTCATGAAAGCTAGGTTGCCTAGTACCCATAACCACAGAGCCTGTATAAAGAGAATTGTGAATGTGAAGGAAGCAAGGGTGTTGTGTAAGGATCGTGGTAAGTGGTGCTCCATTGTCTCTACCTATCCCCGTGGGAAAAAGGCGTGACAATTTGATTGATTGATATTTTTATTGAGATGCGAAATCTTTTTTTTTCTCTTAACAAGGGGAAGTCCCTGAGCGCTGACGTCTGATAAAATGATTTAGTTTTTACAGTTGCCTTCCCAAAGATGCTTTTCTCGCGCTCGCTTTAAGGATCCAAAGTTACAGAGGGAAGCACAAAGGCTTGTAAACCATTCCACCTGCTGATTTACAAATGTACGGCGTGCCGAACTTTTTAGTTTGGGGCAGTCAATAGAATGCGGATCTAACCAAACTGTGCATGTGATTAAAAGACGAGAAAGGAATAAGGTGAATATAAAGAGAATTGTTGATGTAAGGGAAGCGGAGAAGTGATAGTGATAGGATCTTAGCAAGTGGCGCTCCATTTTCTCTACCTGTTCCTGTGGGGAAAAGGCGAGACAATTTGATTGATTGATGTTGCGAAACGTGCAACGCCACTTCGTCGCTCAGCAACAAGCTATGGAACAAGTGTGAGTTTTCCACAAAGATTTCATTCTTTGTAAAAAATTCAGATAATGCGTTACATTGTTATAGGCAGTGGTGTACAATATGCCGATCCGGGGTAGTACACAGACCGTGAAGTGACTAAGTTGCGTTTCGGGATTAGCTTATAAGTTGCCGGTTTCAAGGCCAACATAGTTAAATAACTGTAAGTATCAATCACATCCATTCTCGGACTGCACTCCAGCTTAACATTAGGCGGGCTACAGTCAGAAACATTAAAAAAAACGTTTTTTTTAATACATCACAAATATCTTCATAGGAAAGTAACGATATAGATTAGATTGACGAAAAGCTCTTCAAATCTTAATAATATTAAAATTGAAGAAAATTAAAGGAATAATTTTAAGAAAAAGTTAAGGGAATAATTTATAAAATATTTAAATATATATACAATATTATAAATAAAATATATAAAATATAAAATATATTAAATATATATAAAATATTTAAATCTACAAATACATCATTATTAGGGTTTAAATGGAATCAAGCCACTTCAGTTCTTCAAAGAATTATATTATAAGTACTCTTAAAACGTTCCCCTTGTAAACAACAATGAAAATAATGTTGTATTTTTCCTATAAACCTAATTAACCTTCTAAAATATAATGCTTTAATAAATAAAGTAACTCTAAAAGTCTACATAGATCTAGAAAACCTTGTCTGGAAGGTGTCCCTATTGTCACTTTTATATATTTATCATATTCTTTGGCCGGCATAGTGATGGTGACTGTGCTGTGAACTGTGAACGAACTAGATTCTCTCAGTCGTTGTCACTCTTGCTTATCATCAGGCGGGTGGAGGTCAGATGTAGTGTCACAATAAAAAAAATCATTTCAACCTACCGTGAAAATTAAATAAATAAATTATAACTTGACATACTATTAGCATTCTCTACCAGGCAACCTTCGGAACAATAGATGCAAGTCCGAAATGCGAGCAAGAGAAAGAAGGCTAAATGGGACAAATACATAATAAATTTTCTGATTAATATAGTGTAGTAAGAAGACAGTTGGTGGTAATTTCAGGTATTTAAGATCGTATAGTGATGCAGTCGCGTTTCAGGAATAAATTACAAGTTGGCGGAATTTAGCTACTTCCAGACGTCTGTAGCAGAGGCCGGCCCCATCCGTGCATCCATCTTTTTGACGACAGGCGTGGACGAACGGTTTAGCGACTGGTTTGTTTCGCGTAAAGTCCCGGGTTCGATCCCCGGTCGGAGCAAATATTTGTTTCATAGCTTTTATTTGTAATATTTAATAGTATTAAATATTGCAAATATTTGTTAATAATAAAAAAAAGAGATGGATATTTGCTTCGGGTCTGGTTATCAAAGAGTGGTAGGCAGTGGTACCCAGTCTGCCGATCCGGGGTAATACCACCACTTACAAGTATACAGACCGTAAAGTGATTTGGTCACGTTTAGGGATCAGCTTGTAAGTTGCCGGTTTCATCTAGGCCGGCATAGTGGATGTGATTGCTGCTCACAGTTATTGAATTGTAGTAGCAGTGACATTCATTCATGGACCACACTTTGGCTTAACATCAAGCGAGGTGCTGTCATATGTCGAGTCACAATAAAAAAAAAAAATCTAGCCAAACATCATGTACAATAAAAATAAATGAACTAATATTCAAAATTTAATGTAATGACCATAGAGCTTGTATGAAGAGAATTGTGAATGTGAAGAAAGCGAGGGAGTCAATATGGGAAAAAGACGTGACAATTTGATTGATTGATAATAGCAGTCGCCTTTAGACTTTCAGTCACAATTAATAACATATTCCTTCAAATCAAATTTCACACCTGTATTCACGCATCGTGTCACTCCATCTTAATTTCACACAATTTCTTGCTTAACTAAATCCTGTCACTTTATCTCGTAAACAAATCTATCATTAATATGTGTTTATGCCATATCCAACATGCCAAAGAGTATTAATTCTGGTTGGAAGCACTTGTCTCTTTGTCTTTGTCTCAGTATATTTTAGTCTATTACGCACAGACTACAAACGGTAGACACTCTCATGAGTTAATACTTCATACTACATCATATTAGCTGAGATGTAGGACAACATTAATATTACGAAATATAGGCTTACTATGTTTATTTTGATTATTGACTACGATGGCTGCAAAGCTTTTGAAACGTCGCGTCGGAAGTTTCGAAAGATGTGCCGACATTTTTCAAGTCCGCACTAAAATTTACAACAATTAATTTTCATTAAAAATGCATTGTCATTTTAAGTATTATGACGCGATAATAAACCTCAAAAGTTTGTTGTTTATAGCTAAGCTAAAGCTGCGGCTCATACTTTTGTAACTATTTGTCGCCACCTTTTATATTAAAAAAATGTTTGACAATAGTTACATTATTTTCTTTCTTTCAAGAATATTTTATTTTATAACCAATGTTTGCGCTATTATTTATGAATATTGTAACTAATCATTTTATGTTATTTAAAACACAAAGCGTCTTATTAGGATTGTGAGCAGCTACAGGCAAAGTCTTAGTCAACCATGCTTTGTATATATACGTTTAGATTAAAAATAAAAACTCAAAACTAAACAAATTTACAACACTAAATAAAATCAACTGCGAAATCGCTCGCGATCCACGAGAAAAATGCTAACATTGGACAATATTACACGTTGAATTAAACAAATTTTATGCGGCTTACTATCGCGTTTATTTTGGGTTCGAATTTACATTTTTTATTATTCCGGCGTTTCGAGAGCTTTGCAGCCGATGGCTTTAATTTAAGAAAATACTAATATTACACGTATAATGATACATATATTATTGTCCAATTTAGCATTTTTCTCGTGGATGTGGACGCCATAATTTTCTTTTTTTTTACCAACAAACAACAACTGGTGACACGTTGTAATGACAAGTATAATATTGAGTCGATTGAATGTGAGAACGCTAAAGTCAATATTCGCTTTCAATTTATTGTTTAACGATAAATGTTGAAAAACTAAATTCGCCTCGTGAAAACGCCGTATAACGAAGCTCCTGCCACCTGTAACCTCCCATTTCCCGTCTATTGGTATACGCTCTATAATATTTGGCCTTTCAGTATCACCTTGGTAACGATACAGACGAAATCAATAAATCTCACCCGAGGGCATATTTTGAAGGGGATGGAAAATTTATTTGCTCTGTGTATCTCACCTATTATGTGTACTTATCTTATTAGAGTATAATTATATTTTGTTATGATTTTGGCAGGCCCAGGAGGGTGTTTTCCGACCAAATCGACCAAAGGCGAGTCGAGGTCAGATGTCGTGTCACAATAAAAAAAAATCGGAGACATCCTCAAGAAAGCTAGGTTGCCTAGTGCCCATAACCATACCAGCTTGCATGAAGAGAATTGTGACTGTGAAGAAAGCAAGGGAGTTGTGTCAGGGTCGTGGCAAGTGGCGCTCCATTGTCTCTGCCTATCCCCATGGAAAGGAGGCGTGACAATTTGATTGATTGATTGTATAGGTATATATCGTCGGCTGTATCCTAATACCTATTACGGGTGACAACCTAGTACGGGCCTGACACTTGTTTTAGGTTTACTTTTTGGTTTCAAATAAATGTTTTTTTTTATTATTTATATTTTAACATTTACCTATACAAGCAGTCGACTTCATTCAGGGTGTCGTCATATGTCGAGCATGTGACAGGGTTATGTTTTTTCTTTTTATTTTTTTATTGTGACTCGACATATGACAGCACCCCGCTTGATGTAAAGCCGAAGTGTGGTCCATGAATGAATGTCACTGCTAATACAATTCAATAACTGTGAGTAGCAATCACATCCACTATGCCGGCCTAGATGGAACCGGCAACTTACAAGCTGATCCCGAAACGTGACCAAATCGGCATCGGATCGGTAGACTGGCCTACCACTCTTTGCTAACCAGACCCGAAGCAAATATCCATCTCTTATTTTTTATTAACAAATATTTGCAATATCTAATATTATTAAATATTACAAATAAAAGCTGTGAAACAAATATTTGCTCCGACCGGGGATCGAACCCGGGACTTTACGCGCAACAAACCAGTCACTAAACCGTTCGTCCACGCCTGTCGTCAAATAGGAAATAACCAATAATACATATATCATAAAATATGATGCGTAGTTCTTTTACCATTCCACAAATTGAGTACCCCTACCACCTCCGTTCGACCTACGTTAGGTCCGCTTTCATCCCTTAAGGCTTGTTTACATTATTTATTTATACAAACGTTAATTACACTAATGGTTTGTAATCCAATACAAATAATAAAATAATCTAGCATATTAGATTAACGGTGTCAATTAGGCCAGCATGGTGGATGTGATTGCTTCTTGCAGTTATTTAACTGTGGTAGCAGTCGCCTCCTTTTTTGTTATACTTTATTATACTAAGCTACTAAAGTACTTGTATCTTAGAAACAGGACGGTACATAAGTACATTTATCAAAGATACATTAGTACCGGCAAGTGGTGTCGAACCTGTGTCCTCAGTTTGCATGACCATTGAACTGCGACTACACCACGGTACAATTGAAACTGGCAACCATGACTTGGATATGATTCCAGAGTATTTGTTAGTCCAAATTAACCACAAACTACTATTTTTAAAATATGAAAAACACCAAATACAAGTATAACGAATATAAAAAAAAAACATAAAAAGTTTAGTAATAAATAAATATAAATGTACCTACTAGCTGTGCCCGCGCCGCGGTTTCACCCGCCTAAAATTACGAGTAAGTTTATAACACAGACATAAAAAAAGAGGAGCTTCTCAATTCGACTGTATACCCTGTGTTTTTGTATTTATAACTCGATAACTCATACAAAAATGACAGACGGAAATAAAAATAAATATAGAAAAATTCCACAGTTGAAACTATAGTTAATTGGAAACTGTAGTAAAACATATTTTTATTTTTTAATTAAAAGTATCCTATGTTACTTCTGGTACCTCCAAAAATATGAGTACAAAGTTTCATGATGATCGGTTAAGTAGTTGTTGCGTAAAAACGTAACAAACAAACTCACATTCACATTTATAATAATAGTAGGATATATTGTCATTATATTATATGAATACGTCATACCTTATTCAATATGTCTATATCTAGCTTACCTGTATACCCCTATAGCTGCAACAGGGGTGGCAATGCAGAGAGCTTTCAACAAAGAAAACAATGGATATGGTATTTGGACTACTTATTTATTTATATAGAGAAAATACTTAGTTTAATTGAAAATAGGTTTTAAGTTATAGTTTGAGGCGTTTTCGACATAATATGACAGTATATGACATAATATGACACAGTATGACATAGTATGACAGCACCCGCCTGATGTTAAACTGAAGTTAAACTCTATTCATGGTCCATGAATAGAGGTGATTCTAGTACAATTCAATAACTGTAAGTAGCCACAGTTACCTGTTAACTGTAAGTTACCTTTTTTTATATACTAAGCTACTAAAGTACTTGTATCATAGAAACAGGACAACCTATAGATGGGGAACGAGCTAAATAGATTCGGGGGCTGAGGTGCGATGGGGCGTCAAAAAACTCCCACCCGTATTATAGTAGCCACTATTAGTGACGCTCATAGCTTGGCGATGTCATTTCATTTCGATAAAAACGTGTCCATATTTTCTTTGTTTGATTATTGAAAAATTTGTGAGTTAATTGAATAAAAGAGAGTCGTCATCCGTAGTCAGGCTAGAATCATTATTAGAAACGTGATTTAAAAATGTAAAAAATAAAAAAAAAACATTCTTAAAATTAAATTAATACATAATTCATTAAAAATTGTTGCTGTCTAATGTTTATACTTCAATTTAATACACATTTATAATTTTTAATAACTTAATCTATTTCCTTTTTGAGGAAAGTGTGTGTTTATCGTTATCAACATTTTGCATGTTACCTCACTTTTCATAATAGACACGTGACCATGACGGCACAACTGCATTCCTACCGCGTTTATTTAGCTCGTTCCCCGACAGTAAATACATATATTAAAGATACATTGGTACCGGTGGGTGGTTTCGAACTCGTGCTCTCGGTTTGTGTAACCATTGCACTGCCACTACACCATGATCGCCTAACCTAGTTGTTACCGGTAACTTTCATTCTGGTTTCGAAACACTACTAAGTTACTTCACGGTCAGTACCTGCTTTTATTGTCACATCCAAAATTAATTTTTAGCTTCATTATACAATCTATACGTGGATACCAATTCAATATAAAGTTTTTTTTAATTTTACATTCAAAAACCTAATTTAGAATTGGCCGGCATTGTGGCGGCGATTGTGGCAGCTGTGAACTGAGACAGTTTTTTCAGTCGTCGGCACTCTTGAACCTCAATCATGCTTACCATGCAAGTCGAAGTCAGATATCCAGTCACTATAAAAAAATCCTAAAGGAATTTCAATATAAGTTCATATTTTTTCTTAAATGTAAATTATTATCCATCCTTATATTCAAATGTGTTGATGTACTATTATTAGCTGGATTTGCGTGGAATATTCTAGAAGCTTAGGACGCCTGCGCTAAAACCTGGCTATAAAAAGGAGACGCACACCTCGTTTCGTCGTATTTCGGTAGAATCACGACTCCTCGCTTCTACTTGGACGGCGAACTGAGGTTACAATGCCGGCCCCACCTCCAGACACTGGCAAAGGTCAGATTGCATATCCATCATAAAAGTGCTTGCGTATATTATAATAACTTTACGTCTATGCGTTTTTTTTTTGCTCAGCCGCGATAATTTTTTTATTTTACTATTTTTAAATAAAAAATAAATCAATTTTTTTTGTAAATTCTAGATGCGAAAGTAGCTGAAGCTAAGTGTGGACCGAAATGCACCTGCGTCGCGACCTGTGGTTGTGGGAAGATTCCAGGTTGATTTCTTTCCAAAAATTTTTTTTTATTTTTTAGAAAAAAATAATAATTTGATTTCTTTTATTTCAGGCGAAAAACCCTGCTGTCAGAGTAGTAAACGCCAATGAGTCGTGAAGTCGCGATGTCTATCCTACGGTAATAGATATTTTCTTATCTTTTAGTTTTTAATATTTTCGTTTATTTATTTTTTTCGTTTGTTACAGGTACCATCTCCCGTGTGGATAGCTACGCCTGCAACATCGAGGCGTATATTTCGTCTATTTGTTAGTAAGGGGCCATTCGGGGAACTGCGCAAATATTTGGGTTAAAACTCGATTCTTTGTGCACTTCTAGATTATTCTAATAGAATTTCCGAGAATTTCCCGAATGGCCCCAACTGAATAAATTGAAGTAATTAGTTAATATTAAGATTGTAAAACTCAAGGTTCCAAGACCTAGAGTTTCGTTTTAAGAATAAGTTAAGTCTCGGTTAAGACTAGGTTAAGACTAGTTTAAAAATACTAAACACTTTGTATATATGTAAATATTCAATGTAAATCCGAGTTTAACGAATACTTGAATAACTGAAACTACCAAAATCTTAACTACGATACTTACGATACTACAAAAACTACAAAATAAAAATTAAAAAATAATTTTGTGTTTTATTTCTAAGTCCATTAAATTTTTAACCTTATTAAATGTTTTGGCTAGACATATGACAGCAACTCGCCCGATGACTCCTGATGATTGCCGATCAAAGTCAGTCATCAGGAACTGGAATAAGAGTACCAAGAGTTCTGCCTACTACTCCTAATTTATGTTTTATTCCTATTGTGGCTCGATGCCTGATGGTAAGCAAGAGGAAGTCCAAAAGCGTAAACGACTGAAAATACCGATTCAGTTTACGGTTGCCTCAGTCACAGTCACTATGCCGGCCAAATAATCTACGAAATTTATTCTTTATTACATAAAATAATATTTCATATTATATGGTAATTTAAAATATTATTCAAGTGTACTCCAATTAACCAATTAATGGTATTTATTATACTTATATTAAGATTCAGAAGAAAATCATGGTCCCGGCGGCTGTTTGAAAGACAGGTGCTGCCCTCTTGTGGTGAGTAGCAGCAAAATCAACTTTACACTTTTTTAATGTGACTTGCCATTTTACAGCACCCTCGCAAGAGTGTGGTCCATGAATGAAGGTAACTTCTACTACAATTCAATAATTGTAAGTAGCAGTATCATCCCTATACCGGGGGATAGAACTTACAAGTTTTAAGGCGACCGTGGTGTAATGGCAGTGCAATGGTAACGCAAACCGAGAACACGAGTTCGAGACCACCCACCGGTACCAATGTATCTTTGATAATATGTACTTTGATTATCCTGTTTCTATGATACAAGCACTTTAGTAGCTTAGTATAGAAATGTAAATAAAAAAATTAAAAAACTCGAAACGCAACTTAGTCACTTCACAGTCACAGACATTGTACGATGCGACTACTGCGATTAATAAAAAATCAAGAAGCAGTAGCATTCTCACACCAGCCTCGCCTAGTTCTAACTTTATTTGATGCGGATTTCTTAGTGTTAGACCGTGAAGAGACTCACGATTGGTAATCAACTTGTAAGTTTTCAACTAGGCTACTTGAACTAGACCGCACTTCAGCTTTACATCAGCTGTCATACGTCGTGCTAGAATAAAAAATAAAAATAAATGTAGATAGATTGTAGATGTAGACACTCATCTGCCAAAGTATCAAAGATACACCGTTTTGAACCAGACTCAGAACAAATATTTGCCTTGCTTGCCTCTTTCTTTTTAATAACAAATATTAGTAATATCAAAATCAAATTTT
Source organism: Tinea trinotella (assembly GCA_905220615.1). Lineage (NCBI taxonomy): Eukaryota > Metazoa > Arthropoda > Insecta > Lepidoptera > Tineidae > Tinea > Tinea trinotella. The sequence continues at coordinate 2,123,011 of HG992326.1, forward strand.
CACGCGTTTTTCCCACAGGGATAGGCAGAGGCAATGGAGCGCCACTTGCCACGAACCTGACACAACTCACTATCACGTTTATTTTGGTTTTAAAATTAATTGATGGCTGCAAAGCTCTCGAAACTTCGGAAAAAAAATGCAACGCAATAGTAAGACGCATAAAATTTCATTAATCAATGTTCGCGCAAAATCTAAGAAAATACTGGCACAACTTTTTTGCTTCTCTCACATCCACATTTTTTTTCATACAAGTTTTATGAAAGCTAGGTTGCCTATGAGTACTTGACAACCTCCTTTTCATGAGGATGTCTTTAATTTGGTTGAAAAACACGCTCGTATAACGTATCCATTCACATAAGATTTATAAATTCCTTTCATCCATCTACTTTCATCTTTCCTTTTCATGTGCCCAAACCATCGAAGCATTCCTTTGTCAATCCTTGTCACTACTTATTCTTTCAAAGGGCGACCGTGGTGTAGCGGCTTCGTAAGTCGAGAAGCACGGTTTCGAAACCACTCACCGGTACCAATGTATCTTGGATATATGTACTTTGGTTGTCCTGTTTCTATGATACAAGCACTTTAGTAGCTTAGTATAAAAATTTATAATAAATAAATAAAACATCGCGCAATATTCTATTCCTTATTCTATCCGCTATCGTCACTCCACATACACTCCTTAAAGACCGCATTTCTTATATTCCGCATTTGTAAAATTGAAATTTAAGTAAAAGCGATGGAACCAATCTTTGCTCTGACCGGGAATCGAACCCGGAACTTTTTGCGTCTAGTCAAACTCTCGCATACAGTCCAATCTAATCTACAGCCCTAGTATAATATTGGCATGTATGAGTTTTGAACAGACAATATTAAATACGTTTTTTTATTGTGACTCGACATATGACAGCACCCTACTTGATGTCAAGCTGGAGTGCGGTCCATGAATGGAGGCAACTGCTACTACAGTTATACACCTGTAAGTAGCAGTTACATCTACTATGCCAAACTAGTTGGAACCGGCAACTTATAAGCTGATCCCGCGCGACTAAGTCACTTCACGGTTTTCACCTTGAAGTAGTGGCACTACCCCGGTTTGGCAGACTGGGCACCACTGCCTTCCACTCTTAAAAATGGGAAGAAAGGGTATAAAGAAACTAAAACACAATTTTACTGCTTACTAATATTATTTCTTTTATTTAGCCTCATTTAAGTGGTTCTAATAATTAGTTCCCAATCAACCAACTGGTCACACCAGTTTTGATTCAAAGCAAAACTAATTAATAAATTAAAATAGTTATGAACGCTTAAAACTATATAAGGGTCGCTATATCCCCCTTTTTTTGTTAAAAATTGGCAACTATTTACAAAGCAAAACTATTTAAAGCATTTTTTTTTTCGTATTTCCTTTTTTCCTTTTTTTTCTTTCATTACTGTACAAATTTCCTACAATCTTTTTGAAGAGAGAGTTGTAAGAAATTTATAAGCTCTGAGTTTTGTTATTTTTTTATTTTTTTTTAATATTTATTTTATTCTTTTTTTTACATGAACGTATGTACATTTACGCTAATATGTACAAGATACTTTAAAACTGTAAAATACTACTTATTAATATAATTACAAGTTTTACAAAAGGCTAACTTTAATTCGGTGATCTGTCTATTGATTATATTGAACGGACGAATTTGTCAAACCCAATGAATATAATATAAACCCGATATTATTAATTAATACAATAGATACAAAAGACTAAAATTAAATCACATGATATTTTTCTTTATTATTGTAACTTTAATATCGTGACTTTATTTAAAGTACCCGCGACCACGTTGGCTGTACAATAAATTTACTTTATAATAAATAAAGAAAAATATGTAAATTTAATTTGAGTTCAAAAATATTATATTTAATACATTTATCCGAACTGTATTGATCCTGATGCATGGAAAAATGTATTAAACTTATATTTTGCTTATATTTATAGATGAGTTACTTAAAGTATTTAAATTAAAACTAATCTATCTCTTAACATTAGTAAACAGTAGCTCCTCTTTTTTTCTATGTACAGTTGAGTCCTTGGACGAGGAGCGGAATCCGTAACCTATAAACAAAAATAAATATTACCATTCAATTTAAATTTTATTTACTGTCGTTAAGGTTGTTTTTGGAATGACAAATTAAATAAAAACCTACTCATGGATTCCCCGTACTGTGCATATGACCCATAGCTGCAATTTTTTCAGCTAAAACGACCGACGGGACCATCAGCTACCTGGCTGAAAAATAAGAAAATTCATTTTAAAAATATTTGTCTAGTTTGAAAATGTGAAAATGGAGTGAAAGGCTGTTTGTAAACAAAGCAACAAGTAGAAGTGAAACATGTTTGTACAAAGGATTTTCATTTTATTTTGTTCTGTAATAGCTATTATTATTTTTATGATAAAAAAAACTTATTTATTTTATTCTTATTATTTATTGAATATAATTATTTAATTAGTAGTCAGCATTGTAGATAGTGACGCTTTATTTTTTCAGCATATTCTTAAAAAAAAATAAAAGCCGGTAATTTAATAATTAAAATTAGAAAAAATAATAAAAATATAAACAATAATAATAATAAAAAATAAAAATTATAATTTAAAAACTCATATTTTCTCTATTTGTTAGGGTTTATTTTATTATTATTTTAATGTGCATTGCAAAGTTTACTTACTATTTAAGGTTTACTGGATGGCTAGTGGTCCCGCCGGCCGTTGTACAGGGAATCATCCTAGATTCCTCGAGCGCCTAATATTAAGGGACTTGATGCGTGCGCAACCCTCCCTTGCCCACGAATTACATTAAAAAAGGCTTATTCTTAAAAATAAAGTAAATTAATATTTCCAAGTCTGTTTTCTTTTTATATTTTAAGACGCTTGTATGTACGTAACTATGTAGCGGAATCTTTGAAATTAATTTTCAGCCACTTCTAGAGGTCTGAATATTTTGAAAATTTGTACACCCAGCTAGATGTTCAGCTGGAGTGTGGAGTGTGGATAAGCTGAGATTGTTTACAGATATGCGTTATCATTTTTATCGTTTTAATAATTCAAAGAACAATTTTTATTAATATTACAAATAAGTGCGATATCGATATCTATGGCCCGCCACTATGCCGGCGAAAGGAAAAAATTAATAATCAAAGGACATTATTCATTTTGGGCTTTTATGTACTACTTTTGTAATGTCCAATGATTAAAAAATATATAAATGGTAGTTTCAATACTTGTATTGATAAAACTAATAACAGTTTTGCTTTTCATTGCTGTGCGATTGAGTTATTTGGAAAATAAGATATGGATTTTGTATTATCTGTCAATCAACGCCATATTTGTTCTGCTTTAAACTGTCATAATTATAGTTTAATAATTTTGCACACCTAAACTATGCAAAATAAAGGATAAATTTGAATTACATTGTAATCCTTGTACATAAAACTATTTTAAAACGCATATTACACTGTTAATACAACAAAGCCCAACTCCTCATACAAAATGAATGATGTCCTTTCAAGCCGAAACTCGACTGAGGTACTTCACAGTCTTTACATGTGAACCACAATGGGCCTGTAGATAGGATCAAATAGTTAACAATCAAAATTCATCGTTTTTAAATTATCGAGAATTAGGACTTCAGGTTTAGTTTGTTCCTCTTTTTCTAACTTATAAAAACCACTAGGAACTAGACAAAGACAGGTTACCTTTTAGGTTGGCTTCCAAATTACTCCAGCACAAATACCATGGTAAATCAGGTCCCGCCCCATACAAGAATAGATAGAGATAGTACGTTAAATATTTACTTGTAAAAGTGAGATAGAAAAAGTGAAATCCCTTTTTGATGTTACCGCCTTTTTGAAAATCAAATGTTGCCTAGGTGATGATTATCAGCCATTTTCAAACATTTAAGGGCAGTGCACATAGTATATACGGCTTTTATTCAATCAATCAAATTGTCACGCCTTCCTCCCACGGGGATAGGCAGAGACAATGGAGAGCCAATTGCCACGATCCTGACACAACTCCCTCGCTTTCTTGTCATTCACAATTGTCTTCATACAAACTCTATGGTTTTGGGCACTAGGCAACCTAGCTTTCTTAAGGATGTCTCCGATTTGATCAGAAAACACCCTCCTCGTGGTTTTTATTCGCCACGACATAATATAGCTGGAGTGTGTCAGTCATATGTAACCTTGTTTCTACCTCGTTTCTATACTACGTTTCTAAAGTACACGCATCCTTCGACCGAATCAGCAGTCCAATTAAATAGATTCGGCGCGTTGTTTGTGAAATAATCTACATGTAGAATACTTCTTTCTATTGCGACACGACATTTGACCTCGATCCAAGAGTGATGACGACTAAAACAACAGAGTCAGTTCACGACAGTGCCATATCGACTGCCATATCGGCAGTTCTCCCTATCCTAAAAGAGTGGTAGGCAGTTGTGCCCAGTCCGCCGATCCTGGTAGTACCACCACTTACAAGTATACAGACCGTGAAGCATTGGCATGACTATGGTATGTAGGTAGGGCACGTGCCCTGCGGGGTTAGGTTGGGCAAGTTAAAACGATTATCGTCTCTCGTCGACGATTGGCAAAATAATAAAAGCTAGGCTAAATCCACCAAATTAAGACTATTGATGATAATGATAAATTGTGTCGTCGCATAAACGATATTCCTCATTAATAGTCTCGTTTTATTGGATTTAGCCTAGCTTTTATTGTTCTGAAAGTCGCCGACGAGAGTCGATAATTGTTTTAACTTGCCCAACCTAAAGGACGTTGAAAGCTTAGTTGAAGAATATCTTAAACAAGATTTAAGATGCTTATTAGGTGTACGTATATGTTTATTTTACATTTAGGTAACCTACGAAGGGGCGCATCCTCAATGCTTGCCCTAGACGCCGTGTCCGACCAACGGAGACCGTCGGAGACAACGGAACTGATCGGATCGGAGACAACCTCAAGTAAGCTGGGTTGCCTAGTGCTCATAACCATAGAGCTTGTATGAAAGTAATTGTTTATGTGAGGAAAGCGAGGGAGTTGTGTCAGGATCGTGACAAGTGGCTCTCCATTGTCTCTGCCTATCCTTGTGGAAAAAAGGCGTGACATTTTAATTTATATCTATATTATTCTCGATTCACATTCCATAAGCGTTGAAAGACACAAATTCCCAAGTCGCCATAACTGTGGCGAGTTTTATGCTTCCTGACGACAGGCGTGGACAACCGTTCTCGATTGGTTTGTTGCGCGTAAAGTCCCGGGTTCGATTCCCGGCCGAAGCAAATATTTGTTTTATAGCTTTTATTTACATTATATTAAATATTGCAAATATTTGTTAATAAAAAAAGAGGTGGATATTTGTTTTGGGTCTGATTATTAAAGAGTGGTTGGCAGTGGTATCCAGTCTGCCGGGGTAGTACCACCACTTACAAGTATCAGACCGTGAAGTGATTTGGTCGTATTTCGGGATCAGCTTGGAAGTTGCCGGTTTCAACTAAGTAGCTGTTAAAATTACGCTGCCGATTCGGTCGACAGAATGCGGATGCTTCGCCTGCCTGTGCGGGTTGAAGAAAATGAGGCAGAAAGAGCTCCTCGGAATATTCTTCGTAGTATAGGCGATAAAGTACTGTCTTATTGAAAGGTGGTAAAACTTTCAGGTCAGGGTATCTTAAGTCTATTTAAATGTGAAAATAAAAGTGCCAGGGGTCATAAGCGGAAAACGGTTTGACCCAGTTTTATTTCAACAACAGTTAAAGCGCCATCTATTATCGAATAGCGAAGACATGAAACAAAGTTTTATAATTTTATTAACTTTATGTGAGATTTCTATTTTATTTTGGCATGACTGATGTTAAGCAGGAATGTGGACAATTAATATCAGGCAGTTACTTTGTTGGAACCGGCCTATTTTTCACCGGCATTATACAGGTAGTATTTTCCTAAATATTGCGCCTAAATTGATTATTGAATTAAACAAATTTTATGCGGCTTACTATCGCGTTTATTCTGGTTATTGATTCTACAATTTTTTTTATTATTCCGACGTTTCGAGAGCTTTGCAGCTATCGTAGTCTCTCCATGACCACGATGGCTGCAAAGCTCTCAAAACGTCGGAATAATAAAAAAAAGTAAAATCAATAACCAGAATAAACGCGATAGTGAGCCGCATAAAATTTGTTTAATTCAATTATAAATACAGGTAATCACGAAACTAGACACAGCCAGTTGTACCAAAAAAGTTTCAATTTACGAATTTAGTTTTACTTTATACTTATTCTATTACGTTTACTATTACGAAATCGTGGATTTCGTATATCGAAACTACCATTTATATGTAAAATGTGAAGTTAAAGAGTGGTGCAACCCATTTTTCTTCTTTTTTTGCTTATACTATACTTTTTACAAATTCGTAAATTAATTTTTTTGGTACAACCGGCTGTTAGTCTTTTCACGGTCTTGAAAGTGGTAGTCTGATCGGCAGACTGTGTACAACTCTTTGACAACCAGACCTTAAAGCAAATATTTTTATTAACATTTATTTTGTATTATTTATTCATTCTTTATAAAAGCTATGCAACTTTTTTTCATTAATTTATTTTAAGTGATAACATCCTTATTATCCCTGAGTCTCAAAGTAAAAATTACCTACAGAGCGCTAGTATCCGAGAGGGAACTGTCGTCGCAGGTGGGAACCTCGCAGCGTTTCGTTCGCATGCGCCAGCAGTGATCAACGAGTAATGTGAGCGGGCGCCCAGACGCGTATTACGAAGAGATATATTTTTATTTGGAAGGTTATAATGGTTAAATGTGCAGTAAAATCGTGCAAAAATGATTCTCGTAAATATAATAAACAGAAATCTAGCGTTACGTTTCACCGGCAAGCATGTTTTTAACACTTTTAAGCTAAATACAAATACTGCATCGCGGGGGTGAAAGACGTGTGGGGGGGGGGACGCCTACATGCTTCCACCGCACGCCCGCTCCGTTCCGCGACTTTATAGTGACGTCCGCTTGCCGCGTTATCGATCAATTTATTATTGGCAAATGTAATAAATTTTATTGTTCAAATGTTTTAATAGAAAGCAATTTAATTAAAAAGGGGTTATATTATTTATATATTATTTATATTGGCCAATTTTAGTGATGCGTTTGGTTTATTTTAGTACTTCTGGATATTTGATATATGTAATTTTGTCGCCCTGTTATATTATCAGTATCAAATAATAATCAATCAATTATTCAGATATAAGTAATAAAATATTCAGTATTCAGATATCGATATCAAATATATATATCTGGATGAAATTTAGTAACGAGATAGAATTATTATTATTTATTTTAAACTTAATTGCACTATGTACAAAGGTTGACTTAATGCCGCATTAGTCTGGAATAAGGCATAGTCTAGTATTTATACCAAGAAAATTAATAAATTCAATGTTTTTGCGTTTTTCGATTGTCAAAGAGTAATTTTGTGATTATATTTAATTTGATGTCTGGTGATGGATGCAACCATGAGGATGCAAAGGATATATAAGAGACATAACTATAGTGATTTGACGAAATTGTTTCCTACCATGAGCCTTTAGCTAGACTGTTTGAAAACCTGGAGTACCTAATTATCCGCGATCCTAAAAATATGGTCACTAAAACGTTAAAGTTATATATCGGAACAAACATTTTTAGCGTTCTAGAAGCCCATTTGTTTGAACAAGAACCATGCAGTAATCACTTACTTCACCTGCTAAGGGCCGTAATTCAGAAATATGCTGAGATACACGGGTGAAATATTTAACTCGGAAGTCAAATGTAAAGGAAACGAAAAAGTCAGCTTTATAACAAACTTACACTTTTTAAGGGACAATGAATAATATAATATTTATATACATATATAACTATATTATTTCATCTACCACTTTAGGCCCCACTTCTTCGATTGATATATTTGTTAGTGGTAGGGAATGAAGACCAGTCTGCCAATGGAGGTAGTACCACTTACAAGTATACAGACCGTGAAGTAACTTAGTCGCGTTTCGGAATCAGCTACTAAGTTTTCGGTTCCAATTAGGCCGGCATAGTGGATGTGACTGCTACTTACTGTAAAAGCAGTCACCTCTATTCATGGAGCGCACTTCAGCAAAAAAAAGCAATGAAAAATATCTGGTCCAGCCCGGTGTGATAACCAAATTAAAAATATATATATATAACATTATATATTTAAATAAATAAATATGTTTTACTTATAAACTTATATACGTATGCAAGTAAATAACTACCTACCATACTGTTTGCATACCTGCCTATCGATAACACGGTACGGTGAGCATTATACATCACTACACACCCATATTCATAAATATAAATATCTATAGATCACTCGTCGACAACGCGCATTGAGCGATAGTTGCAATGCTCGAACTCTATACCTTTGTATATATTCTCTAAGCCCTGAGTAATAATGAACATCGGAGGTCATTAGCGTCTATAGTTAATGGACAACTTTAGTGGAATCTTACAGTGGGTTTAGGAAATTTAAAAATAATTACACTATTAAATATTCAATGGATTTAAAAAAAACACTTACGCGGTTTTGCTGCTTAGCTTAACTCTTAACTTGACTGATTGGATACGCTGTATTGTTTTAAACCTAAGACGGGCGTTTCTGTTGATTATTATTTTTTTGTAAGGATCGTGGTAAGTGGCGCTCCATTGTCTCTGCCTATCCCTGTGGGAAAAAGGCGTGACATTTTGATTGATTTGATTTTTGATTGATTTTTAAATTCTTTTAAAAATCCACGGGAGCCGATTAGTGTCATGAGTCGTTTGGCCCCGACGAAATATTTGTATAATAAAAAGGCAACTCCGAGTTTGGGTGGTTAAGGCGACCGTGGTGTAGTGGCAGTGCAATGGTCATGCAAACCGAGAGCACGGGTTCAAAATCACTTGTCGGTAGCAATGTATCTACGATATAAGTACTTTGGTCGTCCTGCTACTTGCAGTTATTTTACCTGTAGTAGCAGTCGCTATATATGTCGCACTCCAGCTTAACATCAAGCGGGGTGACGTCATATTACAAACCACAATAAATTAAAAAAAAAATACAACAGGTCTTATTTTTTTAATTTACTGACTAAAAGCAAAACTGACAAAAGATATTTCTTTCGCAAATTGGCGTAAAATATTTCAGGGTTTTTTTTTTATTATTATTTATTTATTTATTTAAAGTCGCTTATTAACAGCTAGGTCATTTGCGACTACATTTAAATACACAATACATTTAACAATTTAAATTTTGTTATAAAAATTAATAAACTTTAAAAAACTTAATGTGTTAGCAAAATTATCCCAATTTAAGCACTCACGTGTACTATCCGGTAGCTTAAATCTGTTCCTTTCACTTTGAAATAATTTACATTCCAGTAATAAATGTGGCACACTTATCTCTATATTACAATTAATACATTTGTTCCTCGCGGTTTTGGTTATTAAGTAAACATGGGTAAGATTTGTATGACCTATACGTAAACGTGTGAGAACGGATTGATCCCTTCTGCATGTTATCGGAATTGGAGTTATTTCAAATATAGATTGACGATTATTTTTTAGGAAACTGTTATTGTTAATATTCCATGTATCATTCCAATATCTTTTAACTTTTATTTTTACATATTTTTGAAAATCAATGTATCTCCATTTATAAGATATATCAATAATATTGTTTTCATTCGTGGCATTTTTCGCTTCATTGTCTGCCTTTTCATTTCCAATAATGCCCTGATGGCTTGGAATCCAAACTAACGCGAAAATATATTTGCGTGCCAAAAGATTAATCATTAATTGTTTTATTTTTAATACAAGAGAGTCATTATTAATTTCATTATTAAGAGCCGTTAGACAAGATTTTGAATCCGTGTAAATTACATACTTATCATTATTTGATTTATTTTCAATAATTTCTAGACTTTTTAATATAGCAATTGCTTCACATACAAAAATAGGCGTTAAATTTGGTAATCTATATATATAACGTTCATTATTATGAATAATGGCGCAACCTGATCTGTCTTTTATACAAGAACCGTCTGTATAAAATGTCTTGTAGTCTTTGTATCGAATATTAGCCAAAGAGTAAAATAAATATTTGTAAATAAAATCAGGGGTGTCATCACGAGGATTATTCGCAAGTTCCAGATCTATTGGAAACTTAATAAGCTGCCACGGCGGAGAAGACAATATGGATTTATTCCTTATAGAAGGAATTGAGATACCGAAAAGCGAAGTGTAATTGGAAACCCTAACTCTTAGAGGTTGAGAGTAAATTGTTTTTTCTTTAAACTTATAATCTAACAATTTCTTCTTGTTAAAGTATTTATAACACGGAATTTTAGGTCGGGATAATATATTTGCTGCGTAGGTTATACATTTTTCTTGTCGTCTAATATATAAAGGGCACTCTTCGGCTTCTGCTAAAATACTATTGACGGGACTAGTTTTGAATGCTCCAATCGAAAGCCTTAATGCAGTGTTCTGAATACTTTCCAAAGTCTTAAGTTTATTTGAGTTTGCTGAACCATATATAACACATCCATAGTCAATTTTTTGTCTAATTATTGCTCTGTATGTCATTAATAAACACCTTCTATCAGATCCCCAACTAAATGATGACAATGTTTTTATTATATTCAATCTTTTAAAACACTCAGACTTTAAATTTTCTATGTGTAGATGCCAGTTTAGTTTTTTATCAAAAAGTAATCCTAAAATTTTGACATGATCTACCCTTTTAATAGTATGATTATTAATTTTTAAGCTAATCATATCATTTGATTTTATTTGTTTTCGAGAAAATATTATAAACTCAGTTTTAAGTTTTGAAAATTTAAATCCTGTGTTATTTGCCCAACTTTGTAATTTATCTAGTGTAATTTGTATTAAATTAAGAGTTGGATCTAAAGTATTGCCACTGCATATTATTGTCAAATCATCCGCAAATAAAAATCCTTTGACAGGTTTATGGATAGTTGAAAACACATCATCAATTGCTAACAGAAATAAAATTACGCTCATAACTGAGCCTTGTGGTAAACCATTTTCCACTTCTAAGAGGTTTGAAATAGTGTTATCAATTCTAACTCGTATAAATCTATTATATAGAAAATTTTCAGTGAATGCTAAACAATTTCCTTTAATATTATTGCGCTCCATGATCTGAAGAACCCTATGTTTCCAAACCATTTCATAAGCCTTTTCAATGTCTAATGTAACTGCTATAACATGCCTTTCATCTGAAAATGATGCCAAAATCTCTTCTTCTAAATTCATTAAATGGTCTATTGTAGATCTAGATTGTCTAAACCCGTACTGAAACGGGGATAATAAATTGTTTGTCTCCAAAAACCATCTCATTCTTCTACAAATAATCTTCTCAAGAACTTTGCATAAGTTGCATGTTAGTGAAATAGGCCTGAAGTTCGACGGTAAGGAAGGTAACTTACCAGGTTTTAAAATTGGAATTACTAGTGCTTCTCTCCATTTATCTGGAAAAACCTGATAACTCCAAATGAAATTGTAAATTTGTAGCAAGTAATTCAATGCACAACTAGGTAAGTTTTTAATTATGATATTTGGAAGATTATCAGGTCCTGGGCTCGTATTTCTAACTTGTGTCAAAACCTGTATTAATTCATGCATCAAAATTGGGTCGTTTATCGGATTGCTATTGTCTTTAAGATCAAAATTAGGACTAAGTGTTTCATTTTTGGTTTTAAACAATAGAAAATTAGGATCATAATTACTAGATGATGAATTAGACGCAAATGTGTTTGCTAAACAAATTGATGTTTTAATGGGGTCGGCGCTTAATTCATTGTCATTAATTTTTAAAACAATTGTATCTCGTCTCTGTTTTGATCTATTCACGCTTTTAATCTTTTTCCAAATTTCATTCATAGGAGTTTTATTATTGATAGATCCCACATATTATACATATATATATGTTTTTTTTTATTTAAGATAAAAATAAACATTTTTTTAATAAGGTAAAGTTTCATATTTGCGTAATCATCTATTGTTTTTATAAAATTAATTACAAATAAAATAAATCTTCAAAAAATTACAAAAGTAAATCCCCAATTTATTATAATAAAATTATTTGAAATATTTTTACAAAATGCAAAAAAGAACAAAAGAAAGATATTTTATAAAAAAAATCATCACAAACACAACCATCCAAATTGAATCACAGTAAAAAAAAACTAGTAACATATTAAGTCGATGTAAATAAAGATATCAAAAACATTTTTCTGATCATAACTACTACTATTTAAAAATAATTACGATCCTACATCGTTTATAAATAACAAAAAAAAGAAGAAACGACATTACATTATAATACTTTTACAAAATACCAAAAGGGACAGAAGACAATAGATATCAATAAATTCTTATCACAATTCAAGCCATCCAAATTATATCAGTAAAAAAACTATTCACATATTAAACATAATAATTTAAACAGATATCAAAAACGTTTTTTTGATCATGAAACTAAAAAAATAATCACGATCATAAACTTTTATAAATGGCGAAAAAATTAACAAATGTAAATAAAATTTCCATAAACCAATAATCGTAATTCATCCGCCTCAAAAATTAATTACTCTTGTAATTATTTTTTTCAAATATAAAATACACGTCTCAAACATAATATAAAAACAAATATGTATTAATGTTATTGTAATTAATTAAACTTGAATTTTTCACGAGCATAGACTCATGTGAAAGACAAACAAGAAAACAGAAACATTAATATATTGTAGAAACGTAATTTACACCCACGTAAAAAAGTACCAAGATAAAAAAGATACCTACTTATTTTAAGAATTACAAAAACTATTTAACGAAACTTAACAAGTTATCATGTTGCTAAGACAATGTACTACAAATTATCAAAACAATGCAAAGCCAAAGTTAAATCTATTTGCTTATAAAGGTCTAAATTAAGAGCGTATCGCCCATTTAGAGACGCCATCAAAATGTGCCTTAAAGAAAATATTATAATTTTAGTCACATTTTAATGTAATTAGAATTTTGTAATAAAAAACCCACACAAGATGTCTTTATTTCGATACAATAATTTTAAAGTAAAATAATATTTTTAAATAAAATACAATTGTAATATAATATCAGATTAACGAAGCGAAGAGCCGCGCCGTCCTCGCTGCATCAGAAAGAGACTCTCGGTTGTTCGATGCCTAAAAATTTACAAAAAATTAATACCTATAGTAAAAAAAAATACAAAATTATTAAAATTACAGCGATATTGGACATACACGAGGGCTGCCAAAGTTGTTCCTGGCATTATGCGTGAATTGAGTACTAGTCCCGGGGAATCTGCGCTCCCGGCGGCGAATTCTCTCCTCAATGTCCTATAAAGAAAAAGTAGAAATCAAACACACGAAGAACTTCGTAAAATACGTCTAAGTTTTAATACGTACCGACGCGTCCCAAGAAGACATACTGGTTAGAGCAAAGTGCGCAGATAGAGTCCCTGGACGAACGTTAGCTGGTTTTATAAGAGCCACGCAAGGCGAATGCGCGCGCATCGGTGGAGCTTTGAAACCAATTTCATTACTCATACCACTTAACTAGGCTTTCCAAAAGATCTAGATTATTAGGACATCCTACTTATATATTATTATAAATGTGAATGTGAGTTTGTTTGTTACATTTTCACGCAACAACTACTTAACCGATCATCATGAAACTTTGTACACATTTTTTTGGAGGTACTAGAAGTAACATAGGATACTTTTAATTTAAAAAGAAAATTACTATAGTTTCCAATTGACTATAGTTTCAGCTGTTTGGAATTTTTCTATATTTATTTTTATTTTATTTTAATTTACGTCATCTTTATATATTATGAGTTATCGAGTTATAAATACAAAAAAATATACGACAGGCGTGGACGAACGGTTTAGCGGTTGGTTTGTTGCGCGTAAAGTCCCGGGTTCGATTCCCGGTCGGAGCAAATATTTGTTTCATAGCTTTTATTTGTAATATTTAATAATTAGATTGAAAGATCAATTTGTACTGCGACTAATACTTTCACTGTAAGTAGCAATATTTGCTCCGAACAGGAATCAAACCCGGGACGTTGTAAAGAACTGGTGTTATAGGTATTAATATTTAATTTTGTATAGTTGTTTTTATTGACAATGCCAATGTTCTAATAATAAATTTTAATTTTTAAAAAATGTTTCTATGTTTAAAATGCAGTGTATCTCTGCCTACTTACTAAATATACATATTAAATGTATATATTATTTTTTTTAATTGTGAGTCGACATAACGTCATAATTTTCTTAGATTTTGCGCCAACATTAATTAATGAATTAAACACATTTTATGCGGCTTACTATCGCGTTTATTTTGGTTTTGATTTAACAATTTTATTTTATTATTCCGACGTTTCGAGAGCTTTGCAGCCATCGTGGTCACGGAGAGACTGAGGTGTTGGTCATTCTATTGGTCGATGCTGTTATTGTTTCCAAAACTACCCTCGTCGGAATCTATACATATAATAAAATTGGAGTGTCTGTTTGTAATATTGAAATAACAGTTTTTTAATACATGTATATGAATACATATACGGTACATACACCAAATGTCATTTTTTACAATTTTTGTCTGTCTGTCTGTCTGTCCTTCTGTCTGTCTGTCTGTTTGTAACGGCTAATCATTGAAATGGCTGGACCGATTTTGACGGGACTTTTATTGGCAGGCAGCTGATATAACAAGGAGTAACTTAGGCTACGTTTATTTTAGAAAAAATCTTTTATAATAAATAAAATAAAAGAAAAAAATCCCATACAAAATTGCGTGGGTTCAGAAATTTATTTTGGGTAAACTAAGGAAAATATATCAAGCTGCTGAGAATTGAAAACAAATTATTATCCTACTATTATTATTATTATTCTACTATTATTATAAATGTAAATGTCCGTTTGTTTGTTACGCTTTCACGCAAAAAATGCTCAATCGATCATCATAAAATTTTGTACACATATTCTTGAAGGTATCAGAAGTAACATAAAATACTTATAAAAAAAATTACGAAATATAAAAAAAAAAATTCGTATTATAATAATAGGTACAAGGAGTTGGTTCAAACCCCGAGTACTCTAATACCATCGCACTGTATTACCGACAGTCACGTTAACATCTAATCCAATCAACTGTATTATGGAGACTATGCACTATACTTTCCATAGACTATACTTTTCTTTATTGTTATTTCCTTCTTTTACTATATGCGTATCCTACTATTGTTATAAACGTGAATGTGAGTTTGATTGTTACGTTTTTTTTATTTTTGGAGGTACTAAAGGTAACATAGGTTACTTTTAATTTTAAAAAATATATTTTTACTATAGTTTTCACTTGACTACAGTTTTAGCTGTTTGGAATATATATTTATTTTTATTTCCGTCTGTCTTTTTTATATGAGTTATCGAGTTATTCACTTTTTATGACTGTGTTATAAACAAAATTTTACGCGGGTGAAACCGCAGGCACAGCTAGTAATAAAATAAATTAGTTAAATCAAAACCAAAATAAACGCGATAGTAAGCCGCATAAAATTAGTTTAATTCATTACCCTGCCTAATGTTAAGCTGGAGTGCAGTCTATGAATGGTGGTAACTGCTACTTTTAGTTAAATAACTCTAAGTAGCAGGTGAAAGGAATCCTAAATTTTCTCTCTAATAAACCTAAATTAGAAACAGTGTGATCTAAGAAGCGAATAATTCACTCCCGAGGGATTCTAATTCGGGATCAATGGATATCGGACATGAGTTAATTAAATTAGGTACGAGTATTAGAAACTGCTTAGATCATTTGTCCAGAAGACTAAGCATACGAATTGCCCTTTGCGAATAATATTATGGCTACGATATAGGTGTAGCGCGTTGGTTAGCACCTTTCACTTCGACAAACCGAAGATCCTCGCAAAAGAAAGTCGACTGATACCCGGGATGGTACTCGAGGCTATTGAGATTATTAAGAGTGCACATAAAAAAACTAGTTCGCCTTTTTTAACGTCCGCCATATTGGATTAGAAATGGCGACATTTAAGTTATCATGAATTGTCACGAGAACCAAACACGTATGCCAAATTTTAGCCAGATAGCTTCAGTGGAAGTGGGTGATATTTTAATTGCAATATTCCAGGACATACAAGTGAAGTTAAATAAAAGCTTTTAAAAAGCGTCCTAATTCCAATAGAGAAGGTGGTTTGCGATTCTCTATCACCTGGGACCCCATAATACACAAACTCAAGTCCAGCAAACTGCCAAACCAGATGACACCATGAGTTATTTGTGCAATAAATTGAATTAAAGCGGTAACAGAAAAACAAAATCAAAACATCAATCGGAGTAGTTTTAGAAACAATAACAGCATCAACCAATAGGACGACCAACACCTCAGTTTCACCGTGACCACGATGGCTTCAAAGCAATAGTAAGCCGCATAAAATTTGTTTAATTCACATTTCACTTCATTTCATTTTTTATTTGACGACACGCGTGCCGTAGTGGTTGCACACCAGTCCGTTACGCGGAAGTCCCGGGTTCTATTCCCGGTCAGAACAAATATTTGTTTCGTAACTTTTATTTGTAAAAAAATTTAATTTGAATAAAATTTACAAATTTTTGTTAATAAAAAAGAGGCAGATATTTGCTCCGGATTTGGTTTTTTCAAAGAGAGGTAGGCGGTGGTGGCCAGTCTGCCGATCCGGGGTATTACCACCACTTACAAATATACATACCGTAAAGTGACTTGGTCGCGTTTCAGCTTGTAAGTTGCCGGTTCCAACTAAGCCGGTGTAGTGGATGTGACCTACATTCATGGACTGCACTCCAGATTAACATCAGGCGGGGTGCTATCAAATGTCGACTCAAGGTAAAAAATACAATTAACTATTTATATACTACTTAGTACTCACTAACAAATACATACAGGTATAACGTTTTTTCAAACAAGGTCCTAAACGGTCGCGAGTAGACCGGAAAGACCGGAAAAAAGCGAAGCGTAAAAAAGAAGTTTTTGGTGAACTCACCGTCATAGTGACGGCGACTGAGGCAGCCGTGAGCTAAATAGTTTTTTTTTCGGTCATTAGCGCTCTTGGAAAGTCTTGCTTACCATCAGATGTCGAGTCTCAATTAAAAAAAGTACCTGCTACTGTTTTATTTTCATTAAACACCTTTTTTGGTTGACGTGTTTAAGTTTTATTCGTTAATCAACCAAAACTAATAGTCTATCAAACTAAAACTAATAGTTTATCTAACCAAAACTAATAGTCTATCAAACCAAACTAATAGTCTATCAAACCAAAACTAATAATCTATCAAACCAAAACTAATAGTCTATCAAACCAAACTAATAATCTATCAAACCAAAACTAATAGTCTATTAAACCAAAACTAATAGTCTATCAAACCAAACTAATAGTCTATCAAACCAAAACTAATAGTCTATCAAACCAAAACTAATAGTCTATCAAACTAAAACTAATAGTTTATCAAACCTAAACTAATAGTCTATCAAAGCAAAACTAGAGTCCCATCTCAGAAAATCACAATACCTTTTTCGATCCTGCGCGACGCACCTGGCTGGAAATTACTCATGGACACATTCGAGAAGCAATACAAGATACCTGAAGATCTAGCAGTATCAGCCTATAGACCGGACATTTTAGTTTACTCTCGACACTTAAAAACTATTATCATTATAGAGCTTACCGTTCCGTGAGAAACAAACATTCCAAAGGACCACAACATCTAATAAATATTATGATCTCACGAACGAGATGACGAAAAACAGTTTTAAAACTCAGCTCTATGCTGTTGTCTATGCTCTACGAAGTTGGTGCAAGAGGAATACCAGCAAAAACCTTGCATCATCTTTTAAAGAATCTTGGCCTCCCAAGGTCAGCCGTAAGCACATTTTTAGATCATTTAGATCAATATTTGGTTGGGTAGAGGGGATAGTGAGGGCAGGGAAGGAGAGTGTTGACATGTCACAAAAAGCTGTGAAACCTACATTTCGGTCCCGAGTACGGAACGCTGCCTTCATTCTCCCGCCTGCCACGCGATGGACCCGGCATTGTTTTGTTTTCAAAATAAATTTGTCTTCATTTTCTCCCAATATCTAGTCACTACACCTTTCCTATTAAAATTTACAACAGTTTAATTTGTTAACTTATTCAAACTGCAACCTTATTTTGAACGACTTTAAGGTCTAAAATCCTACCGAATAATAATAGCTAGGGTTGCCACATAAATAGTTAGACAATCGAGATGCACTTAGTTGTTGCATCTCTTTTTAACTATTTCTGGAATGATCGATACAGGTACGGTGGGCTGGTTGTCATAGTAACGAGTGACCTGGAATTATAAGGGGGGTTTGGAAAGTTCTAGAGGGCTATTATAGAGCATGTTCTTTTATGATGTGTAAGTTTTTACATGTAAGAAAATTTTGGTATTTTCTGTAGAATTTCTTTAAGGTTAGGTAGAAATTTGTCTATGACAGTCGTCTCTATCTATGGATCGCATTATTACTAAAGAGATGTTGGATCATATTTGTATAATAGAATCAAAATTAAAATTTTAATTGAACCCCCAAAACGCCTGGAACCACTTTGGTCATATCATCAGCTTTATAGTAATAAACAACATTAGTCATAGCTCAATAGTTATATCCCTTTAATATCCCTTGGATCCTTATGGTGCATCATCAGATAACTACTCTAGGTCTTCAATTTGATAATGGCCCAGCTAATGGCTCATAGAGAGTAACAATTTTAGTTAAAGCACTATGATATTATCTGTTATTGATTTGCTGATCTGAGAGGATTCATGATCAGATACTCCCGATCTTCAATTTGATAACGGCCCAGCTAAAGGCTTAGTTAAAGCACTACAGTTCTATCTCTTGTTAATTTGCTGATCTGAGAGGATTCATAATGGTGCATCATCAGATTGCCCGGTCTTCAATTTGATGACGGTCCAGGCCAAATGCTCTTAGTGAGTAACAATTTTAGTTAAAGCACTATAGTTCTATCTCTTGTTGATTTGCTGATCTGAGAGGATTCATGATGGTGCCTCATTAAATACTCTCGGTCTTTAATTTGATAACGGTCCAGCTAATGGCTCATAGTGAGTAACAATTTTAGTTAAAGCACTATAGGTCCATTTCTTGTTGATTTTCTGATCTGAGAGGATCCATGATCAGATTTTAGATCCGAAATGTTTTATTTTATCGCATTAACTTTTCTACACTTAGTTTCCTACCTTTAAGACAAATCTAATGAGTACAAACTTAGTATACCAAAAAAAGTTTAAACCCATCCAGGATTTCGTCTCCTACCTTTTTTTTTTTTTTTTTTTTTTATTGTGACACGACATCTGACCTCGACCCGCCTGATGATAAGCAAGAGAAGGTCCAAAAGTGACGACAACTGAAAAAACCATAGTAGCTCAGTGGTACCAGTTAAAACACACATGTATTTGTATACGTTTTTATTTCAAATGTTAAGTCAAGATATGTTTAAAAGTAAAGTAAATACCTATAAGGCTGGGAATACAAGTCCGATTTTCCTCTCCGATAGTCCGATCCGATTGTCTGATCAGACAATCGGAAGGCACTCGTGCCATACATTTGTTTGAATACTTAATACATCTGACATCCGATCCGATAGTCGGATCGGATGTCAGAATCGGAAACAACGCCAAGGCGCTTACGATTTTATGGCCGATCCGATTGTCTAAAGGTGCAGTTTTCATACAGAATACAGAAACAAAATAGACGTCCGATTCCTACTTCCGATTTGTAAATAATTTGCTCAACAATATCGGACGTGTATTCCCAGCCTTATGCGTGTTTAGGACGGCAACCCTTGTATTACCCCGGATCAAGGTAATCGATCTAAACTGCAAACCAACCTCGCCATATGAAAATTTGAAGGAAAAAATTATAACATTTTTTACGTGTATTTACATTGGCATATTTATTTGACATAAAATAACAATCTTCGTCACATAGCGACGTACAAGGGTTGCCGTCCTAAACAGCGCGTCTAAGATCGCTACCGCAGCTAACAAATCGAGTTGATGACCTTGAAACCCCTGATCAGATCTTCATTAATTGTAGCTAAGAACCATCTCGATCACGTCAGCTTTCAAACGAAAAAAACCGCATCGTAATCGGTCCATTCGCTTAGGAGCTACGATGCCACAGACAGACACACAGACAAGTCAAACTTATAACACCCCTCTTTTTGAGTCGGGGGTTAAAAATTAAATAAAATATTGAAATGATCAATCAATCAAATCAAAATCAATCAGCCCTTTTCCCACAGGTTTAGGCAGAGACAATGGAGCGCCACTTGCCACAATGCTGACACAACTCCCTCGCTTTACTCACAATTCTCTTCATACAAGCTCTACTGTGTGGCAACCTAGCTTTCTTGAGTATGTTCTGCAGTGGTACCCAGTCTACCCCGGATCGAAAGACTAGGTACCACTGCCTACCACTCTTCGATATCCAGACCCGAAGCAAATATCCGATTCTTTTTTATATTTACAAATAAAAGTTATGAAACAAACCAACCGCTGATTAATCGGCCACGCCTGTCGTTGAAAATTGTATTTATATTGCCGGCAAAATAAAGTTTACTTTTAATTTATATTTTTTAAACACGCTGTATACGTATTCAATACAGAATTTTCAGAAATAGAGTACATAGACAACATTGGCATATTCCTCCCTTCCCCCCATCTGTTGAGCTTCCATTAATCGTGATAGAACTTTATTATAAAAGGTACCTATTCATTTTAATAATAATTAGGAATGGCGTCGAAATGTCAGCTTTGTGTTCAATATTTATATTTAAATGATAAATTAATGAATTAAACAAATTTTATGCGGCTTACTATCGCGTTTATTTTGGTTTTGATTTTACAATTTTTTATTATTCCGACGTTTCGAGAGCTTTGCAGCCATCGTGGTCACGGAGAGACTGAGGTGTTGGTCGTCCTATTGGTTGATGCTGTTATTGTTTCCAAAACTACCCCGTTTGATATTTTGTTTTTCTGTTCCCGGTTTATTTCAATTTTTTTTGACGGTGTCATCTGGTTTGGCAGTTTGCTGGACTTGGGACTTGAGTTTGTGAATTATGGGGTCCCAGGTGTTAGATAATCGCCAACCACCTTCTCTATTGAAATTAGGATGCTTTTTAATCTCAATAGCCTCGCGTACCATCCTGGGTATCAGTCGACTTTCCTTTGCGAGGATCTTCGGTTTGTCGAAACGGATGTAGTGATTGGCGCCGTCCTGTTGATGCTCACAAACTGCAGACTTTCCACTACGTTGGTGTTTTATATCCGCGATATGTTCCCGTACGCGTGTGCATATATAGAGTAAGCCGCATAAAATTTGTTTAATTCATTAATCAATGTTCGCGCAAAATCTAAGAAAATACTAAATGATAAATTGTTATGAAAAATATAAGCAATACATAAACATACATTAGACAACATATAAATACATAAAATAAACACATGTATGAGGTAATAAAGATGTTATGGGAATAAGGTTTGTCTATTTAAAAAGTGATCAGTGAATAGGTGTTTAAAGTTGATGTATCTTTGATATATGTACTTTGGTTGTCCTGTTTCTATGATACAAACTCTTTAGTAGCTTAGTATAGAAATACTAGCTGTGCCCGCGACTGCGTCCGCGTGGAATAGTTATTTTGGGAATCATATTAATTTTTTGTTTACCTACCTGCTCAGCTTTATTATAAATTACCTATAGCTGTTATCCGCGACTTATTTTAGACGATTAAATTACGTAACTAATAGAATATATTTTAAAGTAGTTTTAAAAAGAATATATTTTAAAGTACTTCTGCGTAAATTATATTTTCAGTTTTATTTTCTTGTGCGCAAACCTCGCAGCCGCTTTGCAGCAGCAGTCTGCCGAGAACGCTGAGTCCTTTTTCTAGGCATTACAGTGACGAAGAAAGAACGAAGGAAATGAAAACTTAACCAAACTAACTGTATGCTTAAACTAAAACCTAACCTAATAAGAATTGTAAAACCTAACCTTGAAAGAATGTAGATTACACCTACAGGTATTATTTACAACAAAACAAAAAAAGTGTTATTGTGAAAATATTAGAAACAAAATACTATACTTAAAACAAACACTACCTACTATAGAGAAAACTACTACAAAATGAAATTGTATAAAAAAGGATTTTGCACGTTGATATTATATCGTAAAAACAAATTAACGCTGCATTCAACCGATCAGTAGGGAGCCGACCGCATAGTATGCTTGTCTGTCTATAAATGACGCGCCCCTACACTTTATTAGTTTATTTAAATGTGTGAATGCAAATATTACTAACTATACTATTAAACTTCATCACGTTCATTCCTCCTTTGTGTCTAACCAGCAACTGAATAACCAATTACTGCATTTTTGGTGTGTTTTATCCATATTTTATATTTGCTCGTATGCGTAAATGCAGTGGAGGGGCGCGTCATTTCGGCTTAGACAGCCTATACCTCGTAGAGCTACACCCAGCTCCGCCTCGCCCGCAAGCACCACTTCTCCTCGCCCGCCGGTTAGCGCTCATCATGCGACGCGTGTGAATTTTATTTCAGAGTTATTTTAAAATTGTATTATCTTATAAGATGTTTATTGAAATTAGGTGATGTCAATGACAATTTTGTTCACAGTTAAATACTCTTAATTAATAACACATTTATTTCGATAAAGAATAATATTATTATGTTAATACAACTCTAACAAATAATTTGTAATAATGCATTAATTTAGACCAAATTTGACTATCATAAAAACGGTTATTGTGAGTTAATCTTAAAAGATAGACATATACGGCCGCGGACATTTTTTTAGATAATTTAAAGAGGAATAATTCTTTTATACATATTTTTTGGGTATTTCGAACGGTTTTCGCAGCGCACGCAACGGAAACCCTCAAAGACGAATAATATTCCCCGTTTTTTCCACATTTTCGACTGTTTCTTCGCTTCTATAAGTCGCAACGTAATGTTTTATAGCCTAAAGCCTTCCTCGATAATTGATCTATCCAACACAAAAAGAATTTTTCAATTCGAACCAGTAGTTCCTGAGATTAGCGCGTTTAAACAAACAAACAAACAAACAAACTCTTCCGCTTTATTATATTAGTATACATAGATAATAACGAAAAACTGAGACTACGGAAAACTAAATCGTTTTTTTTGTCGTCGGCGCCTTGCCTACCATCAGGTTCAGGTTCACTTGACGGCGTATACACTTGTAAGAGGTGGGCAGACTGGGCATATGGCCACCAACTGTCTACTTACCACACTTAAACAGACATACCTTGGATCCTTCAAGTGATGCGTAAAGAAGCGCCTTTAGCCGGTATAGTGACGGCGACTGTGGCAGCCGAGAACAGACAGCCTGAAACCTGAAACTCCATCATGCCTTACCATCAGGCAAATCGAGATCAGATGTCGAATCACAATGAAAAAAAATTAAATAAAGATACAAATAGACACAAAGAAAAGACCCAATTAAAGTTGTTTTTCTCATACAAAGGCTATCAAATTATAAAGTGATATTCATGAGTTACTACGCATCGCTTTATTAACAACCCCCTCTCTGGGGGGGTAGGAGACCCAGACAGGGGTAACATTACCACCCCCTTATCGATTTTGTCCTAAACCAGCTGTTTCTGAGTTGTCTGACAACAATATTAGGCTCATATTAAATTGAATTAAATAAAACCGCTTTAATTGTTTTAATAATTTTCTTTATTTGTAATTTTTTTGGCATTTAAAATAACATCTAACAGCTACTACAGGGCGACCGTAGTGCAATGGTTACGCAAACCGAGAGCGCGGGTTCGAATCCCCTTGCCGGTACCAATGTATCTTTGATATGTGTTTTTTGGTAGTCCTATTTCTATGGTGCAAGCACTTTAAAAAAGGTAAAATGTTAATAATAATGTAATGTAAACGTGCTTGTATCATAGAAACAGTACGACTAAAGTACATAATGTTGGTACGTCTTTTCTTTGTAAAACAATCGACAAGTGGAATGCATTACCAGCCCATGTGTTCTCTCCATTCTATGACTTTGGATCCTTCAAGCGATGCGTGAAGATGCGAACCTTTGGCCGGCATAGAGACGGCGACTGAGGCAGCTATGAACAAACTCGTCACTCCTCTTGCTTATCATCAGGCGGGTCGATGTCAGATGTGTCACAATAAAAAAATATATTTAAAAAAATACGTTGGCACTGGTATCACAATTTGAAGCGGGGATTTACGGTTTGCGCTATGACTACACCAAGGTCATAGTGCTCCTACTATTAATAATAATAATATTAGGGCCGGCGTAGTGACGGCGACTATGGCTTGAGCGTGAACTGGGTCGGTGTTTTCGGTTGTCGGCAATCTTAGACCTCCATCATTTAATTATTTTGCGAATCATAAAATAAAGTTTTTTTCATTGTGACTCGACATACGACAGCACTCCGCCTGAAGTTAGCTAGAGTGCGGTCCAATGGAGGTAATTGCGGTTAGATAGCTGAAAGTACTAGTTGAAACCGGCAACTTACAAGCTAATCCAGAAACGCGACTAAGTCACTTCACGGTCTGTATACTCGTAAGTGGTGGTACTACCCTGGATAGGCAGATACTAGATGGTACTCAAAGGGTTCCTCAGCACAGATACTGCTGATGGTTTCTCTTTAGGTTAGCAAATTGCTTGCTTGTACACTTATGTCGAAGGGAAAGGTCATCATCATCATCAGCAAGAACATAGACCTCCCCCTTAGAACGCCATTCCGAACGACAAGATGCCAGCTGCATTCACTGCTGAACATAGGCCTCCCCCTTAGAACGCCATTCCGAAAGACAAGATGCCAGCTGCATTCACTGCTGAACATAGACCTCCCCCTTAGAACGCCATTCCGAAAGACAAGATGCCAGCTGCATGCACTGCTGAACATAGACCTCCCCCTTAGAACGCCATTCCGAAAGACAAGATGCCAGTTGCATTCACTGCTGAACATAGGCCTCCCCCTTAGAACGCCATTCCAAACGACAAGATGCCAGTTGCATCCACCGGTTATTTATAAAATTTATATCGTCAGTCCGGGATAGGTAGAAATAAATAAAAAATGTTCATGTTTAATTCAACATTTATTTAATGAATACAACATTAATATCTGGAAGCCATTTTAAGTGAAATGATACTTAAAATTACAAAAAAACTTAACTACACTGAACACTTCCTTAACACTACAATTATAAAAATATATATACCTATATTATCATCGGCAAAGAACTGAAATCGGGATATAGGGGCTAAATTCTACGACCCACGTGGCGCATGTGCCGGGTTCGATTCCCTGTCGGAGCAAAGATTTGTTCCGACAGGGAATCGCATTCATTTGTTATTTTATTTAGATTGGATATTACAACTTATTGTTAATACAATAAACTTATGAAGCGAATTAGGGAAGTGAAGAAAGCAAGGGAGTTGGATAAGGATCGTGGTAAGTGGCGCTCCATTGTCTCTGCCTATCCCTGTGGGGAAAAGACGTGAAAATTTGATTGATTGATTGATTGATTGTTAATACAAAAATAAGCAGATATTTTCTCCAGGTCAGCTAGAGCGAAGGGAATGTGCGGTACGACAGAGGCAACATATACCCTCAGTAGCAACTTTCGAGCTGATATCGAAACGCGACTAAGTCACTTCATGGTCTGTACACTTAAAAGAGGGGGAACTACCTTACCACTTTTGAAATATGATGCTATGCTTAGTTTGTGTGTTTGTATTATTTATTAATTTTATTATACATTTCTATACTAAGCTACTAAAGTGCTTGTATCATAGAAACAGGACAACCAAAGTACATATATCAAAGATGCATTGGTACCGGTGAGTGGTTTCGAACCCGTGCCACTCGGATTACGTAGCCATTGCACTGCCAATACACCACGGTCGCCAACCACCGTATGCTTTCTTGGCTTTCTTGGCTTGGTATAAAACAAAGTTAAATAAAAAGCGTAAGATCCCGTCCCTACTCCACGAGAGCATGATCAGCATGAGAGAGAGCAAGGACGGGAGAAAAACCGTGAAATGATTTGGTCACGTTTCGGGATCAGCTTGTAAGTTGCCGGTTCCAACTAAACCGGCAGTTTTTTTTAATTATGACTCGACATATGACAGCACCCCGCTTGATGTTAAGCCAAAGTATGGTCCATGAATGAATGTCACTGCTAATACAATTTAATATCTGTGAGTAGCAATCATATCCACTATGCCGGTCTAGATGGAACCGGCAACTTACAAGCTGATCCCGAAACGTGACCAAATCACTTCAAATAGTGGATGTGATTGCTACTCACAGTTATTGAATTGTAGTAACAGTGACATTCATTCATGGACCACACTTCGGCCTGACATCAAGCGGGGTGTCGAGACACAATAAAAAATAAAATAAAAAAAAAGTGAAAGAGAAGCATAGCTTCCGTCGGCAGTCCCACGATTGTATTTTATTCAAGTTATTTGCCGATCACTATACGAATAACAAAATAGGTAATTTTGTACGAATTGCTTAAATAACTTAGAATTATATCTTAAATTATAACTTTCATAAATTCACATATTTGTTGGCATAAAAGGGTTGGCAGAATCACTAGAAATTGCTGTATAAGTCAACGATAGTTAGTAATACATTGCAAGCTTACCAAATATTGGCATTTCTTATATATATATATATATATATATATATATATATATATATATATATATATATATATATATATATATATATATATATATATATATATATATATATATTTATTAATTTGTGATTGGTACTTATATTAAGCTGGAGTGCGGTCCATGAATGGAGGTATCTACTACTAAAACAATTTTATTAATTCGTAATTTTTTTTTAAATTTACATTTCTATACTAAGCTACTAAAGTGCTTGTATCATAGAAACAGGACAACCAAAGTACATATATCAAAGATACGGTGGGTGGTGTCGAACTCGTGCTCTCCGGTTGCACCGCACTACACCACGGTCGTATAATCCATAATGGTATAATGTATGCGATTGCAGCCTGCGTCCATTTTCTGCGACATCTAACCTCGACTTGATCAGGCAACGCAAGGAGAAGTCCAAGAGGGCCTACGTCAGAAAAATACCTTCTCATTTTACAGATGAAATGTCCGTAGCAAATCGCTACCATTCATGGATCGCTCTCCAGTTTAACATCAATCTGTCCAGCCACAATTAAATAAAACCACCGATACCACTACTTTGTTTTAGTTAAAAAAGTGAGAAATATTTTTAGCAGATAAAAATATTCATGCCTTATTTTCATTAACTGGACATGTTAATTTCAAGCCATCAATTATTAAAGGCATCTCCAACCATTATATATACGTGAATATGTATATTTTTAAAAAAGTTATAAAATATAAACTAGCGCCGTTAATGACAAAATTGCAAATAAAAAATCCTAATTATAATAATTCAGAAATCAGTCTAAAATAGCATGCACACATATTCCAAACAATAACATTCAAAAAACTAACTAAAAACAAGATAGACGCATGTGTCCTTGTACGGTTCTAAAGGTGCGATTCCGATAGCGACTGCGGACCGCACTACTGGTTTATAGGAATCTGTATGAGATTGATTCCGCGCATGGCGACACTGCGCCTGCGCTATACAGATTTATACGAACCAGTAGTGCGGTCAGCAGTCTGCGGTCGCCATCGGAATCACTCCTTAACTCTGCGCCAAAGAGCGCTGTCGCTCGTCTATCTCCTATCAGCCAGCATACAGCCTAAACCAATCTAAGCTATGAAAAGGACATCACTCATTTTGTATGGAGACTTGGGCTAATTGTATTAACAGTTGCATATGCATTTTGAAATAGTTTAATGTACGAAGATCACAATGTAATTGAAATATGTCCTTTATTTTGCATAGTTTAGGTGTGCAAAATGGTCAAATTATAATTATGACAGTTCAATGCAGAACTTTTAATATGGCGTGTCTTCGTGATTGAGAAACGATACAAAATCCATATTTATTTTCCAAATAACTCAATTACACAGCAATTAAAAGCAATATTGTTATTAGTTTTATTAATACAAGTATCGAAACTACCATTTATGTATTTTTTTCATCATTGGGCATTATAAAAGTAGTACAGAAAAGCCCATAATGAATGATGTCCTTTTATATAGATACTTTAGCAAGCACAATGTAAGCTGTACGATAAATAGAACCAATCCTCTACAGTTAACCGTCGAATATAACAATAAAAATATGATTTATTTCAACATGCTATATAAAATATGTATAATACATATATAATAATATATACAGAGTTATAAAATATACATTTATTTTATATTAATTGTATATGTTTTAATTTGTTTTCAACAAACTACTTTAAGTAGTAATTTTTGAGGTTTTGATATTCTATTTTATGGTGTGATTCCGCCGGGGAAAGCACTACTGTTTTGTATAAGATTGATTTCGTGTAAGGCGACACTAGTATAGTGTGCAGCAGCCGCATTAATATTGTATCCAAACATCAAATTAATAATCTATGACTTAGCAAATGCTGATTGTCGTAATAGTGTCGCCTTGCACGGAATCAATCTTATACAAACCAGTAATGCAGTCTGCGGTCTGCAGTTGCCGGCGGAATTACACTATAGGCTGAACGTTCAATTCTGAGACCACGAACACGTATACGTGTAGACGGCCCGTTTGGGCTACGATTTATTTTGCTATAGATTTATATACGATAGATTTTATTTGATCAGTCGTCCAGATAGTTTTTTTTTTAATTCTATTTGTCTATGAAATTGTAGTAATAGCACTAAGGAAATAATATCATAAGTTATGAAGTAACTATTTGAATATTTTTATTAAATGTAGTTAAATGTAGTTAAATGTAGTCGGGTAACTTTAAATCAAGTTGTAACTTTGAGCGAAGTTGCATAAAAGCTTTAAATTTATTTTGTATCTGCGTAAATCGGAACGCAAATCATAGACAAATATTTGTTAACATTTTATCACGTTTGGTTTGGCCCTCGGTGTAATACTTTTTGATCAATGATCACAGTGCCGCACACGTAAGCCGGGTCGGAGTCACGTCAGTGCGTTTAACACCTTATAAACAATGTTTACATTTTTCGTTTTAATTTGATTATTTTAATCGAATGTATTTAGTTTCAATTCGATTGTTTCAATGTATTCGGAGGGAATACACCGCACTTTCTCCGCGATCATATAATTTAACCCAATTAAGGTTTTTAAAACCATCCCTAATTATTTTTCATCATATTCTGATTATTTATTTATACTGTGCAGGGGTTAATCCTGTTTAAAATAATCAAAATCAACGAGATGGAAACCTCAAAAATCTTTTGTTTCATAAACTATTTTTGTACATTAAATTTCTTTTTCTGAATATTTGATTGTATATGATAAAATATAACAAATATTTTATGTTCTCGTACTAACAATCCATTAAGCTTATTTTATTTGAGCTTAGGCATTAGTGTCATTATTCTTAAAATCGAATAACATTAACAGCCGGTTGTACAAAAAATTATAATTTACGAATTCGTATAATGTTACGAATAAGTAGAAGAAAAATGGGTTGCAACACTCTCTCGTGTATGTTGTCTGAAAACAACACACTTTTTTTTTCTTCTACTTATTCGTAACTTTTTACGAATTCGTAAATTGAAATTTTTGGTACAACCGGCTGTGAATCTACATAGCGAAAAATAGTATTCGATTAAAATAAAATGAAACGACAATAATGATTTATGGCACTGTAATTAAGTACACTATAAACATATCGATATACAATTAATGATATACAATAAAAAATAATATAATAGAAAAAAACAGAGAGACATTATTTTCTTAAATCACAACGAAAATAATTTGCTTTGCATTCCTGGCTGGAGTAGTGGCAACGACTGAGACATTACGGCTGTTTACAAGACGACTTTATTTACAAGTCGGTTTTAGCAGTCGCCTGTGCTCTTGAACTACCCCTTTCTACCATCAGGCAAGTCGCCAAATACTGCATCACAATAAAAAAAACAACTATAACATAATAAAAAAATATATTTTTAAGACTGAATTTAGGTAAAATTCAGTATAAAAAGTGGCAACTATGTAAACAAATTAATACCATATCTAAAGTTCCGGCGTTTTCTTTCTTTCGTTTCTAGTTTTAACATATGCACAATAGATGGCGTTTTTTAAGGTGAAGCCGGTGACCAAAATCGCCTGCTGAAATGTGTTGCCCTCTATTTGTCGGCTAATATTTGTAAATTATTGTGGTTCGATATATGACAGCATCCCTTCTGATGTTAGGCTAGAGTACTACTACAGTTAAATAACTGTTGCCGAATAAACTAGGCCATCATAGTGAATGCGACTGCTAATTTTAGTTATTTAACTATAGTATCAGTTGCCCCGTACATAGACCGCTCTCCAGCCTAATACCAGGAGTAATACTGTCATATTTTCAGCTTCATTAAAAGAAAAAAAAAAATTTTTTATTGTGACTCGACATATGACAGCACGCCGCTTGATGTTAAGCCAAAGTGTGGTCCATGAATGAATGTCACTGCTACTACAATTCAATAACTGTGAGTAGCAATCACATCCACTATGCCGGCCTAGATGGAACCGGCAACTTACAAGCTGATCCCGAAACGTGACCAAATCACTTCACGGTCTGTATACTTGTAAGTGGTGGTACTACCCCGGATCGGCAGACTGGGTACCACTGCCTACCACTCTTAGGTTAAGTTTGTTTACATAGTTTACAAGTTCAAACGAAAGCAACTATACGTTACTGCCTAATCTATGCTAGTTCGACTAATATATGTCCCATGTAAATAACTCTTTTATTATTTTAATCATAGAAAAAAGTACAAAAAATATAACTAACATCTCCAGCATAAAGTTTACATTTAATGTAATTTTTAAATGAAAAAAGCATACTCCGCATATTGACAAACAGAAGTGGCACTCTACGAAATACAGGATATTTTCTATACATTTTTATACATTGGCCGGCATAGTGACGGTGACTAAGACAACTGTAAAATAAGACTTTTTTCAGTAGTGGGCGCTCTTGAGACCTGCCTATGCTTGCCATCAGGCAAATCAAGACCAGATGTCGCGTCTCAATAAAAAACATACCTAGTCTAAGTTGTATCATAGACACTATGTGATTAAAATATATATCAAATATGATATTGGTTGACGTGATAACGTCTTATGAATCTATGAACACCGGCTGCACGCCGCAAAAAATGTCACTCTACGTCGGCAGCAAATTGTGTGTGTGTGTGTATTTCTTTACGCGCCAGTGTATTAGGCTAAGCTGTCATTATGCTCGGCCAAGGACGAAAGGTTACATACCATAGTTGAGAATTGAGTTTTTGAAATTAAAAATAAAATTCACAAAGGAGTCAAGTTAGAAATTTTTTGAAAAGTATTCTTTTTATATTAAACAACTAAATTCGCCTCGTGAGAGAGTCTGAGTAGAGTGGAAGTATAAAGGAGAAATTCGAGCTGTTTCTTAATAATGTTAGATTACGCAAACAATGGAATTTATTACCCCTTTTTTCGTATAGTGCCATTTCTGCCTTCAATTCTGCAACTTGTTAAGAATACTTAATTCTATAAAAAATAACATCATTTAATGATAATCCGACTAAATGAAATATTAATACAAAAATATGTCAAAAATAATATCCTTCTCAATTTGATTGTTACTTTTACAATTAGCCGGATAATCAACACAGCCATTTTTAATAATAATTATTATTATTAAAAGTAATGAGATATAGGGGAATAATATAGGCTCTCAAAAAACATTAACAAAGTTAAATTCACAAACACATTTGTACCATTTTCACATACAAACAATATCTTATTTATCACGATAAAATTACAAAATAACATCTTTCACGATTTTACATTTCAACTTACCACGATAGCGTGATTGCAATAGTTCCACAATCACTGTGAAACAATACGTTCGACACGACTTATATAAAATAAGAAAATACTTTAAATCACGCAATCGTGATAACATTATTTTCTTGAAATAATATCATAAATAACGGTTCATAAGTGTTCATAAAAACACTTTCATATTTGTAAGTCAATCACGATAAAAGTGACAAAGTTTCTCTTTATCACGATACCGTGATAGCGACATTAAAATTTTAATTACAACAGAACAGTAAATATCATATAGTGGTATTATGTTTTATATTTATTTTACGTTCATTTAGGTCGAATAAATCCAGGCCTTTAGAGTTATGCTTCTAGGGATTCGCTATTGTTTAACTATTTAAAACATAAAGTTGGCCTGCTGGAAACGTCCAGCATACAGCAGTTTCCTGCTACCTTTAGCAGGTCGTGTCTATCTTCTGGAATAATGTTCTGCGATTGCAATGCCCATTGTCACTTCAGCTTGAACATATGGACATAGCTTAACGATAATATCGTGATAATTATGTACATACACAATATTAATATCGTGATTTATTCTCTTTAAAAACAATTTTAATACTGTTATTTACCGTTCTGTAGTTAAAAATTATAACTGCCTACACCCTACCTTTACATAACAAGCTTGATTATATAGATTTTATTATAATACAAAATTAAAAGGACTTGTCTTTATCATCAGGCCTTTAACCTTAAATACATAGGCAGAAAGATTATATCCAATATTTTAGGTTGTTGGTGTTTAAGGTACAGGTTCCTCGTCAGTACCTTCTTCTGAGTCGTAAACTGGTGCACCATTCTTCATCTGTATGACTGACTTCTTTCTGTGTCTACTCTCTTTGAGATCCTTCTCGATGTTTCTAGAATATATAGAAATATCTCGTTTAACATTTACTCTGGGTAAAGCTCATTTTAGGCTTTTGTGAACTCTTTTGTTTATGTGATAAAGACTAGACTTAATTAATATTTTCTTAGATTTTGCGCGAACATTGATTGATGAATTAAACAAATTTATGCGGCTTACTATTGGGTTAATTTTGTTTAATTCTACAATTTTATTTTAATTGGGGACCGATGGCTGCAAAGCTCTCGAATCGTCAGCATAATAAAATAAAATTATAGAATCAAACCAAAATAAACGCGATAGTAAGCCGCATTAATTTGTTTAATAGACTTTAATAATTCTCCTTTGGCCAACATAGTGACGGCGACTGAAGCAGCCGTGAACTAACTCGATTGTTTCAGTCGTCATCACTCTTGGACCTCTTCTTGCTTATCATTTGGCGGGTCGAGGTCAGATGTCGTGTCACAATAAAAAATAGCTGGAGTACGGTCCATAGATTGAGCTGACTTATGATACGAGTATAAACTAGTATCATGAGTAGTAGTATAATGTAACCGCCACAAAAAGATAGAATTTTCGTGAATTCAAGAATTAGTAACATAGATCAAATAAATAAAAATCAAGCAACCTCAAGCGAATTTGAAACTTGAATAAACGTGTCCATTTCAAAATGGCGGATCAAATTGAAAAGTCGGGCGTATTTCTGTATCACAAAATAGTGAACCACAGCGCTTTATGTTGCTAAAATATAACCAGACTTATTTTAATTGTTCTTTAGTTTCGTATTAGCCCTATATTCATTAAGTTAATTAATATAGGTTAACCTTAATTTGATTTGATTAACTTCTATATAAACTCCTATAACCTTGGACCTTTCAAGCAATCTGTGAAGAGACATCTTTGGCTGGCACATAAGTTACTGCGGCAACCGTCAACGGACATAGTTTTTTTCGACTTACAACAGCCTAGCACAGCGATCCAAGAAACAAGAAAAAAACTGTAAGGAATATTATTGTAACTCATTTTAAATAACTTAATAGACCGATTCATCATAATATTTAAAAAAATATTTATTAAAGGTTTTAACGTTGTTTTGTGTCAAGATATACAAAACCTTTAAATATATTTATTGGAAATTTTGATGCACTGTTCCGGTAAGTTATTCAAAATGAGTTACAATAATATTCCTTTTGGGTCTTGATCTTGATTCTTGGATTGCCGTGATAGGGGGGCAGATGTCGACTCACAAAAAGAAGGTTGCTTAATGTAATTTCTAGCTTTCGTGGCGGTGACTTAAGACATACCTGGCGCTAATAAGTGGATGCAGAGCACTCTTAAAATTGCTAAAGAGGCATGGATGCGACTTCTCCAGGTTGACCAGCAGATCACGGGCACAACGTATGGGCTCATTAATTTCAGCTGGTTCAATTTCTGTGTCTTTGGTACTATCTTCAGTTGGTAGGCAGGGTTTTTCTTTACTGTAAATAGACGTAATTTTGTAATTTCAAACGCGTCATGAAATAAATAATCAATTAATCAAATTGTCACGCCAGAGACGCGCCACTTCTCACGATCCTGACACAACTCCCTCGCTTCCTTCACATTCACAATTCTCTTCATACAAGCTCTATGGTTATGGGCAAAAATAATTTACGAGTAAATTATTAATTTACGAGAAAGTCACACCCCGAAGTTTGCTGAATCTCTTGGATGAATGGATGTGGATGTAAAGAAAACTACTTTGATTATCCTTGTGAAATTTGCGTAAAAACAATTTGACTATATGACTGTGAGGCTTAGATAGGCTCTATGCATATTTTTTCACTTATCCACGGAGAATGTTCCGAGGAGCTGTTAAATCTTGTTCCAACCTTGCCTTTTTACACCCGCAATACCCGCACTGGTCGGGGAAAGCATCCGCATTCTATCGACCGAATTGGCAGTCGAACTAAAGAACTAAAAAGTTTGGTGCGTCTTTTCTCGACAAGTGAAATGCTTTGCCTGCCCATGTGTTCTCTCCATCCTATGACCTTGAATCCTTCAAGCGATGCGTGAAGAAGCAACTTTGGCAGGCAGTTGTGAACAAACTCGGTTTTCTCAGTCGTCGTCACTTTTGGACCTCCTCTTGTTTATCATCAGGAAGGTCGAGGTCAGGTGACTTGTAGACTTTACATGATTTTTACACTTTTTCTGGGAGAATCATAGAGAGGGTTGGCAACCCTAATTGGAAATCGAGTGTTCCAGGATTCATGATGTTACCTAAGAATAACTTATCAATCAATCAAATGGTCACGCCTTTTTCCCATAGCGATAGGCAAAGGATGGAGCGCCACTTGCCACGATCCGGACACAACTCCCTCGCTTCCTTCACATTCACAATTCTTTTCATGCAAGCTCTATGGTTATGGGCACTAGGCAACCCAGCTTTCAAATCGGAGACATCCTCAAGAATAATTTACAGTGAAAAAATATGAATACTTACGTATGCGTGCGTTTGTCAGCTAAGGCGTGCGTATTGAATTCCGCCATATTGGAATCGTTGCGGAAGTCTGGCAACATTCGGGCTGTTGCGAATGCATCGATGTCTCGCTCACGGACATAGATAAATGGACGGATGACACGGATGTTATGTTCACTGGAAATTTTAAAGAAATGTAGTTTTGGCATCAGCTTGCAAGTTGCCGGTTCCAACTAGGCCGATATAGTAGATGTGACTGCTATTAGCAGTTATTTAACTATAGTGGAAGTCACCTCTATTTATGGTCAGCACTGCAGCTCAACATTTATTTATTTATTATACATTTCTATACTAAGCTACTAAAGTGCTTGTATCATAGAAACAGTACAACCAAAGTACATTTATCAAAGATACATTGGTACCGGTGAGTGGTTTCGAACCCGTGCCACTCGGCTTACGTAGCCATTTCACTGCCACTACACCACGGTCGCCTAGGCGAGGTGCTGTCTTAAATCGAGTTACAATTTAAAAAACACTTACGGCACTCTATAATGTGCCTTAACGGTATGCAACCGTCCATGGTGCGTAAGTGAAGCGATGAATGCCCTCGCAGCCGTGTCCATGTGCTGGGCAACTGCCAACACGCGGTAATCATGCGCAGCCGCACTCGAGTAAACACGACGACGCACGCCGTGGCACGACCAACGGGTGCACGTTTCACGGCGAACTGGAAATTGAATAAAGCTCTTGTAATCAAATCGAAAAAATCCTCTATAATCAAAGAAATTCCTATTGGAGCGAAAAAATAATTTAAAATATAGATTTAACTATATATACTAAGGGAACGGAGCTAAATGAACGCGCTCGGAATGCAGTTGTGACGTCATGGTCACGTGTCTATTATGAATAGTGAAGTAACATGCAAAATGTCGATAACAATAAACACACACTTTCCTTAAAACGCAAATAGATTTAGTTATTAAAAATTATAAATGTGTATTAAATTGAAGTATAAACATTAGACAGGAACAATTTTTAATGAATTAAATATTAATTTAATTTTGAAAATAGTGACTGCATGTTTTTTTTTCTTTTTCACACATTTTAATCACGTTTCTAATAATGATTCTAGCCTGACTACGGATTATGACTCTATTTTATTTAATTAACTTAGTATTTTTTCAATAATCAAACAAAGAAAATATGGACACGCTTCTATCGATATTAAATGACATCGCCGAGCTATGAGCGTCACTAAAAGCGGCCACTAAGATACGGGTGGTGGTCGTTTCAAGCCCCACCGCACCTCAGCCCCCGAATTCATTTAACTCGTTCCCAACTATACTTACTTGGTTTCTGTTCCTCTAAATTGTCTTGGTATATAAACTTAACACCAAGTGTTCTGCAATATGCCATCAGGTGTAATGGGTCCACTTCTGAATGAGGTTCATGGACGAACAGGGCACCTGTGAAAAATTAAACAAAATGTATTAGTAACCTCTATTAGATTATCGAAAGGAATTTATAAATCTGGCGTGGATGGGTGCGTTAAACGAGGCAGACCCAAGAGGGTGTTTTCCGACCAAATTGGAGACATCCTCGAAAAATCTAGGTTGCCTACTTACTATAATCGTAGAGCTTGTAAGAAGAGAATTGTGAATGTAAGGGAAGCGAGGGAGTTGTGTCAGGATAGTGGCGAGTGGCGCTTTATTGTCTGTGCCCAACCCTATCCCGTGGGAAAAAGGCGTGATTGAACTTCTAAAGAGTCTGTATGAAGATAATTGTGGATGTGAAGGAAGCGATGGAGCTATTTTTTTATAGTGATTCGACATATGACTGAACTCCGGTTGATGTTAGGCTGGAGTGCGTTCCATGAATGAAGGCGCCTGCTACTACAGTTAAATAACTGCAAATAGCAGTCGCCTCGACTGTGCCGGCCTAGTTGGAACCGGCAACTCAGAAGCTGATCCCAAAACGCGACTAAGTCACTTCACACGGAACTGTTGGAATCGTGTCAATAATTGTAGTTATTAAAACGTCACGTTGTATGCATTTTTTAATATCTATCAATCTATCAAATGGTCACGCCTTTTTCCCGCAGGGATAGGCAGAGAAAATGGAGCGCCACTTGCCACGATCCTAACACAACTCCCACGCTTCCTTCACATTCACAATTCTCTTCATACAAGCTCTATAGTTAAGGCACTAGGCAACCTAGCATTTTATAATATTTTTGGAAAACAGTTAACCTATGAATAGATGAGACTGCTACTACCGTTAAATAATTGGTGGTTGTAGTGGTCTCAACCACTATGCCGGCCTTATTGAAACATGCAACACTTACCAATACTAAAATGCATTCCTTTAGCTCTTGAATAGAATTGATATTGATGCATCGTATGCAGCAACGCAACAGAGTCTCTCCCTCCAGATAGACACACGAGCACTTTGTCACCTGGACGTATCATTTGAAACTCGTGTATAGCCTAAAAGAGAAGTTTTCATGAATAAGATTTTGGATGTGAAGATAAAAGGAAAAGATTGTACTCGTATCATTATATTCTTTATTATGAAACAGATAAAATTAAAAGTATATTAACTATAATTTAACTACAAGTAAAAAATATCATCTAAAGACGTCGCATAAGAGATAGTCCCAAGAAGACTGGCAACATTTCCCCTTTGTATAGCAAGGCTAATACGTTGGCAGACATAATTTCCAGACTTCTCCGTCAGCCGCTTGGACAACTCCTTGGCCAGGCGCTTAGCTAAAGGTCCTCAAGGGCCCATCGTCTCGACCTCAAACGGCGCAAATTCGTAATCAGTACCAAGGTTAGCGTATTTGCGCAGCTTCTCAGCAAAATTCGCCGCACTTACCGCGCTTAACGAGGTCGCTTGGATGTGAGATAATGTGTCTACACAAGTCGCATCCCACACCAGAGACCTGCCAAGTTTCTTCGGCCCAACAGTCATACCGTCGGGTCTCTTGCTATTATTAAAATAAATAAAAAATGATTATTAATAATTAATGGTTGTACCAACCTCAACAGTAGGTTTCCACACTACTTTTGGCGCACAATGCCACTTTCCATCATCGTCCAGGGTGAACTCAGTCAGGGAATTGTCACTGCAGGCGCTACTGTCATCACGGCCGTCCCAATCCTCAGATTCGCTAGAAAAAAAACTCTATAAAATTTGTGTAAAATAAAATTAAAAAAAACTATTGCAATATACTCTGTAGTGACAATAATACGACAATGAATTCAATCTCGTATAATATTTCTCAAAGTATTTTTTTTTTATTTGTGACTCGACATATGACAGCACCCCGCTCGATGTTAAGCCGAAGTGTGGTCCATGAATGAATGCCACTTCTACTACAATTCAATAACTGAGTAGCAATCACATCCATTATGTCGGTCTAGTTGGAACCGGCAACTTACAACTCAATGACAATGAGAATGGACTTTGTTTTGACAGTTGAACTCTATTAATGAGCTTCAAAATTAAAATTGCGACCGCGCAACAAACTGAGAATTGATGTTCATTTTCATTAACAGTTCAAGCTCATTTAAACTCATTCTCCGAATGAATAAAAGTTGTTTTCGACACTAGCAACGACCGCGTAACTTTTGACAAATGGGAATGAATTTTATTGTCATTCCCATTTAAGTTGCGCGGTTGGCCCCCTGGTCGAGTTTTAGGACATTCTGAGTCAACTTACTGCCTAACACTCCTAAATCATCGCCAGGTCGGTAATGCGAAAGTGGCTGTTGCCAGAGTAGACGTGCGTGAGCCTCATCTACTCAAAGACAGCTTAACATAAGACTGTGTAATATTTTTTGCCAATATAAAAAAACAATACAGACGGCATACCATCTCTCAGGATCCTGTTCATCCTGCGATGGTAATCTATGCACATCAGTCATGTAGCCACTTGATCTGGAACTACGATCAGAACTGCTCGATGAAGCATTGGAACATCTGCTGGAACGCTTGGAGTCATTTGATGATGATGTACTGGAATTTTGACAGTTCTATTTAGGAGTTGTGCATGGTGATGCTTGCCCACCTTATTTCTATACTAATCTACTAAAGTAAACATAGAAACAGGACAACAAGTACATATATCAAAGATACATTGGTACCGGCAAGTGGTTTTGAATCCGTGCTCTCGGTTTGCATAACCACTGCCACAACTGCCTCTACACCACGGGCGCCTAATTGAAGGTACCACTTTAAAATTGTCATCTAACTTTGAACTTGCTAAATTGCAAAACGAATCGAACAAAAATATCTTGTCGACCTAATTAACCGTCGAATTTAATTTGGCTATGCCTATGGAAGCTCTCTTTTGTTTATTTGCCCAGTCTGTCAGCCTGCACCACCACTTCAAAGTCTATAATACTGTGATCAAAAAGTAGTAAGACTTCTTGATATAAAATTCCCATGCATATCCAAATGCATAAACTTTTTTCTTATGTTGGCACAACCTTAACTGACTTCTGCCTAATTTACGCGACACTGAACCTCAACTGCCAACTGACCCTCAGTTGCTTATGAGAATATTTATAGAGATTAACGCCAACAAGCGAACATCATAAGAAACTGACCCTTCTGTCACGTAAATAAGGCAGAGACGTCAGGAGGTCAAACACCCTCCTGGGCCTGCCTTGTTTAACGCATGAGGTTTATAAATTCTTCTCGTCAATCTACTTTCACTCATCCTTTCCATGTTCCCAAACCATCAAAGCATTCCTTTATCAATCCTTATAGAGCTTGTGTGAAGAAAATTGTAAATGTGAAGAAAGCGTGGGAGTTGTGTCAGGATCGTGGCAAGAGGCGCTCCATTGTCTCTGGCGTGACAATTTGATTGATTGATTGATTAAATAGGATGCAATCGCCTCCATTAATGATTATTAAGCCACAGCTTAACTGCTAGAATGCGCTAATTATGCAGCTGGAATAATTTTAACAAAATACAAACCTATTTTGTCTATTAGTTTCCCTCATTCTAAACAGCATTCTAGACTCATTAGCATCACCGAGTCTTTTGGAATAATCTGTAGCATGATCGCCAGGACACACGGGCACATCCTCAATTATATCAGGGACTTCAGTTTTCTCATACCGTTGGCACATGCGTAATCTTCCCTGCAGCTTTTTACCTTTATTCGTCGTAGGGTCTGATGATGTACGCCATTTCACTAAAAGGAATTTGGAAAAATAAAAAAATTAAAGTAGAAAAGTACGAGGCTGCAATGTTGTCCATTAAGGAAGGTGACGCTACTACTTAAATAACTACAAGTAGTCTTCATGTCAGTCTAGTTGGAACCAGAGACTTTCATCCTGATCGCAAAATGCGATTGAGTCAGTTAACGCTCTGTACTACTACCTAATAACTACCTATCTACTACTGAATTTTTATGTCTTGACCATCACCTTTGACGACAGGCGTGGACGAACGGTTTAGCGACTGGTTTGTTGCGCGTAAAGTCCCGGGTTCGATCCCCGGTCGGAGCAAATATTTGTTTCATAGCTTTTATTTGTAATATTTAATAGTATTAAATATTGCAAATATTTGTTAATAAAAAAAAAAGAGATGGATATTTGCTTCGGGTCTGGTTATCAAAGAGTGGTAGGCAGTGGTACCCAATCTGCCGATCCGGGGTAGTACCACCACTTACAAGTATACAGACCGTGAAGTGATTTGGTCACGTTTCGGGATCAGCTTGTAAGTTGCCGGTGGAACCACCTAGGCCGGCATAGTGGATGTGATTGCTACTCACAGTTATTGAATTGTAGTAGCAGTGACATTCATTCATGGACCACACTTTGGCTTAACATCAAGCTGGGTGCTGTCATATGTCGAGTCACAATAAAAAAAAAAAAGCTATTGCTCCTTGAATCGTAAATGCAAAAAACGTTAAGTTTTTATTGATTTATTGTAACTCGACATCTGACATCGACTTGCTTGATAGTAAGAAAAATGATATCCAAAAGGGCCGACGCCTGAAAAACCGACTCAGTTTACGGTTGCCTCAGTCGCCGTTACTATGCCGGCCTTTGCTCTATTTCAATTATGTCTTAGTAAAATTATTAATTCCGGATAAAATCTTTATCTAATAATTCTAATACTTGGATGCATACATTTGTATCTTCACTTCCTTGTCACATTTTTGTTAATTACGCAAACGTTAGATAAGTGCTTATATAAATAAAACCAATAGATATCAACCATATATGCATGTACAATTATCACACATACATTCCCGTTGAAAATATATTACAATTTTTGAGAAATTTCATCGACATAACCATATGACGTTGTATGAAGCGAATTGTGGATGTAATCCCCTTCCTTCTCTTTGCATCATCTCCCTTGGTACTTCGGACAGACTAGACATTCTTGGAATGTCCCTTCGCTGCGACTTGAATCACAGGGACCACATCGAGCGGGCCATTAAGACCACCTCCCGCAAACTTGGCATCCTGAACAAGGTGCGGCGGTTCTTCGCGCCAGAGCTTCGCCTGATATTATACAAGGCTCAGATTCGCTCTTGCGCGGAGTACTGTTCGCACCTCTGGGACGGCTCTGCCAAGTATCTTCTCAGTGCCCTGGATTCATTGCAGCGCCGAGCTGTCCGAATTATAGGTGATGCAGAGGTGTTCGCGTGACCATGCAACTACGCAGAGACATGGCGGCTTTGTGCGTCCTCTATCGCCTATACCACGGAGAATGTTCCGAAGAGCTCTTTAACCTTATTCCTGCCTCGTCCTTCCACACCCGTAATACCCGCACAGGTCGGGGAAAGCATCCACATTTTGTCGACCGAATCGGCAGTCGAACTAAAAAGTTCGGTGCGTCTTTTCTTTGTAGAACAATTGACAAGTGGAATGCTTTGCCAGCCCACGTGTTCTCTCCATCCTATGACCTTGGATCCTTCAAGCGATGCGTGAAGAAGCACCTTAAGCCGGCATAGTGGCGGCGGCTGGGGCAGCCGGGAACTGACTCGGTTATTCCAGTCGTCGTCACTCTTGGACTTCCTCTTGCTTATCATCAGGCGAGTCGAGGTCAGATGTCGTGTCACAATAAAAAAAAAGGGAAGCGAGGGAGTTGTGTCAGGATCGTGGCAAGTGGCGCTAAATTGTCTCTGTCTATCCCTGTAGAAAAAAGGCGTGAAAATTTGATGGATTGATTGATATAATTATAGTTGACTTACCAAAATCAATATAAGAAGTTGTGTCAGTCTCTGTGAACGACATGTTAATACCACTGTCTTGGGAACTTATCGATGGGTTTTGGCACCAATTCTTCTTATTACAACACTGTCTGCAATTAGCATCAGTACACGATACTTCATCATCAGACAGTTTATTGGAACTTAAACTTTTTGGCAAATTTGGCGAATTTTGTGCTGAATTCATCTGAATTATAGTGTCCGGAGTTGATGTCTCAGACGAAAACGATATACTATTAGGTCCAGATGCGTCATGGGACGGAGTTCTCACTTTAGGAGACTTAGGAGACTGTTTACAAAAGACTGCATCGTCTGTAAATTCGGTCTGCAAAATAGGACTTGTTGGACATTTCTTCAAACTCTGAGGGGCCTTATGGAAGTCTAAACCCAAATCTGGGCCTGAACCAATCCTCCGTCTCGCTGTATGAGGAGGAGAACTCTTTCTAGAAGAACTCCCATTATAATCAGGCGATATCATCTCATCCACCTGATTCACCATCTCTCGTATCTCATGCTTAACTTCTGAAGCCATCTCTTTGGACATACCCATCAAATACTGCGCAACATCAATCACAGACACAGAATTCCTTTCACTCTGACTAGATATCGAGTTCAAACTCAAATTTGACTGTTCGAGTGAGTCAGAATTCTCCAAAATATCATCCACTTGAGAAATCACTTCTCTTATTTCAGACTTTATTTCCGTCGCAATTTCTTTTGTCATCTCTTTAACATAAGCCTGCAAATCTTCAGAAGTATGCGACGTTAAAGATGTAGTTGGCGAAATACGACCAACTTGGTTACAATCGTAACCAGTAATAAATTGAAAAGCTTTGTTTGGTGACATCATTGGATCGTCGAGCGATTGCAGATCAGTTTGACTCCCACAATTACAGAAACTACTAGCTTTTTCCGTTACGCTCGTTTCTTTAGCTATATTAATTGGTGACGGAAAATCTGCTGAATGCATATCAGATCCTAAACTGTAGCATCTAGCTCTAATGAGCATTGGTCCGCGAGGGGCTGATAGGTGTACAGGTGACATGGAATCTCCAACAGCGAACTGTACTGGTGGTGATCTGTATTTATCAATCTCCACATCCTCCTTAACTTGTTCTCTAAGGCTAGATTCCCTTGAGTAATATTTCTGTTTTTGTTTTAGGCGGATTATGTGACAGTCGTCGATAGCTGATAGACTGAAATGTCTTGGTGAACAGCCAAGTATAGGAGAAGAGTTTATGGAAGAACGAGTGAGACTTTGAAGGCTTTTCCTGGCTCCTGTGTAGCCTGAGGGGTCGAATGGCACAATATGTTTAACATTGCCTGATCTGCCAAGAAGTAAATCATGAGCTTCCTTGGGTAACATGAACCATCTGAGATAATCTATACGTGGATTGAACACATATTCTTGCTCAGCTGAGGAGCATTTCATTGCTAACTTTCTTGCTCTGTTAAATAGATTACGAGCTGTTTGCAAACATTCTGTGTATGTTTGAGGGAATATTCCTGGGCCTAGAAGAGGAATA
Source organism: Tinea trinotella (assembly GCA_905220615.1). Classification (NCBI taxonomy): domain Eukaryota; kingdom Metazoa; phylum Arthropoda; class Insecta; order Lepidoptera; family Tineidae; genus Tinea; species Tinea trinotella. The sequence goes on from HG992326.1 coordinate 2,167,305, forward strand.
CTCATATTAGTATAAAGTAAAAGTCATATTAGGTAAAGTGATATTATATTTTTAATTATAAATTAGTTTACCACCATTAATGCTAAGAAAAGTATTTTTTGAAATTTAACCTCTTAGCTAAGTTCATATAATCTAAAAACTCTTACCTGAAACCCGTCTTTCATTAGAATACATCCTTCCATCTTGGAATTTGAGCGAAAACAGCGACTTCCTGTCTCTTAGCAAGGAACACGTATGATGTTTCCATTGGCCCGTCTTCTGGTTGACTACATACTGTGGTAGAATTTTCCAACCTTCTGTTGCTACCATTTTCAAAGCCTCAAGAATGAATGCTAATTCACTTTCTGACATAAAGTATGGTAGTGATACTCTGCAGAAGCCAGGTCGTAAATGTTCATTGTAAATTGGCGTGTCAGGTGAAGTAGGATTACTTATCTTTTTTATTCTTGATATTTCTTTTTGTCTGGAAATTGTAAGAAAGAGTTAGTGTCCATTGTCTCTGCCTTCGTCTAAGCTCTAAAGAAACGAACTCATTAAGTTTAAAGTAGTAGTATTTTCTCAGATTTTGCGCAATAATTGATTATTACCGGGGGTGCTAAGTCAGACTACCTCCTCGTGTGTCTGTCTGTTTGCCGTATCGCTTCGGTGATACGGAAAGCAGATGGGCCGGTGCATCCTGGGCATCAGTCAATAACTTCCCTGAAGAGGGTTCTTGTTGGCTGATGGCTAAAAGTCTGAAGTGTGGCGCTGCTCCACGTGTCCCTCTGAGAGCAGAAGGCACTGTGTGGAGTAGCTAAGATGATGTGCCTTGGGGTCGTGGGTGTGTACGCGTAGGGGCGCTGCACACCTGGACACATGGCCCCGAGAGGACGGCAGCGCAGTGCGATCATAACGCTGCCGTAAAAAAGAAGGAAAACAGGCGGTTTTCCTTCTCTTTTACGGCAGTAGTAGGCGGAGCTTAATAGCTGGCGTGGAGGGGGTGATCCGTAGAAAGCCCAACAGGTACTCCCGGGCCCCCCTCCGTATACGCGCCGAGGTGGTCGCCGCAGGAGTTTACTGCGGACCACATAACCCCGTTACTCCCCTTTTAGTAGCGGGGTATCCGAAGGGATTCTCCTGCGATAACAAAAAAATCTGCTGATTCGAAGAAGTATAATTACTATGAATGTGGAAATTGACCTTATGCGGCTCCACCTCATGCGGCGTAATGTCATTACTCCAATTTGACAAAAACCAAGTAGAGTAAAGTAGAGCTAAGTCAAATACAAATTATTGTTTTTAAAATTCATCATCATCAGCAGCAGCAACAGCCAGAAGGCGTCCACTGCTGAACAGGGGCCTCCCCTTAGAACGCCATTTTAAACGACAAGGTGCCAGTTGCTTCCACCGGTTATTTGTGACTTTCACTATGTCGTCAGTCCACCTAGCGGGACGCCTACCTACGTCTTTGGGTTCGTGGGTGGAGTTTCTTCCCCATCGGTTGTCGGTTTTTCGAGCGATGTTTGTTCGAGCGATAATTTGTAACCTTATGTACTGAAAATTGTAGCTCGTGTATTTGAACAAGTTCTAACCAATTATCATCGATTATCGCAAATATACTTGCTAACAGAAGATCATAAGATTATTGTTTACAATATTGAGGTTCCGATTAACATTACTTATCGCTAGCTTATAAATAGCTTGCAAGCTTCCGGATATCAGCGGTTTGAGGATTAGAAGGGACTGGTGCGCAAAACTATGGAATGTGTCCATAAATGGAGGTGACTGCTACTACAGTCAATTAACTGTAAGTAGCAGTCACATCTACTATGCCGGCCTAGTTGAAACCTACCTAACAAACTAACAAGTTGATCCCAAAACGCGACTAAGTCTGTATACTTGTAAGTGGTGGCACTACTCCGAATCTGCAGACTGAGCACCACTGCCTACCACTCTTTAATAACTAGACCTGGAGCAAATATCCTCTTTTTTTATAAACTATATTTAATTTGACGTGTAAAAGTGCTTCCTTGGGGCCTAAATACTTAATAAATAAACTGAACTGAACTAATATTATTTTAATTAAATATTACAAATAAAAGCTATGAAACAAATATTTCCTCCGACTGGGAATCGAACCCGGGACTTTCCGCGTAACGGCTAACCACTACGCCAGTCGTCAAATTCTGTTTTGAGTGATATAGAATTTTGTCTGTATGTATGTCTGTTTTGCGCTGGAAATAAAGGCTCTAAGAATACTCACGCTTCAACATCCAACAATTTTTCATATTCCTTCAGCAGCTTCTCGTCAATGCCCAAAACATCTTGCCCATAACTCATATTGCCGTTCAGACCCCCTCTTGCTTGAATACCAAAGACATCGTTAAGAACGGCACAAACGAAATTATGATGCAAGAACGTGCCTCTTGGATGTTTGACCATGATGGAGAAAATTGGTATTTTTGTTGCAGACGGGGAGAGATTTCCAAGCAGAATCAGTTCTGGTATGTTCTTGATGTGCGCCAATACTTGTCTGTAAGAAAAACATATATTTAACATTTCTATATTAAGCTACTTAACGTGTTTGTATCATAGAAACTGGGCGACTAATCGACAGGACCAAGGTCACAACACCCCTGGTCGATTAGACGCCAGACCATTTTTTGCCTACCACTAGACCACATGGTTTGGGCACATGAAAAGGATGAGTGAAAGTAGATTTACAAAATGAAATTATACATCTGATGTAGATGGATGCGTTAAACGAGGCAGACCCAGAAGGGTGTTTTCCGACCAATCCTCAGGAAAGCTGGGTTTGCCTAGTGCCCAAAGCTTGTATCTACTGACTGAGTAAGTATCGGCACTAAACACAAACTAGGGACTTACCAATGAATGTGTTTATAACTTGAAATCTTTGATCTGAAATTATTATAAATCCCAAGTTTAATATAAAACTATATATAACTATATATACCTATATAACCTATATATAACTATGTATAACTATATATATACCTATATAACCTATATATAACTATGTATAACTGATACACAATGACACCAAAAATACTATTTCACGCTTCAATTGAAGGATCTAAGGCAATATTCCCCAACTTTTTAACATTTCTAAAATTTGAATGCCTTTAAAAATTGTTTTGTTCCCTTAAGAAATATAAAAGATAACAGCACTTTTTAGGAATTTGCTTTTTTGTTAAATTTGTCACCGATATCTAGCCATTACATTCAAAGTTGTGTCGGGTCCATTTTTAAATTGCACCCCCTTTACTATAAAATTGCCCCCCTGTGGGGCGTGGGCCCCACGTTAGGAAACACTGATCTAAGGTTACCTACAGGATGGTAAAAAACACATTCTACTTGCTAATTGTTTGACTAAGTGAGGAGGCGTCGTATCGTTTAGTTCATTATTAGATTCAAACGTCCTTTTCCAGCGTGTTCACGAGAGTAAAAAGACGAGGTAAGAGTTCAGCATAGTGGATACGACTAAACCTACAGTTATTGAACTGTACTAGCATGTAGCGCGATGGAGGTGTGCCATCTATAGAGCGCACTTCGATTTTTGGCCGGCTTAGTGACGGCGACTGAGGCAGCCGTGAATTAACTCGTTATTTTCCGTCGTCGTCACTCCTGGACCTGTTCTTGCTCATAATCAGGCGGGTCGAGGTCAGATATCGTGGCACAATAAAAAAAACATCAGGCGGGATGCTGTCCTATGTCGAGCAACAATGGAAAAATCTTATCTACAATATTCGGTGGTCAATCGGTTGTAGATGTTTAATCCTAACAGTACAGCGGTATCATGGGAGTAATAAGACGAGCTAGGAACAAGGTTAAAGAGTTCCTCGGGAAATTTTTCGATTGCAAGAATTGTAGGAAAATTAGGATCTTCTTGTTATTAAAGCAGAAAAATGATTAATTAGGAGAATAATATTATAATCATAAAACAAAGGATCCTTTGTACCCTTCTGGGAAACATGTAGGTAATGAATGTTTTTGCAATTAAAATAGTTACTCCACTCGAGTGAGTCACAAATAGTGTTTGCACAGATAAACTGTTGAATCAGGAAATATAGCGTTTATTTATCTAATGTCTACATAATAATTAATACATAGCTGATAAATCATAAATACTGCAAAAGTATTAGGAATTTTACTCAGTAAATCTTCGTAACACGCTATTATAAATAGACCAGAAAATAAATATTGAACGACTTTTATTTATTAAGACACGACATCTAACATCGAATTGTTAATAAAAGCGGCCAAGTGCGAGTCGGACTCGCCCATGAAGGGTTCCGTAGCAGCAAGTAACATAATATAAAAGTTCTTGTAGTTCGTTGATCAATTTTTATATTTGAGTTGATTGAATGAAAGGTAAATTGCGGTTTTCGATTTATGACGTATTAAAAAAAAACTATAACTAGATCTCGTTCAAACCAATTTTCGGTGGAATTTGCATGGTAATGTACATCATATATTTTTTTAGTTTTATCATTCTCTTATTTTAGTAGTTACAGGGGGGACACACATTTTACCACTTTGAAAGTGTCTCTCGCGCAAACTATTCAGTTTAGAAAAAAAAATGATATTAGAAGCCTATCATCATGATATCATTTTTAAAAACCTATCTATAGTAAACCCACGCGTATGGGTTTGATAAAATATTTTTTTTTGAGTTTCAGTTCTAAGTATAAGGAACCCCTAAAAATTATTTTTTATTTTTGTGTGAAAATCTTAATGCGGTTCATAGAATACATCTATTTACCAAGTTTCAACAGTATAGCTCTTATAGTTTCGGAATAAAGTGGCTGTGACATACGGACGGACAGACAGAGAGAAAGACGGACATGACGAAACTATAAGGGTTCCGTTTTTTACTACGGAACCCTAAAAAATGGCCAGGCGTCCCACAAAGTTAGCAGTTGTGGGACGTCTGGCAGATGTAAAACTCAAAAATTCAAAACTATTTAATATAGAATGAAATGGTGATTTGTTATAGAAATTGGGCCTTGACCTTAACTTTGACCACTTTGGCCTTGACCTTTTTTTATTATTGTTATTCGACATATAACAGCACCTTGCTTGATGTTAAGCCGAAGTGTGGTCCATGAATGAATGTCACTGCTAATACAATTCAATAACTGTGAGTAGCAATCACATCCACTATGCCGGCCTAGATGGAACCGGCAACTTACAAGCTGATCCCGAAACGTGACCAAATCACTTCACAGCTTGTATACTTGTAATATACCTGTGTATACCTTTACTTGACATGTAGTAAAGACATCTTGAGACTTATCCACCGACATATCTAACGAGAAAATGCTATCTATATAATAATGTTTTACATCGGCATAGTGGGGGAGTAACACCATGCCAGCGTCACGGCATTCCATTTTACTGCATGCTAATGGATGTTTTACATAGAAAAAATGTTACTACACTTGCCTGATAAAAAAATGCCTTGGGCCGGCATAGTGACGGCGACTAAGGCAGCCGTAACCTAACTCGGTTTTATCAGTCGTCGTCATTCTTGGACCTCCTCTTGCTTATTATCAGGCAGCTCGAGGTCAGATGTCGTGTCACAATAAAAAAAGCAAGGAGAGGTCCAAGAGTACTGACGCCTGAAAGACCATATGATTATACGGTTGCCTCACTATACTCGTCAAAGGTACCTTTTTACGCTTGACTTGAAGGAACCAAGATATGATGGGAAAAACACATAAGCTGGTCAAGCATTCCACTTGTCGATTGTTCTACGAAGAAACGTCGCACCAAACCTTTTAACTCGACCGCTAAATTGGTCGACAGATGCGGATGCAACCCCGACCTGTGCTTAAATAGCTTCTAGAACATCGATGTTTCTAGAAACATTGTCCGTAAAATAGGCGATAAAGGACGCATGGAGCCGCGATGTCAGTACGAAATGCTACGTGTCTTTATAACCTTTGTATTATATATTCTGTTGTGTACGTCTGTTTGTAACCTATAGTAGGGGAACGAGTTGCGAGGAATGCAGTTGTGACGTCATGGTCACGTGTCTATTATGAATAGTGAAGTAACATGAAAAATGTCGATAACAATAAACACACACACTTTCCTTAAAATGCAAATAGATTTAGTTATTAAAAATTATAAATGTGTATTAAATTGAAGTATAAACATTAGACAGCAACAATTTTTAATGAATTATATATTAATTTAATTTTAAGAATAGTGACTGCATGTTTTTTTTTCTTTTTCACACATTTTAATCGCGTTTCTAATAATGGTTCTAGCCTGAATACGGATGACGACTCTCTTTTATTCAATTAACTCACTAATTTTTCAATATTCAAACAAAGAAAATATGGACACGTTTTTATCGATATTAAATGACATCGCCGAGCTATGAGCGTCACTAAAAGCGGCCACTAAGATACGGGTGGTGGTCGTTTCACGCCCCACCGCACCTCAGCCCCCGAATTCATTTAGCTCGTTCCCCAACTATATCTATTCTGTTGTTCGCAAATATTTTTTCCGTCCGTATGTGTATCTTATTTTCAACCAATTTCCAATCAACACGCCTATACTTTGCCCTTAATATTGACCCACTAATGTTTTCACGATTGGAATAGTTTTATAATGTTGTATACAAATATAAAATTATAGATTTTGGAAAATATCCAATACTATTTGCTATAATACGCTATTATATAAGATTTTAGACTGGAAGAAAATGGTGTAACTATTTTTTTATGTGACCTCAATTTGCCCGAGAGTAAGTAAGGAGTTTTAGAGCGCCAAAGATTAAAAATATGCCCTGAATTTATTGCAGCGTCGAGCTGTTCGAGTTATGGGTTCGAGAAGTTGCGCTTCGTTGTATCGGTCTATCCCTGTAGGAGAATTAATAAAGACTATGATAAATAGAAAGTACTAAATTTGGACATCACAAAAGTATTAAAATACCCAGACACTGCCAATGAATGCCATTAAAAATAAATAAGACATAAATACTTCCTGTGTGTGTATAGACTCGGCTGATAAAAAGAGTGCTAAACGACTGCGGTAGGAACAATTCCGCGCATGTATTCTGTCGTGCTCATAACTGATAAAATTCAAAATTGTATACACATTCAAAAAAACAAATAGTAAGTAGCTTAAATGCAAAACAAGCTTAAATGCTATTTTTATCTGTCGGCATCTGTAGACTATTTTAATCTTTTTTTATTGTGACTCCCTTGCTTTCTTCACATCCACAATTCTCTTCATACAGCCTCTGTGGTTATGGGCACTAGGCAACCTAGCGCCTAAAATTGTGGATGTGAAGGAAGCAAGGGAATTGTGTGAGGATCGTAGTAAGTGGCGCTCCATTGTCTCGGCCTATCCCCGTGGGAAAAAGGCGTGATAATTTGATTGATTGTGACTAGACATATGACAGCACCCCGCCTGAAAACTATAGTATAGTATATTTGACTGATCTGAGATGATATCAGTTTCCGTTTTCACCCAAAGGTTGCCTGGGAGAGATTGCTGTTAAGTAATAAAGTATTAAATAAATCACGTAATTGTAATAGTTTAGTAGTTTTCGCGTAGTCTCAATGAGGTACTTTTATTTATAGATGACACAAATGCGAATTGGTTCAGCGAGCTCAAAACATTAATAACTTTTGATTTAATTCATTCAGAATTTGTGCGCAGTTTTACACAAGCGCCACCCTTTTCATGTACGCTGGAATACATAATAATCGTCAATCAATCAAATGTCACTCACGCCTTTTTTTCGCAGGGATAGCCAGGGACAATGGAGAGCTTCCCTTACATCCACAATTCTCTTACAAGCTCTACGGTTATTATGTACTTTGGTTGTCCTGTTTCTATGATACTTGAAGCGAAGGAAGCGAGGGATCGTGGCAAGTGGCGCTCCATTGTCTCTGCTTATCCACATGGGAAAAAGGCGTGACAATTTAATTGTTTGATTGATTTTAGTAGCTGCAATTATATGACTTTTTTTATTGTGACTCGACATCTAACCCGCCTGATGGCAAGCAAGAAGAGGTACAAGAGTGATGACTGCAAAAACCGAGTCACTATGCCGGCCAAAGATGCTTCTTCGCGAATCGCTTGAAGGATCCAACATTATAATATCAGCCTTATAGCTGGATGACCACAACTAATACTCAATAAAATATTAATAAAATGTATTGATATTGATATTCTGTATTGTTTAATCCTAACACTTATCAAAATACATAGGATTCTTCATAGTAAAAGATATAACTAAATTGGCATTCGGCCAATAATAAATGTTGTCTTGGCAAATAACCAAATATCTGCCTACACGTTAGTAATAACGCAAGTTTTAGTGTTGGAAAACCTTCCGGGTTGAACTTTTCCTAGTTTGGCTTAGATCAACATTGACTCAAACATCAAGTTTATTTGGATATCAATTTTTATTTTTTCAAAAGGCACAGATGGTTATCGAAGAAACGACAACCGATCGGGAAGAAAGGTTCTAGAATGGAGACTACGAATCGGAAGACGCAGCGTTGGTAGGTGGACTGACGACATAGTAAAAGTCACGGGTAACCGGTGGATGCAGCTGGCATCTTGTCGTTCGGAATGGCGTTCTAAGGGGGAGGCCTATGTTCAGCAGTGGACGCCTTCTGGCTAATGATGATGATGATGATGATGGTGGTGGTGGTGGTGGTTCCTCAAGAAAGCTAGGTTGCCTAGTGCCCATAACCATAGAGCTGGTATGAAGAGAATTGTGAATGTGAAGGAAGCGAGGGAGTAGTATCAGGATCGTGGCAAGTGGCGCTCTATGTCTCTGCATATCCATGTGAAAAAAAGGCCTGACAATTTGATTAATTGATTTGATGGCGGTAGTTTATTGGCTGGTTGCACAATGTTGTGCTTGTTCCCCTTCTTTAATGTATGAAAGTGAATGCTGGGGTATGGCAGACGAAGCTTGAAACGTTAATGCTTTAGAAATGCGGTCATTAAAGTTTGTATGTGGTAGAACTATTGTAGGTAGGAAGATCATTTGTCATATACATTTCTTTATTTAGCTACTCATGTGCTTAGTATATCATGGAAACAGGACAACAAAAGTACATATATCGAATATCGTGGGAGCACCACTTGCCTCGATCCTGACACAACTCCCTCGCTTCCCTCACATCTACAATTTTCTTCATACAAGCTCTATCGTTATGAGCACTAGGCATCCCAGCTTTCTTGAGGATGTCTCCGATTTGGTCGGAGTACACCTATAGGATAGATGCGTTTATCTGCCTCTATTAATGCATCTATCCACATAAAATATATTTTTTCAAATATAAGCTAATACAAGGCGACCGTGGTTACACAATAGTTACACAAACCGAGAGCACGGGTTCAAAACCATCATATATGTACTTTGGTTGTCCTGTTTCTATGATACAAGCACTTTAGTAGCTTTAAATTGATCCATGTACATAATATTATTATCATTGTGTATAAACAATAGACAATGGCGTCACACGCGCTAAGCGTGCTAATCACAACTACAGTAGCACCAATTATTCCGTTTATTACAAGCGATAATATCTACCAATAATCTTTGAAACAGTAAATACGTGTACTAATGAAATAAACAAACTTTATGCGGCTTACTATCGCGTTTATTTTTGGTTATTTAGGCATATTAGGTATCATAGAAACTGGACAACCAAAGTGCATAATTATATCAAAGATACATTGGTACTGGTGAGTGCTTTTTGCACCTGTGCTCTCGGTTTGCGTGACCATTGCACTGCCACTACACCACGGTCGCCTTGATAGTTTTTATTGATTTTTTTCCGTGGCTACGATGGCTGCAAAGCTCTCGAAACGACCGAATAATAAAAAAATATGAAATTGTTAAATTCATTAATCAATGTTTGCTCAAAATCTAAGAAATTCGTAAGGCGAACTAAACATTTGCGGAATGAATTAAAAATAAAATCAAAATTAAAATTTTAAAGGAACCCCCGAAACGCCTGGAACCACTTTGGTCATATCATCAGCTTTATAGTAATAGACAACATTAGTCATGGCTCAATAGTTATATCCCTTTAATATCCCTTGGATCCTTATGGTGCATCATCAGATAACTACTCCAGGTCTTCAATTTAATAATGGCCCAGCTAATGGCTCATAGAGAGTAACAATTTTAGTTAAAGCACTATGATATTATTTGTTATTAATTTGCTGATCTGAGAGGATTCATAATCAGATACTCCCGATCTTCAATTTGATAACGGCCCAGCTAAAGGCCTAGTTAAAGCACTACAGTTCTATCTCTTTTTTTGCTGATCAATTGATATCAATTTGCTGATCTGAGAGCATTCATAATGGTGCATCATCAGATTGCCCGGTCTTCAATTTGATGACGGTCCAGCTAAATGCTCTTAGTGAGTAACAAATTTAGTGAAAGCACTATAGTTCTATCTCTTGTTGATTTGCTGATCTGAGAGGATTCATGATGGTGCCTCATCAGATACTCTCGGTCTTTAATTTGATAACGGTCCAGCTAATGGCTCATAGTGAGTAACAATTTTAGTTAAAGCACTACAGGTCCATTTCTTGTTGATTTGCTGATCTGAGAGGATCCATGATCAGATTTTTTAAATCCGGAATGTTTTATTTTATCGCACTAACTTTTCTACACTTAGTTTCCTACCTTCAAGACAAATCTAATAAGTCCAAACTTAGTATACCAAAAAAAAGTTTGAACACATCCAGGATTTCGTCTCCTACCTTCGAGTTCCATCATCAGAGTAGCTCAGTGGTACCAGTTAAAACACACATGTATTTGTATACGTTTTTATTTCAAATGTTAAGTCACAGATATGTTTAAAAGTAAATACCTATAAGGCTGGGAATACAAGTCCGTTTTCCTCTCCGATAGTCCGATCCGATTGTCTGATCAGACAATCGGAAGGCACTCGTGCCATACATTTGTTTGAATACTTAATACACGTCAGATCCGATAGTCGGATCGGATGTCAGAATCGGAAACAACGCCAAGGCGCTTACGATTTTATGGCCGATCCGATTGTCTGAAGGTGCAGTTTTCATACAAAATACAGAAACAAAATAGACGTCCGATTCCTACTTCCGATTTGTAAATAATTTGCTCAGCAATATCGGACGTGTATTCCCAGCCTTATGCGTGTTTAGAACGGGCAACCCTTGTACGTCGCTATGCGACGAAGATTGTTATTTTATGTCAAATAAATATGCCATTGTTAAAACACGTAAAAAATGTTATAATTTTCCCCCTAAAATATTCAATCAAGGTAATCGATCTAAACTGCAAACCAACCTCGCCATATGAATATTTTAAGGGAAAAATTATAACATTTTTTACGTGTATTTACATTGGCATATTTATTTGACATAAAATAACAATCTTCGTCGCATAGCGACGTACAAGGGTTGCCCGTCCTAAACAGCGCGTCTAAGATCGCTACCGCAGCTAACAAATCGAGCTGATGACCTTGAAACCCCTGATCAGATCTTCATCAATTGTAGCTAAGAACCATCTCGATCACGTCACCTTTCAAATGAAACAAACCGCATCGTAATCGGTCCAATCGTTTAGGAGCTACGATGCCACAGACAGACACACAGATACACAGATACACAGATACACAGAGCCACAGATACACAGATACACAGATACACAGATACACAGATACACAGACAAGTCAAACTTATAACACCCCTCTTTTTGGGTCGGGGGTTAAAAACAGACAGAAACAAATTAATTGAGTTTCAAAGTATTCTTTGTAGGCGTAACGATATTGGCTTCTCAAGGTCAGTTGTGAGTACATTTTTAGATCAAAGGTCGAAGGCGCCGCGTGTGGTGGAGTCTTACAATATTTGATTGAGTAGAGGGGGAAGTGAGTGTTAAAATGTTGTAAACAAAGGCCTTAAAGCTATTTTTCGGTCACAAGTCCGGAATGCTGACTTCACTAACTAGCCAGCCACGCAATGGACCCGACGGAGGATCCATAGATGCTAAAAAATTGTTTCACCATTTTTTCATATCTTAATACAAATAGAGGCTCAAAAGTCGATGCGAAATAGAGGCGAATAGGGCAAATAGAGGCACGAAATAGAGGCAAAGTATTCAGAGTAAAAGAACGCATTGGATAAAAGTAAGCAATGCCAGTTTCTCAATGTTGGAGATTTTGTTCAACAGGCGTGAGTTTCTCTTTTTTAGGAAATCAAATTAAGGACGTTGTTTTTAAGGTTAATTATAATTGTTGCCTAGTGCTCTTAACGGTAGAGCTCTTATAAGGAGAATTGTGGATGTGAAGGAAGCGGAGGAGTTGTGTCAGGATCGTGGCAAGTGGCGCTCCGTTGTCTCTGCCTATCCCCGTGGAAAAGAGGCGTGACAATTTGATTGATTGGTTGATTGAATTATAATTGTCTCGGTCTATATGCCTGTGGGGAAAAGGCGTGACAATTTGATTGATTGATTGATTGATTGAATTATAATTGTCTATTTTTTTTAATATATAAAGTACAGATAAGTTGGTTTTACTGTATTTAAAGTTTGTTTCAATTATGAAAACACGAGACTTAATTACTGATTAGTAATATCTATTATTAATAAAACAATTATGAGTTACTGTTTTTTTTATTATCGTGACTCGACATACGACAGCACCCCGCTTGATGTTAGGCTGGATTGTGGTCCATGAATGGATGTCAATGCTACTACAATTTAATAACTGTGAGTAGCAGTCACACATCCATTATACCGGCCTAGTTGTAACCGGCAACTTACAAGCTAATCCCGAAATCACTTTATGATCTGTATACTTGTAAGTGGTGGTACTATCCCGGATCGGCAGACTGGGTACCACTGCCTACCACTCTTTTATAACCAGACCTGAAGCTAATATCTACCTTTTTTTATTTTAAAGTATGTATGTACTAACGACAAAGGTAAACAGAACCTATATCACTGTTATTTGGATAAATAACTGCAAGTAGCAGTCGCATCCACTATGCCGGCCTATTTGAAACTGGCAACTTGGAAGTATCCGTATACTGTCAACCGAATCACAGTCGATCTAAAAGGTTAGGTTAGTCGTTTCTTTGTAGAATAATCGACAAGTGGAATGATTTACCAGTCCATGTGTTCTCCTATAACCTTGGAACCTTTAAACAAAGCGTGAAGATAAGAACTTTGACCTTTGGACAGTTGGTCATTTCCACCCTTTCAAGCGAACACACCGTGAAGTTACTCAGTCGCGTTTCCTTATCGGCTTTAAAGTTGCCGGTTCTAACTAGGCCGGCAAAATGATTACAACTGCTACTTGCAGTTATTTAACTGGAGTAGCAGTCGTCTCTACTATTGGATCGCACTCCAGCTTAATATCTGGTCACAATGTCGGGCCGAGCAACAATAAAATAAGTAAGTAAGAAAAACTAAGATTACAAATAATATTAAAATTGTTTTGATAGAAAACCATTTTTTGTATTACGTTACGTAAATTAATTCGTTCTGCATTCCTTCGCTTGCGATAACCTTTACTTTATGTACTTATCGTATGACTAGCTGCGTAACCCGGCGTTGCCCGGGTCAAAATACATCGCACGCTTAATGGTAAAATATTTTTTTCTCTCATGTATGTATACATAATCTTTGTACCTACCGTTAAACGTATGTTGTTGTATATAATGTATATACACATACATAATCCCCCTTAATTATCAAACCATTTTAGGCATATACCATAGCAGACTTTTTTGTAAGTAATAATGAGTACTATTTATATATAGAACACTATTTTTTACATAGTCAATAGTTTTCGCAGCGTACGAGGTGTAAGGAATTTTATAAGTAATTTTTTACACCTTGGGTTATATTATTCCAGATTTTGTACGGAGACCCTTTTTTAAAAATCCAATATAGCCTGTGTTACTCACGAATAATGTAGCTTTCTAATGGTGAAAGATTTTTTTTAAAATCGGTCTGGTAGTTTCTGAGCCTATTCGTTACAAACAAACTTACAAATCTTTCCTCTTTATAATATTAGTGTAGACAAACAAATATGATCGTGGTATTTATTTACAGTACTTAGTTAATTCCCACAGGGATAAACAGAGACACTTTTCACTCTGACACAACTCTAGCTTTCTTTACATTTTTATTTATTGTGACTCGACATATGACAGCACCTACTTACAGTTATTTAACTGTTGTAGAGGTAATTTCTACAACAGGTAAATAACTGTAAGTAGCAGTCACATCCACTATGCCGGCCTAGTTGAAACCGGCAACTTACAAGCTGATTCCGAAACGCGACTAAGTCACTTCACGGTCTGTACATTCGAACGTGGTGGTACTGTACCGGGTCGGCTACCTGGGCAAATGGCCAGAAACTGTCTGCCTAGCTAGTCAATAGAAAATAACATTTAAATTCAAACACAAACATGGAAGAACATATAGGTACTATATTATTTTATCCAATTATTTAATCCAAAGTGGTATATTATTTAATCCATTTAATTTTATCCAATTATTTAATCCAATTCAGTATACTATTTTCCAAAACACAATTTTTTTTCTTTCTTCTTGTTTATGGCTTTGGTATTTAACTTGCCAGTGTCAAAGTAAAAATATATAGTTCAATGTTAAAACATTGTCAAGTAAATATGAAGATGATGTTGATTGTGAGATTGATGATCATCGTTTTAGTAAAGCGGCGGGAAGCCTTTACTAAAACTTCGGAAGGAGTCTTGGAGGGAACACAAAGAAACACTTTTCACAGCTTTATATTACTTGTTTATACTCAATCAACTTAAAAATTATTACTGGATATCAATTCCATCATTATTGCACATTAATATTTATGAAAAACTCAAGCTTTTCAAATAATTAAAATTGCGCGATCTGCAATTTGCCCGCCAAAAGCTCAAAACACAAATTACTATTTTGACATTAGCAAAATAAATTCTAAGCCAAAAACAAAAAAAAATGTTATATAAAAATAGTTTGACAGAAAAACAAGATAATATACATAAATAAGTCGCCACACAGTCTAGTAACTTTGTAAATTGACCTATTTACTCGTACTACAAAAAGATAGTGTTTAACAAACATGTTTTAAGTTCGATGAACTACTCGTATTTGTGTGACGAATAAGCTTACGACTGTCACTCTCTGGCATGGACATAAGGAATTTTTTTTTATTTTTTTTTTTTATTGTGACTCGACATATGACAGCACCCCGCTTGATGTTAAGCCAAAGTGTGGTCCATGAATGAATGTCACTGCTACTACAATTTAATAACTGTGAGTAGCAATCACATCCACTATGCCGGCCTAGATGGAACCGGCAACTTACAAGCTGATCCCGAAACGTGACCAAATCACTTCACGGTCTGTATACTTGTAAGTGGTGGTACTACCCCGGATCGGCAGACTGGGTACCACTGCCTACCACTCTTTGATAACCAGACCCGAAGCAAATATCCATCTCTCTTTTTTTTTTATTAACAAATATTTGCAATATTTAATACTATTAAATATTACAAATAAAAGCTATGAAACAAATATTTGCTCCGACCGGGGATCGAACCCGGGACTTTACGCGCAACAAACCAGTCGCTAAACCGTTCGTCCACGCCTGTCGTCAAAATGGACTGACCTAAGAATATGGAAAGACCAAATTATTTATATATTATCTTGTTATTCTGTCAATATATTTTTATGTAAATTCAAATCAATCAATCAAATTGTCACGCCTTTTTCCCACAGGGATAGGCAGAGACAACGGAGCGCCAATTACCACGATCCTTACACAGCTCCCTTGCTTCCTTTACATCCACAATTCTCTTCATACAGGCTCTATGGTGTGGGCACTAGGCAACCTAGCTTTCTTGAGTGTGTCTCCGATTTGGTCGGAAAACACTTTCCTGGGCCTGCCTTGTTTAACGCATCCAACCACATCAGATTTATAAATTCCTTTCGTCAATCTACTTTCACTCATCCTTTCCATGTGCCCAAACCATCGAAGCATTCCTTATGTAAATTACGGATGTAAAAATGCATATTCATCCCCTTCTGACTTTTTTTTAATGCCATAAGTAAAAATAGTACAAACGGTTGTATTTTGTAGCTATTTTAGGGCTCCTTCTATCTCTTAAGTCTAAATTCTTTGATCGGCCGGCAAAGCGTGAGTACCAAAAATTATAATTTATGAATTTGTAAAACGTATCGTATAAGTAAAAGAAAAATGGGTTGCATCACTCTTTAACTTTACATTTTACATTTACAGAGGATATTTTATACAGAGCTAAAGGACATCATTCATTTTGTGTTTCTATGTACTACTTTTATTATTTCTAATGATAAAAACATATATAAATGGTATTTTCGATATAAAATTATTAACAACTCAAATCACGATTTCGTAATAGTAAACGAAATAGAATAAGTATAAAGTAAAACTAAATTTGTAAATTGAAACTATTTTGGTACAATCGGCTGTAAATATTTAAACAATTTAAAATATAGTATATATTTTAAATTGTTTAAAATATATACTATATTTTAAATTGTTTAAAATATATACTATATTTTAAACAATTTAAAATATAGTATATATTTTACCTACAGTATTAATGATCAAACTGAGTTGGGAGAATAGAGATACCGTAGAGCTTGTATGAGGAGAATTGTAAATGTAAAGGAAGCGAGGGAATTGTGTCAGGATCGTGGCAAGTGGCGCTCCGTTGTCTTTGCCTATCCCCGTGGGAAAGAGGCGTGACAATTTGATTGATTGACTGAACCCTAGACACTAAGATCCATTCTTTTTGAAGAATGTCCCCTGTTTAGAACATGGAACAATGATTCGTTTCATTAATGTCCCTGAAACGAGCAAATAATGTTCAATATTGATTTGTCAACATTTATAATGTTAATATTTACATTTTACATGCATATAACATCGCGGCGCCCCGCTTTATCTTCCTAACACGCTCTAGATGTGTGATTTTAAATAGGTATTCGTGCCACGTTATATGTGATAATAGTAATTTTATAACATTATAGAGAATTGTTGATGTGAGAAAAGCGAGGGAGTTGTGTCAGGATCGTGACTAGTGGCGCTTTATTGTCTCTGCCTTTGACTGTGGGAAAAAGGCGTGACCATTTGATTGATTAATTGAGAATAGTATGTTACGATGGTTTTGGGCAAAATAAAAGAACATGTAAAAAGAGATTGATGAAAGAGATTTATAATACAGAGGAGAGTGAAGAAACAAAATGGAGACAACCAAAATTCTCTTATTTCATTATGGCGACGAAAAATCAATGAAATTGCGTCGCGGTCGTAATGACCATCCAACGTAGTTTACTTATTGATTTGTTATTCGCTGATTGGTCACTTGCAACCGCGACGCAATTTCACTGCGTTTTCGTCGCCATAATGACAGGTATCTACTAAAACTGGAAGTGGAAAGTGTAAATGCTTCCCGTAGTACTACGCAGAAGTGTATTTCAAAGGAAATTACGTATAGAACATCCGTCCGCCCATCAACAGGTAGCGGATATCAGCCAAGTATAGACTTTTCCGTTTTCCTAATTAACTAAGTTCCCGTGGAAATCGGAAATAGTGTGAAACGTTCTAACCTATCCTCAGTAAAACCTGAGTAAAAGACATAGATATTCTTTAATTGTGACTCAACATATAACAGCATCCCGCCTGATGTTAATGGCACTCCAGCTTAACATCAAGCGGGGTCGTAACCATATAAAAAATAATAAACGTATCCGTCCTATCCTTTGTAAAAATGACGTGAGACAATTTTAAAATCTAACCTAAGAAAAACTTCCTACAAACGAAAGACCTTGCATTCTACCTAATTTAACAAATATTAAAACAATGTAAAATATTTAGTGGTCATTTGTCGCACGGAATCGAATCCGGGTCACTCTACGACATGGGCGCCCTCCAAACAAAAAAATAGGTCACTCAGATATAAATACAAGTACTAACGTGTTTCTATGTGGCTGACATAAATGCTTTGCCCACTTATGTGGTCTCCATATCCTATAACATTGGATCCTTTAAGGCAGACGTGAAAAGGCGACTGAGGCAGCCGGAAACAAAGTCGATTTTTACGCTTGTCAGCTAGAGATGTAAGGACTCCACGTTTCAACCCGGGTTAAACCGAGTTAAGGCCTAAACCGAGATGGGTCGGTTAATCAATCGATCAAATTGTCACGCCTTTTTCCCACAGGGATAGCCAAAGACAATGGAGCGCCACTTACCACGATCCTAACACAACTCCCTTGCTTCCTTCACAACCACAATTCTCCTCATACAGGCCACATTATGGGCACTAGGCAACCTAGCTTTCTTAAGGATGTCTCCGTTAACATGTACAATAAACCGGTTTGAACTATTATATATATACAATATATATATATATATATATATATTGTATACAGACACCAAATTTATTTTTTCTATAAATTCTATAGCAAATCATACTGTGTATTAGGCAATTTAGGTTGTCGGACCGAATTGTCAACTCGGCTTGTAAACCGGTTTGAATCGAATTCATCAATTCGGTTTGCGAATCGGGTTATCCACATTTTTAAATCGACCTAACTCGGTTCTAAAAAGTTCGAGTTCTTCCCATATATATAAATAATCCCTTTTTATTTATATCTATGGTTCTTCCTATCTTTGGTGTCAGCACTTTTGGACATAATCTCACCTTTAGGCATAATCTCGAAAGAGAATAAAATTAAATTGAATGGATGGAGGAGATTAACGAAAGAGATCAAGCCTTTAGCTAAGAGACTGGCCAAGAAGATGTTCAAGAGGCTGACGGAGAAGTCTGGAGGCAAGAAGGCTGGAAGACCGTAATTTGGTCACGTTTTGGAATCAGCTTTTAAGTTGCCGGTTCTAACTAGGCCGGCATAGTGATTGCTACTTTCTGTTGTTGAATTGTAGTACCAGTGACATCTATTCATGGACCACACCCCAATCAAAAGAAAAGTTAATGAACTACGGCTATTTATCTCTGTTACAAACGTAATATTTAATTAAAATACGTTTTTTTTTTATTGTGACTCGACATATGACAGCACCCCGCTTGATGTTAAGCCGAAGTGTGGTCCATGAATGAATGTCACTGCTACTACAATTCAATAACTGTGAGTAGCAATCACATCCACTATGCCGGCCTAGATGGAACCGGCAACTTACAAGCTGATCCCGAAACGTGACCAAATCACTTCACGGTCTGTATACTTGTAAGTGGTGGTACTACCCCGGATCGGCAAACTGGGTACCACTGCCTACCACTCTTTGATAACCAGACCCGAAGCAAATATCCATCTCTTTTTTTTTATTAACAAATATTTGCAATATTTAATATTATTAAATATTACAAATAAAAGCTATGAAACAAATATTTGCTCCGACCGGGGATCGAACCCGGGACATTACGCGCAACAAACCAGTCGCTAAACCGTTCCTCCACGCTTGAATGGACGCCTAGTATGAATATAATACGTTTATTATGCATATTCAAAATATGTAAACAAACATAAGTGGCACGTGAATTTGTAGTTATTTTCCGATTAAAATAACGTGATAGTATACTACAGACATTTGTCTGATAAATTAACAATTAATTAATTTATTTACTCTAAGATAATTAAGTTGTATAATTAATTTTATAGGGTTTTGTTAAAATAATATTTGCTTTAGTTGTTTTTAGTTTTAATTCCGGGTTTACTGACGCTTGTGAGCCTAGCAGATATTCAGATTCCTTTACTATGTCTGCAGCCCGCTAGTGGAACAAGCTACCGCTGGATATTAGACGTGCACCGTCTGTCAATGTCTTTAAACAATAAGTCACCAACATGTTTTTGATAAACAGGAGCTCACGGCATCTAGTATATATTAAATAATTTGGCACAAAATATAATGTATCCATATTTTTTTATCTTTAACTTCATATATGTATATATATATATACTTGTGATATTTGTATGTTGTTTATGTAATTGTAGTTTGTAGTATATTTGCACCCTGCCCATAATTTCTCATCATCCCAAAGGTTAGTTGTTAGAGAATGCCTAATAGGCATTAAACTCGCATTAAACTTTTTAAGTTTATTTTGGTGCAATAAAGCAAATAAATAAAACCTTGTGGAGTCCCTTGCACAAGCCACAAGCGGAGGTTCTTTTTTTAGGTTCGTTATATGACAGCACCGCCTGATATTAAGCTGGAGTGCAGTCCATGAATAGAAGCAACCGACGCCACAGTTGCAAGTAGCAGTCGCATCCACAATAAAGTAAACCCAACAAAGCTACACAAACCGAGAGCACGGGTTCGAAACCACCCACCAGTACCAATGTAGCTTTGATATATTTACTTTGCTTAACCAGTTTCTATGATATAAGCACTTTAGTATAGAAATGTAAAAAAAAATAACGAAAGAAAACACATGCAATTTTTTTTTAAAATATTTTTTGTCTTAAGTTGGAGTGCGGTCCTAAAATGGATGTGAATGCCAGTACAGTTAAATGTTTGTTACAATTTAGAATTCACACGCCAAAATACGAGTAATTAAAAATGCTTTTGTAATTATTAATCCATCGTTAATTTGAGGTATACCTAGACACTAGAGACACTAGCGTTATGATACGTAAAAATAAAGATCTTCCGCTGCACATCATAATGTAGGATGTCCACTCCCCATTTAACCAAGACTGACAAAGCGAACGAGGTAGACACATAGAAGATATAACCGTATGGATATGGATATATTTATACACACGTGCTGTAAACCTCATGGAGAGAAGAAGTTTATGTCCATTCATAGGACGTAAACACGAAGATCTTCCGTCGCACACTATCGTGTACGGTGTCGCCAAAACGTCAATCAAATTTTAAAATTAATCGAAAGTTCACTCACCTAGTAATTTTGTCCTGCCTCTCGACTATATTTTGGAGTCCTACATCATCACGTAGCTGCATCACTAATGCTGCTCTCACGGCCTCACTGCATCGGTATTCTTCTAACCTTTCGCGTAATACCTGGAGAAATTAATTATTTGTTATTATTATTATTAGCCCACTTAATTATCCCACCTCTAGGCAAAGGCCTCCCACTCTTTGCGATCTTTCAACACTATCCAAGGAGTCCATTTTGGCCTACCGCGATGTTAACTATACTCTGGAGTCTACTCAGTAGTAGACTTTGCCCATAATCCATCAGACATGCGGCAGAGATGACGTCTCAAGTCTGTTCAGCGGCTTTTTTCAGCTACGTTTAGTTTTGAAGGGCAGTATAGTGTTTCGTATTTGATCTGTGGGTTTCACGGCTAGAATGCTGCGCTCTGTAGCTCTTTGATAAAGTATTATATTTGATTCATTTACGCACTCGGCCGATGAAAAGTAACCTCGTAGGAATACATAAGCCTCCATCCTCAATTTTTCTCCATTATTATTTTACTTTATACCTCTTTGCTTCGTCGTGTCTCTAGCTCACTCTCACTTAATTTCTAACGTGCGTACGTAAATAAGCACATGCATTTTATCATACAGATACCGGACGATTAATATTGCATTCGTCAAATGCCGCCGAACTCGAATACTTCGAATGAAAAACATTTTGAAATGAATAGTACTCCATATTATTAGGTTGATCCGCCAAGTTTGTGCTGTTAGCCATCCACTAAAAACATCTTCTATTTCGTATTGAAGGTACTACAAGAAATATAACATCGACGTTGGAAAGATAAAAGGTTATAAGCGACATTTTTTTTGCAGTAAAACATATAGTTGTAGGAAGGCTTAGAAAAGTCTATTGTAACTATATATTTATGTTAAAAATATAGGTATTTAACATTATTAATACGCTTTACCGTCATAAACATCTGAATATCCTGCATTGAATGGAAAATATGTATTGTCGATTATCCCATTTATTCTTTCCAGCGTCGGCATAATGGATGCGATGCTGCATGCCAGGAAACATCAGTGGCAATGTAAAAAGAAAGAAAAAGATATTCAGTTAAATCACCATCTTTGTTTAACAGCAAACCTGGAATCATCAAGCGCAGCCAAGTAGGCATAACGGTTTTTTTGGCTCGACATATGACAGCATCCCGCCCTGATTTCAAGCAGGAGTGCGATCTATGAATGAAGGCTTAGAAACCGGTGACTTTAAAGCTGATCACGAAACACGACTGGTCACTTTACAGTACTACCCCTGATCAGCAGAATAGGCAATGATGCGTACCACTATTAAATCTCCTGAACAAAAATCCGCCTCTCCTTTTATTATTAATAAATATTTGAAAAATATTACAAATAAAAGCTATGAAGTTAATATTTTTTCCAACCGGGAATCAAACCCGGGACTTTAAACGTAACGAACTGGTGTGCTAACTAATGCGTCACGCGTGTCGTTGACTCTTTGGGACTCGCACGAATATACATTTCATAGGTTAAAAATAACACCATTACTAACCTGTACATCATTAGAATAGACTGAACTATTTTTAAATATATCCTTCTTGATCACAGCCACATATGGACCTTGGACACCACCGACAAACTTTTCACAATTGAAAAACACCGCGTCCTTCTTTACCATCTGTTCATCTACCCCTGGGAATGTGGGATTCATTTCCACATTACTCGTTGGAGCTACTAAAGTGTAGTCCCAGAAGGACCAGGCTCCGTATTGGTGGAGAAGAAGAGTTGTGGCTACATCATCCGCTAAGGCTCCAGTTAATTTTGATGCAGCAGGAAAGAAGCCGATTAATTTCCGCCCTGAACCACTATGCTCTTGAAGTCTCAGTTCCAATGTGTTTAAATCTATGTAGCCTTCTTTGCTTTCAGGTATTTTTATTATCTGTAAAAAAGAGTTTGGTTAAGCGTGTTTTTAGTAAATATGGAGCGCCACTTGTCACGATCCTGACATAACTCCCTCGCTTCCCTCACATCCACAATTCTTTTTATACAAGCTCCATTATTATGGGCACTAGGCAACCTAGCTTTCTTGAGCATGTTTGTCTACGATTTGGTCAGAATCAATCCTCCTGGGTCTGCTTCGTTTAAAACATCAAACCCTATTTATATTAGACCAATTACCCATATTTTTATTAGTAAATTTCCTATATAAATACATATAAATAAAAATGCTTACAAACTAAAAAAGAGTAATTATTTTACTGTAACTTAATCATTTATTTATTAATAATAAATATTTACAATTAAACTTCATTAAAAGTAATAATTAACTATAATTAAACTATTAATAAAAAATATCATCTAATGACGTCGCATCAGAAATAGAACTAAAATACTTTTACTGTAACTGAAATTAAAAGTAAAGATGACCTAATATTATAGTTTTCATCAAACACCATTTATTGATGTCGAAACTGAATTTTGTATTTGTTGTTATTGTGACTCGATCATCATTTATCGATTTGTCCTAGAAAAAGATTTTTTTTATTTTTTTTATTGTGACACGACATCTGACCTCGACCCGCCTGATGATAAGCAAGAGAAGGTCCAAAAGTGACGACAACTGAAAAAACCGAGTTTATTCACGGCTTCTTCAGTCACCGTCACTATGCCGGCCAAAGGTGCTTCTTCACGCATCGCTTGAAGGATCCAAGGTCATAGGATGGAGAGAACACATGGGCTGGCAAAGCATTCCACTTCTCGATTGTTTTACAAAGAAAAGACGCACCGAACTTTTTTGATAGATTTATAGAAGATATAAAAGCAATAGCAGAAAGCGAATGGGAAGAAAGAGAGGCTTGGAACAAGCTGGAGGAGGCCGATTAGCGATGTGAATAAATAAAATTAAAATGCATGTAATACATTGGAAATAAATGGCTTATTATTATTATATAACTTATAAGGGGTAAACAAGAGCGCCTACGTCTGATAAAAACTATCTACTACGACCGTGGTGTAGTGGCAGTGCAATGGTTACACAAACCGGAGAGCACGAGTTCGAGACCACCACCGGTACCAATGTATCTTTGATATATGTACTTTGGTTGTCCTGTTTCTATGATACAAGCAAGCACTTTAGTAGCTTAGTATAGAAATGTAAAAAAAAAGGTACTAATGCATGTTAGGGTTTAAAAAATAAAACACTTTGGCAATTTGATTTTAAAAAAATAATAACAACTTAGTTTACGGTTGCCTCAGTCGTCTTTCCTAATAGCGGTCAGAGAAACTATGACGCTTCGCTTAAAGAAGCCAAGGTTATAAGATGCACCGATATGTTCATTTCAGCTATCAATACGGTCAACACAATGTGGATCCATCCCTCAACCTGTGCGGATATAAAAACATGAAGTAGGAACAAAGTTAAAGAGTTCTTAGAAACATTGTCCTAGTAAAATAAATACATTGGTTTTAGTACTGTAAAAACTAAGACGTCGAATGAAGTTGAATTTATTATTCAATAAATTAAATTGTCACGCCTTTTTCCTATAGGGATAAGCAACGACAAAGGAGCGCCTCTTACGACGATCCCGAAACAATTGCCTCGCTTGCCTCACATTCACAATTCTCTTCATACAAGCTCTACGATTATGGGCACTATTCAGCCCAGCTTTTTTAGGGATGTCTCCGATTTGGTAGGAAAACACCCATCTGGACCTGCCTTGTTTCACGCATAAGTTAAATTTAATATGTACAAAAACATCGTAATAAATAACCGATTCGAATTACAATAACGCAACGTTATGATGGTGAATAAAATCGTCACATGCAACGTAGAATGCAACTGCAATACGCTGATAAACTTTGTGGAAAATACCGCTCGTAAAAATCAATGTAATACACGTGAAATGTTACGTGTGGGCGAACTTGTTTTTCACATTTGGTTAAAAGCGAAAACGATTTGTGAAAATTTAATGTGTATTTTGATAAATGTGATTCGAAAGAGGTATTTGCGTTGGTTTGTGTACACTCAAAAGATGGATGAAAGTAATTGATCCCTGATTGAATCGTTAACATTTTTAAATAAGCAGATTCGTAGGTGTAATATTTTTTGGAATTTTTTTAATGTGACTCGATATCTGACCTCGACCGCCGTGCAAGAAGAAGTTTAAGAAATTAAACCTGTATAAAGAAATTTGTAAATGTTAAGGAAGCAAGACTGTAAAAACGAGAAAGAAAAAAGAGGTTAAAGAGCCCTCAGAACATTCTCCGTGGTATTGGCGATAAAGGATGACTAGAGCCACCATTAATGCCCTGAATTCATTGGATTGCCTAGCTGTACAAATCCCCAAGATATCTAGTCTCCGAGGTACCGAGTGAGGTATTACAAAGAGTAGGAAGTGGGGTAAAGATGATTTTTACCCCCCTTCCTCGCACACCTGAATCTTGTCAGCGTTAAACTAGATTCTCGTAGCCCCAGTGAGTGATGCGATTAAAAACCCGGTCTCGCGACGCTATGACAGACTCTCTCATTCAGGCATCTCCTGTAGCTTCCGTGCACCATACACAACCAGTTGTCTGCATAGCTATGAACGACGGATCTATTGACAGCACGGAGCCTTGAGGGACACCTGTATTCACCGACATCCTGCGTTTCCATCCATTAGTACGTGCTGCGATCATATAGCATATGATATATCAATAAAAATATAAAATCGGTGAGTACGTGTATATAACGCCCGTGCAGGAAATTGGCTATCCAGCTACACAACCAGTCAGGGTTTCTCTTAATACATGAGATCACGACTTCGAGACCACCGGTACTAATGTATCATTGATTGTCCTTTGGTTGTCCTGTTTCTATGATACGAGCACTTAAGAAGCTTAGTATAGAAATGTAAAAAAAATACGTAAATTATGGCGACGGAAAAGCAGTGGTTTGGCGTAACGGTCGCAAGTGGCCAATCAACGTAGTTTACCTATTGAATTGTTATTCTTTAATTAGTCACTTGCGAAATTGCACTGCGTTTTCGTCGCAATTACAAAGACCAGGTAAACAGTAAACCACAATGAATTTAAAAACTACTGAATCTGTTTTTTTCATTCGGTGCTCCTTGCTTATCATCAGGCAAGTCGAGGTCAGATGTCGAGTTTCAATAAAAAAAAATCCATCAGGCCGGCCTTATTATAGCGAGTGGGCGACGTTGTTTTTCATATTTGGGTGAAATCGAAAACAAATTATCAAAATGGATTCTGTGTTTGGCAACTTGAGCCTTAATTCGATTCTTGTCGAGGGAAGTTAAATATAGAATTGTTATGGTATGATTCAGATGACGACCGCAGACTACGTCTACAGACCGCACTACTAGTTAGTAGTTTGTATAAATCTGTATGAGATTGATTACGTGCAAGGCGACACTGCATTCTGCAGCCGCGCCATTCATATTCATACAAACCAGCAGTGCGGTCTGCCGTCGTCTTAATCTGCAGTCTGCAGTCGCCATTGGAATTGCACTCTTATCAATCAAGAAAGTCACCGTGTGCACTGGTTGTGTTTTTGTTCGTTGTGGCCGCCTAGAGTGCCATTAAAAAAAAGTAAAGACGCAGTCGCAGACCTAGTTGAACCAGCATCCTAATCTAATCCCGATACGCGACTGAGTCACTTGACAGTTAGTACACTTGAAAGTGATCATATTACTCCGCGTCAGTGAACTAGGGAAACCACAAACTAAAAAATAAGACTGGAACAAGGCATGAAATCTGTTTTATGTAAACAGATTTCAGTAATTACACATTAATTAAGGTTAATTGTGCTGAAATATTAGCGAAGTTATGCCAACCATAACCCAGTTATTTATCAGCAATAATAAGGAAAATATAAGCAAAATAAAATGAAAACTTCTTTAGTGGCACTATTTGCACTAGTTGCAATAGTGCACTATTTGTGATGAGTAAAAAATGTTAAGCTACAGTTACACATGCCCATTACTAGCATGTGTATTATAACATCGAACATCGTGCGATTTTTGAGAATGCTACTGCAGCGCGGGTGTAGCAGGGCGTGTGAACAGGTTTGCTTATTGAGCATCAGTCGTTCGCAACAGGTGCGCCACAATTTCACGCAAATTGCATATCGAAATAACGTGTGCTTGTGCAAACCACGCATACCGCAGTATAAAAATAATTTTGATAGAAATAATGCGTACCAAGCCAAGACTTATTAACGAATTTAGGAGCATACTTGAAACCAGCATGCCTATTCTAAGCAAATGCTCATAAGCATGCTCATTTTGAGCATACTCAATAGAACGCTCAATTAAATTGTCACGCCTTTTTCCCACAGGGATAGGCAGAGCCTTACACAACTCACTTGCTTCCCTCACATCCATAATTCTTTTCATACAGGCTCTGTGGTTATGGGCACTAGGCAACCTAGCTTTCTTGAGGATGTCTCCGATTTGGTCGGAAAACACTCTCCTGGGCCTGCCTTGTTTAACGCATCCACCCACATCACATTTATGAATTCCTTTCGTCAATCTACTTTCACTCATCCACACATTGCTTGATAGATGTGGTTTAAAAGAAGATGTAGTGACAAGGATTGACAAAGGAATGCTTCGATGGTTTGGGCACATTGAAAGGATGAAAGCATGTGTAACAGTAGCTTAAAGCATAATATCGATAATAGCTGTTTTTTATAGTCTGCAAAGTTTAAGTTGAAATCTCCACTCAAAATCATTGGCATATCATCAAAGCTTTTCCCAATTTTTGAAGTTTTCGGGATACACATTTAAGTCTATCCCGCCATCGCCACTAGATGGCGCCAGATGTATATTTCATACCGCGAAGATGTCAAAAATCAAGATGTCAGGCATACAATTTCGCCGCGCGTTAGAAAGAGAGGTCAATACTTCCTCTCCTACCCTCCCCCCGTCTTACGAATTTTCGATCAGGTCACGTGTCCTGAGTTTAACACCCATCACAAAAAGTGCACAGAGTCGCTAAAGAAGTTTACACTTTAAAAAAGGCTATTCAATTAGCAGATTTTGGCAGTACCAATAAAAATAGATTATATATGAAAAAAATTATGGATGTAAAGAAAGCAAGAGTTGTGTCAGGATCGATTTGGTGATCCAAATTACCAATTAAGGATCACTTACCTCAGTATTGAATTCTCTCCATGGGAATATTTGCCTCTCAGTTTCCCTTGAAGAGACAAAGAGCGTCACTCTATGAGGCTTGAGAGCTCGCAGAAGTCTGGCTATGGAGCCTCCCAGAACTATGACGTCATCTTTATCAGCCCCCACCGCCGATCTGATTATGAATTCTGATTCTGATCTAAAATATTGTTTTTTGTTGAGTTATATATTATTTCTGCTTAGAATCGTGTGGTAAAGAGTGGTAGGCAGTGGTACCCAGTCTGCCGTTCCGGGGTAGAACCACCACTTACAAATATACAGAGCATGTAAGTTGCCGGTTCCATCTAGGCCGGCGTAGTGGATGTTTGCTATTCACAGTTATTGTAGTAGCTGTGACATTCATTCATGGACCACACGTCGGCTTAAGTCACAATAAAAAAATCCTAATAAAACGGTCGCTCTACCTAGCCCTGTTGATTGAGGCGTGATATATTAAGTTTAATCATTATCCTTCTTTTTTTATTGTGACTCGATATATGACAGCACCCCGCTTGATGTTAAGCCGAAGTGTGGTCCATGAATGGATGTCACTGCTACTACAATTCAATAACTTGTAAGTTGAACCGCCAACAAGCTGATCCCGAAACGCGACTAAATCACTTCACGGTCTGTATACTTGTAAGTGGTGGTACTACCCCGGATCGGCAGACTAAGAACTACTGCCTACCACTCTTTGATACCCAGAACAAAAGCTTATATCGGCCTCTTTTTTTTATTAACAAATATTTGCAATATTTAATATTATTAAAAATTACAAATAAAAGCTATGAAACAAATATTTGCTCTGATCGGGAATCGAACCCGGGACTTTACGCGCAACAAACCAATCGCTGGACAATCGGCAACGCCATCCTTCAATTAATCAATCACGCCTTTTTAATACAGGGATAGGCAAAGACATTTTTAATGTTTTTTGTCGTCATAGTGTATTAAAAAAATCGGGGTCGAGGACGTCGCCTGTTGTTCTAAAATAGACGGACGTTTCCTTGGCGACAGATTCCTTTAACACACACAGGCGTCTAGCTGTCGGTGAATCGCACGACCATAGCTATCTTTCAAGAAAACATCGAGTCTTTGAAAACGACTGCTAAAATATTTAGTGTCGAAATGAATGAATTTTTATTGTGACTAGTATAAGACAGAACCCCGTTTGATGTTAAGCTGGAGTCCATGAATGGACGTCACTGCTACAACAATTCAATAACTGTGAGTAGCAGTCGCATCCACTATGCCGGCCTAGTGGCCTAGCCGGCTCTATATAATAATAAAAACTGAGATGGCGGCCGGCGGCGGCAGATAATACCTGTCTTTCGCCCATCGCCGACGACCGGAAGACCCCTGTTTGACAAACCCCGCGCGATTTACAACGTCAACCTGTCGGCAGGCCTGTAGTCATATTTTTACTTGTCATTGGACGACAACAAGACGTCCGTCTGTAAATACAGCCATCGACGTAAAAAGCCGAAAAGACCTTCGTCTGTTTTAGCTTTCAAGGAGGCATTCTGACGCACTATTGTCGTATCGAAGTAAGTGATGTATGGCACCGCAGACAGCGGTTTTTTTTTATTGTGGCTCAACATCCCTGCCTGTTTGAACGCAGAACTGCAGTCCATGATGAATAGACGCGACATCAGTATTACTCGCGTTAGACCCTGGTCATTGCCATAAAAAAAACTTATCGCGTCTTTATATAACCATACCTGAATATATCACTTTGTCCAGAAGTATAAGACAACGCTGTACATTGCGTCGCGTGTGTGGGTAGTACATCATTTTCAATATAATCCTCAATCCATTGCTGCGCCCGACCAGAGCCACTGTAGTCGCAATAGACCACTGTAGACAAAAAGAGAAATTAATATTAAAATAAAATTTTAGGATTATTATTAATTTTTAACTTAAATCAAAGCTACATTGGTACCGGCAAGTGGTTTAGAACCCGTGCTCTCGGTTCGCGTAACCATTGCACTGTTACTACAACCATTGTCGCCTATTTTTTTTCTTTCTACACTTCTTTTTGTACAACTGTAGTTTTACAATAAATTGTTATCATTAAAATTGTAAAGATACATGTAGAATTCGCCTTTTTTTATTTCTACACTTCTTTTTATTTTATTTCACATTTATATACTAAGTAAAAACTAAACGTGCTTGTATTACAGAAACAGGACGAATAAAATACATATATCACAGATACATTGGTACAGGCAAGTAGTTTTGAACCAGAAGCTCTTGGTTTACGAGACCAATCTACAACCACTACGCCATGGTCGCCTTGGCATGTAATGTAGTATAATTATGTTTCCAGAAAATCTTCATAATTACCAGTTTCCTGTATCCTTAAGGTTTTGAAACAGGTCCCAAATAATAACGCAGACGGGGCATCGAACCTTCAACAATGTCATTCCGGACTTTTGCATTACAGTGAGTCAAATATTTAAATGTATTTTGGGGATCTCTTTCACTTAATATTTTCAGGATAATTTTCCTTTAATATTTTCAGAATAAACTACCTTTGTTTTATACATTCCTTTTTTTATTGTGACACGACATGTGACCACGACCCGCCTGATGATAAGCAAGAGGAGGTCGAAGAGTGACGACAACTGAAAAAACCGAGTTAGTTCACGGCTGCCCCAGTCGCCGTTACTCTGCCGGCCATAGGTGCTTCTTCACGCATCGCTTGAAGGATCTAAGGTTATAGGATGGAGAGAACACATGGGCCGGTGTTTTTCAGACCGAATCGGAGAGATCCTTAAGAAAACCAGTTGCCTAGTGCCCACATCCATAGAGCTTGTATGTAGAGAATTGTGAATGCGAGGCTGTGGGGAAAAGGTGTGATCAATTGATAATATTTGCCATTTTTAGAATGTATTTTTGCAAAAACTTAGAGGGTGTTGAAATGGAAAGTCACCCTAAGTTAAATGACTTGTTAATAATTACTGATTTGATATTCTATAGTCTGCCGGAGGATTTATAATAAAAGTCATTCAAGCGTGTGACATTTCTGTAGCCTTCTAAAGATTTTTTTATTATTTTATTATGGCTCGACAGCACCCCGCCTGATGTTAGGCTGAAGTACGGTTCATAAGTGGAGGTAAATGCTACTACAATTAAATAACTGCAAGTAGCAGTTAGTTCTGTAAATTCAGTCACTTTTTAAAGAGTGGTAGGCAGTGGTACCCAGTCTGCCGATCCGGGGTAGTATCACCACTTATAAGTATACCAGAACGTGAAGTGATTTGGTCACGTTTCGGAATCAACCTGTAAGTTGTCGGTTTCAACAAGGCCAACACAGTGGATGTGACAGCTACTTACTAGATATTGAATTGTAGTAGCAAAGACACTTCAGCTTAACATCAAGCTGGTTATACTGGCAAGCTGGGAGTACTGGGTTATACAGAGAGCAAAAATAGATGATTTCTCATACACCCAACATAATCTAAAAGTCCTACCCATTCCTCGTAGTAAACAAAGTCGTGATAGACATTTTAATTACTTATTTACAATGTTACATCACACTCGTACGATACAAGGCCACTCACACGCTTAGCAACACACGCGGCCGTACAATAACACGCACAAAAACAACATATCGATAACATAATGTATTGTTTATAACATACTGACGACAGGCATAGCTGATTGGTTAGAACACCAGTTCGTTACGCGCAAAGTCCCAGGTTCGATTCCCGGTCGGAGCAAATATTTGTTTTAATCAATCAAAGTGTCACCCCTTTTTACCACAGGGTAAGCGGAGACAATGGAGCGCCTCTTGCCACGATCCTAACACAAATTTCTCGATATATTTGTTTTATAGCTATTATTTGTAATATTTTTTTTTTTATTGTGACTCGACATATGACAGCACCCCGGTTGATGTTAAGCCAAAGTGTGGTCCATGAATGAATGTCACTGCTACTACAATTCAATAACTGTGAGTAGCAATCACATCCACTATGCCGGCCTAGGTGGAACCGGCAACTTACAAGCTGATCCCGAAACGTGACCAAATCACTTCACGGTCTGTATACTTGTAAGTGGTGGTACTACCCCGGATCGGCAGATTGGGTACCACTGCCTACCACTCTTTGATAACTAGACCCGAAGCAAATATCCATCTCTTTTTTTTTATTAACAAATATTTGCAATATTTAATACTATTAAATATTACAAATAAAAGCTATGAAACAAATATTTGCTCCGACCGGGGATCGAACCCGGGACTTTACGCGCAACAAACCAGTCGCTAAACCGTTCGTTATAGTATACCGTTTTTTATAGTATAGAAATGTATAATAATAAAAAAGTTTGTTTGTAATTTTTCTTTTCATTTTCAAACGCAAGTGAAAATAACCATGTTTCACGCCATGTTTTCATCTATTTACACTTCAAAGTCAAGTCAACATAACTCATTAGGAAAGTAAACTAAACTGTTCGGGAATGAAACATATTTATAAATACAAATCAAATTGTTTGCAAATACAGCTGAAATACGAGTACGAAGGTCAAATAGAATTGTTTGAATATAAATAGATAAAATAATAATATCAAACAATCAATCAAATTGTCACGCATTTTTCCTACAAGGATAGGCAGAGGCAATGGAACGCCACTTGCCACGATCCTGACACAACACCCTTGCTTTCTTCACACTCACAATTCCCTTCATACAAGCTCTATGGTTTTGGGCAATAGGCAACTTAGCTTTCCTGAGGACGTCTCCGATTTGGTCGGCAAACACCAAAAAACATTTAATAATAAGTGGGTAGGACTGCTACTTGCAATCATTGAACTGTAGTAGCAATCGCCTCTATCTCATGCATTCATAGAACCAACGACGACTGGCGACACGTCTTTCCTAACGTTACCTCAGAAGAGGAAAGCTTCTTTCAGTTTAGCCCCAAGATTAACTGTCAGAAAATGTCTAACGTCATTAAGTTCGCCTTTGTAAACGCAATATTTTGTTAATCAATCAATCAAATTATCGCGCCGTTTTCCTACAGGGATAGTCAGAGAAAATAGAGCGCCACTTGCCACAATCCTGACACAACTTCCTCGCTTCCTCACATCCACAATTCTTTTTATACAAGCTCTACGGTTATGCTATACGGGCACTAGGCAACCCAGCTTTTTTGAGGATGTCTCCGATTTGGTCGGAAAACCTCCTGGGTCTACCACGCATCCATCCACATCAAATTTATAAATTCCTTTCGTCAATCTACTTTTACTCATTCTTTCCATGTGCCCAAACCATCGAAGCAAAATTTTGTTCTTTAAATAAAACCTATAAGCCGACAAGCCAATATGCGATAATGGCCAGTATTGGTGCCAAACAAAATGCCGATCTAACGTTTTTATGTTTTTTTTTATTAATGTGACTCGACATATGACAGCGCCCCGCTTGATGTTAAGTCAAAGTGTGGTTAGTAGCAATCACATCCACTATGCCGGCCTAGATGGAACCGGCAACTTACAAGCTAATCCCGAAACCAAATGACCAAATCACTTCACGGTCTGTATACTTGTAAGTGGTGGTACTACCCCGGATCGGCAGACTGGGTACCACTGCCTACCACTCTTAGATAACCAGACCCAAAGCAAATATCCATCTCTTTTTTTTATTAACAAATATTTGCAATATTTAATATTATTATTAATATTTGCAATATTTAATATTATTAAATATTGCAAAT
Organism: Tinea trinotella; assembly: GCA_905220615.1. Taxonomy (NCBI): domain Eukaryota; kingdom Metazoa; phylum Arthropoda; class Insecta; order Lepidoptera; family Tineidae; genus Tinea; species Tinea trinotella. The sequence goes on from HG992326.1 coordinate 2,201,166, forward strand.
AAAAGCTATGAAACAAATATTTGCACCGACCGGGGATCGAACCCGGGACTTTACGCGCAACAAACCAGTCGCAAAACCGTTCGTCCACGCCTGTCGTCAAAAATTCGTGCCATGATACGTTAACGCGATTAGTCACATCCTGAAGCGGGAGTTTCAACTTATAATAGAAAATTCAATGGAAGGTGTTTATAAGCTCAGAAATACTTAAATATTTATTTATATTTAAATATCGTTCGTATTCGTATTTAAATAACGTATTCTTGTTCGTAGTTTTAAATATTTATTTTGGTCGTTTTTAAATATACAAATAGAAATTTAAAAACATTTATCCCAAAGAGAAAGCTAGGTTGCCTAGTGCCCATAACCTTAGAGCTTGTATAAAGAGAATTGTGAATGTGAAGGAAGCGAGGGAGTTGTGTCAGGATAGTGGTAAGTGCCGCTTCATTGTCTCGGCCTATCCCCATGGGAGGCCTACCTACGCTGCGTCTTCCGGTTCGTGGTCTCCACCCTAGAGCCTTTACCCGTCGGTTCTTCGAGCGTTGTGACCAGCCCATTGCCACTTCAGCTTGAGAATCCTACGGGCTATGTCGGTAACTTTGGTTCTTTAGAGAATAACCTCGTTTCGGATTCTATCGCACAAAGAAACACCTAGCATAGCTCTCTCTATTGCCCGCTGAGCGACTCTGAGCTTTTCCAACAGGCCAACATTTAAGAACCACGTCTTAGTGCTATAATAAGTCCTCACTGGCAACACACACTGTTCGAAGACCTTTGTCTCCAGGCACTGCGGGATGTTTGACGAGAAGATATGACGCATGAATTTTTATTTATTTATTTTTTCATTATTATTAGCCTTCGTTGCCACGACACTGCAATGTTTAATGCAGTGTCAGTAGTGGACTTCGCCCATAATGAATTTGACATGGGACTAAGATGACCTGCCCTAGTCTCCACGCCCAGTTTAGCGGCTCCGGCTATGTAGGCAATTCTGCATTATACGAGTAGCTACTCTATTGAAAATTTTCCAAAGTACTAACCTACATTTTATCTATGATTATTCGATAAAAATAATAATGAACTAACAAAAACAATAATATGTAAAACACAAAGGAATTTGTATTTTTTTTTTAATAAACAAAAATGTGTTAAAGAACATTTTTATATCGTAAGCTATAATGCCAATTTGCAGTTGCGCAAACAAACGTTCTAGTTTTAAACTTAAAATCGATATAAATTCATAATTCAAAATAGACTAAAACGTGTCTTAACGTTTTATTTATCATATTGTATCGACATTTCGACTCTGTTGCGATGTCCACGGTTTAAGACTCCATTTTTTTTTAGGATTTAAGAAAAAATCTAGGTTGTCCCCGTTTGTCTCTTCCACTTCTTTGAATTATAAATCTCAATCCTTGTCACTGCATCTACATATTGGTACTTTTTGTGCCCTATGCCCATATGTGTTTTACTATGTAATTACCTTAAGTAATATACCTTAAGGTTAGTTGCCTGGTTGAGATTGCTTTTTAGTGATAAATCCGCCAATTGTACATATAATATCATCATGTTTTTTATATATTGAATGTCTTCTTGTGTATTAGGTTTTGTTCATTAAAGTATTTTCTCTGTCTGTCTGTTTAATCATCTTCTCAATGTGGCCAAACCATCGTAAAATAACTATCTCAACCTTAGTCACTACATCTTTCAGATCACAATTTCACACACAATTGTATTTTTCACTCTTATCAGCGCCTCGATTCTCTTAATACATTTCGGAAATGCAGTGAAATTGCGTCGCACTGATATCAATCAGCGAATAACAATAGGTAAACTACGTTGTTGGTCACTTGCGACTACAGCGCAATTTCACGACGCTTTTTCGTCTTATTAAGAGGTTTGATTGGTGAAATGAATCAAATTGTCACGCGTTTTTCCCACATGGATAAGTAGAGGCGCCCACATGGGGCGCCACTTGCCACGATCCTGACACAACTCCCTCGCTTCCTTCACATTCCCAATTCTCCTCATACAAGCTCTATGGTTATGGGGTTGGGGAAACATTTTAGATATTTAAACTAAACAATTTGTTTAGTTTAAATATCTAAAAATACATATCCTATCTTTTTACATCACAATAGAAATTACATATATGTACATTATTCATGAATTCATGATTTAATTCCCAAACGAAAAACACACCCACGTAATCGTTCCAGTTTTCTTAAAGTTTTACATAAAAATCGAAATGCAAATTGCATTGTAATGTAAAATTTTAACTGCGCAAAAACAGGAAAACTATGAAACTGTTTATAGTTTGCAATTTGCAATGTTTATTGTTGATAAAACGTAACGTTTTGTATCCTAGTTTATGGTACGCTTTTAAGTTTATTTTTAGAATTATAGCTTAGGGTTATAGCCTAATTAGTTTACTGTTTAATGCTTACTATAAGGGTGTTTAAAAACGGCGGTTTCACTCTTACAAGTGTCATCATCATCGGCCTCCCCCTTAGAACGCCATACCGAACGACAAGATGCCAGTTGCATCCACTGGTTATTTGTGACTTTCACTATGTCGTCAGTCCACCTAGTGGGAGGCCTACCTATGCGTCTTCCGGTTCGTGCTCTCCACTCTAGAACCTTTCTTCCCCATCGGTTTCCGTTTCTGTTCTTACAAGTATACAGACCGTTAAATGACTTAGTCGCGTTTCGAGATCAGATCAGATTGAATATTGAATGTTAAAACTTGCCGGTTCCAGTTAGGACAGCAAAGTAGATGTGACTGCCATTTACAGTTATTCAACTATAGTAACAGTCACCTACATTCATGGACCGCACTCCAGTTCAAAAGATTCTAGAGTGAAGACCACGAACCGGCAAACGCAGCGTAGGTAGTCCTCCCACTAGGTAGACTGACGACATAGTGAAAGTCACGAATAACCGGTGGATGCAACTGGCATTTTGTCGTTGGAAATGACGTTCTAAGGGGGAGCCCTATGTTCAGAAGTAGACGCCTGCTCGCTGATGATGATGATGACTCCAGTTTAATATCAGGCGGGGTGTTGTCATTTACTAAACGGTTATAATACGGTGATGACTGAAAAGTGTCAAAAAAGAGGTAAATTTACCTTTATGCAGTCGTTTTTAGAATTAGGAACACTACCACCCCATAGTATTTTCTTAGATTTTGGGCGATAATGAATTAAGCAAATTTTATGCGGCTTACTATTGCGTTTATTTTACAATTTTTTTGTTATTCCGACGTTTCGAGAGCTTTGCAGTCATCGTGGTCACGGAGAGACTGAGGTGTTGGTCGTCCTATTGGTTGATGCTGTTATTGTTTCCAAAACTACCCCGTTTGATGTTTTGATTTTACTTTTCTGTTCCCAGTTTATTTAACAAAAAAATGTAAAATCTAAACCAAAATAAACGCGATAGTAAGCCGCATAAAATTTGTTTAATTTACTACCACCCCACTTTAGTTTCAGAAGTGTTTTTGAGAGACACCCTGTATAGAAAACTGATATATAAAAGTTACCTTGAAACACCTATTGTAGGTTAAAAATAAAAAAGCGTATATCAAAAAGAGCATCACTGAATCATGGCAGATGTTATATTTACAGTTGGTTGTTAATTAATTTGTTTGTGCAGCTGTTTTTTACGTCAATAAACTCGATGTGACCTACATTTAAAAAAAAGGTTGATTTTAATATTATTAACTAAGGGATTTAGAATTTAGAGGATGTAGTGACAAAGATTGATAAAGGAATGCTTCGATGGTTTGGGCACATGAAAAGAATGAGTGAAAGTAGATTGACGAAAAGATTTTAAAAATCTCATGTGAATGGATGCGTTAAACGAGGCAGGCCCAGGAGGGTGTTTGCCGACCAAATCGGAGACATCCTCAAGAAAGCTGATTTGCCTAGTGCCCATAACCATAGAGCTTGTATAAAGAAAATTGTGAATGTGAAGGAAGCAAGGGAGTCTATTGTCGTGGCGCTCCATTGTCTTTTTTTTATTGTGACACGACATTTGACTACGTCCCGCCTGATGATAAGCAAGAGGAGGTCCAAGAGTGACGACGACTGAAAAAACTGAGAATTGGTTCTCGGCTGCCCCAGTCGCCTTCACTATGCCGGCCAAAGGTGCATCTTCACGCATCGCTTGAAGGATCCAAGGCTATAGGATGGAGAGTACACATGGGCTGGTAAAGCATTTCAATTGTCGATTATTCTGCAATGAAACGACGCACCGAACTTTTTAGTTCGATTGCCGATTCGGTCGACAAAATGCGGATGCTTCCCCCGACCTGTGCGAGTATTACGGGAGTAAAAAGATGAGGTGGAAACAAGGTTAAAAAGCTCCTCAGAACCTTCTCTTTGGTGGTCGCCTCCATTCATCGATCACACTTTAGCTGAACATCACGTGGGATGTTTTTGCAAGTGCTACTATTTTTTTGAATTGTGACACGACATATGACAGCACCCCGCTTGACGTTAATCTGGAGTGTGGTCCATGAATGGATGTCACTGCTACTACAATTCAATAACTGTAAGTAGCAGTCACATCCACTATGCCGGGCTAGTTGGAACCGGCAACTTACAAGCTGTTATTATTATCCATTAAATAAATATTTAATTATTATTATCAATTTCCTCTCGGTTTATACACCACCATACTATAAAGACTTACTAGGCAGTGGTACCCAGTTTGCACACCCAGGGTAGTACCACCACTTACAAGTATACAGACCGTGAAGTGATTTGGTCACGTTTCGGGATCAGCTTGTAAGTTGCCGGTTCCATCTAGGCCGGCATAGTGGATGTGAATGCTACTCATAGTTATTGAATTGTAGTAGCAGTGACATCCATTCATGCACCACACTTCGGCTTTACATCGAGCGGGGTGCTGTCATATGTCGAATCACAATTAAAAAAAATGTAAACGTAACGTAACTAATTGGTCAATGACCCCATACATGCTTTTCTTCTAAAAGAATTTAATAAATATTATATTGCTTATCATGAGTATTTTGTGTTTATGTTTAATTAATAATTAACACGTATTTGTTTGTTTGTTTTTATTAACTTGGATTGTGCCGATATTGTAGTATGATGTTTATGTTCTAATTAAATATTTTTTATAAATGTATTTTTATATAATAGTAAACAACAATTCAAAATATTAATATACTTTATACATTTTTAATTTTTGGTTTGTGACTCGACATATGACAGCATTCAGCCTAATGTAAGGTCCAGCCTGCGTAATTACCTTTAAAAAACTTTAAATAAAAGTGTCAGTCCCATCCACTATGCCGGCCTAGTTGGAACTGGTAACTTTGAACATGAAAACGAATGGTAGTACTGCTTTTATTTTGATTGTTTTAGTCCGACGTTTCAAAGGCTTGCAGCGGAGACAAAAAAGTTATCTCATTTGATATTTTTCTAAAAGTTTACAAAACTACACACTCGGTTTTACATGCTTATCATTTTCGTTTTTTTTTATACATAATTTTGCAAAAGCAAGCATGTCTTGCAGTTGTCGGACTTGGCACTTTACAAAAGAGTGGTAGGCAGTGGTGCCCAATCTGGGTAAGTAGTACCACCACTTACAAATGTACAACTGTGAAGTGACTTCATTCATATACCGCACCCTAACTTAACATCAGGCGGAGTACTGGCTCATGTCGAATGACAATAAAACAAATATTCTCGGCGGGGTCTTTGAAACAAGACCCTACGCCCGCTCGTTGTGCAAACGCGCAATAGGGCTGTTCACTGACGTAACTGCGTAGTAATTGTAGCGCGCATGTGCTGAGGGCTGCTGAGAATTTGAGGCGCGTACGTAAAAGGCGCGTTTCAGTATTTGATTTTTTTTTAATTGTGGCTCGCCATGACAGTACTCTTGACTGATTAAAGAAATTAAATAAATATGCGACTTACTATCGCGTTTATCATTGGTTATTGATTTTACAACTTTTTATTATTCTGAAGCTTCGAAAGCTTTGCAGCCATCGTGGTCACGAAGAGACTGAGGTGTTGGTCGTCCCATTGGTTACATGTTTTGTTTTTAGTGTTCCCGGTTTAATTTGAATTTTTGCAAAAATAACTGAGGGTGTCATCTGGTTTGGCCGGCAGTTTGCTGGGACTTGAGTTTGTGTATTTATGGGGTCTCGGGTGTTAGAAAACAAAGGCTACAGTAAGCTGCCAGAATAGAACATGCAACTGCTTCTTGCAATTGCTTAACTGTAGTGGCAGCCGCCTCCATTAATGGATCGTAATGTCGTTATACAATATTCAAAGAGTTGTAGGCAGTGGTACCCAGTCTGCCGATTCGGGGTAATACCACCACTTACAAGTATACAGACCGTGAAGTGATTCGGTCACGTTTCGGGATCAGCTTGTAAGTGCCGGTTCCAACTAGGCCGGCATAGTGGATGTGATTACTACTCACAGTTATTGAATTGTAGTAACAGTGACATTCATTCATGGACCACACTTCGGCTAACATCAAGCGGGGTGCTGTTATATGTCGAGTTACAATAAATACATAATATATATATATATATATATATATATATATATATATATATATATATATATATATATATATAATATATTATGTATTAGTTAAAGTCAGACACAATGTCTATATTATCTTGGAAACAATAGTCCTTGATATATTTTAAATAATTCAAACACGTGCTATGAATTCATTAAATATGACGTCGCGGCCATTATTGCTCATTTCAATGACAAGGCTCTCGAAGAACCGCGATTATTTAAATTTAGAACACCAGTTTTACTCCTTGCTTTTTAACTGGCTTTGGATTACATCATTGTGCCAATGTTGAAAAATAATTTGAATTACAATTTTAGTTTGTAATTTTCATTCACAGAAAGATAAGAAATATTTATTTTGGATCATATGCAAGGTAGATTCTTCTTTTTTAATATATATATTAATCAAATCAATCGAATTGTCACGCCTTTTTCCCACAGGGATAGGCAGAAACAAAGAAGCGCCACTTACCACGATCCTGACACAACTCCCTCGCTTCCCTCACATTTTTACATATTTCATGATATTTTCAGGTAAGATTAGGTTAGGCTATTAATAGTCTTCAGTCATGATATTGAGAAGGTAGTTTTTTTTTTTCAGATAAACTCAATATACATGAATAGCTATATACATGAAGTCTAAGTCCCAATATCTAGCCCCTTTAGTGTCTGGCCGCAACGATTTCGGGCTCGATGAAAAAGTGTATATAAAAAAAATATTTTTGGAACTCACGATGCGATCTGAACCTAACTAAAATCTAAATAAATAAACTTAATTAATTAATGAATTAAACAAATTTTATGCGGCTTACTATCGCGTTTATTTTTGGTTATTAATTTTACAATTTTCTTATTCCGACACTTCGAGAGCTTTGTAACCATCGTATTTAATTAAATAACTTAATTAAATAATAATTAATTTACTGTAATTAAATAAGTAGGATTGAAAATGTATTCTTAATGAATGGAAGATTTTGTAATAGTCATAAGATAAGATAAATATTAATTATACAAACGAAGGTTATATATTATTTACATACTTGTAACATTATAGACATACTGTCACCAATTCTGCTAAGTAAGATAAGCAATCTGAAAGACGACCGTGGTGTAATGGATACGCAAACCGAGAGCACGGGTTCAAAACCGGTACCAATGTATATTTGATATATATACTTTGGTTGTCCTGTTTCTATGATACAAGCACTTTAGTAGCTTAATATAGAAATGTGGATAAAAACAACGTAGCGTTATTTAATTTTTATTGGGACTCAACGTCCGGCTTCGACTTGCCTGTTGTTTAAAACAAGTTGAAGTTCAAGATCGCCGACGACTGAAAAAAACGATTCGGTTTGGTGAGTTTATTTAGCAATTTTTTATTTTATTATTGTGACTCGACATATGACAGCACCCCGCTTGATGTTAAGCTGGAGTGTGGTCCATGAATAAATGTCACTGCTACTACAATCCAATAACTGTGAGTAGCAATCACATCCACTATGCCGGCCTAGATGGAACCGGCACTCACAAGCTGATCCCGAAACGTGACCAAATCACTTCACGGTCTGTATACTTGTGGTATTACCCCGGATAACCAGACCCGAAGCAAATATCCATCTCTTTTTTTATTATCAAATATGAAAGCTATGAAACAAATATTTGCTCCGACCGGGAATCGAACCCAGGACTTTACGTGCAACAAACCAATCGCTAAACAGTTCGTCCATGCCTGTCTTCGGACGCCTGTCGCAATTGAGTCGAGATATCGATTCACAATAAAAAACAGTTAAAATTGGTTGTTTCTCTTCAAATATTGATATTTTTTAAAATATAAGATAAGGATGTTTATTTACGAAATATATATATATGTTAGTTGCGTAACTTGGACTCGACCTAGACCCAAATAAAGTTCAACAATCAATTAACATCAAAGTTGTAAATTGAATAGTCATGCTACATTATCGACTTGTGAAAAAACAAACTATATCAAATGAAACAATAATAATATTTGTATTGGATAAGTTTTTTTTTTATTATGGCTCGACATATGACTTTAGTGACGACTGCTACTACAGTTAAATAACTGCAAGTAGCAGTCGCATCTACTATTCCTGTCTGGTTGGAATCGGCGACTTACAAGCTGATCCGGATCTACCACTCTTTAATAACCAGACCCGGGGCAAACGTAACGCCTCTTTTTATAAACTAATATTTGTAATTTGAGTAATTGAATTGAATATTACAAATAAACAAATTTTTGCTCCGACCGGGAATCGAAGCCGCGTAACGTACTGGTGTGCTAACAACTATGCCGCGCCTGACGTCAAAATGATATTGAAAATGAAGATTTAGTCATTTGTAAAGTGTCTTATCCTTAACTAAAAAGTAAAACAGTAGTGGTAGCTGACAGAAGAATTTAACATTTAAAATCCAGAAGATTTTTCAGTCGGATTTTAGTTAAAAAAAACAGAGGTTCCGCAGTACTCGGTAACTATAGAAAATTGTCGTTGTGAAAAACGTACTCGTACGTGTCAAGATTTTGGATTGTGGCGCTCCGAGGAAATTAATCCCTTTGAAAATAAGAGCGTAATAATTAAATTAATAAAAAAATCAACCATCATTTCATTAAGACAAACAAACATATAAATTTAAACGTAATAATAAAACTATAGGTAATAATAAAACTAAAAAACACGCTCAAATGACAATGTGAACTAGAGTGTAATATTGAATTAAACAAATTTTATGCGGTTTATTTTGGTTTTGATTTTACAATTTTTCGGAATAATAAATAATTGTAAAACCAAAATAAACGCAAAAGTAAGCCGCATAAAATTTGTTTAATTCAATAATCAAAGTTTGCGCAAAATTTAAGAAACTACTAGAGTGTACTATTTTTTTATTGTGACTCGACATCTGACTTTGACCCGCCTGATGGTATGAGGAGGAATCCAAGCATGCCGACGACTGAAAAACCCAAGTCAGTTTACGTTTGCTTCAGAAGCCGTCACTATGCCGGCTAAAAAATATTTTATGAAATTATTGTATTGTCATCAGTTTTAATTACGTGTAGAAATTTTCATACTTTTCAGATCTCTGAAAGTGGGTGAAAATTAATTCGAAAGATTCCCGCACTGGTCGGGGAAAGCATCCGCATTTTATCGACCGAATCAGTAGTCGAATTAAAAAAGTTCGGTGCGTCTTTTCTTTGTAGAACAATCGACAAGTGGAATGCTTTGCCTGCCCATGTGTTCTCTCCATCCTTTGACCTTGGATCCTTGCGTGAAGAAGCACCTTTGGCCGGCATAGTGACGGCGACAGGGGCAGCCGTGAACGAACTCGGTTTTCTCAGTCGTCGTTACTCTTGGACTTCCTCTTGCTTATCATCAGGCGGGACGAAGTCAGATGTCGTGTCACAATAAAAAAAAAATCATACATACAAGTCAAGCTAATAATAAAAGCGTGTTAAAAATAGTTTAAAATACGAAATTGTAGTCGCAAACAACTGTCGAATAAAAGGCGGTTCTGAAAACAAGGAGCGTTTCAAAACGTACTTCCGGGTTCAACCAGTTTATTTCAAAGGACTACGTGCGAGGGAGACAGAGTTACAAGTTGGAATGAGATGGTGAGCCAACAAGGATGACCCTGGAGTAAACGTGGCTTACGCACGATCAATATTTTAGGGACTTGTACAAGGACAAAATGAGGAGGGTTTTGGTTGATGCGTGTCTAGTTTAACAGTGACATAATTGAGATTACTGCGTAGAACTCGGATTGCTACCCACCACTTTTAATAAGTAAATGAGGTCGTGTTATTTTTATGGAAAGAATAGAAGCTGTGCTAAAATAAGAACTAATTCAGTGTTTATTATTTCTTTTATACTATGTTTATACTACGTGTGACTGAAAGAGACAACTACTTGTGCTTGAATTCCTTTCTTTCCAAGGTTGTCACTACTTTTTGCAATTACCTTGGTTGACCTTTAATACTGCTTAATTAAAAGACACGTGGTAAAAGACACGTTTTGACGACAGGCGTGGACGAACGGTTTAGCGACTGGTTTGTTGCGCGTAAAGTCCCGGGTTCGATCCCCGGTCGGAGCAAATATTTGTTTCATAGCTTTTATTTGTAATATTTAATAGTATTAAATATTGCAAATATTTGTTAATAAATAAAAAGAGATGGATATTTTCTTCGGGTCTGGTTTACAAAGAGTGGTAGGCAGTGGTACCCAGTCTGCCGATCCGGGGTAGTACCACCACTTACAAGTATACAGACCGTGAAGTGATTTGGTCACGTTTCGGGATCAGCTTGTAAGTTGCCGGTTCCATCTAGGCCGGCATAGTGGATGTGATTGCTATTCACAGTTATTGAATTGTAGTAGCAGTGACATTCATTCATGGACCACACTTTGGCTTAACATCAAGCGGGGTGCTGTCATAATGTCGAGTCACAATAAAAAAAAAAGAGTAGCGGCTTATATGTTCCGTCATCCTTTTTTTAAAGTATAATATTTTAATGTCATTTGTTATTGTGTCCAATTAAGTTGTCAAATGATCATCAAAACTAGTGATAACCTTCTAAATTACGAATGCAAAAATGTATAAGTGCCATAAGTGAAAATAGTACAAAACTATTTTGTAGCAATTTTAGGGCTCCTTCTATATCTTAAGTCCAAATTCTTTGTGTTATTTGGCAATTTAATGAAGTGCCAAAAAGAAGACTGCGATTACGGTTTTGGCGGGCAACTGCAACTGACAGGACGCGCAATTTTGAATTATTTGAAAAGCTTGTGTTTTTCATAAATATTAATGTGTAATAATGGTGGAATTGTTATCCAGTAATAGTTTTTAGGTTGATCAAGTATAAACAAGTAATTTAAAGTTGTGACACGTATTTCATCATGTTCCCTCCAAGACTGCTTCTGAAGTTTTAGTAAAGGCTTTCTGCCGCTTTACTAAAACGATCATCATTAACCTCATTCTTATCATCATCATTTGATGAATCACTCGCGTGGTTCATCTTCATCTTTACTTGACAATGTTTTAACATTGAACCATATATTTTTACTTTGACACTGGCAAGTTAAATACTAAAGCCATAAACAAGAAGAAAGAAAAGAAAAAAAGACTGCGATTACACTGATGTTTATTTGAATACTTTATGTCAATTTAACATTGTTTTGGGAGAGTACCTAATTCAGCGTGATCATGATTGGCTTCAGTGTATTAACAAATTATATTTACCCTTCATTAGATCCCTAGGTGCTCATATAAATAAATTAAGAGAAGTGAATTTAAACTTATTTATTATTTATGTAGGTTGGTCGACGGGCGTGACCAAGTTCCATAATGTGTTTAACTATGCCTGCTGAAATATGACAAAATAAAATATAGATAACCCAATATTCTCGTAACTTTCACACAGCTACGAGAATAAAATTAATTATTCATATATTATATATTTCAATATTATATATTTCAAAAATAATACAAGAAGAAAGAATTGAGCATGGTGTAGCAATGATTTCTGAATATCACTATTCAACAAGTCTATACGGACCTCTAACAAGACACATGCGAGTAAAGTTCTCTATTTATAGCGGCCAACAATAGTCAAACGTACAGCAATCCAGCTTCACAATTTGCAGATAACTACGTCATAAGCATTATTAATACGTAGTTACAATAATAATAAAAAGGTGCGCCATTTTAAACTAGACAATGTGGAAAACAGATGATTTTTGCGTAATGTGGATGCGTAGTAACAAGGAATGCGTACTACTCTACACAATATTAATTTATCCAAAACATTATTTACATCTATGGAAAATTATCTAAAGCATCTTAATGAATAGCTTTGTTTACGAAAACTATACTTTTACGTAGTACAAAAACCTTGAACTTTCATTCAAACATCGGCACACTTTTGATGTTTTATAAAGTTTTACATCAACTGAATTAATAACCGTAGAGCTTGTATGAGAAGAGTGGATGTGAAGGAAGCGAGGGAGTTGGGAGTCGTGCAAGTGGCGCTCCATTGTCTCTGCCTATCCCAGTGGGAAAAAGGCGTGACAATTTGATTGATTAATTGAAATAATATTTTTTGCGCGAACATTGATTAATGAATTAAACAAATTTTATGCGGGTTACTTCAGCGTTTATAAAATTAATAACCATAATAAACGCGATAGTAAGCTGCAAAAAATGTTGAATTCAACTGAATTACTGTTATTTATTTTGAATTAAATAAATTTAATGCGGCTTACTATCGCGTTTATTTTGGTTTTGATTTTACAATTTTGTTTTATTTTGTCGGAATACGTTTAGAGAGATTTGCAGCCATCGTGATCACGAAGAGACTCTCATTTATAAATGTTTGCGCAAAATCTAGGAAAATGTAATATATTTTTTAATTATTGGATAAATTATTAAATTTTGGATGAATCCCAATGCAAGTAATATTCCTGTACAAATTAGTAATGAAAATAGGATTGAGAGGAATTTCTATTACTAATGGGGTTGTTTGTTGCTTCAAACTTTCAGCCAGAGAGAGAGCGTGCATGTTAGTCACACGTGCACTATTATTATTAAAAAATACTTTTTGCTTGAGTAATAGTTCTTTTTGTTACCATTTTTTTGTTGAATATATTTTTAGCGATGCATTCTGCATCCTCAAAAAGCTGAGTTGCCTAGTGCCAAAAATCGGTCGGAAAACAGCCTGCCTCGTCTAACGCATACATTCACATCAGATTTATAAATTCCTTTCGTTAATCTACTTTCACTGATCCTTTCCATGTGCCCAAACCATTGAAGCATTCCTTTGACAATAACAAAAAAATACAGCTTACAATGGGTTTAAATATTTTTGTGATAAAAACAATATTTTTTTAAACTCTTATAATAATATATTTAATAATAATAATATGTTTTAAACTCTTAACTCTTACTCCAGGCAGGCCCAGGAGAGTGTTTTCCGACCAAATCCGATCAAAGCTAGGTTGCCTAGTGCCCATAACCACAGAGCTTGTATGAAGAGAATTGTGAATGTGAAGAAAGCGAAGGAGTTGTGTCAGGATCGTGACAAGTGGCGTTCCATTGTCTCTGCCTATCCCTGTGGGAAAAAGGCGTGACAATTTGATTGATTGATTGTATTATTAGGTTGTTCGGAAAGTCATTTCGTTTTTTCCCGCCAGAGGACTTAATTACGTTTTTTCGAAACTAACTTCACACTTAAGCCCCATAACCATTATATGTCTTGAGAGCTGATATTGCAAGGCTTGTGTGTGAAAAAGTTCTATTAATTCTACCCAGTAGTTTTTGGTTGGTGACCTTTTAAATATGGAGAGCAATAAGCAGCATTTTCGTCATATTTTACTTTTTTACTTCAGAAAAGGTAAAAATGCTGTCCAAGCGAGAAAAAAATTGACGGATGTGTATGGAGAAGGCGTGTTAACAGTACGCCAGTGCCAGAACTGGTTTGCAAAATTTCGATCCGGCAATTTTGATGTCGAAGATGCACCACGGTCTGGAAGGCCGGTCGAAGCTGACAAAGATGCGATAAAGGCATTAGTTGATGCAAATCGGCGAATCACCACACGAGAGATCGGTGAGAGGTTAAATTTGTCGAATTCAACTGTTTATGGCCATTTGAAAGGCATGGACTTAACCTCGAAGCTCGATGTGTGGGTGCCCCATGTCCTTACCGAGCGAAATTTGTGTCGTCGTATTGACGCGTGTGATTCGCTCCTCAAACGTCTAGAAAATGATCCATTTTTGAAGCGGATTATTACTGGGGACGAAAAATGGGTTGTATACAACAATGTTAAACGCAAGAGGTCATGGAGCAGAAAAGATGAACCGGCTCAAAGCGTGTCAAAAGCCAACATTCACCAAAAAAAGGTGATGCTCTCCGTTTGGTGGGATGTCAAAGGAATCGTTTTTTTTTGAGCTTTTGCCGGACAATACAACGATTAATTCAGAAGTCTATTGTCATCAGCTGGACAAATTGAATGATTCACTTAAAGAGAAGAGGCCCGAATTAATCAACAGGAAGGGTGTAGTGTTCCACCAGGATAATGCGAGACCTCACACAAGTTTGGTCACTCGCCAAAAACTTTCACAGCTTGAATGGGACGTACTGCAACATCCACCATATTCTCCAGATCTGGCGCCTTCCGACTACTATTTGTTCCGGTCCCTGCAAAATTTTTTGGATGGCAAAACCTTTACCTCAAATGAAGATGTCAAAAACCACCTGGACCAGTTTTTTGCCAGCAAGGACCAAAACTTTTATGAGAGGGGAATTATGTTACTGCCAGAAAGATGGCAAAAGGTGTTGGACCAGAATGGCCAATATATAATTTAATAAAATATTTATTCATTATACGAAAACTGTCTTTCATGTTCCCCAAAAAAAACGAAATGACTTTCCGAACAACCTAATAATTTAGTTGTATATTAATCTGACTGTATGCATGTTTAGACTTTTAGCCCTGACAGAAACGATTTAGTTACATATATAATCTCAAATATTCATCGCTATAAATTGTTATGTATACCTACTACGAGTATAAATAAATAAAACTTTATTTTTTTGTTATTAAACGTTACAACGATAACTTCAAATCATTGTTAAGACGTTGCGTAAGACTTTAATTCATTGTTTAAACAATCGCACGTGTTTATGTTGGTTGCTCAAGATAAGAACAGACAGACATATTGTCTCGGAAATTATTTGGCTTATTTCCATCTGGCAACACCTATTTAAACCCATTGTGATTTTCCACTTTCCAAAATCAGATTTTAGAATGGGGCGCCATTGCTAATTCTGGATATCAATTTTATATATTATAGATATATCAATTAATCAATCAATCAAATTGTCTCGCCTTCCTCCCACAGGGATAGACAGAGACCTCGCTTCCTTCACATTCACAATTCTCTTCATACAAGCTCTATGGTGATGGGCGCTAGGCAACCTAGCTTTCTTGAGGATGTCTCCGATTTGGTCGGAAAACACCCTCCCTGGCCTGCCTTGTTAAACGCATCCATTCACATGAGATTTATAAATTCTTTTCATCTATCTACTTTCACTCACCTTTCGATGTGCCCAGATCATCGAAGCATTCCTTTGTCAATCCTACAGTATAGAAATGTAAAGCATTAAAAAAATGTCAGCCATGCTTAGATTAGCATCAGTAATCATTGTTATGATGTCGTGTCGTGCATCGAGCTCATTGTCTATTCAATAGATCGTCTAAAACAAATAGTGCAAGTAATTTCTATTGTCTTGGCTATTGATCAACGCGTGCAGTTTATAAATGACATTGTCAAGGTTGTTCATATTACTGAATTGATGCAGATTTTACATCATTAGGTATACTTATATGTGATGATATAAGGCGACCGTGGTGTAGTGGCAGTGCAATGGTTACACAAACCGGAGAGAACGCCTTTTTCTATAGCGATAGGCAGAGACAATGGAGCGCCACTTAGTTTATTTATTTGACCCAAACCCAGATATTTGTTCAGGGTCTGGGTGTCCAAGATAGTTGAGTGTAAACAAATAGTTGGTGGTTGGTCATTTGCCTGGTCTGCTGATCCGGTAGTACCACCAATTTAAAGTATGCAGACCGAGAAACGATTTAATTATTTTTTATTATTTCTATTTCTATACTAAGCTAGTAAAGTACTTGTATCATAGAAACAGAACAACCAAAGTACATATATTAAAGATACATTGGTACCAAATCGAAGACATCCTCATGAAAGCTAGGTTGCCTAGTGCCGAAAACCACAGAGCCTGTATGAAGAGAATTGTGGATGTGAAGGAAGCAAGAAAGTTGTGTAAGGATCGTGGTAAGTGGCGCTCCATTGTCTCTGCCTATCCCTGTGGGCAAAAGGCGTGACAATTTGATTGATTGATTGGTACCGGTGGGTGGTTTCGAACTCGTGATCTCGGTTTGTGTAACCATTGCACTGCCACTACACCACGGTCGATTTAGTAGCGTTTTGAGAACAGTTCCAACTACGCTGGCATAGACTTGCAGTTATTTAACTGTAGTAGCAGTGGCCTCTATTCATTCGTAATATATTAGGTGCTGTTATATGACGAGTCACAATTTTAAAAATACTTTACCCACCATTGTTTACATATAGTAAACACATTTCATAACAACAAATAAGTTGTTAATGCTTTTTGGCTTACGTATATTTTGTTTGTGTGCGTATTTGCAATGTCTACATCAATTCTATTGACAAATATATTTTATATTTTAATGCTTTAGTTGACGTTTTGCATATTTAATACGCAGATTCTGTTTACAGCCATATTTGGAGTAATTTGCACGTTATTTTATTATCCACAGAGATAGGCAGAGACAACGGGATTTTCTCCCGCTTCCTTAATATACAATCTTCTATTTTTAATACCTATTGAATGACGTACATTTTATTGTGACTCGACATATTCTGTTCTCGACTATCCTAAAGGTAAGCAAGGCGAAGTCCAAATAAGTCAGTTGCCTCACTATGCCGGCCGAAATAAAGTATTTAAAATGTGTCATAAACTTTTTTGTGTTGACTTCGCCCGGAATAGTGACGGCGAGTGGGACAACCGTCAACCGACTCGGTTATTTCAGTCGTCGGCCTTTTTGGCCCTTCTCTTGTTTACAATCAGGCGGGTCGAGGTCAGATGTCAAGTCACAATAAAAAAATCACACTGGGATAAGAAAAGCAATTGAGTTGTGTCAGAATCAGTATCGCAGTCAGCGGCGCTCCGTTGTGTCTGCCTTTCCCTGTGAAAATTGAGGCAATTCCACATGACAATTTAAATTAAATAGATATTGATTTAAAAAGTGTGTCATGTGAAAGAAAACCCCCCGCCTGATGTTAACCTGGTATGCGATCTATGAATGGAGACGACTGCCGGCCTTTGATCGTTCCTGGAAAATTTTTCCCGACGATTTCCTTCACCCATACAAAATAATTATTGCTTCAATTACACGCATTTATAGTCACAATAATAAATTAATCAAATGTATTTACAAACCGGAAGAAGTGTTGCCATAAAATAAATTAAATAGGATACGTATAATGAATACAAAACATCACGTTGACAATTACTGTTTTGTTTACAACATTTCAAACGTTATACTCATGATAGTTTTGTTAATATTGATACATTAAATATGTGACAGGATCGTAGAAAGGGGCGCGCCATAGTCTCTGTCTATCCCTATAGGAGATAAAGTTTGACAACTTGATTCAAATCGTGTAGCATAAAAGAATACAATAATAAATCAATCAAATTGTCACGCCTTTTCCCCATGTGGATAGGCAGAGAAAATGGAGCGCCACTTGCCACGATCCTGACACAACTCCCTCGCTTCCTTTACATCCACAATAATCACACCAAAAGAACACTATCATCATACTCGTACATGAAGGTTCGGCCGGTAGAGAATGCTAGGGCAGGCCCGGATCTAGGGGGGTCAAACCCCGGGCGAAAAAATTATATAATAATATGATTGAAAGTAAAAACTTGCTTAACAATGCGCCTAGCATACGGAAACTTGGTTGGCTCGCTGTCGACTTGTAAGAAAAAGGCGCCACACCCCAAGTGAACTATATTATATATGTGAGTTTTTAAGTAATATATCTCAAACGCTGAAAGCGGGGCGCCACTATCAAGTAACTGCCCCGGTCGATCAAATCGTAGATCCGCAGCTGCCTAGTGGCCTAGAGGCATTAAGTCCGCCTTATGTTAAAACAATAAAGTTTTTAAATAAATAAAAAATATTTCTTAAAATAATGCACTAAATATCTGGACATAATATATCAAATTATAGATTAGCGGGACTGTTTTATTAGGTATCGAAAATACGAAGTCAAAATCACTAAAATATATTACATAGAATTTGCGCGAACATTGATTAATGAATTAAACAAATCAAAACCAAAAGAAACGCGACAGTAAGCCGCATAAAATTTGTTTAATTCGTATTACATAATTTTCTCATATTGCATAGAATAATGTTTGTAATAAACAGAACACGTCGAAAGAGAAACAAACAAAGCTATAATCATATTACAAGCCATATTATAACATTCCTGAATCTATTACGTGTGAAACAAAAGTATCGGAATACAATAGGTCCCACGTGTAAGCCTTGAGGTATGCCATAGTAAATTATAATGACGCTTATATTTAGTTCTACGGACATCATCAACGGAAGCTTAATAATGAAAATTATGTTTTTATTAGGTAACATGAGTATTATTACGATCTCAATGTAATTTTAAGCCCGTTTGTTTTGTTGGTTTATGAAATCGAATGCTTCAGGTAAGTGTAAAAATATACAGAAGCTCCCTATTATTGTGTCGTCCTTAAACTACAATTACACTTTTTTTATTAAGACTTTACATCTGATCTCACATTGCCTGATTGTAAACAAAGAACGACAACGACTGAAAAACAAAACAATTCAGTTTACGGTAGTTTCAGTCGTTGTCACATCTTATGACATTATTATGACATGACATTTACATAAGAAGTTTATTATGACATTTAAACCTGTCAAAATATACTTCTCCAAAAAGCAATAAACAGAAATATGAGAAATATAGGTCAGCAACAATTAAAAGCTCATGCCAAAATTGACAATGCAAATAGTAGTATATTAAACTTGTCACCTTGCCCTTGCCTGTACGGGTGTCATTGTCATGTGGGATTAACGAAACGTTTTGATAAAAACAAAACGAAGGTCGCAGATTTATAAAATTATAACACTTTATCGCACGTTGCCGATATCACAGAACAAATTGCAAATAAGAATTTATATTACAAGTGCTATTTATATTTTTTTAAAATATTATTTTTTAGCCCATAACCATAGAGCTTGTATGAAAAGATTGTGAATGTGAAGGAAGCGAGGAAGTTGTGTCAGAATCGTGGCAAGTGGCGCTCCATTGTCTCTGCCTATCCCTGTGGGAAAAAGGCGTGACGATTTGATTGATAGTTTTTAAACTAAAGATGATAAATTATTTGAGGTCTCCCGCAGTTCAAATAAAGCTTTTCTTCTCTCGATCTGCTTTTATTTTTTTATAAAATAATGTTAAAAATACGATAAGTGAAACCCAAAATTAAGTATTAGACAAAACATGTTAAAATTATCTATTTGGTAGATAACTTGGCCGACTAGAGTAACTAAGATTGACTTATCTATAAATATTTTTGCTTAGGTTTATTATGATATAAACAGATATTTTGAATCGAACCTCCTTACCTAAATCTGTGAAATAACATGTTTAATTATAATACTTCATAAGTTGACAATGCCCTTTACAGCAGCCATCATATTCTACAATGTAGTTGAACTAAATATCAATCAATCAATCAAATTGTCACACCTTTTTCCTACAAAGATAGGCAGAGATAGGCAATGGAGCGTAACTCCCTTGTTTCTTTTATATCCACAATTCTCTTCATACAAGCTCTACGGTTATGGGCACTAAGCAACCCAGCTTTCTTGAGGATGTCTGGCTCGATTAACACATCTATCCACATCAAATTTATAATATTTTTTTACATTTAAATTATCTTTATTTGATATATTTATTTTCTGCTAATACTAAAAAAACTAAAATATATATATTTATAAAATAATAATAACTAAAATACATTATTAAAAGGAGTCCCTTTAGGCAAGGTTCCGAAGATACTGGCAGCGTTCCCCCTTTGAATAGCTGGACTAATTCTTTGTCCGAGCTGCCAACTCTTCGGTCTTCTGTGATGTCGACTAACATTTTTTCTGTTTCCTTAAAAAGCCTTATAGCGCTAGGACCCCACGGACTAAGGTTAAAATTATTTCATTAATAATAGATGTAACTAAATATTTGTTAATAAATTACATTTATATATATATATGGTTATATTACTTTGGCGTACAAAATTGCAGAATTAATTTTGTTTCGGCTTGAACTCAATTAATGCCATTTTTGTATTCTTAAACAGATATTCTGTTAGTATGAAAGAAATCCAAAAGTGGTCCCAATATGGCCTTTATCTAACAGTTAACAAATGGACCGGTTTCTGCTCCACTGTGTCAACCGGTCTGTCGTACGATATAACAAGCCTTGCAACATATGCCAATTAAAGAAGTTTAAGAACTTAAAACTACATTAAAACTTGAGAGTTATTCTTCTATAAGTTTTTTTTATTGTGACTCGACATATGTCAGCACCCCGCTTGATGTTAAGCCGAAGTGTGCTCCATGAATGAATGTCATTGCTACTATAATTCAATAACTGTGAGTAGCAATCGCATCCACTATGCCGGCCTAGATAAAACCGGGAACTTACACGCTGATCCTGAAACGTGATCAAATCACTTCTCGGTCTGTATACTTGTAAGTGGTGGCATTACCCCAGATCGGCAGACTTTTTTTTTTCATTCATTCATTCATTAAATCAAGTTCATTAAATTAAGATTAAAATATTTATTTAGAATGATAGCTTTAGATTAGACATCTATTCCAAGTGAGCTATTCTCGGTCTAAAGTCTAAACTAATAAATATGTACATTGCAATGATTTCTTCCGGATCAGGTAATTTAAGGCCGGCATAGTGGATGTGATTGCTACTCACAGTTATTGAATTGTAGTAGCAGTGACATTCATTCATGGACCACACTTCGGCTTAACATCAAGCGGGGTGCTGTCATATGTCGAGTCACAATAAAAAAATAAAAATACTAGTCTGTATAAATACCACTACTATAAATACTACTAGTAGTAATAAATACTACTCTTTATTGAAGTATTCACCTAAAAATGTATTTCACGGAATAATAATCACTTCGCAGTTATTATTGTATTGTGAGTAGTAAGTATTTTAAATAACAAACATTTCCGAGAACGCAACCCAAGACTATGGGAACAGAAAAAATAACAACGGTATATATTTATTACGTCGTAGTAAAAAAAACTACGTGTCAATTTTTATTAATTTTTTAATTATTATTATTTATTTCTATACATACTAAGCCACTAAAGTGATCGTATCATAGAAGCAGGACAACAGAAGTACATATATCAAAGATACATTGGTACGGGTGGGTGGTTTTGAACCCGTACTCTCGGTTTGTGTAACCATTGCACTGCCACTACACCACGGTCGTCTCATTTTGTTTATTATTAAGACTGGACATGACAGCATGAATGGAGACAACTGCTACTACAGTTAGCAAGTATTTTTTTTATTGTGACTCGACATCTGACTTCGACCCGCCTGATGGAGAGCAAAAGATCTGAAAAAATCGACTTAGTACACGGTTGCCCCAGTCGCCGTCACTATGTCGGCCAAAGGTGGTTTCTTTACGCATCGATTAAAAGATCACAGGTTAAAGGTAGCAGTCGAATTTACTATTCCAGCAAAGTTGGAACCGGCAACTTACAAGCTGATCTCGAAACGCGACTGGGTCTCTTCTAAAGAAATCTAAAGACTAGGCAAATTCCCACCAAATGTCTGCCTACCACTCTTACATAAACCACCTGTTTACTACAATTATTATCAATCAATCAATCAAATTGTCACGACTTTTTTCCATAGGGACAGGCAGAGAAAATGGAGCGTCACTCGCTATGATCCTGACACAGCTCCCTCGCTTCCCTCACATCCACAGTTCTCTTCAAACTTATAAAAACTAGGCAACCCAGCTTTTTTGAGGATGTCTCCGATTTGGTCGGAGAACACCCTCCTGGGCCTGCCTTGTTTAACGCATCCATCCACATGATATTTATAAATTTATTTCGTCATTCTACTTTCACTTATCCATTCCATGGTCCCAAACCATAGAAGCATTCTTTTGTTATTCCTTGTCACTACATCTACTTTCAAACCACATCTATCGCGCACTGTGCTATAATCATTCCAACCGCTGTCGTCACTCCTTGACCACCGCATTTCTACAGCATTAATTCTACTCTCATGCTTCTTCTGTCACACCCAACATTCACTTCCATAATATTTTCACTAAGAAACGTAATTTAGGGTAGGATAATCCCCAAAGTGAGGAAATATATATTGCAAATATTTGTTAATAAAAAAAAAGAGATGGATATTTGCATCTGGTCTGGTTATCAAACAAGGATTGGTAAAGGAATGCTTCGATCGATGGTTTAGGCACATGGATAGAATGAGTGAAAGTAAAAGTAGACCACTTCACAAAGACTGGTAGGCAGTGGTACCCAGTCTGCCGATCCGGGGTAGTACCACCACTTACAAGTATACAGACCGTGAAGTGATTTGGTCACGTTTCGGGATCAGCTTGTAAGTTGCCGGTTCCATCTAGGCCGGCATAGTGGATGTGATTGCTACTCACAGTTATTGAATTGTAGTAGCAGTGACATTCATTCATGAACCACACTTCGGCTTAACATCAAGCGGGGTGCTGTCATATGTCGAGTCACAATATAAAATAAAAAATAATTGCCCTAAAATCCACCCTGGTGGTGATTAAGTTGTTTTTGTGTCCTAAATAACATCACTAACAAATTGCATATGTCCACCCCAAAGACGGAAACCAGGTCAAGATGTTTACTCGTTTTAGCGAACAATACAAATGTATGTATTATACATTACTAAAGGTTATCATTCTTTTTGTATTGGGGGACTCGGGATTAATTGTATTATGTAATAACAGTTGTATTTACATTTTAAAATAGTTTTTTTTTAAATTGTGACACGGCATCTGACCTCGACCCGCCTGATGATAAGCAAGAGGAGGTCCAAGAGTGACGACGACTGGAACAACCAAGTTAGTTCCCGGCTGCCCCAGCCGCCGCCACTATGCCGGCCTAAGGTGCTTCTTCACGCATCGCTTGGAGGATCTAAGGTCATAGGATGGAGAGAACACATGGGCTGGCAAAGCATTCCACTTGTCAATTGATCTACAAAGAAAAGACGCACCGAACTTTTTAGTTCGACTGCCGATTCGGTCGATAAAATGTGGATGCTTTCCCCGACCTGTGCGGGTATTACGGGTGTTGAAGGACGAGGCAGGAACAAGGTTAAAGAGCTCTTCGGAACATTCTCCGTGGTATAAGCGATAGAGGACGCACAAAGCCGCCATGTATCTTCGTAGTTGCATGGGCTTTGATGTACAAAGATTACAATGTAATTGGAACATATCCTTTATATTGCATAGTTTAGGTGTGCAAAATGATCAAACTATAATTATGACAGTTCAAAGCAGAACTGTTAATATGGCGTGTCATTGTGATTGACAGACGATACAAAATCTATATCTGATTTTCTAAATAACTCAAATGCACAGCAATTAAAAGCAAATTTGTTATTAGTTTTATCAACACAAGTATCAAAACTACCATTTATATATTTTTTCACCATTGTACATTACAAAAGTAGTACATAAAAGCCCAAAATGAATGATCTGATTTGTATATCGTGCATACTCGTATTGTGGGACGACAGATGACAAACCTCGCCTGATGTTAATGGAGAAGACCGCTACTACTGTTAAATAATTGCAAGAACTCAGTTGCGTTTCGGGATCAGCTTGAAAGTTGCCGGGTCTAACTAGGCCGGCATAGTTAGACCCGAAATGCAAATGCAAATGGCAAATGCGAGTGCTACTTGCAGGTATTTAACTAAACTCAGTCGCCTCCATTCATGGACCTCTCTCCAGTATGAAAACAAGTCGCACTACAATAATAAAAAAACAGATATGATGTTGCCGATTAAAGGTGTGATTACAATGGCGACCGCAGACTGCAGACCGCACTACTGTTTTGTATGAATCTGTATGAGATTGATTCCGTGCAAAGCAACACTGCAGTCTGCTGCCGTGCCATACAGATTCATACAAACCAGTAGTGCGGTCTGCAGTCCGAGTCTATGGTCGCCATCGTAATCCCAATCAATCAAATCAAATTGTCACGCCTTTTTCCTACAGGGATAGACAGAAACAATGGAGCGCCACTTGCCACTATCCTGACACAACTCCCTCGCTTTCTTTACATTCACAATTCTCTTCATACAAGTTCTATGGTTGTACATTTACAATATTCTGTTTAACGCTTAATAACTCTAATAAAAATTATAAACATCTATATTATGTACATATGTATATAATTTAAAGTTTATCTCCTCATCAGAAATTAAGAGCTCGTGAGAAGAACAAATAAAATGATTAGGCCTTATCTATTAAATGACGTCATATAAAATATTATATATACAAAGTAAGTATATATATGTATATAAAACATGATGTCATTAAAATATTTAATTATCTACTAATTTTCAAAATGAGCCGCAACAAAATAGCTTCCATAACACAAACAATAAACAGTAATTATGATGTAGTAAAGAAGGTTATGTTACTTTGGCCGCTATAGTGATGGCGACTGAGGCAATCATGAACTGAATTAATGGTGGCTGTTTAAAGAGTGGTAGGCAGTGGTACCCAGTCTGCCGATCCGGGATAGTACCACCACTTACAAGTATATAGACCGTGATGTGTCTTAGTCGCGTTTTGGGATCAGCTTGTAAATTGCCGGTTCCAACTAGGCCGGCATAGTGGATGTGATTGCCACTCATGGACCATTGGCATCCATTCATGGACCACACTCCAGCTTAACATCAGGCGGGGTGCTGACATATGACAAGTCACAATAAATAAAAGTTTTTTCAGTCATTGGCGTCCTGGGTCTGCTTCGTTTAACGCATCCATCCACATCAGATTTATAAATATTAAATTCCTTTCGTCAATCTACTTTCACTCATCCACTCATGTGCCTTAAATATCGAGCCATTCCTTTACCAATCCTTGTCACTACATCATCTTTTAAACCACATACCATATCGCGATATATGGCGCACTGTGCTATTCCTTATTCTATCCGCTATCGTCACTCCACATACATACACTCCTTAATGGCGACTGCATTTCTACAGCGTTGATTCTACTCTCATGCTTCCTCTGCTACACCCAACATTTACTTCCATACATTAATGTACCGTACCGTATACCGTACCATACAAGTACCGCATTATACAGAACCATCCGTGACTTTTCGGACAAATGTTAACCATTTAAAATAAATGAGAAAATTGCTAACAAAAAAACTTACTAGTGTTTCAATAGTTATAATTAATAACAATTTGGTTAGTTCAATAAACTTCAGGCGACGAGCTGTCTGTCGTTTATAATTAAAACTATGACTATTAGTTCTAGACAAAAAAAACCTACAATTAAGACTGACATGTGTCCGGTGTCAAAAAGTAAAACGATGCCGCGGGGCCAATAACCTCTGTTTCAGTATTTCTTTCATTATGATAGATTACTGAAAGGACATCATTCATTTTGTATAGGGACTTGATCTTAATTGTATTAACAGTTGCATATACATTTTAAAATAGTTTTATGTACGAAAATGACAATATCCTTTATTTTGCATAATTTAGGTGTGCAAAATGATCAAACTTTTATTATGACAGTTCAAAGCAGAACTGTTAATATGGCGTGTCTCTGTGAAAAATACAGAATCCATATCTTATTTTGTTATTAGTTAACTAATAACTATTTGAAATAGTTATTAGTTTTATCAATACAAGTATCAAAACTACCATTTATATATTTTTTCATCGTTAGACATTACAAGAGTAGTACAAAGAAACCCAAAATGAATGATGTCCTTTAGATTATGAAAACGAAGCAGCCTTTTTTAGGCACAAATTTTATGTGAGCTTGCGACTTTTAATGTTTTATTTTCATCAATGTTTGAATTAGAAGTTTCAGGACCGTAGAAGGTGGTTACGTTAAGGTGGTCAAGTTAAGAACTTGAGACTTACGAGTACCGAACGGACGTATTAGTTACGGCACACGTGTCGTCTTAAAAAAACTGTTAGCATTGTATGGCGAAAATTGTGAATGAGGTATTTGTATCAGGATCGTGGCAGGTGACGCTCCATTGTATCTGCCTATCCCTGTGGGAAAAAGGCGTGACAATTTAATTAATCGATTGACCTCAAGCGATTTTTGAATTAAACAAATTTTATGCGGCTTACTATCGCGTATATTTTGGTTTTGATTTTACAATTTTTTATTATTCCGACGTTTTGAGAGCTTTGCAGCCATCGTGCTCACGGAGAGACTGAGGTGTTGGTCGTCCTATTGGTTGATGCTGTTTTTGTTTCCAAAACTACCCTGGTTGATGTTTTGATTTATTTTTTCTTTTTTCTGTTCCCGGTTAATCGCGCAAAATTTAAGTAAATACTTAAGCGATTTATAATGTCTTGTCACATATGCGTGGGCAGCGTGCGCGTCAGTGTAATAGGGTCCTAATCCTACAATAATAAAGTGTTCCATATATTCACATTACAATATTGAACAATTTCTATCAATTTATAGTACTTTGACCTATTATTGTATCCTGCGGGCCGACCGCGTAACTCAACGGCAATGAGAATGGGCTTCGTTTTGACAGATGAACTCCATTAATGAGCTTTAAAATTAAAATTGCGACCGCGCAACAAACTGAGAATTGATGTTCATTTTCATTAACAGTTCAAGCTCATTGAATCTCATTGTCCGAATGAATAAATGTTGTTTTTGACAGCAACCGCGTAACTTTTGACAAATTGGAATGAATTTCTTTTTCATTCCCATTAAAGTTGCGCGGTCGGCCGCTGCTGGGACTTTTAACTTCTTTTCATTAAGACCCGACATCTGACTGCCTGATGGTAAATAGGGGGAGGTACAAGAGTACCAACGACTGAAAAAAACGACGCAGTTTACGGCGGTACAATCCAACGTTTTAAAATATCTTTCGCGGAAAAAGAGACCGCGACTGAAGCAAATAACATTAATATTAAGTGAACAGAAAAGTGACTTGGTCACG
Organism: Tinea trinotella; assembly: GCA_905220615.1. Taxonomy (NCBI): domain Eukaryota; kingdom Metazoa; phylum Arthropoda; class Insecta; order Lepidoptera; family Tineidae; genus Tinea; species Tinea trinotella. The sequence goes on from HG992326.1 coordinate 2,228,650, forward strand.
TTGCGGGACACAATAAAAAACCTTTCAGTAGTCGTTAAGTACATACAACATAATAATGAAACAAATTTTATGCGGCTTACTATCGCGTTTATTTTGGTTATTGATTTTACAATTTTTTTATTATTCGGAATAATAAAATAAAACAAAACTGTAAAATTATTAATCAAAATAAACGCGATAGTAAGCCGCATTAAATTTGTTTAATTAATCAATGTTCGCGCAAAATTGAAAAAAAAATACATACATATAATCAATAAATATATGTATAAAACGTTATGAGTTAATCTCGAGCAAGCATTTACGTAAGTATTTCCTACTTCTATCTTTGAAGTCGAATAGAATCTCTCGAGAGAAAGAGCTATGACGTCATACCTCTACACATCTTGGATGCAAGCTAAAGGTCTCATCGAAATGAAGTAATTTATTTTCCCTGGTTTTGTTTGCTTTTATATTTCTATGTGATATTATTTTTAGGATGATAGTTAACCGTGGTAAGGCTACCGTGGTGTAGTATTAGTGAAATGGTCAAGCAAATTGAAGTTTCCTGTTTAATAAACACTTGCCAGTACCAATGTATCTTTGATAAAGGTACTTTGGTCGTCCTGTTCCCATGATACATTCAGTAGCTTACATTTCAGTAGATATATTTTGAACTAAACAAAGGACAAAATTATAGTTTGATCATTTTGCACACCTAAACTATGCAAAATAAAGGATATTTTCCAATTACATTGTAATATTCGTACATCAAACTATTTTAAAATGTATATGCAACAGTTAATACAATTAAGATCAAGTCCCCATACAAAATGAATCGTGTCCTTTTATACGGCTTACTATCACGTTTACTTTTGGTTATTAATTTTACCAATTTTTATTATTCCGACGTTTCGAGATCTCTCCGTGACCACGATGGCCACGATGGTGTAGGTAAGCTGCTCTTGAACGCGATTGAGTCACTTCCCAGTCTGTACACTCGAAGTGGTGGTACCTGGATCGGCAGGATTGACCGTAGCGTTACGCAATCATTTATGTAATTGCATCCAATGATGCATATATAATGCGTGTGCATGTAATTATAAAGCGCATAGAATTGACTCATATAATTATAAATTCAATATATACATGTTTTGTTTTTAGCAATAATTGTTTCCTTTATTTAGTTTAGAAACTTTTAATAATAGTTAACCATATATTATTATTTATCTGCTTATGTAATAATCAATCAATCAAATTGTCACGCCTTTTTCCCACGTGGATAGGTAGACAATGGAGCGCCACTTGCCACGATCCTGACACAACTCCCTCGCTTTCTTTACATCCACAATTATAACCACGGAGCCCTTTATACAGGCTCCGTGGTTATAAGGCAACCTAGCTTTCTTGAGGATGTCTGATTTGGTTCGAAAACTCTCTCCTGAGCCTGCCTTGTTTAACGCATCCATCCACATAAGATTTATAAATTCCTTTCGTCAATCTACTTTCACTCATCCTTTCCATGTGCCCAAACCATCGAAGCATTTCTTTGTCAATCCTTGTCACTACATCTTCTTTCAAACCACATCTATCGCGCACTGTGCTATTCCTTACTCTATCCGCTATCGTCACTCCACATACACTCCGCTAGTAAATATGTATAATAATACTCGTATAGTATAAGAATATTGAACTTATGTCCTAATTTTTTTTAAAAGAGAACGTAACAGAGTAATTAGCATGATTTGTGACACCGTAAAATTTGGTTACATGCCAAAAAAGTGCCAAAGGTATGTCCCAAAAGTAATTTGACTACGGAAATGGCTTGGTAACTAATTTCAGATTCTGTGTCTTAAGAAAAAAACTGTCTGCCAATTCTGTCTAGACTTAATGAGGGTTAAAGATAGTCATAAGCTGTATTTAAAAAAATACTTTACGTGTCTCTAGTAAACTATTATTTCAGTGATGGGCTGTGGTGCTTAGTCTGCCGATCCAGGGTAGTATACAGATCATGAATACAGACAGACTTTTTCTTAGATTTTGCGCGATTATTGATTTAAAAAATAACTAATTTTATGCGGCTCACCATCTCGTTTATTTTTGGTTATTAATTTTTTTATTATTCTAACGTTTCGAGAGCTTTGTTGCCATCTTGGTCGCGGGGAGATTGTAAAATCAATAACCAAAAATAAACGCGATAGTAAGCGGCATAAAATTTGTTTAATTCATTAAGTATACAGACCGTAAAGTGACTTAGTTGCCTTTCGAAATCAGCTTGTAAGTTGCCGGTTTTAACTAGTACGGCATAGTGGATATGAACTGTAGTAGCAGTCACCTCTATTAATGTACCACACTCTTCTAATATCAGACAGCGTGCTGTCACATGTCGAATCAAAATATATTATAAAAAATAAATTAATTAATCTTGTTACTTAGCAACTCACTTAACAATTAATTTGGTCTATATTTGTAAGTTTTTATTTGTGTAAAAAATATGGAAGTTTACACCAAAACCTACACAAACAATATAAAAACACAATATGGCTTTAAAAACCTATTTTTGTTATAAAATACAATAAAAAAAGACTATAAATCTATTTATGGGTTGAAAAGAATATTGCAAGTTTAAACCTTGGTCTCTAAAATTACGACTAATATAAACCGACTTAACCTCATTTATACGCGCATATTAAATACTTGATAAAATAAAATCATTCTTAATTTCACCAACTTTAAGAATTATCATAATCTTTTTTTTAATAGATTTTTCGATATTTTTTAAATCTTACGTTTATGTTAACCAACATTTACTTTAATAGGTATTCTGAAATACGTATAAGGGAATTAAGTATACAGACAATGAAGTTACTTAGTCGCGTTTCGTGATCAGCTTGTAAGTTAGCGGTTTCAACTAAGCCGGCATAGGTGCTGCTAAAGTGACTACTACCAGAAGCGTAGCGTGTTGTGGAATGGTAAAAAATTCACACAAAATAAAAAAAATGTTTGCATAAAATAAAAAGAAATATTTATTCATCATAATTATCTATCTCGATCTGTCACTTTTTTTCAAAATTTTTATAGGGATTTTTGGCGGGCAACTGCAAGTGACAGGACGCGCAATTTTGTATTATTTGTAAAGCTTGTGTTTTTCATAAATATTAATGTGTAATAACGTTGGAATTGTTATCCAGTAATCATTTTTAAGTTGATCAAGTATAAACAAGTAATTTAAAGCTGTGAAACGTGTTTCTTCGTGTTCCCTCCAAGACTCCTTCCGAAGTTTTAGTAAAGGCTTCCCGCCGCTTTACTAAAACGATCCAACCTCACTATCGTCGTCATCATTTAATGAATCACTCGCGTGGTTCATCTACATCTTTACTTGACGATGTTTTAACATTGAACCATATATTTTTACTATGACACTGGCAAGTTAAATACTAAAGCCATAAACAAGAAGAAAGAAAATTTTTAACAAACAATGCAAATTACATATACACACTCCTTGCCTTTTTTCGGCAAACTGATTTATTAAATCATTTATAGCTAATGATGACTAGTTTTTCTAAAGTTCCTGCCTCCGTGGCCCGAGGGCCCCGTATAATTGATACGGCAGATACGGCGGTAGCTACGCCCCTGACTACTACTTACAGTTATTTAACTGTTCAAGGATCGCACTCTAGGCTAACATCAGGCGGGGTGCTGTTATATATCGAGACAAATAAAAAATAAGGGTAGGAATTGTGTTGGTTTAGTAAACCGCCGGAAATACTACTAAAACTTCGGAAAGAGCCTTGAAGGGGACACGAAGAACGTGTTTTACAGCTTTAAATCACTTGTCTACACTCGATGACCTTTTAAATAATTGTTACATACAACTATGTATTATTATTTAAGAAAACATAAGTATTGCAAAATAATTTATTATAGCACGATCTGTCACTTGCTCGCCAAAATTCATTATTGTTTTAGAATTCTGACAGCTTTAATGTAATCGAAATCAAAGCGGTTTCTTTGACCGGCCTGATGGTAAGCAGGATAAAGGTCCAAGAGTGCCGACGACTGATAAAACTGAGTCAGTTTACGGTACCTTAGACGCAGTCACTATGTTAGCCAACGGTGCATTTTTTCCGCATCGCTTGAAGGATCTAAGGAAACCAGATGGCCAGATGTGCTTTCTAAACCTTTAATGTGTCTCTAAATACACGTATATCAATCAATCAATCAAATTGTCACGCCTTTTCCCCACAGGGATAGGCAAAGACAATAGAGAGCCACTTAGTACGATTCTGACACAAACAACTCCCTTTCTTCCCTCAAATCCACAATAATTCTCATACAAGATTTACAATTATGGGCAACTCGGCTTTCTCGAGGATGTCTTCAAATTGGTAAAAAAACCTCCTCTTTGAATGCATCTATCCACTTTAGATTTATAAATTCCTTTCGTTAATCTACTTTCACTCATCCTTTCCAAATGTCCAAACCATCAGAGCATACCTTTGTCAATCCTTGTCACTACATCTTTTTTTAAACCACATCTATCGCGCAGTGTGCTATTTCCTATTCTATCCACTATCGTCACTCCACATACACTCCTTAATGGCCGCATATATTTTACATTACTGACTAAACAATGTTTACGATGGTTCTCCTTTATCCCTTTTAAGGTATGGTTGACTTGAGAAGCATGTAATAAATAATTATGCAATTGGAGCCTTTTATTCCGCTGCCCACTTCTGTAGGTCAACCGCCGGAAGTTGAGTATTAATATTTTATAACAATAATTTGTTCCTGGTAATATTTCCTCTTTGGTACTGTTAATTTATATATGAAACTATATTTAGAGTGTCGTACGATTGTCGAATTACCAACAAATGGAATGCATTACCAGCCCATGTGTTCTTCCCATCCTATTTATTATTATTATGACTTAACATATTTCAGCACCCTGCCAGGAGTTAAGCTGCAGTACGGTCCATGAATGGATGTCGCTGTATACTACTCTTAAGTCAGGGCGTGGAAGACAGGCGTTAGACGACAGGCGTGGACGAACGGTTGCGCGTAAAGTCCCGGGTTCGATTCCCGGTCAGATCAAATATTTGTTTCATAGCTTTTATTTGTAATATTTAATAAATATATTAAATATTGCAAATATTTGTTAATAAAAAAAGAGATGAATATTTGCTTCGGGTCTGGGTATCAAAGAGTGGTAGGCAGTGATACCCAGTCTGCCGATCCGGGGTAGTACCACCACTTACAAGTATACAGACCGTGAAGTGATTCGGTCACGTTTCAGGATCAGCTTGTTAGTTGCCAATTCCATCTAGGCCGGCATAGTGGATGCGATAGCTACCCACAGTTATTGAATTGTAGTAGCAGTGACATTCATTCATGGACCACACTTTGGCTTAACAAACAAAACTATTCATGTAATATATAAACTTTTATGGCTTTTTCCCATTTCACACCCATTAGTGTTATTTGGGCGTGTAATATGCCGTTTTATTGACTTCCTCACAATTTTATTACGTCAGGCTTCAACAATTGTTATTTTATTGCGTGTTGTAAACCAATTAAGGGTTAGTATTCTGTTTATTTGAGGGTGATATTAATAATCATCATCATTTTTTTTAAATTATCAATCAATCAAATTGTCACGCCTTTACCCACGGGGATAGGCAGGGATAACGAAGCGCCACTTGCCACGATCCTGACACAACTCCCTCGCTTTGTTCATATCCACAATTCTCCTCATACAAGCTCTACGGTTATGGGCATTAGGCAACCCAGCTTTCTTAACCTTCTGCGACTGAGGTGGTAGTCTGTCAGACACCGCCGAAAACATAAAACATTGCCAGATGTCTTCGATTTGATCGGAAAACACGATTAAATTATTTTTTTACATTTCTATACCTAGCTACTAAACTATTTATCATAGAAACAGGACAACCAAAGTACATATATCAAAGATACATTGGTACCGGCACGTGGTTTTGAACCCGTGCTCTCGATTTGCGTAACATTTGCACTGCCACTAAACCACAGTCGCCTTAAATCATCGTTTATCATTATCATCATTAATTTAACACCTTAAGTCCCACAGGGGTTAGAGATAACTTTCCACGATCCTGACACACCATCTCTCTCCACATCTACACAGTTCTCTTCATACAGACTCTATGGTTATAATCACTCTAAACCCCTGCTTCTTTGAAAATGTCCCCGATTCGATTAGGAACAACCTTCAGAATCGTCCCTGTTTTATCTTTCCACTTGTCTCCTATTTATAAATCTCTTTTGTCAATCTCCTTTTATCAATTCTTTCAGTTGCCCAAATCATCCCAACATACCTTTTTCAATCTTTGTTACTACATCTTCTTTTAAATCTTCGTAGTATAAATAAACATAAATGTAAAGAGTTGTAGGCAGTGAAGGTACTCCACAACTTATGTATACAGCCCGTGAAGTGACTTAGTCGCGTTTCTGGATCAGCTGTGTGCCGGTTTCAACTAAGCCGATATAGTGGATGTGACTGCTACTTACAGTTATTTAACTATAGTAGCAGTCACCTCCATTCATGGACCGCACTCCAGCTCAACAACAGGCAGGGTGCTGTATAGCTCGTCTAACTATAAATGACGCGCCCCTCCACTTTATTAGTTTATTTAAATGTGTGAATACAAATATTACTAACAATACTATTATACTTTATCATCGTGCTCCTCCTTAACCAGCAAATGAATAACCAATTACAATTGCATTTTCGGTGTTTTGCTCGTGTGCATAAATGCAGTGGAGGGGCGCGTCATTTCGGCTTAGACAGACTACACTATGTCGAGTCACAATAAAAAATCTAAATATAAATGATGAGTAATAGCTGTATAAGTATTAAGTATTGGTTTTGTTTTACACATTACCTCATGCTTACACATTGTTTACTTTTCAAGACAAAAGAGTGAGATTATGATGTTTTTATCATTTTTATGTGAATTATACGGAAATAAAATCTTTAACTCATTATCAGGGCCGTCTTTACCCGGGGGTTCAAGGGGTGCAGTGCACCCGGGCGCAAAGTCCTAGGGGGCGCATACAAAAAACTATCAGTATACTCGTAATTTCATTTCATGGGAATAAATAAATGAAACAAAAAAAATATATAGCGTTTTTTTGTTGTTGACAAAACTGGGGGACCTAGGCTGACTTTCGCACCCGGGCGCCAAATATGCTTAAGACCCTGCTCATTATCATCAGCCAGAAAACGTCCCCTGCTGAACATAGGCCTCCCCCTTAGAACGCTATTCCGAACGACAAGATGCCAGTTGCAACCGCCGGTTATTCGTGACTTTTACTATTTCGTCGTTTCACCTAGTGGAAGGCCTACCTACGCTACGTCTTTCGGTTCGTGGCTCCACTCTAGAACCTTTCTTCCTCATCGGTAGTCGGTTCTTTGAGCGAATCTTATTCTTAATCTTAACTTCTTATTCTATAATTCGAAGGGAAATTGATACCTAGATATACTCTTTATTGTAGCTTAAAAACTACACACAAAAGACGCCCTTGTCATCAGTATGGCGAACTCTTCCAGGTAACCGGAGAACAAAATATTAAATAACTTAAAGGAAATAAAAATATTATCAGATCTAAAAATTTTAGGATATCTACTATATACATTAAATATAACCCTGACGATCATCTGGAGATCGACCCATGAGCGAATTAGATATAGATTAAGGAGAAATAAATTTATAGACGTTTCGGTTTAAGGTTGCCTTAGTTTCAAGTTCAACCAAATATGCATTTTGACGCTTGGCTTGAAGAATCCAAAGTTATACGATAGAGCGAAACATAAATTCTATTCGTAGATTGTTTATAATAAAAAACGCGACGCGACGAACCCTGTAGTCCTGTCGATAAAATACGGATACTTTCTCTATCCTGTGGGGGTATCTAGGGAGTAAAAAAAACGTAGGAACAAGGTTAAAGAGTTTATCCAAATATTCTTCATGGTATAAGCAATGAAAGACTCTATTTTTCTAAACATACGAGTAAGTGATCTTTAATTTTTTAATTATTGTTTTGACACGACATCTGACCTCGACCCGCCTGATAATAAGTAAGAGGAGGTCCAAGAGTGACGACGACTGGACTGAAAAAAACGCGTTAGTTCACGGCTGCCCCAGTCACCGTCACTATGTCGGCCAAAGTAATTGTCCCTTTAGGTACAAATTAAATATTTAAACATATAAATAAATGAATTTCCAAACGAGACATACGGAAGATTATTATCTTATCCATTTGCCTGTTGCACAGCAAAAGTCCGTAATGAAACAAGGGCAACGTGTTATCAATGAGGTCAGATGGGTATTACAATTAATATAACTACGCCTCCATTCAGTCTTGACATAAGCAGGACATTTGACTAAGAGTGTCAATGCATTTAAAGGCGACAGTGGTATAGTGGTAGTGCAATGGCTGTGGTTTAAATAACATTTTATCAATGAATGGCTTACTATCGCGTTTATTTTGGTTTTGATTTTACAATTTTATTTTATTATTTCGACAGCTTTGCAGCTATCGTGGTGACAGAAAAACTGAGGTGTTGGTCGTCCTATTGGTTGATGCTGTTATTGTTTCCAAAACTACCCTGTTTAATGTTTTGACTTTGTTTTGCTGTTTCCGGTTTAATTCAAATTTTGCAAAAATAACTGACGGTGTCATCTGGTTTGGCAGTTTGCTGGACTTGGGACTTGAGTTTGTGTATTATGGGGTCCTAGGTGTTAGATAAATAACGCGATAGTGAGCCGCATAAAGTTTAATTCATTAATCAATGTTCACGCAAAATCTAAGAAATTATTAACATTTTATCAGTATCCTTTTTTACTCAAAGGTTTTCTAGAAGAGATCGCCTTTTGTAACACTATACTAGTATATTTTTAGCTTTATTTAGGTTTATTATGTATTAAATGAATAAATAATGATCACGTAATCCGAGAACAACGGTTCAAAACGGTATTAATGTATCTTTGATATATGGTACTTACGTCGTGACACAAGCTATTCTCCATTTATAGACCGCACTCCAGCTCAACTTAAGACTGGGTGCTGTCATATAACAAGTCACAATAAAAAGGAAGTTTTAAGAACAAAAAAACTTCCTCTTTCTGGTCTCCACCACAAATATGTGCTAATGATAAAGATAATTAAATAAATAAACATTTGTGCTAACTCATAAATAATGTATATTTGAACGTTGCAACGGTTTCCTAGTATGTACAGGTGGAACAAATAAGGATTGCACAATATTATTATTGTAGCTCTAAATGTGACAGCACCCAGCCAGCCTTGATTCTCTTATACCACAACAGTGAAATAACGTGGCAATGAACTTGCATTGATATTTGGTCACGTTACTTTTTAGACGTTTGACAACCTAAGTCATTAATGTCATTAAGTTGACAAATGATGCATCAACAAAACGCATAGTTTTATGCGTTGGCAAATAAACAGCCTGTATATTCACAGCGATGTCATATGCCATTTTCTTATCTATTATTTGTAAGGAAATACCTGAGAAATAATGTTCACTACGCTCTACCTTGATTTCAAATACATACAATATACATTACTAACTCACGACTTTTTAGAAAGAAAGACACATCTATTAGTAGTTTAGTAGAATAACGTATCTTATGGCAGTTTTTACCTTATTGCTTTACACCTATTCCAATTTAGAGATATTCTTTGATATATTCGTTTCAACACTATTATTTTTTTCTACATCTGATTATGACTTGCTTGATCTAAGGTCCAAGAGCAGCCAAAGCAAGACAGAAGTTCCTGGGCAACGCAAGGACGCTTCCAGAGATCTGCAGGAACGAGAAGGGTCTCCTCGCCTTCCTGGAGGAGATCGGGTGGCTCCACTGAACGAGAACCGTCGATGAACGCACAAAGAAATCGAAGAGGACTTAAGTGCGGAAATGAGGCCGCTCATAACAATCAACAACAAGGTCCAAGAGCGCTGAAATCAGAAAGACCGTTTCCTTTTACGTTTACCTCAATCACCGTTACCATGACGGCCAAAAAAATCTATCCCAGCGGCACGCTATCTATGGTGGCGGTTTTGACGTTTGACCCGCTCATCAAGTTTCGTATAAATTAATAATTACGTTTGAAGGAATAATTGTTGTTCTTTAGGTATAGTGTCAATAAATAACAGCAATTTGCTCCTTCAAACGTAATTAATAATTTATACGAAACTTTATGAGCGGGTCAAACGTCAAAACGGCCATCATAGCGTGCCGCGCTGGTATAGTCCTTGTTATTCTGAATTTGCAAATATTAATATGTCTGGAAACTGAATTCACGTGACCTCTGACGCGTGATAGTTATTTCAACGTAGATTTAGTGCTAAAATATGTAGATTATTATTTCTAAATCTATAACCAGCGTAATAAATCAACAAGTGGTCATGCTACACACGACCTTAATTTTAAATTTAATGTGGCAAAGTACAAGTGTACGCCGCATTCATGCATCTATATCTATTCATTTAGTGCATGATGCCCTATACAGAGTTTTGGCGGGCAACTGCAAGTGACAGGACGCGCAATTTTGAATTATTTGAAAAGCTTGTATTTTTCATAATGTGTAATAATGGTGGAATTGTTATCCAGTAATCATTTTTAATCAAGTATAAACAAGTAATTTAAAGCTGTGAAGAGTGTTTTTTCGTGTTCCCTCCAAGTCTCTTTCCGAAGATTTAGTAAAGGCTTTCCGCTGCTTTACGGAAACGATGATCATCAACCTCACTATCATCGTCATCTTGTGATGCATCACTCGCGTGGTTCATCTTCATCTTTACTTGACATTGAACCATATATTTTTACTTTCACACTGGCAAGTTAAATACTAAAGCCATGAACGAGAAGAAAAAAAAAAAGAAAAGTTAATGCTCGCTTTTATTGTGCAGTTTATACTTTTAACAATGATTACTTTTTTAATGATTAAATTTTTATTTTTCAAAGTAGCTTTACTCACATAAGTACGTATTTTATGGATTAATTTAAATAGTTTTATAGTGTCGTTAAAAAAACTTATGCTTTAAATGAGCTTGCATTTATGGCTTTAGTACCGAGGTATGAATGACCCTGTGACATTTTGAAAGAACAAATTGAATAAAATCATTTATCGGAGTTATTATTACGGTTATTTTGTGTGTTTATTAATAATATGGTAAGTATAAGTTATACCTACGTTTTTTTAACAAAGTCACAAGGACCTACATTTAAACAGGAGGATATTCCACTTCTTTTACTTTCATCAACTTTTTAATAATGTCAAATTTGAACGATCATTTTTATTTAAAAAAATTTTCGTCATGCTAGTGGGTTCCTAAATTTATAATTATGTATTTCAAAAATAGATTTTATTGTTAATATAACAATACTACATCAATAAAATCATCCAAAGATTGTACAATATCCATATTTAATACAGCCATATATGTAATATTAATTTTAGAACACAGGTAATTTATATGATAATGCTTGAATATTAAATTAAATTATAATAATGGTTACGGAAAAATACTAGTTATACCTATTAATAATGGACTAATGGGCATTAATGCTCTCTACGTAACATTCACCCCTTAGATAATTTAACTGTCAAATTATATGTCAAATTAAACAGTTAAATTATCTAAGATTCACCCATAATATTAAACAGAGATGAGTAAGCTTTTACTCACATCTGTCTAGGTAGATAGATACTTCTTTTAGAAAAAGACATGAGCGTCTTTTTTATGCTTCTACATTTCATATTTATAGTTATTAGTTTATTTATTATTTTTAAACTTTATTCGCAAAAGCGAACTTAATGTTTAACTAAACCTTCTCTTAACCTTAGATCAAAATATAGTCACGAAATTATAAACAAAAACTAAATATAATTTAGTTGCGTTTCAGGATTAGCTTGTAAGTTGCCGGTTCCAACTAGGCCGGCATAGTGAATGCGGTCGCAATTATTTATCTGTAGTAGCAGTCACCCCCATTCATAAACCGCACTCCAGCTTAACTAATGTCGAGTCACAATATAAAATGCATAAATAAGTAGCACATAACAATTAATACATAAAAATTGCATATAGGTATTATAATACATTATTTTATTAGTTTTCTTGGTAGACCGTTGATCATTATCGACCAAATAGTAAGTAGCATAAGACCTTTAGCAAATTCAAACGAGGGAAAATAACTAGAATTCCAATAAATAGATTGTAAATAGAAATCAATCTTCATAAGAAAATTGTATCGAAACATGTGCGTATTAAATTGATTGAATAATTTTAATTGAATAGAAACGGCCCCAACGCAAATTCATACAGATGATACCTCCCTATTCATATATCGTAATTGATTGAACTGATAAAAGACAGATCGTCGTGATATTTTCGCGCCATCTCCAAAAAAATGTAAACAAGATAAAAAAACACAGATTACGATTACGTAGGTGATGTCTCAAGTCTCATTATTGAAATTAATTATGTTGATATATATTATCAGAAAGATAATATTGTAAATAGTTTTTTTTATTTAAACACGACGTGGGGAGCACCCCCAGTTGACAGAACGAAAATAGGTTGTCTAACCGCTTAACAGTAGGTTATAGTCATTACACAGTTTAATTATGTTTATATTACCTTACCTTATATTATATTTATATTACCTAATTATATAATATTATAATTAGGTAATATAAATTATATTACATATTTAAATAAAATATATAAATAGTCGGACTATGTAGTGGTTTAAAAAATATTCCTGAACAAGCTGAAATTACACAAGTTCCCTGAAATTAAATAAATTAAAAATAAGTTATCTTACCTTTACGTCTTCCAAATGGTCCGCAAAAAGAGTTGCCCTTCCCGATAATGTTATCATCAATATATTTTATAAGGGCGGTAACGTCTTCATTTCTATTTTCCTTTGTATGTTTTCCATGTCTCGCAGGTAAATCTTCCTGCATAGACTCCGATTTTCCCTTTGTTCCCCTAGATTTTTTCAAAACACTTGTCATGATTAAAATCACATTACACAATCAAAAGTAAATAAAGTTCTCAGTGTTCACATATAAACAACCGTACCAAATCACTTTCAGAAAATAATATTAATAAAAACACTCGAAATATTTAAAACTCGCGAATTTGCAATTTTACAATAGCGTGCGCGCGAACACCCCTCGCGCCCCACTACAAAAAGTAAAGTGCACAGATAACTATTATACTAGTAATACAGATAGGACAGCTGCTTTGACTTTGTTGACTGAGTTCTAAAAGTTCACACGCAGCGCTAGCGTCAAATATGACTGATATTGACAAGCTGATTTTGGAAATCAAAATGGACGAAGGAAATCAAAATGGCTGCATATCGACGAGTTCTTCGCAAAAAGAAAAATTCTTCCTTTATTTATTTTAAATAGAAATCTTATATTATGATAATAAAACAAAACAGTTTATATTTAAAATATATATATTATGTTTAGTTTGTGGCATTTCCATTTTCAAAACAAACTTTTCCTGGATTGATCTGTTTAGCAATATATTAATTATGTTGCATCAAATGTGTAGTTTATCTCTTAAACATCGTATACTGCATGATAGTTCTTCAACATTGCAGCTATATGTATGGTCTTCATGTAATTCTAAAACAAACATCAACATTATAAAAGCCTTATCAACCTACAAACATTAAATGACTTTTCTATTGTTACTATTGCAAATAAGTATGCGATATTTTAGTAAAACTTACCGGGTGTACATAATATTCTAAAAACAACTTCTTCAGCAGATGGTAATACTAATAACAGAAAACTAAGTAACAAAAACACAATGAAAATAACACGCAAGAAGGACGCGAACGCCATTTTCACTCCATAGTAGTGATGTGCATAATCGAATGACGATAATCGAATTAATTGATTTCAGTAATCATTCGACTTGGTTGATTGTTAATAAGGATTAGTTATTAACAATCAACAACGGAGTTTATTGTATAATTACAATAAACTCCGTTGTAATTATTTACTAGCATACATTCGTTTAAAAAATTAGCTTTTCGACAATTCGAATAAATTGATTAAAAATTAGTATTATGGATTTATTGCAACTACTACTGTTTTATTAAACAAAAAGTAACAACAAGCGTGTCCGAGCAAGATGATCGTCCGCGTATTAAAGTAAAACAAAACTAATATTTAAAAACAATCATTCAATTAGACACAAAGAAATAAATAAGAAAAAAATGTTTTTTTTTGTTTGTCGTAGATCTGCGACAATGGAATACGACGAGTTAATTTAATCAGATAAAAATAAAATGTATAAGTAAATGTATAATGTAAATGTATTATCATTCGATTATATTAGTTCAATAATCAATTGGTTATACGATTAATGAAATTATTCGACTTGCACATCGCTACTCCACTACTACTGCAGCGCTTCGTGTGAACTTTAAGAACAAAGCTGTCACCCCCCTGGTAAAGTGGGCAAAATAAAGCGCTTTGAAAAATCAACCCAGCCTGACCGAATGATTGAACGATTGTAGCAAGATGTATGGTCTTGCTAGCATCACACACGGTTTGCTTACATGTTCGTCTAGATGTTGCCATTAAAAAAATAGTCTACTTGCAGATAACAACTAGTATTGTTTTTTTTATAATAAATACTGTTTATATACAAAATGAATTTGTTTTTTATAAAACAAAATATAATTTTTAGACTAAAGATTATATCTTTTTTTAACACAGATTTAAAAATTCAATGTCCTCTGTCAAAATATGTAAAAAAAAACTTCGAATTGCCGCGAAACTATAAATTGGATATTAAAATACATAGCTTTAGCTTGATAATGATAAAATACTCCGACTAGATTACGATGCAATTAAACGTAAAATTCGCGTAAGGTAAGAAAAATTCTCCAATAACAACAGGTATCTAAAAAGTTCTAACCCAGTTTAGAAAAAAAACAAATTATAAAAAAGGAGAATTGCTATGGCAATGTGATTAGTTTTGTCAATATTTTTACACCATTCCTAACTTATTTATTTTACGTTGCGTTAATTATTTATAATGTTGAAATTACAGATTGCAAATGAGAGTGACCGCAAGGAGGCTCAAAATAGGGAACGTCGTCGGCAATGCGAATTGGAAAGACGCTCAAGAATCTTCAATGCAAGGAATAGAAAGATTGGGGTATGCTATGTTCACCTTCATAAATCTGAATATTAATAAATAAGATAAATTGGCTCAACATATTATGTTTTTGTAGAAAACTTTCAATTTAATGTTTTCTTTTCTCAATTCTAAATGAGCGCCTTTGCTGGGCGCTTGTTATTGTTATGTACGGATTTGATTCCGCACTTGACCTTTGTGGCTTCTAGGTGCGTAATTCAACAGTTTGCTCTCAGCGGAGATACCAGATCCAGAGCCAGGAGACCATTCTCGTTTCTGCAGACCTCCAGAAGCATCTGTTTTTTTTTTATTGTGACTCTACATATGACAGCACCCCGCTTGATGTTAAGCCGAAGTGTGGTCCATGAATGAATGTCATTGCTACAACAATTCAATAACTGTGATTAGCAATCACATCCACTATGCCGGCCTGGATGAAACTGGTAACTTACAAGCTGATCCTGAAATGTGACCAAATCACTTCACGGTCTGTATACTTGTAACCAGACCCGAAGCAAATATCCATCTCTTTTTTTAATAATAAATATTTGCAATATTTAATATTATATAGAGACAGTCTAAGCCTGTCATAGGCCCAGGGGTGATTAGGCTGAATGAGTCCCTTAGTCTAAGAAATTGATGTAACTCCAAACTTTTTTTTTTATTGTGACTCGACATATGACTGCACCCCGCTTGATGTTAAGCCAAAGTGTGGTCCATGAATGAATGTCACTGCTACTACAATTCAATAACTGTGAGTAGCAATCATATCCACTATGCCGGCCTAGATGGAACCGGCAACTTACAAGCTGATCCCGAAACGTGACCAAATCACTTCATGGTCTGTATACTTGTAAGTGGTGGTACTACCCCAGATCGGCAGACTGGGTACCACTGCCTACCACTCTTTTACTATTAAGTAGGTACTGAGCATATTTTAAAACCTAGTTTAGGATTTGAGGGGAGCTGATAGCGTGCGTTTCTATTTCATGACTCGCTTAAAGGATCTAAGGAAATAGAATGGAAAGATCACATTGGCAAATCGTCCTGCAAATGAATTATTTTAAGTCTTGTGCAATGATGCAATTAAATTACAGGTTCTAATATGCACAAAGAAGCCACAGAGGACCCAAGTGCAGAAATTAGCCCATACATAACAGTAATAACTGTGTAGTGGCAGTGCGATGGTAACGCAAACCAAGAGCACAGGTTCAATACCACTTGCCAGTATAGCTTGTCTAACTATCAATGACGCGCCCCTCCACTTCATTAGTTTATTTAAATGTGCGAATACAAATAGTACTAACTATACCATTATACTTTATCAATGTGCTCCTCGTTTTGTGTCTAACCAGCAACTGAATGGCCAATTACAATTGCATTTTCAGTGTGTTGCATACATATTTTATATTTGCACGTGTGCTTAAATGCAGTAGAAGGGCGCGTCATTTCAGCTTAGACTCTACCAATGTATCTTTGATATATGTACTTTGGTTGTCCTGTTTCTATGATATAAGCACATTAGTAGCTTAGTATAGAAATGTAGATAATAGATAAAATATTTTATTTATTTATTTTATTTAAAAACTTTATTACAATTTGTGTAAAGGCGAACTTAATGCCGCTAGACATTATCTGCCAGTTAACCTTCGGGACAGTCGAAAAGTTAAATGGGAGTATTAGATATAAAACTGATAACTTAATATAACACAATATAGTACAATATAACACAATACAATACAATATAATACAATACAATACAATACAATACAATACAATACAATATAATATAATATAATACAATACAATACAATACAGGTTACAATAATTATAACAGGTGGACCTTCCATTTTTGGAGCGTCAAATTGCTGAGAAGACAGTTGAGCGTGAAGAGCAGAAACGCAAGGATCTTGCATTTGCCAAACAGATGACTAAAGACAGTGAGTTGGCCGAGGTGCTTCAAGCAAGGGAAGCCGAGGTCAGTGCTGCATCCAAGGATATTAATTTCATGAAAAAACGCATCTTATTTAGAGCTATTAGTTGTTCTTGTATTCTGTAAATATTAGAATGAAACAATTTCCATTCATCGGTCCATTGTGTGGCAGGCGGGAGAGTAAAGATGTGAAATGTAGGTTTCAAAGATTTTTTGCTACATGTCAACACTCACCTTCCCTGCCCTCACTATACCC
Organism: Tinea trinotella; assembly: GCA_905220615.1. Classification (NCBI taxonomy): domain Eukaryota; kingdom Metazoa; phylum Arthropoda; class Insecta; order Lepidoptera; family Tineidae; genus Tinea; species Tinea trinotella. The sequence goes on from HG992326.1 coordinate 2,246,047, forward strand.
TCTACCCAACCAAATATTGTGAGACCCCACCAATGCCGCCTTCGACATACGATCTAAAAATGTACTTACGGCTGACCTTGGGTGGCCAAGATTGTTAAAAAAATAATGCAAGGTTTTTGCTGGTATTATTCTTGCACCAACTTGTACTGCATATAGATGGGTTTCAAAATTATTGACCATAAGGTAAGGTTTGTTTTGGGATCAGCTAGTAAGTTGCTGGTTATATCTTATTTAAGGCGACCGTGGTGTAGTGGCAGTGCAATGACCACGTAAGCCGAGTGGCACGGGTTTGTAACCACCCACCGGTACCAATGTATCTTTGATATATGTACTTTGGTTGTCCTGTTTCAATGATGCAAGCACTTTAGTAGCTTAGTATATAAATGTATAATAATAAAAAAAGATAACAAATTTATGCATAGCAGCAGTCACCTCCATTCATGGACTGCACTCCAGCGTAACATCAGGCAGAGTGCCACAATAAAAATATAATTTTCAGTAGAATTATGAGTAAATTGTAAATAAATCAATAAGTAAAGCAGGCATAGTGACGACGACTGAGGCAACCGTGAACCGAGTTGGATTTTCAGTCGTTGGCACTCTTGAACCTCCTCTTGCTTTCCATCAGGCAAGTCGAAATCTGATGTCGAGTCATAATAATAAAAAAGGTATTTATTATTAAATATGTAGGTAATATATGAGTATGTTTATGTAAAAGGTATTATGTTTATCTATGTAGCTAAATATATATATTTTATAATTAGTTTGTTAGTTTTTATAAATTATAATAATTATATAGTTTTTGTTTTGTTTTATTGAAACCTATATTATTGTTTATCCTTATTGTTAGCTTTTATTAGCGCGCCTTCACCATGAGGTCGCAAGTAGTGCGCGGATGCCATCTCATTACAAATACAGCCGCGACTTGCTTAGATTAGAGTGGCCAGTTTCAATAATGGAGTCCATCACGAGAAAACATCATTGTTGCTCCTGCTTTTGTTCGTTCTCCTTCGGCGCATTCGACGTCGCATTCATAATAATAAAAAAATATATACTATGCACATTTATGTTCGAACCTGCAATTGCAGCACGCGGCTGCCGTCCGTTATGAAAAATCACGTGTCGCGCTGCTCTGTCTAGTATAGAAGTAGCAGCGACTGTCGCGCTGAGTGGTAGGCAGTGGGTACCTAGTCTGCCGATCCGGGGTAGTACCACCAAATACAAGTATACAGACTGAAGTGATTTAGTCGTATTTCGGGATCATTTTGTAAGTTGCCGGCATAGTGGAAGTGACTGCTTCTTACATTTATTTAACTAGACCGCACTTAAGCCTAACATCAGGCGGGGTGCTGTCATACGTATGTCGAATGACAATAAAATAAGATGTATGTATAGGAACGTCGGCGCATCCAAGCTGAGATCCAGAAGTTCCGTCAGCTGTATCAGCGACCTGAGGATCGGAGGGAATACGACTTGAATGACCCTGATGCCCTCAAGAAACAATTACCACCAAGATCTGAAGGCGAGCCCGTTGGAATGTCCAGCGCACAGAAGTATGCACTTTGTTAATTACATCGATCATATATTTTAATAGATACACAGCAAAGATGGGACAATCTCGATTTATCAATCAATAAAATTGTCACGCCTTTTCCCTACAAGTATAGGCAGAGACAATGGAGCGCCACTTGCCACCATCCTGACAAACTCTCTTGCTTCCTTTATAGTCACAATTCTCTTCATACAAGCTCTATGGTTATGGGCACTAGGCAACCCAGCTTTTTTAAGGATGTCTTATAAAATTCAAATCTTTGCTCCGACCGGGAAACGAATCCAGGACTTCGCCGTCGTGTACTAACTAATGCGTCACGTGTGCAGAGACTGTTAAGAGTGAGGGGCTCTTTATTTTTTATTTTAAATTATTTTTAAAGACTGGTACCCAGTCTGCCGATCCGGGGTAGTACCACCACTTAGAAGTATACAGACCGTGAAGTGATATGGTCACGTTTCGGGATCAGCTTGTAAGTTGCCGGTTCCATCTAGGCCGACATAGTGGATGTGACTGCTACTCACGGTTATTGAATTGTAGTAGCAGTGACATTCATTCATGGACCGCACTCCAGCTTAACATCAAGCGGGGTGCTGTCATATGTCGTGGCACAATAATAAAAAAAGTGTAGACGGCTGATGCAAACGTAAACGGTTATCTTAAACCTACATATGCTTTGTGACTCCCCATCTAACTACAACTTGCCTGATAGTAAGCAAGGAGAGCTTCAAGAGTGTAGACGACTGATGAAACCGACTCAGTTTACGGTTGCTTCAGTCGCCATCACTATGCTGGTGATTTACGTTTCGCTTGTAGGATTCAAAGTTATTAGTATTCTTCTTGCTTACTATCAGGCGGGTCGAGGTAAGATTTATTCACTTTTTAGTGACATTATATGATATTAGCGTGTTTATTTATTTATTTTTAAGTATAGTTTTATTTTTATTATTATGTATTAATTATTATTATTTCAGATTCGAAGGCGAGGACTTGAGCTTGGAGGAGCGTCGCAAAATAATGGCCGAACAAAGGAATGCGTGGCTTGAACAACAAGTGCAAGAGAGGAAAGCCGCTGAAGAAGAGAGGAAAATGGCTGAGGCTGCATACATGGTATTGTATTAATAGTAGAGCTTGTATAAGGAGAATTGTGGATGTGAAGAAAGCGAGGGAGTTGTGTCATGGTCGTGGCAAGTGGCGCTCCATTTTCTCTGCTTATCCCTGTGGGGAAAGGGCGGGACAATTTAATTGATTGATTTTTTAGTTTATCGCGAACATACAGACGCTGTGGGGGACTAAAATGTAGTAAAACTATTAGTATGATACGAAAACCAGTGGTGCACCATTTTAGTGCACCCAAGTGTACGCGGGAGCGAATGGAGCGTGGGTGCCAATCGCGCGCACGGAACTTTGTTACCTCATGCCTCTGCGTCCCCCGCGTTTCTAAACACACTTAAAAAACGTCTGCGCCAACTTACGTGACGCGAACTAAAATAAGAACTAATATAGGTTATAGTTTGATGGTCTGGCTAAAACTAGGAACTCTTCCAGTGGGAAAGAGAGGCTAGTATGTAAACTGTAATTTTGAATTTTAGATGGCTGTAAAGGCTCGAGATCACCGCGCCAGTGAGCTGGACAGGCTGGAGAGGGAATGCCGTTACAGATTGGGACAGGCCAATCTTAAATACAACGAAGCTTTGGTACGTAACATTAATACAAGTATACGGACCGTAAAGTGACTAAGTCGCGTTTCGAGATCAGCTTGTAAGTTGCCGGCTGTTGAAACCGGCATAGTGGATGTTACTGCTACTTACAGTTAATTGACTGTAAGTAGCAGTCATCTTCATTCATGGACCGCGCTTCAGCCTAATATCTGGCGGGATGCTGTCATATGTCGAGTCACAATAAAAAAATAGTACTAGTACCATTTTTTAAGTGTACAGGCCGTGAAGTGACTTAGTCGCGTTTCGGGATCAGCTCGAAAGTTGTCGGCATAATGGATGCGATTGGTACACGCAGTTACTTAACTGTAGTAGCAGTAGCATCTATTCAAGGATCGCGCTCCAGTTTAACATCAGGCTACTTACCCATCAAGGACTGTGCTAATATAGTTTTGCTTAGCACGAATAGGCATTTTATTTTGACACGTTACATGACCTCTATTATTTACCTGATGGTAAGGAAGGAGAGGACCAAGAGATATTCACGTATGCCACAGGCCTTTTTCCCACAGGAATAGCCAGACAATGGAGTGCCACTTGTCACGATCCTGATACAGCTACCTCGCTTCCCTCGCATCCACAATTATCCTCATACAAGCTCTACGGTTTTAGGCACTATAATGTTTTTTACTCTCTAAGGATCCAAGGTTTAAGGATGGAGAGACACGTGGATGAGAACTTCATGGGAGTGTTTTTGGAACGCAGTTCCTTATCGCGCGTAGCGAAAGGGGGCTAAATTAAGACCAAAATTGTAACGACACTTTTTAGGGTTCCGTAGTAAAAAACGGAACCCTTATAGATTCGTCATGTCTGTCTGTCCGTCCATCTGTCCGCCAGCCGCTTTTTTCCGAAACTATAAGAGCTATACTGTTGAAACTTGGTAAATAGATTATTCTGTGAATCGCACTAAAATTTTCACAAAAAAATATTTAAAAAAACAATAAATTACATTATATTTGTTAATAATAAAATAATAAATAAAAAAATATTATCTTAAAAAAATTATTATAATTCCTTCACTATTTAATCGAAAGGAACTTCGTTCCATCCGGGTGTCCCTTGACACCTCTTAAGTTTTTTTTATTTATTCTACAGGCAGCTGAAAAGAAGCAATTGGAATCTGTGATGAAGGAGCAGGAAGACGCTGATAACACAGCTGAAATGTACAATAATTTGACATCGGACATGTTGACTGAGAATCCAGATGTCGCTAAGAGCTCACTTGGAAAAAATAGGTAAGATTTTTATTCTGGCTCGATATTTTTAAGCATCCTGTGTGATGTTAAGCTGCAGTGCACGCCTGCAGCTCGACCCGTCTGATTACCATTAGAGGAGGTCCGAGATGGCCGACGACGGAAAAAAGAATCAGTTGCCTCAGTCCCCGTCACTATGCCGGCCAAAACATATTACTGCTACAACACTTTTAACTAAGTAGCAGTCACATCCACTATGCCGGCCTAGTTGGATCCGGCTAATTTCGATCCCGTAACGCGACTAAGTCACTTCACGGTCTGTACATTATTAATGATTGTATAATTTTCAGAGCTATTGGTTACATGTACAAAGGCATGAACAAGGAGGAATTGCAACACTTTTATGCAGCACAAAAAGAACAAATGGCCGCTGCCAAGGTAAATATATAACCCCTCATGTATATATATAGGTAAATACATAACCCCTCATATATTTATTTAGGTAAATATATAACCCCTCAAATATTTATATAGGTAAATGCATAACCCCTGATATATTTATATAGGTTAATACATAACCCCTCTGTTGTTACATTTATATTAAAACACGTGGACTGTACATAGATTGATTTATTAGAGATTTATAATATTGAGCGTCCTCCTTTTGGCGAAGTCCGTAAGTATCTCCGGTCGCACGGCTACCGGCCGCGCCCGGCCGCTCGTAAGTTGCTCGACCGGTCCGTGACGTCACACGCGGCGATTCAGTTCGGCCGCAACACCCTCATATATCTATGTAGGTAAATACATAACATCTCATATATTTATATTGATAAATACATAACTCCTGATATATTTATATAGGTAAATACATAACCCCTCATATATCTATGTAGGTAAATACATAACATCTCATATATTTATATAGGTAAATACATAACCTCTCATATATCTATATAGGTAAATACATAACCCCTTAAACATTAATTTACGTAAATATATAACCCCCCATACGTTTACTCGTATTTATATAAATCATTGAATTGGGAATAAGCAGGTCATCTTTGCCACATGTCTAATGAATTAGTTGCCTAATTTTAAGCATAGGGTGATTTCGAAATGCAACTAGGTCACATCATCATAAAAGTGATGGTACCGTCGCAGATTCTTAATTTCCTGACTATTTAAATGTAGTAGGCTGCTCTACTACAGTACTGCCACTGTCAAGTACACAGACCATGAAGTGACCCAGACGCGTTTCGGGATCAGCTTAAAAGTTGCCGGTTCCTACTAGGCCTGGATAGTGGATTCGACTGCTATTTGCAAAGTCTGTAGTATCTGTCACCTCCATTCATGGACCGCATCCCAGTTTAACAGCTGTCATACATGTCAAGCTACAATAAAAATTACCTTATTTTAGGCGAAACGCGAGGCTGAGGATAGAATGGAGGCTGAGTGGCAAGCACTGTCTAAGTCTATACAAAGAGAAGTTGCCAGGCAAGATATTGCAGACAAACGTAAACGCAGGTATATATTTCAAATTATGGTTTTACTTATATAATGCCATTAATGTATAATAGTATTTTCTTAAATTTTGCGCGAACATTGATTATTGAATTAAACAAATTTTATGCGGCTTACTATCGCGTTTATTTTGGTTTTGATTTTACAATTTTTTATTATTCCGACGTTTCGAGAGCTTTGCAGCCATCGTGGTCACGGAGATAAACATAAACGCGATAGTAAGCCGCATAAAATTTGTTTAATTCAGTAATTAATGTATGTTAGACTTTCATGATTCATCGTCAGATACTCCTTCCAGCTCTACAATATAATAACAACCCAGCATTTACTCATAACAGAAAACAATTTTGGTTAAAGCACTATAGTTCTGTCTCGTCTAGAATAAACCAATAAAAAAATATCAAGAAGTTCGGAACAATAGCACTCGCGCACAAATTATCTGGAATAGTCTTTGTAGTCAGAGAACGAAAAATCTGACGCGCGCCTTCGAGTACTTGTTTATGATTTCGCGTGAAGAATGACTAGCGTTTCCCAACGTAGGGCCTACGCCATACAGAGGGGCAATTTGGTAGTTAGGAGAGGCAATTTAAAAATGTACTAGACACGACTTTAACCCTTCCCGCTTTTGGTTATTTAAATGCAATGCCAGATATCGATGACGAATTTTACAAAAAAGGCAAATTCTTAAAAAAAATGCTGTATTTATTTTCTTAAGGAAAAAAAAATTAAAATATTTAAAATTATGTATGGTGGGCATAATTTTTTTTGAAAAGTTAAGGTGTGGTATGGCCTAAAAAAGTTTGGGAAACACTGGACTAGAATGTTCCATAAGCGAGATATAGGCGCGGGCTTCAGTTTTGTTTGAGTTCATTCAGTTCGGCACCGGCAGCGATACCACAGTGATCGAGAAACGAGGATTTCTGTTTTGGACAGCGAAATCTGCGATTGAGAAACGAGGACTTCTGTTTGGACAGCGAAATCTGCGATTGAGAAACGAGGATTTCTGTTTTGTACAGCGAAATCTGCGATTGAGAAACGAGGATTTCTGTTTTGGACAGCGAAATCTGCGATTGAGAAACGAGGATTTCTGTTTTGGACAGCGAAATCTGCGATTGAGAAACGAGGACTTCTGTTTGGACAGCGAAATCTGCGATTGAGAAACGAGGATTTCTGTTTTGTACAGCGAAATCTGCGATTGAGAAACGAGGATTTCTGTTTTGGACAGCGAAATCTGCGATTGAGAAACGAGGACTTCTGTTTGGACAGCGAAATCTGCGATACCACAACTATTGTGTAACGAGGAGTACTATTTTGGACAGCGAGACAAAGTGTGTCGGGATCGTGGAAAGTGGCGCTCTGTTTCTTTGCCCATCCCATTAAGTCATCTAGGCTATTAATACCTCTGTTTTTTTTTAGGGAAATGTCTCGTCAGCTAATGGAAGAGAACCAGTTGCTAGCAATGGCCCAAAAGCAGAAGGAGAAATACTTCAAGGAGCTAAATGCCTCGAACGTACCAACTGACGACTACTATTCGCAATTTAATACAACTACAAGATAAAATACATGAAATTGTTCTTGTAATTACGTGGTTTTAATTGCTTCGTCTACGAATGGACCTGCTAAAAATTATTTGCCCAGTTCTAAATCCCTTGTGACTACTGGGCATAGTTTTTTACATTTCTATACTAAGCTACTAAAAATGCTTGTATCATAGAAATAGGACGACTATACTACATATTTTAAAAACAATAAACTTCTTTATTGCACAGTAAAACAATACAATGGGCGAGCTTTAATGACAGACGATACAAAATCCATATCTTATTTTCCAAATATCTCAATTGCACCGCAATTAAAAGCAAAATTGTTATTAGTTTTATCAACACAAGTATTGAAACTACCATTTATATATTTTCCATCGTTGGACATTACAAAAGTAATACATAAAAGCCCAAAATGAATGATGTCTTTTAAAAAAGTTTACAAAACTTAATTTTAAATTAAAACAAGGATGTTATTCTTTTATAATTAATATAATTTTAAACTAAATATAATAAATAATTTATCACAATATATTTTTACATCTGCAATGTTGATAAGGTTAAATAATCATGACACTTTTTATATAAAGACTAGATATTTGACCTCGACTTGCCCGATAGTAAGCAAGGGAGGTCGAAGAGCGCCGACGACTGAAAAAAGGATTTAGTTTACCGTTGCCTTAGCCGTCGTCACAACTTACAAGCTGATCCCGAAACGCGACCAAATCACTTCACGGTCTGTATGCTTGTAAGTGGTGGTACTACCCCGGATCGGCAGACTGGGTACCACTGCCTACCACTATTAACGTGCGCGGAAACTAAAAAAAAATAGCTTACATAGAAAAAAGTTCAAAACCCTTTCTATTAAATATAAATAATTTATTGTTATACATAATACAACCACTTTTAGTGAGATCAATTTACAAACTATGAAAAAAAGCCTAATAAAATACATTTTTTTAAATTGTTACATCTAACCTCTACTTACCTGATGATAAGCAAGGGGAGGTTCACAAAGGGAAGGGGCCAAAGACTGAAAAAACCTATGCCACCGTCTTGTCACGCCCCAATTCCTACAGGGATAGACAGAGACTATAGAACGCCACATATGACCCAAACGGCCTGATAAGGGACATGGTGAATGAGCCTGATCACATCCACTATAAAGGCCTAGTTGGAACCGGCAACTTACAAGCTGATCCCGAAACGCGACTAAGTCACTTCACGTTCTGTATACTTGGTGTATAAGTACCACCACTGTATAAGTGGTGGTACTACACCGGATCGACAGACGGGACAACATCTCTGACAACCAGCCCGGAGCAAATACATATCTGCCCATTTTTTTATTATCAATCAATCAATCAAATTATTACGCTTGTCCACAGGGATAGGCAGAGACAATGAAGCGCCACTCGCCACGATCCTGCCCCACCTCCTCGCTTGCTTTGTATTCACAATTCTCTTCATACAAGCTCTATGGTTATATGAAGCTCTTTTTTTTATTATCAAATATTTGTAAAAGCTATGAAACAAATATTTGCTCCGACCGGGAATCGAAGCCGGGACACCACTACGCCACGCCTGTCGCCATCTTACATCGTTCCTCCCTTGCCATGTGCCACATTAGAGCTGACTCCGCCATAAATGAGTTTCTTCTCATGCAAATTAATGAATGAGTCAGCGATGACCCTCGCAGACGTTTTCAAATAACCACCGCTGGTTAACATCACTATTGGGATGTGGTTCTTTTGACACATTTTAAAAACGAACTCGTCGCGTTGAATTATGCCCTGGAATTTTTATTTAATAATATTTATATTTTATTATATTACTTGTTCCTATATTATTATTTATTATTTTTTATTGTATCTCGACATATGACAGTACCCCGCTTGATTTTAAGCTGGAGTGTGGTCCATGAATGGATGTCACTGCTACTACAATTCAATAACTGTGAGTAGCAATCACATCCACTATGCCGGCCTAGTTGAAACCGGCAACTTACAAGCTGATTCCGAAACGTGACCAAATCACTTCACAGTCTCTATACTTGTAAGTGGTGGTACTACCCCAGATCGGCAGACTGGGTACCACTGCCTACCACTCTTTGATAACCAGACCCGAAGAAAATATCTATCTCTTTTTATGGAATTAATGTATGGAAGTGAATGTTGGGTGTGGCAGAAGCAGCATGAAAGTAGAGTTAATGCTGTAGAAATGCGGTCATTAAGGAGTGTATGTGGAGTAACGATAGCGGATAGAATAAGAAATAGCATTGCGGGATAGATGTGGTTAGAAAGAGGATGTAGTGACAAAGATTGATAAAGGAATGCTTCGATGGTTTGGGCACATGGAAAGGATGAGTGAAAGTAGATTGACGAAAATAATTTATAAATTTCATGTGAATGGATACGTTAAACAAGCCCAGGATGGTGTTCGCCGACCAAATCGAAGACATCCTCAACAAAGCTAGGTTGCCTAGTGCCCATAACCATAGTGCTTGTATAAAGATAATTGTGAATGTGAAGGAAGCGAGGGAGTTGTGTCAGGACCCTGTGGAAAAAAGGCGAGACAATTTGATTGATTGATTGTTTGTTTTCGACACTAACAGCGACCGCGTAACTTTTCGACAAGTTGCGCGGTCGGCCCTCTGGACAGCACTCCAGTTTACATGAGGCGATGTGTGTTCAATTGTGTCTATTAAAAAAATTGTAACTTACGTCATTGCTTATACTAAGCGCTCCTAATGGGTCGAATTTCATAATATCAGTACCAGCATTATACACTAAAATATCCGGTGTAAACTCTTTCAGAGCAGCCGTGAAGTTACTGAAAAGATAGACAGAGATTTATAGAATTAATTCATAAATTGAGACATCCTCAAGAAAGCTGGGTTGCCTAGTGCCCCACCACAGAGCTTGTATGAAGTGAATTGTGAATGTGAAGGAGGCAAGGGAGTTTTGTCAGGATCGTGAAAAGTGGCGCTCATTGTCTTTGCCTATCTCTGTGAGAAAAAGGCGTGACATCTTGAGACGACATTGCCTGATAGAATTGGACTTCCATCAGGCAAGTCAGATGTCGTCTCAATAAAAAATGAAGGACGCTGACGACTGTAAATAACGATTCAGTTTAAGGTTGCCTCAGTCGCCGTCACTATGCCGTTTTTTATTTTATTTTATTGTGACTCGAATTATGACCACCCTGCCTGATATTATGAATGAAAGTGACTGTAGTAGTTATATAACTGTAAGCAGCAGTCACACCTACTTTGCCGGCCTAGTTGAAACCGCTAATTCCGAAACGCGACTAAGTCGCTTTACGGTCTTACTGTAAGTGGTGGTACTTCCCTGGATTGGCAGACTTGGCACCACTTGCCTACTACTCTTTGGTAAGCTCTAGAGTCCAACCAATAGGCCCTGCCTGCCGTCAACCCATGTGTTCCTATGACCTTGGATCCTTCAAGCCTGATGCTGAACATGCCTGAAGCACCTTTGGCCGGCATAGTGACGGCGACTGAGGCAGCCGTGAACAAACTCGATTTTTTAAGTCGTCGTAACTCTTGGACCTTCTCTTGCTTATCATCAGGCGGGTCGAGGTCAGATGTCGTGTCACCATAAATAAAAACGATATCTGAGTCGTTATTTCAGTCGTTGTCACTCTTGGATCCTTGCTTACCATTAGGCAAGTCGAAGAGAGATGTCGAGTCACAATCAAAAATATCTTTCACAAAAAACATCTTCACAACAAAAAGGCAGCTTCGCGGTTTAAAATATACATCAGGCGTCATCTAGTGGCGATAGCGGGATACACTTTTTAATGTGTATTTTGCGGATTTGAAAAGATAAAAAGGATATCGATAAATACGTATTTACTTAAATCTAAATTAGTTCAGGCACGAATACATACATACCATTTAAGTTTATGTAAATATTCTTTATCTTCAACAAAGTATCCAAGTTCTACCTTCTTTCTAATTGCTTTTTTTGCTTTCTTATCTTTTGGGAATATATTCTTATTATACATATCCATGATATATACTTCTTTTGCACCTATGAAGTCTCTGCCATAACCATTACCCTGCCATAGAAAGACAACTTGACAACAAGCGTGGCGCATTTGTTACCAGGCCATTTCGTTACGTGTAAAGTCCCGGGTTCGATTCCCGGTCGAACAATATTTTTATTTATTTATTTTTATACTAAGCTACTTAAGTGCTTGTATCATAGAAACAGGACAACCAAAGTACATATATCAAAGATACATTGGTACCGGTGAGTGGTTTCAAACCCGTGCCATTTGGCTTACGTAGCCATTGCACTGCCAATTACACCACGACTGACGACCGTTATATCTTGTATGTAAATGACAGTCTTCTATGGTCATGTCTACGATGTCCCCTCTACCGCGATCAAATGACAGTTTAAATACCCATTGAATCATACCTGATGTGCATCAAGATCGAGTATCATAGCAGTCGCAGCATAGCCCTCTTTGAATAACAATCGTATTAACAATGTGATATCAGCGTATGGACAGAAACCAGAACCTCTCTCACTCGAACAATGATGGAATCCACCACCTATGTTAATAGCCCACCCTCGGCTTATTGCTAATTTGCCTGCTGCAACCGTGCCTCCAGTTTGTCGTCTGAAAATCCAAGTATTTCTTTAAAACCTTATATACAACAGCAGAACCTTAAGGGCATGTTGTATGACTGTTGAGGTGCGCAATACATGGCCAAGCCATCATCAGCCCGAATGACCCTGCACTCATTCAAAACTATTTAGTCATCATCATCATCAGCCAGAAGACATCCACTGCTGAACATAGGCCTCCCCCTTAGAATGCCATTCCGACAAGAAGCATTTACAAGGTGCCAGTTGCATCCATTGGTTATTTGTGACTTTCACTTCACTATGTCGTCAGTCCAGTGGATTGGGAGGCCTACCTACGCTGCGTCTTCCAGTTCGTGGTCTCCACTCTAGAACCTTTCTTTCCCATTGGTTGTCAGTTCTTCAAGCAATGTGGTTACTATTTGGCTGGCCAATGATGCTTCCTCGTGCATCGCTAAAAGGTTTCAATAGAATGGAGAGAACACATAGGCGGGTAAAGCATCTGTCGATTGTTGTATAAAGAAACGATGCACCAAACTTTTTAGTCTATCAAAGACTTTAGTTAGTCTATGTCCTATATTGACAACTATATTAGGAACAATTTAGTGTCTTAAAGTTAATAAAACTTCAAAACATACCTCATTGGTTTCAAATATGTTTTTTGTACAATAAAATTTGGCAAACATGCTAATATTGGCAATTCGGCTATTGTTGCTACTTTCATACTCCACTGAAATATAAAACATTTTTTTATGTCTTCAATCAATCATTCCAATTGTGATAGGCAGGCATGATAGGCAGAGACAAAGGAGCGCCACTTATCGCGAACCTGACACGACTCCCTCACATCCACAATTCTCTTCATACAAGCTCTACAGGTATGGGTACTAGGCAACGAAGCTTTCTTGAAGATATCTCCGATTTGGTCCAAAAACACCCTCCTAGGCCTGCATTGTTTAACGCATCCATCAACATCAGATGTTTTTCTTAATCATCATCATCAGCCAGAAGTTGTCCACTGCTAAACATAGGCCTCCCTCTTAGAATGCCATTCCGAACGAAAAGATGCCAGTTTAACATTTTATTTGAATATATTTTAATAAGCTGGGTTAATTATGCTATGTACAGTACAGTAAATAGATTCTCCATACAGATGCTGGCTCCAATTCATAGCTGGCAGAAAAGTGAAAGTAGTTTTCCATATTTGTGATCGGAAAGTAGTGTTAGGACATTTGTGGCCCTCACTCCGTTTTCGCCTCTACCTAACAAAATATTGATTGATCGTAAACCTACATTTCAGTCACAATTCCGGAATGCTGCTTTCACTCTCCTGTCAGCCACACGACCCGACACCCGCACCGAGAATCCATGGACGCTAAGAAATTGTTTCATTTCAGACTCCTGCAACCAATGCCTCCTTTAACATATACTCTAAAAAATGAATACAAATATAACTTACTTGTAAAGACTGAAGATACTTAGGTGTGTGTACTTCAAGAAGATCCTTCTTTTTAGCATGATTTGGCTTTACTATCTGATCATCACTTAACAGACTTGCTTCTTTTAAATACTGATATGAAATACATAATTTAATTAGCAACTTACTAGATTATAAAACTTAAAAATAAATCATCATTTAATTCAGTTTTTGTTATAAAGTGTACTTGGCATAGTGACGGCAACTGAGGCAGACGTGAACTGAGGTGGTCTTTTTAGTTCGTAGCACTCTTGGATCTCATCTTGCTTACCAACAGGCAAATCGAGTTTAGATGTTAATACACAATAAAAAAAACAAGGATAGCTCAGTACGGACATATGTACTGGGAAAATATTTGAATATTTTGCTTGCCTTTAAAAAACCGCAAAACTAAAATAATTACAAATCAAAAAGTTACGATTTTTTTTCCATGAGGATAAGCAGAGCTACAGGCATGCTTCTCATGATAATGATATTGATTATTTTTGGTACATTTACGAAAAACTTTATGCAAGCTCTTTGGTTATAGGCATTGCGTACCAGTGCAGCCCTCAATTTCTTAAGAGGATACCCTTCTGTGTTGACATTTTTACGTTTTTCAAGTTTTACCTTTCAGTGTGCACAAACTAATATGTTAAATCAATTCTTATCACTACATCTTTGAAATAACTACAAATTGGATATAGCTGTTAGAAGCTGTTATACTTTACCTTAAAAACATTTCCCCATTTCTTAGAGTCAAACTCATGAAGCCGTTCTAAACCGAAAAACGATACATTATACCGGTCATCATAAACTATAGGCCACTGCTTGTTGTCAATTTCGATAAATAATCTAAAAAGAGTAATGAATAGTTATTTAAATATTTAAAAACGCTCGTTTAATAACTATATAAGACAATTTGTTACCTGGACATTGTCGCAAATATATTCTGCTTTTATTCCTTCACTTTAAATACAATTTCTTTTCTGATTAATAAAATAAAACACCAATAAACACTAATAAACATGTTGGAAGTAACATGTTTTGAAAATTTAATCATTTTGTAGTTCAAGGTCAAATGTAACTGTCAAAGTTTTTTTAGATTGTTCAATTCTCCCTTTCTGGGAAGGCAAAGAAAACAGTCCATACAGCCTAGTCTTCTTTTATAATATCTAGTGGAAGAAGATGAAATACTTCAGTGTTTAGTCCATTATATCAGAGTAAAGACAGTGGTGATTGTTTTAGTAAAGCGATGAAAAAGATTTACTAAAACTCTTCCGATGGAGTCTTGAGTACACGAAGAGACACGTAGCCAACTTCATCAAACTTGTATATAAATGTTTACTGGATAACAGTTACACCATTATTATACAATAATATTTAAGAAACAAAGTCTTCAATAAATTTGAAATCGCGCGTCGTTACTTGAAATTTTCCGCCAAAACGTATGTCTAAGTCAAAGTTGGCTTTATGCATAGATTTATGATTGGTCTCGCTGACGCGACAACCAACTTACTAAAATGATACTTATCTGTGGCGACCAATCATTAATCTATGACTGCTTTATGGCCGTTTTTATAACACTGTAATAATATTTTGACCTTTCTTTAAATGAATCCTTTGCCTTATGTATTAAGACCAAATATTGCCTAGCAACGCATGGGACAACAAATCCCGCCATTTATGAATATTTTTTATTTACTTCTTTATTATCCCAAATAGTTAACCTTATAATATTTGTTATGCAGAACCAGTGAATAATGTTGGCGTAAGAATATTATTAAATGTCATTATTTAGTTATTAGTTTTATAATAATGTTATTTTATGATTTGCAGATCGGGTGATAATACAAACGAAGAGAATTCCACCTTATTGGCTTTACAAAACGAAGTAGATTTTTATAGGGTAAGTTATTAGCAACGCAGGACCACTGGTTTGCATAGTAATCTACGTAAGAGTTAATGAGTAGGTAAGAAGCACCTTTTCGCTCTTGGACCTCCTCTTGCTTATCATCAGGCGGGTCGTGGTCAAATGTCGTGTCACAATAAATAAAATAGGATATCCAGGGCCGTCTTTAACCGAGATACAGTTCGCATCTCTGGGACGGCTCTGCCAAGTATCTTCTCAACGCCCTGGATTCATTGCAGCGCCGAGCTGTTCGAATCATAGGAGATGTAGAGGTTACGCGAACTCTGGAGCCTCTGCAATTACGCAGAGACATGGCGGCTCTATGCGTCCTCTATCGCCTATACCACGGGTAATGTTCCGAGGAGCTCTTTAACCTCGTTCCTATCTCGTCTTTTCACACCTGTAACACCCGCACTGGTCGGGGGAAGCATTCGCATTTTGTCGACAGAATTAATAGTAGAACTAAAAAGTTCGGTGCGTCTTTTCTTTGTAGAACAATCGACAAGTGGAATGCTTTGTCAGCCCATGTGTTCTCTCCCTCCTATAACCTTGGATCCTTCAAGCGATGCGTGAAGAAGCACCTTTGGCCGGCATAGTGACGGCGGCTGAGGCAGCCGTGTACTGACTCGTTTTTTTCAGTCGTCGTCACTTTTGGATCTCCTCTTGCTTATCATCAGGATTGGTCGTGGTCAAATGTCGTGTCACAATAATAAAAAAAAACTATTGGGGGCCCTGGGCACTGTAGGATATTGGGGCCCCCTATAAGCTTGACAGAGCACTATTCAGCGCCCAGAGGGAAAGAAAGGGCCAGAGTATATCTTCTTTGTACGCACTGTGATCTCTCTTAGTTCAGGCGTTTCTACTACAAAAGGCATTAACCAGGGTCCTCACGATACAGGCTTGTTTAGCTGGCTTGTTGTCCCTAGTTTGGGGATGCGTATCCCATGGAATAACCAATTTTGTTTCAATAAAGTTTTATTTATAAATTTTATTTATCCCGTCGTTTTACTTTCGTGACAGTCGAACTAGAGGTTTGACGCGTCGGATAAGTTAAAGTAGGTTGACGAAATTAATCTGATGTAGATGGATGCGTTAAACAAGGCAGACCCTGGAGCATGTTTTCCGACTAAATTGAAAATATCGTCAAGGAAGCTGTGTTGCTTACCAGAGCTCGTATGAAGAGAATTATGGATGTGAGGGAAGCGAGGGAGTTGTGCCAGGATCGTGGCAAGTGGCGCTCCATTATCAGGAAAAAGGCGTGACAATTGGATTCATAGATTTATTGAATTTTGTCTATTAAACTTTTTTTTAGCAAAATCAAACAGTGGTAGAAGAAGAAATTAAAACACTAATAAATGATAATCAAAAGTTATCCCAACAAGTCGGTATGTTGTTGAAGGAGAAACTGGACGCTAATAGGCGAACAGTTGAACATGATCAATATAAAGAGGTTGTGGATTTGAAGAAACAATTTTGTTTACTTAATAAGGTAACTTTTTGTATTTGCTAACTACTGCTGAAGGTATCTCAGACGTGTTAGAGGTATCCATTATACCAGTGGCGTAGCGTGGGAGTCAGCCGCCCGGGCGAAAAAAAAAATTGCCGCCCCCTTATTTAGGAATTTCAATCATAGGTACTCTAATTGAATTATATGAATTTCAGGTTCAAATTTTTGTTTATTTATTTTAGTTTTTTTTTAATTTTGACGCCCCCTCCACGCTACGCCTCTGCATTATACCGCAAAACTAGATTTTGTATCCTAATACGAAAATCAACGTGTGTATGGATGTTGAAACTGAAACAATTCTTTGAGACAGATCTTACATACCGTATCTGATACAAATCTCAGCCTTAGGTACTGTCTGAAGAAAAAAAGGGCATAAGATATTGCTCTAAAAACATGTTGCATGATAACGCTTTATCGTCTCAAGCCAGTGGCGTTAAACCGATGCCGCTGTATCATATACCCTAATACTTTGAAACCATCGTTCACACGTTGGAATAAGTACTCGTATCATGATACAGAATCATTGATAATGTTGCGATACAAATCTCAGCGTTACTATTATTGTCCCTTGTATATTTTAGGAGAGAGATTCCCTGCATGTGCTATGGCAAACATCACAGAAAACTATTGAGGCACTAGAGACCGAGTTAAAAACTTACCACGGCTATGGAGGTAATGGGTGTCAGGTAATGTTTTTTTATTTATTATTGTGACACGACATTTATTATTTGACATCGACCCGCCTGATGATAAGCAAGAGGAGGTCCTAGAGTGACGATTGACAAAACCGAGTCAGTATGGGGAAGAACGGTTCTAGAGTGGTGACTTCCGGTTGAAGACGCAGTGTAGGTAGGCCTTCCACTAGGTGGACTGACGGCATAGTGAAAGGCACGGGTAACCAGTGGATGCAACTGACATCTTGTCGTTCGGAATGGCGTTCTAAGGGGGAGGCTTATGTTTAGCAATGGACGCCTTCTGGCTGAAGATGAATGTACTGTATTATAATTAGATAGTAAATAAATAAACTTACATCTATATGTTTTTAGGAAATAGAATCAAGAAAAGATCTAGAATTAAAAACAGAAACAGCACTAAACGACTATATCGAATTAGAGAAAAAATATAAAGAAATAAAAGAACATAATAATAAATTAGAAGCAGATGTAAAGATGAAAGAAGTAGAAATAAATAATTATAAGGAAAAATGTTTGGAAAATGAGAAATCAATAGAGAACTTAAAAGAAGATAGAATGATGCTGGCAGCTGAGAAGAAGTGTAATGAAGAATTAAGAAATCAACTGTCATTAATACAGAAAGATATTATTAGTTATGTTAAAAAGGAAGCTGAGGCCAAATCTAAGGTATAATTTATTGCGATTTTATAGGTAAGTACCAGCACACTGCCTGATGTTAAGCTGGAGTCCCATTCCAAACCATCGAACCATTCCTTTGCAGTTCATAAATAAGGCGACAACTTTCCAACTGATCCCCGAAAAACGACTGAGTCACCTTAGATCGGGAGTCTGGTCTGGGAAAATGACCACAATTCACTTACTACTTTTTATTTGTAATATCCAATCTATTTATTGAATATTAGAAATTGTATCTTAGCTCTGACCGGAAATCGAATCTAGGACTACGCAAAGATGATTAGTGTGTTCATCAATGTACCATGCAGGTCGTCTAAACATTAATTTCATAAAATTAACAACAATCGATTTTCTTAGAATGTGCGCGTATAAATTAAACAAATAAATGTACAATCATTACACAAAAACAAACGCTATAGTAAGCCGCATAATATTTGTTCAATTCATTTTCCAATTAATTATATTGGTACGCCGTTTTTCACAGGGATAGGCAGAAACAATGGAGCGTTACTTACATTACGCTCCTGACATTACTTCCTCGCTTCCCGCACATCCACAATTCTTTTCATACAAGTTCTACGGTTATGGAAACCAGGTAACCTACTATTCTTGAGGATGTCTCCAATTTGGTCGGTAAACACCCTACTGGGTCTGCTTCGTTTAACGCATCCATCCACATCATATTTATGAACTCCTTCGTCAATCTACTTTCATTCATTCTTACCATGTGCGCAAACCACATGGTTTAGACATATGGTACCATTCCTTTGTCAATTCTTGACAAAAGTAATAAAATTATCTATTTATTTCGTACAGGTAGCTGAAGCGCTACAATTATTCGATTTAGTAACTGGTCAAAGAGACGAGGCTTTTAAGAAAATTGCTGAAATGACAGGCAAGTATTTGTAAAGGACATCATTCATTTTGGGCTTCTTTGTACTACTTTTGTAATGTTCAATGATGAAAAATACATAAATGGTAGTTTCGATACTTGTATTGATAAAACTAATAACAATTTTTCTTTTGATTGCTGTGCAAAGGAGTTATTTGGAAAATAAGATATGGATTGTGTGTCGTCTGTCAATCACGGAGACACGCCATAGCTTTGAACTGTCATTATTATAATTTGATCAATTTGCACACCTAAACTATGCAAAATAAAGGATATATTCCAATTACATTGTAATCTTGGTACATTAAATTAGTTTAGAATGTTTATGCAACTGTTAATACAATTAAGCCCCTATACAAAATAAATGAAGTCCTTTACTAAGTACCTATTTTCAATTCAAAAAATAAAAATTCCACAGATGAGCAATCTAGATTAAAATTGCAATTGACTAAAATCAATGATGAAATGGCAATGCGTAACAAATTAGAATTGGAGGAAGCGAGAGAGCACTACAATGAGAAAGTGAGCGACATGCTGGCACATATACAAAATTTAGATGCGGAATTAGTTGAGAAAGGCTTATTGTTGAATAAGACATTGAGGTAATAACTTAATGAATTAAACTTTTAAGCGGCTTACTGTCGCGTTTATTTTTAGTTATTGATTTTACTCCGTGAGTCGGAAATATAAAAATCGGAATAATAAATAAAATGTAAAATCAATAATCAAAAATAAACCCGACAAAAGCCACATAAAATTAGCTTAATTCATTAACCAATGTTTGCGCAAAATCTGAGAAAATAACTTTGTCGTTTGTATTGAAACAAAACAATATGACTTTGCCAAGGTCAAGTATGGGCCAAAATACTGATTAAAAATTCGTATCATTATATCCACTTGCTGCTCCATGTATCCAAGACCGTCTTTAACCTACTGTCGGCCCTGGTCACATTAGAATAATGGGGCACCTGTGAGATTTAAGAGGTAGTAACCCATCTACGGACAAAAAACTCAAATATTTCACGGGCTGCAGTGACGTTGGTAAGGGCAGATAGGTATTGTAGTCATTATTGTTTGATTTTACGGAATAAATATAGTTTTCGAATAAATCTTTGGCCGGCATAGTGACGGCGACTGGGGCAGCCGTGAACAAACCCGGTTTTCTCAGTCGTCGTCACTCTTGGACCTTCTCTTGCTTATCATCAGGCTGGACGAGGTCAGATGTCGTGTCACAATAAAAAATAAAAAAATATATTGACTATCGTTTGATGATCTGGAAGAAACTAGGGGCCCCTATAGATCACACGTGCCCAAAGTGTTAAATCGATACCTTAATTCGCAATCCGGCTAACTCCATTTTAGTGAATTTTACAGGAGACACTAAAAACATATTTATATCTAAACTATGAGGAATCTAGAAAAAATGAAAATCCCGTTGGTAGATAATAAGTAAATACACATTTTTTTTATTAATAGACAGGTAAACATTTTTATTATTCTTATTAAATGACCCGATTTAGGAGTTGGCCGGATTTTTAAATTCAAAATACGAATGAAGAGGGAGTTGTTCGTTTTTATAGGGAAAAATAAAACTGTGCAATTTAATGAAAATAATAGTATATTTTACTTAAATTTTATTCAATTCTCATGAGGTAAGTTTTTATAGTTGGTTTCATAATCTATGGGCATGTTTTGAGTTGTTGAAGATCCAAATATTTATTTTATAGCAGTAACTTAAGAATGTCGTCTTTGCTTAAGCAATTAATTCTTCTAAAAAGACAATATTAAAATTGCACACACCTTTTGCCTTTGAATCTTTTTTTTATTTTGCCTGGTCTTATGGACTTATAAAATTTGATATCTTTAAAACTTCTTTATATCTTTCTTCCATGTACCATCAATTTTATTTTTGCCGCAGTATTCTTTTCCTCTCTTTCCATTTTTTTATTATTTCACTTGACTATTTCTCCTTATTTACTTCACATCGTTATTTCCGTTAATTTGATACTCATATGATTTACTATCAGAGCTACTATAATCAACTAAACGCACGGGCAAAATTAGAGGAACATTGGTAAAAAGGTCCATATCTTGAATTCAAGTGGGTCGAGCGACGTGTAATTATTTTTTATAGTTTCCGACGCATTTAAGAAATAAAATATTGAACGGGCAAGTTAGTTTTTTTTTTAAATTTAAATCCTACCCCTATAAGTGTTTGTCGATGATTGACGTTATAAGCGTTTTTGATAAAAACGGTGTTTTGTGTAGTGCAATGTAAGTTTAGCTCATTTTATCGTTTGATTTTGAAAAGAACACATCGTTTTAATACAAAATGAGTGACTTGCCAGCAACTACACTCGCCAGGGCTGTAACCATGATCACACCTACCGTTCGGTCAGTCAGGCCTTAGGTGTATCGGTTTCTGTGGTCCATCGCGATGTTCAACGTTACAGGCAGACTGGATCTTACGTTCGCAGACGAGGACAAGGCAGACATCGGGCGAAAACGATAGAGAATGACCGTTTTATAAGAGACGAACCTTTAGAAATCGCCGTCAAACAGCTGTGCAGACCCAAAATCTGTTGGAGGAGGTCCAACAGATTGAGCGAGAAGAAGACTTAAAGAAATTGAATTAAACTCACGGGTGCCAGCAAAAGCACCGAAACTGGAGGCAGGACATCGGAGAGCCAGATTATTATTTGCACGTAACACCAAAATTGGACAAGTGAGTGGAGTCGAGTGAAAGTGAAGAGACTCGATTTTGTGTAAACTATGTTGATGGGCGAGAAAGAATGTGGAGATTTCGCAGAGAACGTTATAACCCAACAAATTTTACGAAAACAGTGGCTTATGGTGGAGGCTCCGTCATGGTTTGGGGTGGCATATGTTTGGGAGCCCGCACAGAGCTTGTGATCGTTAACGGTGGTTCTTTAACAGTACAGAGATACATAACAGACATTTTAGAACCCCATGGTGTGCCTTTAGTTTTATTTGTAGGCAAAATTTCATTTTTATGCACGATAATGCGCGGCCATATACCGCGAACATCGTACAAAATAACTTAATAATGTTGGTATTGCCATGTGTCATGCGGCAAATTATCGTAAGATCTTGTCACATCAGGAACCTAAAAATCAGCCTTCTCAGTATTGTTGGCAAGTTGTATGCAAAAGAATTGATTGAAAGGGTGATGCATGAAACAGATGATGAAATTTAGGATGCGCAAGCGGGATTTCATAAAGGGATAGGATGTATTGATCAAATCTTCTCTTTAAGATGCGTCAGCGAAAAATGTTGGCAAAATACTATAAGGTGTTTTGTGCTTTTGTTGACCTTGAGAAGGTCTATGGTAGAGTGAACAGGAATGAATTGTGGCGGCAGCTGTCCGGGTTTGGGTTAAGGGAGCGTTTGGTCCGTGCACTGAAATCTCTCTATGAGGATTCCAGTGCATGTGTTGAAATTAATGAGGCGCTATCTGACGCTATCTCTAAAAGTGTAAGACACCTTTAGGGTTGCCAATGGTTGTGTAGCGTCACCAAGAAAGTGGAACGAGTCAAACAATTTGTTTAATTGGGAAGTATGTTTACTAGGGATGGAAAGTGTGATAAAGATATTGAGAGAAGAGTGCAAAAGGGTAACGTAGTGAACGGTGCCATCCATAGTATAAGGAACAGCCAAATAATGTCCCAAAAGTCACGGATGGCTGTTCATAATGCGGTGCTTGTTCCTACATTAATGTGAGGAAGTTAAGGTTGGGTATGGCAGAAGAAGCATGAGAGTAGAATTAACGCTGTAGAAATGCGGTCATTAAGGAGTTTATGTGGAATGACGTTAGCGGATAGAATAAGGAATAGCACAGTGCGCGATAGATGTGGTTTGAAAGAAGATCTAGTGACAAGGATTGACCAAGGAATGCTTCGATGGCTTGAGCACATGGAAAGGATGAGTGAAAGTAGATCGACAAAAGGAATTTATAAACCTGATGTGGGTGGATGCGTTAAACAAGGTCAAGAAATCTGGGTTGCCTAGTGCCCATAACCACAGAGCCTATATGACGAGAATTGGGGATATGAAAGAAGCAAGAAAGTTATGTAAGGATCGAGGCAAGTGGCGCTCCATTGTCTCTGCTGATTTTTGATTAAATATCACTGTATGCACACGTGTAATACGCCAAACAAAATTGATTTGTTGGAGTTAGCCGTCATAATCGTGGACTTTATGTATTGCTTGGAGTTGTTCGGTTTTCTTGTAGTGATTTATTCAAGAAGTTTAAAGTTTAGAGAGTTATTATTTATTTTAAAATGTGCGAATTATGTCTGTCTTAAATCCTGCATCAAAAACTAAAATTCGGTAAAAATGGAGTTAGCCGGTTTGCGAATTAAGGTATCGAAATGGGAAAGATGGACTAGCACGTATCTCTCTGAAAGCAGAGATATACGTGGAGTAGCGCCTCACATCAGACTTTGCCATTAGCCAACAAGAAGGACCTTAGTCAACAACGCCTTAAGGAAAGCTGTTGCCCAGGATGCACCGGCCCTTCTTCCCTTCGTATCACCGAAGCGATATGGCAAGCAGACAGTTTTGTATATAACGATATTGAAAAAAATGATGTTATATCTAAATACAGCAAACGCCCATCGGCGTAAGTCAGAAATTGTTTGTGATATCAAACCTTGTTTTAGGGAAAACAAAATATTACAATCAACAAATGACAACTATATGAAAGAGCAGAAAGACAGCCTCAGCGCTGTTGATCCCAAATTAGCACTTGCCGAACAAAGATTAGAAGCTATGTTTACTGAATTGGTAAGTAAGATGCATTTGTTTCACACCAGCCCCTCTAGCACGGCAACCCAAGAAGCAAGATAAAGAGTTCCTAAACTTGCTTTTTGGGTGACAAGAAAGTCATTTTAAATAACTTGTCAGAGCAGTGCATCAAAATGCCCAAAAAATATATTTAACGGTTACACCCATTTAACTTCACACAAAACAACGTTGAAAACTTTAATATTTTATTTTGCATTTGATGTACCGGCCTATTAAGTTATTTAAAATGAGTTACAATAATATTACTTGCAGATCTTTATCTTGCTTCTTGGATTGCCGTGCTAGGGGCCCAGGGGCTCGATTCTCTTTACATTTGGCGTCGAAAAAGCAGTAAAAAAGCGTCGCGGTTACAAGTGACCAATCAACGTAGTTTACCTATTGATTTGTCATTCGCTAATTGGTTACGAAGCAAATTACGAACTTGCACTAATATTTGACATCTTCGTCGGCCTCATGTTTTAAGAGAATCGGGGCCCAGTGCGCTACTCGTGAAGTTGTTTCATGGCTTTTAGAGTTGTTAATACAAAAGAGGCAGTTATTTGCCGAGTCTGGTTGCAGGGAGGTGGTAGGCAGCAGGGCCATCTTAAGCATATTCAGCGCCGGGGTGCGAAAGTCAAGGCTCCGCTCGCTTGGTCTTAGGGTAGTTGGTACCTATCGAAGTTTATGGCGGTCGGCATGCGACCCCTAGGATGCGCCCGGGTGCACCGCACCCCTTGAACCCCCGGGTTAAGACGGCCCTGGTAGGCAGTGGTGTTCAGTCTACCGATCCAGTGTATACCACAATTTACAAGTATACAGACGTGGTCGCGTTTCGGGACCAACTTGTGAGTTTCCGGCTTAGGCATAGTGAATGTGACTGCAACTTACAGTTATTTAACTGTAAGTTGCGGTCGCCTCCGTACATGGATCGCACTCTAGCTTTACGTCAGACGGGGTGCTGGCATATGTAGAGTAACAATTAAAATAAGCGATTTTTTTGTCTAATAAAAAATACCAACTACCCGCAGGTTGCGTCAGAACGTCGTAATATTCAATTGATGAGCGAAAAACAGTGTTTAATATTAGATATACAACGGTTACAAGATCAATGCAATAGACAAAACAAGAGAAGAGACTGGGAGGAAGGACTGCTCAAAGCTGAAAACAGTGAACTCAGGTATAACAGTGAAAGAAAACATAATATATACATAGTGAATAGTAACCAAGGGGAAGTCTAATCCAAGAGCGCTGATGACTGAATTCATTTTAAGGTTGCATCAGTCGCTGTCACTATGCCAGAGGTGCTTTTTCAATCAGTCAATCATTTTTTTGTCATTTTTATATTCAAATTCAAATAATTTATTCATTGTTATGGGTTAGTAAATACATTGGTACTAAGCTGTATTATAAAAACAGGACAACCAAAGTACATATATCAAAGATACATTGGTACAGTCATTAATCAATGTTCGCGCAATCTAAGATAATACTAATTGTAGTATTATCATTGTACCTCATGCAAGGCGTAGTCCTGTACTGCCCGATACGCACGAGATTGTGTCACATGCCACTAGTAATTGCACATGTATGTATATACATATATATATATATATATGTATATACCCTCATACACTACACTAATAATACTAGGTTATGAAAAATAGATAAGTAATTAACTTATATTTTCAGATTACAAATAGAGAATCTGCAGAAATCATTGGAAGATACAAATGAAATGATAAATAAGTTACAAAATATATTGACTAGTAAAAACGAACTTAATGATAAGTAAGTAAATACAAGCAGCTGACGGAGTAGTCTGGAGACAGGAAGGCTGGCATTGCTGGCAATTATTTCTGCCAATGTATTAGCGTTGCTATACAAAGGGGAAATGTTGCCAGTCTCCTTGGGACTCCAGTATCTCTGATGCGAAGTCATTAGATAATATTTTTTATTTATAGTTTAATTATAGGTAATATACTTTTAATTTTATCTGTTTCTCAAGTTTTTGGTCGTAACTTGCCCAGTCAGCCGATCCGGGGTAGTACCACCCACAGAACACTTAAATATTTTATTTATATGTTACGTGGAGGTAATTTTCAAACTGATCCTCATGCGTAATTAAAACTGAATTTTAAGCTGATCCCAAAACGCGACTGTGTCACTTTAAGGTCAGTACACTTGATAGTGTTACCACTCTTAAATGTTATAAAGAAGAATACCTTATTTACGGACGGACAACGTCGCCGTGCCACAATAAATTAATCATTTATTTACTCTTTAACAGAATGTGCTCATCAAAGGAAGAAGAATTAGTAGAATTAAATAAACATTTGCAAAATCAAATGGATCTTAATAAAAAGTAGGTAATTCTTTATTTCAAAAGGTAGTTATTAGCGGAGTTGTGTCAGGATAGTGGCAAGTGACGCTCAACTGTCTCTGCCTTTCCCTGTAGGAAAAAGGCGTGACAATTTGATTTTAATTTAAAGATAGGTACTTACTTTTCTAAATAGATTTAGTTTGGTCAGTACCACTGCACTATTTTCGAATTAGAACGTAAATTGCCGGTTCCAACTAGGCCGGCATAGTGGATGTGACTGCTATATAAAGTTATTTAACTGTAAGTAGCGGTCACATTCATTCATGGACAGCACTCCAGCTTAAAACATCAGGTGGAGTGCTGTGATATGTCGACCCACAATATACTATATTATATTGTCGGCACCAACAATTTGGTTGTTTGCCGACCAAATCGGAGACATCCTCAGAAAAGCTAGGTTGCCTAGTGTCCGTAACCACAGAGCCTGTATGAGGAGAATTGTAAATGTGAATAAAGCGAGGGAGTTGTGTCAGGATCGTGGCAAGTGGCGCTCCATCCCTGTGGGAAAGGCAGAGACAATTTGATTGATTGATATTGTCAGCACTCTTGGACCTCCTCTTGCTTACCATCAAGCGGATCGAGATCAAATGTTGAGTCATAATAAAATATTATATTTTAGATGGAAAGAATCGTACATAGATATGACTGAGAAACTCAAGAGAAGGTTTAAAGAAATGGAGAAAGAAAATAAAATATTAAGAAAACAATTAAAAGGCTCTTTACGACCTTCAGTTGAAGAAGGGAGTGGCAGTTCACCTTCCAGTGTGTCATGATCACATGCTAGGGGTTTAATCAAGCAGTAAATTAGGTTGAAAGTACGTTTAAAGGTATCTTTGGCCAGCAGTGACGGTGACTGGGGCAATTTTCTTTTTAAATCTACATGGGAGTTTTTGGGTGGCCTATTGACGACAGGCGTGGACGAACGGTTTAGCGACTGGTTTGTTGCGCGTAAAGTCCCGGGTTCGATCCCCGGTCGGAGCAAATATTTGTTTCATAGCTTTTATTTGTAATATTTAATAGTATTAAATATTGCAAATATTTGTTTATAAAAAAAAAAAGAGATGGATATTTGCTTCGGGTCTGGTTATCAAAGAGTGGTAGGCAGTGGTACCCAGTCTGCCGATCCGGGGTAGTACCACCACTTACAAGTATACAGACCGTGAAGTGATTTGGTCACGTTTCGGGATTAGCTTGTAAGTTGCCGGTTTCATCTAGGCCGGCATAGTGGATGTGATTGCTACTCACAGTTATTGAATTGTATAATAGTAGCAGTAACATTCATTCATGGACCACACTTTGGCTTAACATCAAGCGGGGTGCTGTCATATGTCGAGTCACAATAAAAAAAATAAAAAAATAGTGCCCATAACCATAGAGCTTGTATGAAGAGAATTGTGAATGTGAGGAGAGTGGGAGAGTTGTGTCAGGATCGTGGCATTGTTTTTGCCTAACCCTGTGGGGAAAAGGCGTGACAATTTGATTTGACATTCAAAGTGATTGGATTCCGAAGTTTTTACATTTTAGGCGCTAGGACACTCCACTAAATTGCTAATGTAGTTGAATAAAACAAATTTTATGCGACTTACTATCGCGTTTATCATCAGTCTCTCCGTGACCACGATGGCTGCAAAGCTCTCGAAACGTCGGAATAATAAAAAAAGCGTCCACTGCTGAACATAGGCTTCCCCCTTAGAACACCATTCCGAACGACAAGATGCCAGTTGCATCCACCGGTTACCCGTGACTTTCACTATGTCGTCAGTCCACCTAGTGGGAGGCCTACCTACGCTGCGTCTTCCGGTTCGTGGAAGACGCGAAATTATGTTCTTTGAACATAATTTCAACCTAATTTACAGGTTTCACTGTATTCTGTTGTAGTGAGAAATAAACACTGTTTTTGATAAATATATAACAATTTTATTAAATTTATTTCTTTAATTATTTAATATTTGAAATTAATTTGGCCCCGTCTGACAATCCGGGGTAGTACCACCACTTTTTAATGTACAGACCATTAGGTGACTCAGTCGCTTTTAGGAATCAGTTTGAAGGTTTCCTGATACAACTGACGACAGGCGTGGACAAACGGTCAGCGATTGGTTTCTTGCGCGTAAAGTCCCGGGTTCGATTCCCGGTCGGAGCAAATATTTGTTTCAAAGCTTTTATTTTTAATATTTAATAATTATATTAAATATAGCTAATATTTGTTAATAACAAAAAGAAATGGATATTTGCTTCGGGTCTGGTTATCAAAGAGTTATAGGCAGTGGTACCCAATCTGCCGATCCGGGATAGTACCATCACTTACAAGTATACAGACCGTGAGGTGATTTGGTCGTGTTTCGGGATAGTTGTAAGTTGCCGGTTCTAACTGGGCCAGCAAAGTGGATGTGACTGCTACTTACAGTTATTGAATTGTAGTAGCAGTGACATCCATTCATGGACCACACTCCAGCTTAACATCGAGCGGGGTGCTGTCATATGTCGAGTCACAATAAAAAAAACTACAGAATATGGATACAACTACCACAGGAGTTGTTTAACTCAAAGAGCAGTCATATTCATTCATAGACCGCACTCAAGCTTAACTCTTGCGGTCACGTTTTTTACCCTTTTGCAGTCTAGACCCGGATCAGGGTCTACTAGTGGCCAGTCTAGATGATCACAGATGTGTGCTTTGATAGGTGGCTTAGAATCCAACTATCCAGCCGTAACACATTCTGAGAACAAACTTGGGAACCAATATGTCGTTTCTTTTGGATCCTGCTTATCAACCCATGCTAAACCTTCCTTAACTAAACAATCCATTGCTTTCTGTGCTCGAGTTTCTGTCCAACTGAAAATGTAAATATATGTATATTATTAGCAAGAAAGAACATGCTTACACTTGATGACAGGCGAGGACAATTGGTCAGCTCAGCAGTTTGTTACGCGTAAAATTCCGAGTTCGATTTCCGGTCAGAGCCAATATTTGTTTCACAGCTTTAATGTAATATTTAATAATGCAAATATTTGTTAATAAAAAGGGACGTATTTTGCTCCGGTTCTGGTTATCAGTGGTCGATTTGGGGTAGTGACTGTGTAGTGACTTAGTCACGTTTGGGGATCAGCTTGTAAATTTCCAGTTCCAACTAAGCTGACATAGTGGATGGGACTGCTATTTACAGTTGTTGAATTATAGTAGCAGTTCTCCAGTTCTAAATTGTATCACCACTTACAAGTACAGAGACCATGAAACGACTTAGTCGCTTGAAAATTGTCAGTTTAAACTAGGCTGGCATAGTGTATGTGACTGCAGTTATTTAACTGTAGTAGCAGTCACCACTATTCATGGACCGCTTGTGAGCTAAATATCAGGTGAGGTATTCTTTATTTATTTATTTATTTAACTTTATTAAGGAAACATACAATTGTACAATGCAAAAAATATAACATAAAATATAGAACATAAATCAGCAAAGTTTCCAAATAATTATAAAACATACAAAGAGATAGCAATTTACACAAAAAAGGAATTCAAAACTATATGGTAAAAAAGAAACCTAAAAAATTACACTAACAAAAAAGTATTCCAATTACTTAAACTATCAAAAAAAAAAAAGTAAAAGAAGAAAAAAAGGAAATAGTGTTGCAAAGTCATTTCATTCATTAATAAATTTAATCTGAATTGTTTCTCGTACCTGCTTCTTAAATCCGGCCAAACCTTGATTAAAAGGATCAATATTACAGAATAACTTGTTGTACATACCACATGCACGATACAAAAATAAATGTCTAATAAAATTTCTCTTTCTAAACGGCAAACTATACAAGTCCATATAACGTGAGCCTTTACGGGGACATCTCAGTGCAATGTTACTTAAGAGAAATGGAGAATTATGGATATTATTTATTACTTTGTATAAAAACACCTGATCCCTCTCAAGTCTACGTGCAACTGGGTTAGGTATATATGTATTAATCATGGAGTTGTCGTTTCGTGATTTGTAATTAAGATGTTTTATGAATAAATTATGAATTTTATCGAAGCTCCCTATGTGTACCCTATATAGAGGGTTCCATACCGTGGAAGCATATTCCAAGTGTGATCGTACAAATGCATTATAAAGCAGGTGTAGGGTGGACTGCAGCTTAAATTCCCTGCCAACTCTCAGTATGAAGCCGAGCATCTTATATGCTTTCTGTGTGATTGAGCTATAATGCGAAGTAAAGGATAGTTTGTCATCGAGTATTATTCCCAGATCCCTCACCATGGACACTCTCTGAATAGAATCATCACCTAATTTGTAATCGAATGTAATTGGTTTGCTCTTTCTAGAATATGTTATAACATTACATTTTTTGGTATTGAGGAAAAGATGATTCAGTTTGCAATAATCTTTAAGCCTATTCAGATCGTTCTGAAGAGTTAAACAGTCAGAAGGTGATTTAATTATCTTAATAATTTTCATATCATCGGCATAAAGTAGAACCTTGCTATCGTTAAAGACAGAGGTAATATCATTAACAAAGATATTAAAAAGTAAGGGTCCGAGGTGAGATCCTTGGGGAACTCCAGAAGAAATAGGAACGAACGATGAACAATAACCCTTAACTGCAACAGCCTGACTACGCTCCCGCAAATACGACTCTAACCAACGCAGCAGGTCACCATGTACACCGATATTACGCAGTTTCACAATAAGAAGTGAATGATCAATTTTGTCAAATGCTTTCGAATAATCGGTGTACACTACGTCCACTTGGAAGCCCTCATCCATAGCAGCACCGACATAGTGAACAAATTCAACTAAATTGCTCTCCGTTCCCCTTCCATCAATAAATCCATGTTGTTGATCGGCAATAAAATGTCTGATGACAGGATAGATGCCATCGTATACTACCTTTTCAAATAATTTCGGAATACAACTTAATTTTGAAATAGGTCGATAATTCTGAACGTTGTGTTTATCGCCAGACTTAAAAATTGCCGTGACATGTGAACGCTTCCAAATTGCGGGCATACAGCCTGTTTTAATAGACTTATTAAGTAGTAGGGTCAGAGGCACAGATAGTGTTGAATAACAATTCTTTAAGAAAAAAGAAGGCAAACCATCCGGCCCACTACCCTTATTAACATCCAAACGTTTCAAATATTTTTTTAATATTTCAACGGTAATTGGGATATTATGTAATGATACACAGGAGTTGGAGGGTTGGGGAAAGGAGCTACTACTACTGTCATTATGTGATGGTTCAAAAACTGATTGAAAGTAGTTGTTAAACAATGAACAGATCTCATCAGAACATGAAGATGAAATATTACCATAATAAATTGTTTCAGGAATAGCATTATTCGATTTTTTAGATTGGACAAACGACCAAAAGAATTTTGAGTTAGTTTTAATTTTAGCCTCAGACTTACTTATAAAATCATTATAACATATAGTTTGAAGACGCTTTTGCCGTTGCCGCAACAATTTAAATATATCGTAATCATCAGTACGTTTATAAATTTTCCATTTTCTATGAAACTTTAATTTCTCTTTGATTACTTTTCTCAGTGAAGGTGAGTACCAACAAGGAAATCGAGCGTTGGGAAGTGTCTTCTTAGGGACGTGTTTTTCTATTACTTTATCAATTTCATTATAAAAAGTTTGTACGTCTTTATCAATGTTATTAGAAATTAAAATATTATCCCAGTCAATCTGGGCAATTTCCGCATTTATGACAGAATAGTCAACAGAACGAAATAGACGAACAGTGCGCGTTGCCGTACGCATCTCATGTAGGCATTGGCCAATTATTGATATGCTTAATGCGGGATGGTACGCATCCTCAGGAACTAAAGGGGTTGAACAGTGTGATACCCTACAACGTATATTACCAATAATTAGATCCAATAATTTGTCTTTAAAATTACGAATATTATTATATTGGATAAATGTAGTAAAATTTAAAAAGCATGCTAACTGACTTACCAATACATCCCTATGACTACAACTACACAAAAGTACCTCATCATTGGATGCGGGAACAGACCAAACTGCGCTGGGGAGATTGAAATCACCTACTATTATGAAATCATCGTTTGGACACCTTATAGTATCCTCTGAAACAGATTCATAGAATTGATTCAGTGATTCCACTTGGGAAGAACCTTGGGGGAAGTAACAACAGTAAATATGAACAGATTTATTTCTTAAACCAGACCTCAGACCTAACTCGACCGACAATAATTCGGCAGCTGCACCGATAACAGGAATAGAACTATAAGAACGAACATGAAACTCACGACGAACTGCAATCAACACCCCACCACCCAAAGAAACCCCTCTGGCCTTGTAGTCGCGATCACACCTGTAAACATTATATTGAGAATCAAATAACTCCGAATCAAAAATATTGGACATCAACCACGTTTCACTCAGGCAGATGACGTCATATTTAGCAAACATAGTGTTTCTATAGAAAGTATTTGTTTTAGTGCGTAAACCCCGCACATTTTGATAGTACAAGCTTATATTGTTACTCGCCATTTAAATTTAAGTTAATAACGCAAATAAAGCAATAATCCAAAAAGTAATATCTAAAAATAAAATATAATAAGTCAAAGTTAACATAAAGTAATAAATTCAGATATAGTCTATAAGGACCCATAAAGCATGCTTCATTATGTATAAATATATCTAACATTAAAATATGTGCAAATACAGTGGTAGATAAGTTATAGAATACAATTAAAATAATGTATAATATTATTCTACTCATATAGACTATACTATTAAGTGTATAGTAATATGGTAAGTGAAAAAATATGTTGTTTAAATAATTTATGATTAAATTAATATCTGGATAAAACCTCAAATGGTACCATAGTAAATAAAAATATAAAGTAAATATAAAGCAGAAACAATCCCGTTCAATGCTGGGCTCGGACAAAAATGTAACAGATTTTATGATAATATAATAATGTATAGAAATGACCCTATCAACACTATAGCTAAATTCATATAACTAATAGAAAGAGACAGAAAATTACACAAACACAAGAACACAACATCATTGCAGACTGTTATTAAAGTTAATAAAATTATTCCTATTTTATTTTGTTTAAATCCTTGACATTTAGAATGTGTAACACTGGACTATTATCTGACTGGCGAATCATAATGGTACAGTTTTTAACCCATATGTATTTGTATTTCATTTCACCAGCTAATTTTCTTGCATTTTGAAGAAGCGATTTATTAAAACTCGTCAAGTGGTCATGGAAGCGTAAGAAGCTATTAGCATGTGTACTAAAACCCACATCACCAGCACTAAGCACATGTTTCTTTATATGTGCCAGAAACTCATCCTTTCTGTGTCGCGCCAAGAATCTAATAACAACAGGTTTTATTTGCTTATTATCACGATTCCTAGGCGCAACACGAGTTACAAAATCAAGTTCTGTGGCAGCGTTAAGTGAAAAGCCAGTATGATTGGCAATTTTCTGTACAGTAGATATTAGGTTTTCGTGCCTTGTTTCTGGAATGCCATAAACCTCCACATTGGATCGCCTGCTCCACTGTTCCCTTGCATTGCTCTCCAACTCCTTATTTTCCAATTGAGTCTTGCATGTAATAACTTCGCTGACCTGGGCTTTAAGCGATTTATGTGACTTTTCTAACTCTGTCAGCCTAACACTAAAGTCATCGTATTTTTTATCAATTAGCCTGATCGAGTCCTGGAGAGATGTTAATTCACATTTAAAAGTCTTCAGCTCTGCTGATATAGCGTCTTTCAGTTCCTGCAGCAGCTCTTTTTTTAATTCATTAATTTGTAAAGAAATAGTCATTTTGATGTCCTCTAAAGTCAGTTCGCTAAAGCGTTTGCTCGCAGTAGGTCGGGTGCGGCGTTGTGTTATGTTTTCATCGCAAATATTATTAGTTTTAGTAGTTGATTGAATTGGTGTGTTGCCCCCTTTCATTTTTATAATTTAGGACCACTTAAAACACAAAACTAATTACAAATATATTTAGTATTCCTTTCTTACTAAAACTACGCAAAAATAAACTTTAGAACTAGCACTAATTCAACAATAATCTAATTAAAACTTCTAGAATTAAAACAAACTCACTGCTACCTCCAACTGTCAACTGTCAACTGTTATAAGTAGAAGTATTTCTGTAAATCCTAAAAACAATAACAACAACATACCCAAGATCTGCAATCAATAAATTAGTGGATACCCAGGCTGTACCCAGAGAACTAGCTTTCTGTAGTACTAAAGTTTGATCCAGGTTAAGTTCACCTGGAATTGATTGCACTAACCATTTCCCTTTACCAATTGCTACCACTGTGAAGCTGTAATACAGTAAAATATTTAACCATTTATTAAGTCACTGCGACACAGGCCAGTCTTAGGGGCGACTAGTAATCACAGCCTATCATTCCTCTCTACTATGAACAATCAACAAGTTTGTAGACCAACAAAAGGCTGCTTCGGGATCAAAAGTTGGCAGCACCAAATAGGCCGGAATAGTGAAAAAAAAAGAACAATGAAACAATTTCTTAGCATCCATAGATTCTCCGTGCGAGTGTCAGGTCCAATGCGTGGCAGGCGAGAGAATGAAGGCAGCGTTCTGGAGACTGCTCAATACATGGCCCGTATAATGTACACTGGGTGTTGTCATAGGAAATAAAAAAATATATAACCCACCCATTGCCAAATATTTTAAGTTTCTTAACAGCAGCAAGTAAATCTTCATTAGTAATCTCCTGATGTTTCTTAGCCTTGCCACGGGCAGCAATAAGCCTCGTCCTAAGCTCTTCCAATGTTATCAGTCCACCATTTTTGTAATTTGTCGAAAGGCACACTTCAACAATTTGCACACCAAGTTCATAGTAAAAATCACCAATACCTGAAAAAAAAAACATTTGTTCAATTTTTAACTTTAACTTTAAAGAGTGGTAGGCAGTGGTACCCAGTCTGCCGATCCGGGGTAGTACCACCACTTACAAGTATACAGATCGTGAAGTGATTTGGTCACATTTCGGGATAATGTATGTGTATAATATATTATCCGAATTATGTATTGTATATTATAAATATATGTGACCTGACCTAAACCCAGACTGGAAAGGCGAAAGAAGTTGATTTTCCATTAAAAAAGCTGAGAGCTGTTTGTGTACTACTGATTCTAATATTTTGGAAAAGAAAGGGAGTATAGAAATAGGTCTATAGTGAGTAAGAGAAGTCAGGTGCAGTATTTTTGGAATTGGTGTTACAAAGGCCTGTCGCCAGATTGCAGGAAACTGACCAGATTGTAGAGAGAAATTTATGATGTGATGCAATACTGGTAACAAGGCCTCTGATATAAAAGATATCATGGTTAGATTTATACCATCAACACCCGTGGCCCTTGATGTAATTGATTTT
This sequence comes from Tinea trinotella, assembly GCA_905220615.1. Taxonomy (NCBI): domain Eukaryota; kingdom Metazoa; phylum Arthropoda; class Insecta; order Lepidoptera; family Tineidae; genus Tinea; species Tinea trinotella. Next base: position 2,281,911 of record HG992326.1, read on the forward strand.
AAAACTTGTTTGATATCATTGACAGTGACCGGTGTCAAGGTGAAAGAAGGCAGATTAGAGGAAGTGAGGAAGTGAAGGAGGAGGAATTATATTGTGACACGACATCTGACCTCGACCCGCCTGTTGATAAGCAAAATCATTCTGCTCTGTTTTGCTACTCTCGCTGCAACATTTAAGTTTAATATTTTCTTCATCAACTTTCTGCATATTCAAAACTTGTTATTTTGTTAGGTCCCAATTAAACTTACAAATTACAACAATATTACCGGAGTGGAGTACTATTAGTCCTCAGCTGGTTGTTTTTATTACCCCATATAGATTCAAATAGAAATAGTAATAGAACCTTAAGCGAAACTAACCTAAAACAGACCAAAAGCCTTTTCCTGAAGCCAAAGGATCAACACCGATAGCGGCACACATTTCTTGGAATTGCCTACGGAATTGGGCATTCTTCTTTATTTCATTTTTATGTTTAGTTGCAAATTCTTCAAGATTTTCCCTAAAAACTTCTAATTGTTTTGACATTTGTTGAAATTGATTTTCTTGTATTTCTGAACCTCGTTCTTTGTATTTTTCAATCACTAATTTATCCTTTTGAATTGCGCCAACTCCTACACGTCGACGCATTTTAAATATGTATTATTTTTTATTAAATAATCACAATCATTGAGTTCCCATTAAGAACACAATAAAATCGCAATTCATAACAACCAAAGACAATCAATCCCAGAGACAACAAATGAACAAGCCTCTATAACAAGGAACCAATAAACATTGCCTTTATAACTAATGAATGTATCTAGGAATCAAGTATTCCCTAAACTATGACCTAGGAATCATAATCATTGGGATTGAACGATTTATTAGCTCCATTGCTTGCTAAAATTTATCCTTAAGTAGTTATTTATATTTTGGAAAGCCTATATTTCCATATCGCTCAAAGAACCAATAACCGATGAGGTAATAAGGTTCTTGATTGGAGAGCATCAGCATGAGATTATTCCAAAATAGTCCTATATCTTTCATTTGTAATATTTAATAATAGGATAATTAAAATATTTTTTTAATAATAAAAAAACAGGTAATTTTTTGCTCTGGGTCTTTTCTGGTTATTTAACTGTCACCTCCATTAATGGACAGCACTCCATCTTAATGTCAGGCAATCATATGTCGAGCCACGAATAAAATATATATAATATACCTTCTATGTTAAAAACAAGCGGCATGCTATTTTATGGTATGGTAACTGGAAATGGAAAGTCTCTGCAGGCAGCAGTCGGGTAAGAGTGGTAAGCAGACATTTGGAAGTCATTTGCCGGTCATTGGTCACTTTACGGTCTGTACACTTAACAGTCCGTAAAGTGACTCAGTCGGGTTTCAGGATTAGCTTGAACGTAACAGTACAGCTATTTAACTGTAGTAGTAGTAGCATGTGTCTCCAAGGACTGCACTTAAGTTCAACATCAGGAGGGGTGATCTGTGTTATATTTTGACATACTCATCCTTTCCATGTGCCCAAACCATCGAAGCATTTCTTTATCAATTCTTGTCACTACATCCTCTTTCAAACCACATCTATCGCGCAATGTGCTATTAGTTATTCTATCCACTATCGTCACTCCACATATACTCCTTAATCATCGCATTTATACAGCGATAATTCTACGTTCATGCCTCTTTCATTAATGTAATAAAAAGAATAACAACAGGTGACATTTATTTTTAATATCATTTTTATACCTTTTTATACATTTTATACCTTCGGTTTCTTTTCGAAACTTTTGTGACACGGTTGTCTCAGTCGCTATCACTATGCCGGCTTATGGAAATGTAAATGAGCCTAACCTGAACTAACTGCCCAATCCATCAATTTGAACTCGCTATTATTTATAAACTCTTTATTGCACAAAAGAATTAGCTGTTTTCATTGACCAGCAATAAATAGAAAACTCGTTGGTATGTATTCTATAATATCAATAGAAATAATACATGCGGTGTAATAAATTACTTCTTGTGTTTTTCATTACAAATATCATTTTTTTATAATATTGAATCATTTCAATATTATCAATATCAATAGATTGCACCCAGCCAATCACAGCACAAAACAACAGAGGTTAGCTGGTAGATAATGCTACCAGCTAACCAGTTATGAAAAACACAAGAAGTAATTTATTACACCGCATGTATTATTTCTATTGATATTATAGAATACATAGCAACGAGCTTTCTATTTATTGCTGGTCAATGAAAACAGCTAAATTGTCAATAAAATAGCAACCGCCCAAATATTGAATATCTGCCCGCTTAATTTTCAACAGATTATCACTATTAAAACAAAAAATTAATATAATCAAGTATAAAAAATAAAGCATATGGTCATAAAAAAATGCGGAAATGAGAAATATCGCATCCCTGGTGGGGATCGAACCCACGACCTTTGGATTAGAAGTCCAACGCGCTATCCTCTGCGCCACAGGGACCATGAGAGCGACTTTAAAATTACCGTATTCATTCAACTTAACAATGGAATAATAATATATAGATAAAATATACATAATTATAATATATTTAATTAAAATATAATTCTATAAATTATTTTTAACATAATTAAGTTAATCAATATGATTTATGATGGCTTTATAGTTTTTTGATGTACATTAGCAACGTCAACCGACAACAAATAACAAAACGGATCGTAACTGTCAAAATTAAGGTTTGGGAAATTTGAAATTCCGGGTGTATTTTTCACATTTTTTTGGAAAATTATTCTTAAGTATAAAAATAACATGCTGTGTTTTTTCACTATAATTAATATTTAAAAATATCATGGAGTGCGGAATAAGTAATAAAAATGATCCGAGTAAATTCGAGCCAAAACTTCCGGATAGTTTTGCATCTACAGATTTTCAAAAGTTTATCTATGAACTGTTTGATAAAAATGGTGTTTTAAATGATTTAAGGGCGTATTTACGAGGTCATATAGTTGACGTATTAAAGAATTCAGAAATAGGTATGTTTTATTTGTGTTCTAGTTGTGCTCTAAAAACTTTTGTTTTATACACATGAAAGTTTAGTAATGATAACTGTATTTATTTTAAAGGTAATAGAACAAAATGCGAACAACTCTTTACGCAGAGGCTTGCGCTTCAATTCCAAGCAATAAATATACTTATTACTGAGTATTTGCAGCAACAGGTAATATTTAATTAATACACAAGCAGCTTTCACTGATTCATCCACATATCAAACAATTGTGGTTTACTTTGTTAACTGCTCCAATGACATCAGCTGGAAAAGTGTTCCTTGAGACCACAACGCAGTTGGACATAAAATTATGAAATGGCCTAATTTGCTAGGTTTGATATCCAAGTTTAATATCATGCCCCCAAAGTCTTGTGTTGATATTATTTTGAACAAATCTCTTAATTGGGTTGCATCAATGTTACTAATAATTCACTTGTATCTGTCTATTTGAACACTCTCTTGTATTTTTCCCACAGGGATAGGCAAAGACAACCACTTGTATAGTGGTTAGGTTTTAAAGTTGCATTCTTTCTTTATAGGATTTATTTTATAACTTATTTGACGAACTTAGAGGTTGGACTTTGTACTCTCTTCAAGATATTTATTTCTTGCAATATTTTATTTTTATTATTTTTTATTTTTATTGTGACTCGACATATGACAGCACCCCGCTTGATGTTAAGCCGAAGTGTGGTGTATGAATGAATGTCACTGCTACTACAATTACAACAGTACTTAATATTTCATGACTATCATTATCATCAACAATCTTACCTTAGTTTGCCTTAGATGAGGTGGAGACAATGGAACACCACTTCAATCCTTACACCTCTTTTGCTTCCTTCACATCCACAATTCTCTCATTAACAGTCCAGTGAAAAATTGCATCCAATACAGATGACCATGAAAACAGAATACAATTTTAAAAAAGATAACTTATAAATAAATGTGTCTCCAGATCGCAAATCTGAAAAACCCAATGAGAATTGTTTATTGATTGTATTTTCAGAAATTCAAATATACATTATCAGTGTTTCTAACTGAAATTCCACTGTCCAATATGGCATTTAATTTTTCGAAATTGTTAATGCAAAATAAAATTGATATAGATAAGGAGTTGTTGAGATTTACAAAGTCCGATGTTTGGAATATTATAAGTCATTTAGGTATGTCTTTTTATTTATTTTTTATAAATATTTCTTTATTATGCTAGAAAAGTGCTTGTATATCAAATATACATTGGTACCATAAGATAGGTTGCCTAGTGCCCAAAACCATAGAGCTTGTATGAAGAGAATTGTGAATGTGAAGAAAGCGAGAGAGTTGTTTCAGGATCGTGGCAAGTGGCACTCCATTGTCCGTGCCTATCCTAGTGGGAAAAAGGCGTGATAATTTGATTGATTGATTGGTACCAGCAATCAATCAATGCGTGACCATTGTCCTATCACTAAACCATGATCAATGGTCGCCTTATGTAGGATTTAATGGTAATAAAGCAACACTTTCCGCACTCCTGACATAACTCAAGGTGACAGTGGTCAGTCATCAGCGCTCTTAGACTTTCCCTCGCTTACTATCAGACAAGTCGAGGACAGCTGTCGAGACATAATAAAAAATAGACAAAAACGATGCAACTGCTACTTGCAGTTTTTTTTACTGTAGTAGCAGACGCCTCCATTCATGGAGCACACTCCGCCTTATCATCAAATGGGGCTGTCATATCATCATTATTAGCATCAGCTGGATGACGTTCTCTGCTGAACATAGGCCTCCCCCTTAGAATGCCATTCCGAACGACAAGATGCCAGTTGCCTGTATTTTATTGTTCATAATGGGGGAAGGGGGTTTCCCCCATTATGAACAATAAAATACAGGCAACTGGCTGGGATCTTTTCGTTCAGAATGGCGATGGAATGCCATAGTACCCATGCTTGGCATGCAGTAAACTTAACGCACGTTGTCAGCCCAACACAGGGGTTGTCAAATGTCGAGACGAGACATAATAATAAATAAATAATATTGTTTATTATAGGTGTTCAATGTAATTCGATGGGTGCAGAATATATTTTATCAACATATCAATCAAAAGAGAAACCCTCACTTCTGGAATGTTTACTGAAAAATATATCTATATCCAATCAATTGCCTTCCACATCAACGGAAATTGGTAAGACGACTAAACATGCTTATATGTCTTATCTTCAAACTAAACAGTTCTACATAAAAATCAAGTTTTACTACTTATTAACTTTACATAGTGTATTGGTATTGAAATGGTCATATAGTGTACCCAGTAGCCTCTGGTTCAAAACCAGTTTCCGCACTTAAAGTCCTCTTTAGTTTCTTTGTGTGTTCTTCAACGGTTCTCCTTCAGTGGAGCCACCTGGAAGGCCAGGAGACCCTTCTCCTTCGTAGCCAAGGAACTTCTGTCTTGCTACGACCACTCTTGCAACTGCAACTCAACTGCGCAGCTTTCTCCTCCTAATTCAGTCAGCCCCTACAGAGGGGACTATCTAATATGTTGTGGTTATAGAGTTGCACTTACCATAATGCAGAGCTTAGCTGTGCTAAGATTAAGCAGTTGTCCGGTCAAGAGTCTGTTTATATGAGGAAGGGCTTCCCAGGACTGTTTGCATTTCGTTGTCCCTGACTTTTTTTATTTTTTTATTGTGACTTGACATATGACAGCACCCCGCTTGATGTAAGCCGAAGTGTAGTCCATGAATGAATGTCACTGCTACTACAATTCAATAACTGTGAGTAGCAATCACTACACTATGCCGGCCTAGATGGAACCTGCAACTTACAAGCTGATCCCGAAACGTGACCAAATCACTTCACGGTCTGTATACTTGTAAGTGGTGATACTAACCCGGATCGGCAGACTCGGAACTACTGCCTACCACTCTTTGATAACCAGATCCGAAGCAAAGCAAATCTTCTCTCTGAGGTGCGTCAGCGAAAAAGTGTTGGCAACACACCAGAAGGTGTTTTGTGCTTTTGTTGACCTTGAGAAGGCCTATGATCGAGTGAACAGGAGTGAATTGTGGCAGCAGCTGTCCAGGTTTGGGTTGGGGGAGCGTTTGGTCCGTGCACTAAAATCTCTCTATGAGGATTCCAGTGCATGTGTTCGAATTAACGGGGCGCTATCTGACTGGTTTGGCATCTCTAAAGGTGTCAGACAGGGATGTGTAGCGTCACCATGGCTCTTCAATCTATTCATGGACAGTTGTCTGAAAGAGTTGCGTGAAAGGAAGTATGGTTTAAGAATGAATGACTTGGTGATCAAATGTCTCTTGTACGCCGACGATCAAGTTATCCTTGCATCTTCGGCGTATGAGTTACAGGACATGGTTACTATAATGAATGCGGAATTAGAAAAGAAAGGTATGAAAGTGAATGTAAGTAAAACAAAAGTAATGGTTTTGGGGAGAGAGGATGAAATGACAGAATGTGAGATAACGATAGCCGGAAAGAAAGTGGAACAAGTCAAACAATTTGTTTACTTGGGAAGTATGTTTACTAGGGATGGAAAGTGTGATGAAGATATTGAGAGAAGAGTGCAAAAGGGTAACGTAGTGAACGGTGCCATCCATAGTATAATGAACAGCCAAATAATGTCCCAAAAGTCACGGATGGCTGTTCATAATGCGGTGCTTGTTCCTACATTAATGTATGGGAGTGAAGGTTGGGTATGGCAGAAGAAGCATGAGAGTAGAATTAACGCTGTAGAAATGCGGTCGTTAAGGAGTGTATGTGGAGTGACGATAGCGGATAGAATAAGGAATAGCACACTGCGTGATAGATGTGGTTTGAAAGAAGATGTAGTGACAAGGATTGACAAAGGAATGCTTTGATGGTTTGGGCACATGGAAAGGATGAGTGAAAGTAGATTGACGAAAGGAATTTATAAATCTGATGTGGATGGATGCGTTAAACAAGGCAGGCCCAGGATAGTGTTTTCCGACCAAATCGGAGACATCCTCAAAAAAGCTAGGTTGCCTAGTGCCCATAACCACAGAGCCTGTATGAAGAGAATTGTGGATGTGAAGGAAGCAAGGGAGCTGTGTAAGGATCGTGGTAAGTGGCGCTCCATTGTCTCTGCCTATCCCTGTGGGAAAAAGGCGTGACAATTTGATTGATTGATTGATCCGAAGCAAATATCAATCCCTTTTTTTTATGCACTATGCACTTTAATGCATGTTACCTGTTTTTTGGCGCAGCCAACTACCCAAAACCAATTGCAATATATCTTTTAATTGGTTGTCCAGTTTCTATGATACAAGCAAGCACTTTAGTAGCTTAGTACAGAAATATAATAATCGTAATATATTTTTTTTGTCAGAATTGTCTGGATCGTCTGGTTCATCAATATTAACAGATTCGAGTGCCCATCACAGCTGCAACCATAATACGACGTGTAAATTATGCAGGGATTATATTAAATGTATCAAGATTCGTTATAGGACCAAAATCAAAGAATTAAATCAGGTATATCCACCAGCAGATAAAATAAGCACACGCAGGAGCAAATCTGCATAACGTTTACAGTAGTGCAGATATTTAATACGAGAGTGGTATGCAGTGGTACCCAGTCTGTCGATCCGGGGTAGTACCACCACTTACTAGTATACAGACCAGAAGTGACTTAGTCGCGTTTCGGGATCAGCTTGTAAATTGCCGGTTCTAACTAGGCTGGCATAGTGGATGTGACTGTTACTCACAGTTATTGAATTGTAGTAGCAGTGACATGTATTTATGGACTACACTCCAGCTTAACATCAAGTGAGGTGCTGTCATATGTCGAGTCACAATAAAAAAAAAGGTATATACACTGGCAGATAAGTAGGGCACTGGACGACTGCGGTAGGAGCAAATCCGCGCAATGTTTACAGACGTGAACATATTTAATAATATTTTACTATTTAACACAGTGTTTCCCAACATGGGGTCCACGCAATTTAAAAATGGACTCGATACGACTTTATCCCTTTCGCTTTGGGTTATGTAAATGCAATGTTAGATATCGGTGAGGCTTCCTAAAATAATGCTGTAATCACTTAATTTTCGCTATATTTATTAAGGAAACAAAAGTATAAAAATTATGTATGGGGGGCATTAAAATGGCATGGCCTAAAAATGGTTGGGAAACACTGATTAACACATGCGTAAAACGAAAAGTAAGTATTTAACAAAACAAGTTACCAGCGCTCATTTTATCTCCCGGCATCTCTTAATGTTTATTATTTTTCAGTGGGTGGAAAATATCTATGGTCCGCCTAAGAATATTTATATCATACGATATGTCCAAATTTATTTATTCAAAATTTTTATGCACTATGTACAAAGGCGGACTTAATAACGCTAGGTATTCTTAGTAACCTACCTTAGGAACATTTAAAACGCACTTTTTTTGTAAGAAGTGCAAAATAAAATAGAAGCATTTAGTCTGAAGCATACTACTAATTCTAATATACTTTATAATAAATTATTATACACTATACATACATACTTAAAATAAAATACTAAACATATAAATAATAATACATATAATACAATAAATACATACACATAAATATACATACTACATACAGTTGTTGGGAGCAATTTAGGAAATGTGTGAAGACCATATTTTTAAATAGTGATCTACGAGTATTTGGGGCTTGTCGGATATCTACAGGCAGGTTGTTCCACAAGTTTAGGAGATGAAGCGCTCACGCAAATTCGCAGACATAGAATGTTTCGAGGAGCCCTTGTTCCTTTACACCCATGATACCGAGGCACATGTCGGGAAAAGTATCCGCATTCTGTCGACTTGAGTTGTTCTGGCATCTTATGGCATATGAATGAAACATTACCTTATCACCGGTCACAGCATGACAATCGTGGAGTCGCAGCCACAGTTCCAAGTGTTCTGCCGATCCTTCTCTGGCTGTAATTGATTTATTTAACTTTTTTTTTCATACAGATTTTAGATGAAATGCAGTTGGTATATAAGAGCGAGATAGAAATAATAAAAGACAAGGAAAGGGATAGATCTAAGTTGTCAATAACAGCTCACAGTGCGGAGTTGCAAAAGAAATATACTGAGGTATTATGTTACAAATATATCGCCTAAAAATTCTTTAGTGGTTTGGTCACGTGGAAAAGATGTGTGAAAGTAAATTGACGAAAGGAATTTATAAATCTAATGTGGATGGATGGATGGATGCGTTAAACGAGGCAGACCCATGAAGGTGTTTACTGATCAAAACAGAGACATCCTCAAGAAATCTAGGTTACCTAGTGCCTATAACTGTAGAGCTTGTATGAAGAGACTTGTGGATGTGAGGGAAGCGAGGGAGTTGTGTCAGGATCGTGGCAAGTGGCGCTACATTGTATATACTGTATATTTTTTATTACCATATTTTTATTACTATTCTGGCAGATTATTGATAAAACACGATCACTACTTAAGATTAAATAAGAAAAGAGACAGATATTTGCTTCGGGTCTGGTTGTCAGAGTGGTAAGCAGTGGTACCCAGTCTGCCGATCCGGGTAGTTCTACCACTTACTACTATACAGACCGGAAGTGACTTAGTTGCGTTTCGGGATCAGCTTGTAAGTTGCCGGTTTTAACTAGGCCGGCATAGTTGATGTAACTACTACATACAGTTTTTTAACCGCAGTAGCTGACGCCTCCAATGATGAATCGCATCAGCCTTCATATGTCGAGTCACAATAAAATCCGGCATAGTGACGGCGGCTGGGGCAGCCGGGAACTAACTCGGATTTTTCATTCGTCGTTACTCTTGGACCTCCTCTTGTTTATTATCAGGAGGGTCGAGGTCAGATGTCGTGTCACAATAAAAAAACACATATAATGTTATTTTACAGTTGGAAGAACAATCCTTTAGACGCCAAAAGGAGTTGGAAGCAAGTATAAAGGAGAAAAAGAAATTCCTGTGGACATTGGCGAAGAGTTTAAGACTTCAGCAGGAACATTTGTCAAGAGCATTCAATTCCATTAAATTGGAAGGAGAACGGTTGAATAATAAGGCAAGTTACGACAGGCGTGGCGCATTAGTTAGCAGACCAGTCCGGTTTCGATTCCCGGTCGAGGCAAATATTTTATCTTTTATTTATTGCAATAATTAGATTGAATATAACAAAATTTGTTAATAAATAATTAAATAATCATTTGTATAAAGAGAATTGTGGATGTGAAGGAAGCGATGGAGTTGTGTCAGGATCGTGGCAAGTGGCGCTCCATTGTCTCTGCCTATTCCCATGGGAAAAAGGCGTGACGATTTGATTGATTGATTGTTAATAAAAAAGAGGCGCCGGTGTCAGGGGCTGATGATAATGACAATGAAATTCATTTACATTTGTCAAAAAGTTACCCGGTCGCTGTTAGTATGAGATTCAATGAGTTTGAACTGTTAATGAAAATGAACATCTATTCTTAGTGTGTTGTGCGGTCACAACTTTAATTTTGAAGTTCATTAATGGAGTTCAACTGTCAAAACGAAGCTCATTCTCACTGAGTTACGTGGTCGGCCAGCGGGTTGTCAAAGAGTGCTGCCTAGTCTGCTGATCCGGGGTAGTACCACCACTTAGGGGCCGTCCATTACGTAAACAGATTTATTACAATTATTTACCCCCCTCCCCCTCCCCCTCCCCCCAATCCCCCTTGTTAGCAAGTATAAGCAAATCTCTTACCGGCAGACTGGGTACCACTGCCTATCACTCTTTATACTTGAATGGCCCCTTAGTTTGTTACGCGTAAAGTCCCGGGTTCGATTCCCGTTCGGAACAAATAATTGTTTCATAGCTTTTATTTAGTATTTTCTTAGATTTTGCGCAAACATTGATTAATGAATTAAACAAATTGTATGCGGCTTACTATCGCGTTTATTTTGATTTAAATTTTATATTTTTTTATTATTCCGACCTTTCGAGAGCTTGGCAGCCATCGTGGCCACGCCATAATAAGCCGCATAATTTTTTTTTACTTCATTGTAATATTTAATTATATTAAATATTACAATGTTGTTAATAAAAAAGAGGCGTATATTTATTATAATTGCATTCATGGATCGCACTCCAATCTATTATGTCATTTCTATACTAAGCAAACTAAAGTGCTTGTATCATTGTACCACCAAACCACGGTAGTCTTTCGATTTACCCATCCCTTAATTGCAGGAAGAAAACCTAAAGAAGCAACTTAAAGATGCGGAACAAGTGTTGACAATGAGTGGGGAGGAAATGAGACAGCAAATAACAAACGAATTGAATACATTAGAAACACATTTACATGAGATTAGGTGCGAAAGAGATAGAGTAACGAAGGAAAGGAATGAACTTTTGGAGTTGAAGAAACCGCAGAAAGTTCTAGAAGACAAATCTACAATAACTGATATTCAAGATATTAATGCGAAATTGAATTTGGTATTTAATAATAGTGAAAAGGAATACGAGAAGACAAAGATGACGAATTGTTTGAAGAGAAATAAGAATATTAATTATGAATATGTAAGTTACTTTGTGTGGTACTTTGGCCGGCATAGTGACTGCGACTGAGGCAGCCGTGAACAAACTCGGTTTCTCAGTCGTCGTCACTCTTGGACCTCCTCTTGCTCATCATCAGGCGGGACGAAGTCAGATGTCGTGTCACAAATAAAAAAAAATAATGTATGGAAGAGAATGTTGGGTGTGGCAAAAGAAGCATGAGAGTAGAATTAATGCTGTAGAAATGCGGTCGTTGAAGGCCCAATGAGTCGGTTCATTTTTTGTTCATTTTCGCCTTACATTCGACACCTTTCACTTCTTTCACTTAAAATGAAACGTCTTGGACATAAAATGAAAGAAAAGTGCCGAATGGATTCATTAATGAATCGATCCGACAGTGATCAGATTATCCTTTGTAACCGGCAAGTGGTTTTAAACCTGTGCTCTTATTTTGCGTAACTAGTGCACTACCTCTACACCACGGTGGCCTTATTATACGGTTGCCTCTGTTGCCGTCACTATGCCGGCCGTAAAATACTAAGCTACTATACTTATCTACCAAAAGTACTTGTATCATAGAAACTGATATGTTGATATATGTGTTCTCTCCATCCTAAGACCTTGTATCCTTCAAGCGATGCGTGAAGAACACCTTTGGCCGGCATAGTGACGGCGACTGAGGCAGCCGTGAACAACCTCGGTTTCTTAGTCGTCGTCACTCTTAGACCTCTTCTTCCTTCTCATCAGGCGGGTCGAGGTCAGATGTCGTGTCACAATAAAAGAAAATGAAAAAACTGCACGACCAACGTCCATTATTGTTTTTTAAACTATTTTTTGTTATAAATATAATGAGAGAACGCATTTTTTACAGCCGATGGGTAATAAGTCATCTGATATAATCATGAACACGGCCGAGGATACATTAAGAGATACAATTAAGAATTTGCAAGATGAAAATCTTAGACTAAGAACATTTAATACACAAGTATGTATCCCACTCTAGCTATTACCAATGTGTGAAAGAGTCATGAATCACATTTATTAGACCTCTCGCTCGCACTCGAAGGACTTATGGTACTGTCGTAGTGTTGGGTGTAGCTGCAAAAAGGAGTGGTTGATAATCCTTACTTCCTTATCCTTATTGTGACACGGCATCTGACCTTGACCCGCCTGATGATAAGCAAGACGAGGTCCAAGAGTATTGACGACTGGAACAACCAAGTTAGTTCCCGGCTGCCCCAGCCGCCGCCACTATGCCGGCCTTGTTACTCTTTCACGCAAAAATTACTAAATGGATTTAAATGAAACTTCAATAATATAGCTTATACATCAGAATAACACATAGGCTACAATTTATAAATATATTGTGTGAATAATAAAAAAAATAAAAAATAAACATTTTCCCATACAAAATTTTGGGTTGAGAATTAGTTATTTGTTGAGAATTGAAAACAAATTGTCAATTTTGGCATAACGTGACTTGACCTAGTCGCGTTTCGAGATCAGGTTGAAAATTATTAATTCCAATTAGGCCAGTATAGCCTAACCGAAAACCCCCAGTTAAAAACCAATAGCCGATACCAATGTATCTTTGATACGTGTATTTTGGTTGTCCTGTTTCTATAAACAAGCACATTTAATAGAAGTGTAGAACGTTTTTTTTATTGTGACTCGACATATAATCGTTTCTTTGACGACAGGCGTGGACGAACGGTTTAGCGACTGGTTTGTTGCGCGTAAAGTCCCGGGTTCGATCCCCGGTCGGAGCAAATATTTGTTTCATAGCTTTTATTTGTAATATTTAATAATATTAAATATTGCAAATATTTGTTAATAAAAAAAGAGATAGATATTTGCTTCGGGTCTGGTTATCTAAGAGTGGTAGGCAGTGGTACTGCCGATCCGGGGTAGTACCACCACTTACAAGTATACAGACCGTGAAGTGATTTGGTCACGTTTCGGGATCAGCTTGTAAGTTGCCGGTTCCATCTAGGCCGGTATAGTGGATGTGATTGCTACTCACAGTTATTGAATTGTATTAGCAGTGACATTCATTCATGGACCGCACTTTGGCTTAACATCAAGCGGGGTGCTGTCATATGTCGAGTCACAATTAAAAAAATAATAATAATACAACATTACCACCAACAGTCGGTCTACCATTCGTACAGAGGCGACCGTGGTTCAGTGGCAGTGCAATGGTTACGCAAACCGAAGAGCACGAGTTCGAGACCATCCACCGATACCAATGTATCTTTGATATATGTACTTTGGTTGTCCTGTGTCTATGATACAAGCACTTTAGTAGCTTAGTATAGAAATGTATAATAATAATTAAAAAATATCTGTAAAAATGATCACCTTAATTGATGCTAACATGCTAAAGATTTATAATAAAATAAAAATAGTCGCTATAATATTTACTTAGATTTTGCGCGAACATTGACTAATGAATTAAAAAAAAATTATGCGGCTTACTATCGCGTTTATTTAGGTTTTAATAATAATATTGTTTGTTCATTAGCCTATTTATTTGACCCACTTCTGGGCAAAGGCCTCCCTCTCTTTATTCCATGACTCACGACATTTGGCGATCTCTCGCCACGAACTATAAATTGTAAATTGTAAAATATAAACCAAAATAAAATTTGTTTAAAATAAAAATAGTCGCCATGATTTATTCCAAATGTCTTATTCACAGCAAAGTGCTCACATCTCCGAGTTATGCGCCCTCCAAGCGAAGCTGCAGGCAGATTTGTGCGCAACAAGATATTCAATGCAAAATATTATACCACAAATGCCTATGTACACAGCAGAAAGGTATTTATTATTATTAACATTATACATATTCATAGTAATAGTGACAGCGACTGAGATATTTTGTGTCGGACGTTTTATTATTTTGACATGACATTTGACCTCGACCCGCCTGATGATAAGCAAGAAGAGATACAAGAGTGACGACGACTGAAAAAAACGAGTTAGTTCCCGGCTACCTCAGTCGCCGTCATTATGCCGGTCAAAGGTGCTTCTTTACGCATCGCTTAAAGGATCCAAGGTCAAAGAATGGAGAGAACACATGGGCTGGCAAAGCATTTCACTAGTCAATTGTTCTACAAAGAATGTATGTCTAGTTCTTATTGTTCAGTATTCTATAACCTATGAACGTGTCGTGTGCGTAACAAATTAACAAGTGAAAAAATAATTGACGATAAAGTGCACGTAGTGGGAGTCGGGGGGATTCCCCGCGCGACATGTATGAACCTGTTCATAACAGTCGACGATTTCCTCCTCCGATTCAAACCTTCGATTTAAAAGTGTCGGAGCCGAAGGAACTGAAGGTGTTATAATAATCGGAAGTTCCGACTTAACGGAACCGGAACCTGGTTTATAGTGTCATTGAGTACAAAACAGTTTGATTGATTGATTTCAGAATTAACATGGCGGCGCTGTCATCGCACCATTGTAATATACCGATGGTATTGGAATCACAAACAAACATACCACAAGGAATACTTGAAAATAAAGGAGGTTGGTACATTTTTTTAAATTAATTATACATGTCATCTGACTATTCTAGTCTATTCTTTGACGACAGGCGTGGACGAACGGTTAGCGATTGGTTTGTTGCTCGTAAAAACCGGAGTTAATATCTGTTTCATAGCTTTTATTTGTAATATTTAATAACTATATTAAATATTGCAAATATTTGTTAATAAAAAAGGCATATTTGCTTGAGGTCTGGTTATCAGAGTGGTAGGCAGTGGTACCCAGTCTGTCGATCCGGGATAGTACCACCACTTGTGAAGTGATTTGGCCACGTTTCGGGATTAGTTTGTAAATTGCCGGTTTCAACTAGGCCGGCATAGTAGATGTGATTGCTACTCACAGTTATTGAATTGTATTAGCAGTGACATTTATTCATGGACCACACTCCGGCTTAATATCAAGCGGGGTGCTGTCATATGTCGAGTCACAATAAAAAAGTCACTATGCCGGCCAAGACGAAACTGTCTGTCATATCAGTATTTTTTTTACAATAGGTGTAGATAAGGCTAGATTATTTATATAGTTAGATTCTCATTAGACGATTTTTTTTTTCTTTTTTCTTCGGCCTTCTTTGGCCGGCATAGTGACGGCGACTGAGGCAGCCGTAAATAAACCCGGTTTTCTCAGTCGTCGTCACTCTTGGACCTCCTCTTGTTTATCATCAGGCGGGACGAGGTCAGATGTCGTGTCACAATAAAAAAAAAATGCTTAAAGCCCAACATCCATAAAGATAAGAAACTAAAACATCTTTTATAGTAGCTCGACATATGACAGCACCCCTCCTGATGTTAAGCTGGAGTGCAACCCACGAATGAAGGTCAAATAAGTGTAATTACACCTCCACTATGCCGACCTAGTTGAAACAGATCGAGATCAGATGTCGAGTCACAATAAAAACAAAACCGGCAACTTTACAAGCTGATTTTCACACATTTCACTTCACGGTCTGTATACTTGACCGTACATATATCAAAGATACATTGATAGCGTGTACCCGTGCAAGTGGTTTTTGATACCCGTTTGAACCCGTGCTCTCGGATCAGTTGTATGAGTGTTTGTTTTTTCAGTTCCCGTGAAAGAGATGCAAAAGGAAATGAATGAGCAGGAGTATCATGTTTTAAGAGATTTCGATAATGTTAAACCATTACAAGTGTATAATATGTAAGTATGTTTTGTGACTTGACATATGACAGCACATACCCGATGTTCAGCCGGACAGCGCCTTAACAGCGCCTGATGTTAAGATGTCGAACGGGACGGGAAGACGAGGGAAAGCATCCGCATTTTGTCGACCGAATCGGCAGTCAAACTAAGAGTTCGGTGCGTCTTTTCCTTGTAGAACAATCGACAAGTGGAATGCTTTGCCAGCCCATATGTTCTCTCCACCCTATAGCTTTGGATACTTCAAGCGATGCGTGAAAAAGCACCGTTGGCCGGCATAGTGACGGCGACTGATGCAACCGTAAACTCACTCGGTTTTCTCAGTCGTCGTCACTCTTGGATCTCCTTTTGCTTATCATCAGGCGGGTCGAGGTCAAATGTCGAGGTCAAAAAAGTGCCATCCATGATTACAGTTCAATAACTATAAGTAGCACTTGTATTCACTATACCGGCCTAGTTGAAACCGGCAACTTACAAGCTGATCCCGAAACGCGACTAAAAGTCACTTCACAGCCTACACTCAAAAGTACAGTATTGTATCACGCACAAGTATTGTGGAAGTGGTATTACAAAGTTGGTCGTAATTTGTCCAGTTTGCCAATCCAGGGTAGTACCACCAGTTTTTTATTTACATTTCTATATATAAACTACATGTATCATAGAAACAGGACAAGTAAAGTAACATTTATCAAAGATACATTGGCACCGGAAAGTTTTGAACCCGTGCTCTCGGTTTGCACGGCCATTCCACTGCCACTACACCACGGTCGTCTCAAAACATAAACAAATAGGTTTATTTTTCAGCAAAAATATTGAAAAGAAAATTCCTGTAACTGAAGTAAATACATCGGAAACGTTGAAGGAAGCCAGGCTGAGACTTAGAAAGTAAGTTATGCACTTTTGTAATATAGGTGACCAGCCCTAATAAAAGTTAACATAACAAATGACATCGCTTCAAAGAAAGGACGTCATTCATTTTGGGCTTTTATGTACTACTTTCGTAATGTCCGATGATGAAAAAATATATAAATGGTAGTTTCAATACTTGTATTAATAAAACTAATAACAATTTTGCTTTTAATTGCTGTGCGATTGAGTTATTTGGAAAATAAGATATGAATTTTGTATTATCTGTCCATCAACGCCATATTTGTTCTTCTTTTAACTGTCATAATTATAGTTTGATGATTTTGCACACTAAGGATGCAAAATAAAGGATATATTCCAATT
Source organism: Tinea trinotella (assembly GCA_905220615.1). Taxonomy (NCBI): domain Eukaryota; kingdom Metazoa; phylum Arthropoda; class Insecta; order Lepidoptera; family Tineidae; genus Tinea; species Tinea trinotella. Next base: position 2,299,373 of record HG992326.1, read on the forward strand.
ACATTGTTATCTTCGTACATTAAACTATTTTAAAATGTAAATGCAACTGTTAATACAATTAAGCCCAAGTCCCCATACAAAATGAATCATGTCCTTTCCGCTCGCCACTGGCGGGGGCGAAGCAAGCGGTGGCGAAGGGGATTAACCGTTGGGGTCGTAGTCTTGTAGTCTTTAGCGGGCTCGTTTCCGCATTTGAAGTCCTCTTCGGTATCTTTGTGCGTTCGTACAAAGTTAACGTGCAAATTATTCGAAAACGCAAAGGTATATCAACCGGCAGATTAAAAGAGCGCTGAATATTGTGCTGCACGGTATAAGGATAGGCATATAAGAAGAACATTGGACGACTGCGGTAGAAGCAAATCCGCACAATATTTACAATCCGCACATAATAATTAATATTTTCAAATTTATAATCATTCGAAAAACGAAAAGTAGTTAACAAAACTAGCTCGAATTCCAGCGCTCATTTTAACTGCCGGTATCTCTAAAAAAGTACCAGACGAGGTCCATATATGGATGGGTGACCGCTCGAAATCACTCTAGTTTCGGATGGCATGTTGACCACTCTCCAGCTTAACATGAGCTCAAAAATCAAATTGAGCTTAGATATCGCGTTAATCGGAGATACCTCTACATAACCGTAGAGCTTGTATATAGAGAATTGTGAATGTGAGGGCGTTGTGTCAGGATCGTGGCAAGTAGCGCTCCATTGTCTCTGCCTATCTCTGCGGGAAAAAGGCGTGACAATTTGATTGATTTATTGATTGATTAATTTTAGATTAGAAATCGAGGCGGAGGCTGTTGAGAAGTCGTACATGGAATTTAGAAAACGTAGAAATGTAAACCCAATAGTTAAATTAGACCATGATCTTCTTCAACAAAAACATTCAATACAAGACTTTAGAGCACAGATAGGTAAGTGAGATTAAGTATAAAGACCGCCGTGGTGTAGTGGTCAATTGAATTAAAAGCACGGGTTCAAAACCACTTGCTGGTACCAATGTATATTTGATAATATGTACTTTGGTTGTCCTGTTTCTATAATACAAGCACCTTAGTAGCTTAATATGTTACAAACAATTTAGTAGCTTAAGACGACCGTGGTGTAGTGGCAGTGCAATGGTTACGCAAACCGAGAGCACGGATTCAAAACCACTTGACAGTACTAAAGTCTTTGATATATGTACTTTGGTTGTACTGTTTCTATGATACAAGCACTTTAGTAGCTTAGTATAGAAATGTAAATAGTATTATACAGCCATTTACAGTGGGTTCATAGCAGAGTGCTCGATTTTTATCAATCAATGATAGACGAGATCAGTAGTGGATGGGGTGACCGCTTATGGCCTTAAAGCTGTGTTTCCCAACGTGGGGCCCACACCCTACGGGGGGGTAATTTGTTAGAAAAGAGAGGCAATTTAAAAATGAACTCGACACGACTTTAACCCTTTCCCTTTGGGTTATTTAAATGTAATGCTTTTTCTTAATGGAACAAAAAAATTTTTAAAGGTAAAAAATTATGTATGGGGGGCATAAAAAATTTAGAAATTTTAAGGTGGGGCATGGCCTAGAAAAGGTTGGGAAACACTGCCTTAAAGCCTCAATCCGTATTGGCAAGTATGGAGGAATAGACAATAACCCTTCTGGACCTTAGCAATTTATTTCATTCCAAAATAATTATTGCAATTATAGTTACAGATTTACCCACTAAAGACAAGACACGCACGGTAACACCAAGCAACAATCAAAAAAAGGACGTCGATAAATATTTAAAAGTATATTCGGCATACGATACAGACAGTAACTACTTCAAGAGAAAAATCACAACAGCACGCGATACAAAACCGATAGCCCAATCAGTATTAAAAGTTAACGACACTTATGAAAATTTAATTGAAACACCTATTAAGGAATTTAGAAAATATTACAACTCTAAACATAGACCCTTATCAAAGAATACGTTGAGAAGAAGAAATAGAAAACATGACCAAGCTCTTTCCCCTATACGGACCTATAAATATAATAAAAGGAATAAAGTGTCTCATAGTCATGAAACATTTAATATTAAAGACAAATCAGTTATAGGATTTAATGAAGCTGCATTAACAAGTGATCACACGTCAAAAGTAGATGCAAAATTATTACCAAATAATGAATTAAACGATGATTTATCAGAGAAAATAACATTGAGCCAAGCAGAAAGTCAAAATAAAACTTATTTTGATGAAGATGACATTTTAGAAGTAGATAAAAGTGAAGCCAAAGATGAGGGTACTAATAATATCATAGTATTAGTAGAAAATCCAATAGAAAATATTACTATACCACGTTTGAAAAATGGTAGTCTAGAAATGACAATTCTTATAACTCCAGAGATTAGTGACGAAACATTAAATGGTAGCCCTGGCGGTAATTTAGAGAGTGAAGATGAAAATTTGGATAAAATCAAAGTATCTGAGCAAGAAATTTCAAAAGAAAATGCGTCATCAGCTAAAATACACAAGGATGAAAACAAAGAAAACGACGAAATGTTAATTAATAAATTATCTAAGTTGTTAGATAGGAATATTAATATAGACAAAACAGCCAAAGAAGATTTTAATGAAATAAAGGATGTGGATAGCATTGAAAATGAAACTATATCAACGAAAGATTCATTTGATTGCTCCATTGACGTGGATAATTATAATAGTTATAGATCAGATGGTATGTATTCACCAGCTTCCATAGCTAAATCCATGGATAATGATGACCTCTTCTGGGATAACTAACAAATCAACATTATCACTACCATCTGCAACTTTAGGATGTATTGTACTGGTAAGGCATGGCGGACGCGACTGGTTTTACAGACCACCTGCACGTAAAACCAGTCGCGTCCGCTCATGGACCGCACTTCAGCTAAATATCAGGCAGAGCGCGGTCATATGTCGCGAAAACAAATTTATACTGATAATAAAATTTTCTTTTTACCAATATATAACACTGTGATAAAAAAGTAGTAAGACTATTAAATTCCCGGCCCTATCCAAATGCATAAATTATTTATATAAAAAAAACTACGACGGCAAAATAAAATATTTTTAAAACAAGATTTAATACTTTACTGATTACAACCAAACTTTAAAAAAAATGTAAAATACTAAAGGTTAAGTTATCAACAACTGACCCTTTTGTCATGCAAATTTGACAGACGTTTTGGCGAGCAACTGCAACTGACAGGACGCGCAATTTTGAATTATTTGAAAAGCTTGTGTTTTTCATAAATATGAATGTGTAATAATGGTGGAATAGTTATCCAGTAATCATTTTTAAGTTGATCTAGTATAAACAAGTTAACTTTCGCGTGGTTCATCTTAATATTTACTTGACAATGTTTTAACATTGACATTGGTAAGTTAAATACTAAAGCCATAAACAAGAAGAAAAAAAAAGACGTCAGTTAAGGTTGTGCCAACATAAGAAAAAGAGTTTATGCATTATAAATTAAAAAGTCTTACTACTTTGGTTACAGTAGTACACAATATGTTTTATAATAAGAAGTACATGATTGTTTTGTATTCTATCAGTGAATTTAAAGGTAATAAAGCTATATAGTCGATAGAAAATTGACTAAACTATTAAAAAAAAATACTCTTAATAACATTTTAATTAAGGCGACCGTGGCGTAGTGGCAATGCAATGACTACACAAACCAGAGAGCATGAGTTCGAAACCACCCACCAGTACCAATGTATCTTTGATATATGTACTTTAGTTGTCCTGTTTCTATGATATAAGCACTTTAGTAGCTTTGCTTAGTAAAAAATACAATCGAATTGTCACGCCACAGGGATAGGCAGAGAGAATGGAGCTCCACTTACCACGGTCCTGACACAACTCCCTCGCTTCCTTCACATCCACAATTCTCTTCATACAAGCTCTATAGTTATAGGCACTAGGCAACATATATATATCGGAGAATTTTGCGTCTTTACAATCATCAATAAAATAATTATGTACTAAAAAAAAAACGACCTATCCCTGGCCGACTGGACGCGAAGAAGCATAGTAAACACGACTGTAGAATAGTGAATAGACATTTAGGAGGTGGTGTAGCGTGCGGTCATATAATTTATGAATAAAACAAGAAATTAATGTCAAAACCAAAGATATCTTTATTAAATTAAAATAATTCTTTGAATTTAAAATTAAACATGTCAATTATAAAAAAAGATGTTTTATTATTATGCCTTTTTTATTATAAAAGTACAAACATATTATTTTAATTATATATATAATAACAATATAAAACATGCTATAACTAGTCAATCTTACATTTCTTATTTTCGTTTAACCAAGTTGAAACTTTTCTAACCAAAATATGATTTGAGTACATTTCTTAGCTGTAGTAAAATATAAGATCTTCTATATTTTTTTCTTACTTGGCACAAGTAGAAAACAGACATGAAAACAACTAATTCCAATGCCCTTTATCAAAGGAAACTGTTTACTACTGTTTTATTCTATAGAATAAACATACACAATGTAAAATATACATTGTGTATGTTTATAGTATGTAAATATAGTATTAAAATCACACGTATATTTAAATTATTTTTATCAAAAAAACCAGTTATATGGAAACAGTAAATGACAAATAATAATAATAACCATTTTCACAATAACAGCCGGTTTTACCAAAAAAGTTTCGATTTACAAATTTAGTTTTACTTTATACTTATTCTATTACGTTTACTATTACGAAATCGTGAATTGGGTTGTTAAGAATTTTATATCGAAACTACTATTTATATATGTTTTTATCATTAGAAATAACAAAAGTAGTACATAGAAACCCAAAATGAATGATGTCTTTTAGCTCTGTATAAAATATCCGTTAAACGTAAATGTAAAATGTGAAGTTAAAGTGTGGTGCAACCCATTTTTCTTATACCTATACCATACTTTTTACAAATTCGTAATTTATAATTTTTGGTACAAACGGCTGTTAGTCATAGTTATTCGCATTAATTCGCGTCAGTAGTAATTGTATTTTTATCGTTAAGCTATGCCGAAAGTTTGTTTACTTCTTTGCCAAGTAAGAAAAAATTTACAATAGATACCCTTTATTCATTGCCGCGCCCGAACTATAGGAGATACAGAAGTTAAGAACTCTTGAAGCGCCTGCAACTTCGCAGAGGCTTTATGCATCCTTTATCCACCTATACCACGTTGAATATTCCGACGAGCTCTTTAACCTTGTAGTACATCGTCTCTTTACAACCGTAATACCCGCACAAGTCGGGGACAGCATCCACATTCTACCGGCCGATTTGGCAGTCGAGTTAAAAAGTTCGATGCATTGCATTAGTCTTATGTAAAAAATCACATTAAAAAAATCAGAAAAAAAGTAAATAAAAGATATAAATTAAGATTTTATTTCCACTTGGTTTCTAGACATAAGTTGCATGAAAAAATACAGTAACGTGTAAAAACCAGAATTTAAATGACAGAGGGCGCTGCTTTTATAATTTAGATCTTAAAATGTCCGGAGAGTTTTGCAAGTAATTTAAAGCTGTGTCACGTGTCTCTTTGTGTTTCCCTTCAAGATGGTGAAATTTTTCCACCGCTTTACTAAAACCATCATCTTCACCCTCATGTAATAGATAAAACATAAAACAAAGTGTTTTATCTTTATCCACTAAGGACAATATAACGGAAGACTAGGCTGTGTGGACAAAGTTTCCTTTGCCTTCCCAGAATGATGATCTTCCTGATGATGATGATGATCTTCCTGATGATGATGATGATCTTAAAACGTCAAGATATTAGATAAATATACATTACTAAGGTTATAGAACTAAAAGTAGAGAGACATACTGCCGAAAGAGTTTAAGCTGAATATATTTGATGTCGGTTTAGTGCAGAAGTGACTTCCAACTAGACTCAGGATGAGATTCTCGTTTGTTTTAGGTTCTGAGTTTAACATGTGTTAAAGACAAAAAAAAAACGAAATACTTGTCAAAAAAAATCCAATTAAAATTCTGATTTTATACTAATGACTGCCTAAGAAACACGACACGTATTTGTTTGGTTAGTTTGCGTTATTTAAGTCGATCCAGATAGAGGGCGCTGCCCGATTGCGATCTGACATTTCTATATGTGCGAGCGACAAACAGTGGAACTAACACGCCATCTTGAAATAACAAACGTTAGACTTCTAATGGTGTCAAATTGTAGTTTATACATTTTACCGTATTTTTTCATATACTGAGTTTTCTTTTACAATATTTGTAATAATAAACATTATAGCGTATTAATCACATGCGCATTTTTGGCGCTACTATCTAGCACCTACTTATCTAGAAATATGGATGGACCAATTAATTTACTAATTGGAGAACAAATAAACCCCACAATGGCGGCTTAGGACTAGGGGGGTAAACAATGAGCGTCTTTAGAAATTTAATCAAAAGAAACATCTGATCGCCATTTTCCAGTCCCTTCAATTTTCGCTTTTTTCACATCCACAATTCCCTCATAAAGGTTATGAGCACTGCAGACACTTCAGAGCACTTCTTTAATGCATTTTTTATTTTCGGTTGCCTCAGTTGCCGTTACTATGCCGGCCAAAGGTGCTTTCTCACACTTATTGCCTGACAGTATTAGAAGTAATGTCCCATGAAGCAAAAAATAGACCGTTACATATGGTGAACTGCTTTATTCATTGGGTAAGCTACTTTAATCACTGAAAGCGCAAAACTGTTACAGAATCCTTGCTCATTAGATAAAACAGTGTCAAACCATAATACATTGCTGAGAGAAATTGTTAAAGTTAGAATGTCCAAGACAGTATATTGTTTTCTCTTTCTTTAAATGAAAATTCGATAAGTTAAAAAGAGAAAAAGTATAGTTTTCTATTAAGTTTGTGACCGTTGTATATTATAATCAGATGTTAAATTGATCCATCCATACATACAGATTTACTGAGATTACATTTTTTATTATTATTCCATTTTACAATATTTTAAATACATTGTCAAAAAATACCACAGCTCATATTTTTATTATAAAAAAACTTTTTTAAGAATTTATGCGACTGCTAAATACATCTTAGTTTTAGTGACCGCACGAGCGGTTTTATGTCGCAGTGATTTTTTAATATGTATTGTAATTCCGGTTTGCATTATTAATATAATTTACAATAATATTATTAATTCGTCATTAGGCTAAATTAATTTCCAGAATTTTTAACATGTTTAAACTTTATTTCTATTTTGTTGAGACGCGTAGCAAAATCTGACCTTGATTTTTCTGATGGTAATCAAGGAAGACTACAAATGAAACCCGCCAAAGGTTCGTTTAGAATTAGAGGCAGAATATTTAGGAAACGCGACCTTGTAAGTTTCATATCACCACTTTTTGCTTTAGTAAAAATTGTTGTAATTATCTAGCGTAATAATGGGATACCTTTAAATCTCTAAGAAAAGCAGGTTGAATTTGAGATATGAAATAATTTGTAAACTTTTTTTTTTAATTTAAAAAAATCCTAGTGCATAATTGTTTAAGCTACCAAATGCAATAAAAACCCAAAAAATCGGTTATTTTATCGAGATACTGCTTTTACAGTAGTATAAACGTTTCACTGTAATAAAAATCGCTCGTGCAAACAGTCCAACTTCTCAACAAACGTCAAATACGACGGTAACCTTACTTAAAATGAGAGAAGGTACGCAGACCTCTTAGGCGACTAACACTAATTTATTTATAAACAGTCAAAAACCAAAACTAACATTGTGACTTATATTTTTGGCGGCCAGCGCTGAGCGCGGGGAATTTGGTCCTGTTACACGTAACCAACTTGAGACCTGAAACAAAATATAGATATAAAGTGATCTACTAGATATATATGTGAGTGGTAGGCAGTGGTGCCCAGTCTGCCGATCCAGGATAGTACCACCACTTACAAGTATACAGACCGTGAAGTGACTTGGTCGCCTTTCGGGACCAACTTGTAAGTTGCTGGTTTTTACCAAGCATAGTGGTTGCCATACAGTTATTTGACTGTAGTAGCAGTCACCTCCATTCATCACCTCCACAGCTTAACATCAGGCAGGGTGCTGTCATAAGTCGTCACAATAAAAAAAAAACGCATATTATTTCGGCTTTTGCACATTTTCGGGACTTTACTATGATTTTTGGAGGCGACCGTGGTGTAGTGGCAGTGCAATGGTTACGCAGACCGAGAGCACGAGTTCGAGACCATCCACCGGTACCAATGTATCTTTGATATATGTACTTTCGTTGTCCTGTTTCTATGATACAAGCACTTTAGTAGCTTAGTATAGAAATGTAAATTTAAAAAATGGCAGAAAAAACACAAGAAACTCGTAGTAGCAGCCGCCTCCATTCATGGACCGCACTCCAGCTTAACATCAGGCGGGTTGCTGTCACATGTCAAGCCACAATATATGCCTAAAACCCATCAGTACTTACCTGCAAAGATATATTTCTATTAGAATTATCACAGATGCTCGAGTCGTTCTTTTTGGGTGTACTGCATCGCGTGGCCACCCCTCGTGGTCTCAACCGTCGTGGTGATGATGGATATGGCTCTATTTTAACACTGTATGACGTTGAACTCTCCATCGTCTCTTCGTCAGCTGCGCGCCATCTATAATATGTTTAATATATATATTTTTTTATTGTTTGGGTTTGTCAAAGAGCCATGGAGCGCAGTAATCTGGGCATAAAACTTACAGATAAAATTCGTAACACTATACTGCGCTCCAAAGCACAAAGCCGATGTAGCTGAAAAAGCCGCCAAACTGAAGTGGGACTGGGCAGGTCATCTCTGTCGCATGTCCGATGCATTATGGGCCAAGTCCACTACTGAGTGGACTCCAGATTGCAGAAGACATCGCGGCAGGCCCAAACAGAGATGGCGAGATGAGATGGACTCCTACAATAGTTCGTGGCGAGAGATCGCCAAATGTCGTGAGTCATGGAAAAAAGAGAGGGAGGCCTTTGCACAGCAGTGGGACAAATAAATAGGCTTATAATAATATTTTTTATTATGACTCGACAACTGACTTTTACCTGCCTGATGGCAAGCAAGAAAGGTCTAGAAGTACCAACGACTGTTTTTTAGTCAGCAAAGTCAGTTCACGGTGGCCTCAGTCGCCGTCACTATGCCGGCACTGCCATTAAATACTAATCCTGATTTTTTAACCCCTGGTTTTCTGCAATAATGTAAGACCTAAATAGGTCATTACAACAATTTTGCTTTGCATTTATTGAGACGCAAAGTCTGACTTCAACTTGCCTTAGGCATGAAGAAGCCTAACAGCCGGTCGTACCAAAAAAGTATCAATTTACGAATTTAGTTGTACTTCATACTTATTCTATTACGTTTACTATTACGGAATCGTTTATTGGGTTGTTAATAATTTTATATTGAAACTACCATTTATATATGTTTTTATCATTAGAAATAACAAAATAAAAATAGAAACCCAAAATGAATGATGTCCTTTAGCTCTGTATAAAATATCCGTTAAACGTAAAATGTGAAGTTAAAGAGTGGTGCAAGACATTTTTCTTTTTTTTTTCTTATATTTAAACGACACTTTTTACAAATTCGTAAATTAAAATTTTTGGTACAACCGGCTGTTAGAGTGCCGGCGACTTAAAAATCCAACTCAGTTCACGGTTACCTCAGTCGTCGTCACTATTCCAGCCAGAGGCGCTTAAATGTATGAGAAAATTATTTCAAACTTACTTATCCCTCTCTGTGTGCGAGTAGAGCGACACTGTATGTCTCCATCTGTACAAATTCGGGTACGACTCCCGTGAGATCTCACATTCGGTGATCGCATCGTAAACTAGACGATCCATTTTAGTTGGCTCCTCACTGAAATTGGAATATCAATCAATCAATCAAATTGCCGAGCCTTTTTCTTACAGGGATAGACAGAGACAATGGAGCGCCTCTTGGCACGATCCAGACACAACTTCCTCCTTTCCTTCACATGTGACCTTCAATGAGGAATAAATGCAGTTTGAAAGACGATGTAGTGACAAGGATTGAGAAAGGAATGCTTTGATGGTTTGGGCACGTGGAAAAGATAAGTGAAAGTAAATTACCGAAAAGAATTTATGAATCTTATGTGGATGGATGCATTAAACGAGGCAGACCCAGGAGGGTGTTTTCCGATCAAATCGGAGACATCCTTAAGAAAGCTGAGTTGCCTAGTTCCTATAACCGTAGAGCTCGTATAAAAATCTATATTTAATACTAACCCATAAATGAATGGTTCAACCAATGCCTGGTCACTTGCATCCATGACATTCTCCCCATCTACGTCATCGTAATGCTCAGATGCTGTATGGTAGTCTTCGGACGTTGTCGATTTGTCAGATTCGTCGTCTGACACCAACTGTAACATAAATTCATCAACATTCATTTTCATGCCTGAATAACTACAGAGATAAACAGAGACAATGAAGCGCCACTTTCCACGATCCCGACATAAATCTCTCACTTCCTTCACGTCCACGATTCTCTTTATACATACTGGTTATCAGAGAATGGTAGGCAGTAATGCCAAGTCTGCCGATTACAAATGAACAGACCGTTAAGTGACTTAGTCACGTTCCGAAATCAACTTGAAAGTTGCCAATTCCAACTAGTGATAGTGGATGCAACTGCTGCGTGCAGTTGTTTGTATATTTTCATTATTGTGACTTGACATATGACAGCACCACGCCTGATGTTAAGCTGGAGTGCGGTCCACGAATGGAGGCTACAGCTACTTGCTAAACTTTAAAGGGTGGTAGGCTGTGGTACCCAATCTGCCAATCCGAGATTGTACTTGTATTCACGCTGCACTATGTCAGCCAAGATGCTTCTTCATCATTCAAGATCGCTTGAAGGATCCTAAGTTATAGAATAGAGAAAACACATGGGCTGGCAAAGCATTCCACTTGTCGCTTGTTCTACAAAGAAGACGGACCGAACGTTTTATGGGTGCTTTAGCGGATGCTTCTCCGACCTCGTGCGGGTATTACGGGTGTGAAAAGACAACGTAGGTTCAAGGTAAAAGAGCTCATCGGAACATTCTCCGTGGTATAGGCGATAGAGGATGCACAAAGCTAAGTTAGTACTATATATTGAACCACTCAAAGTGGTACCCAATCTGCCGATCCGGGGTAGTACCACCACTTACAAGTATACAGACCGTGAAGTGATTTGGTTACATTTCGGGATCAGCTTGTAAGTTGTCGGTTCCATCTAGGCCGGTATAGTGGATGTGATTGCTACTCACAGTTATTGAATTGTAGTAGCAGTGACATTCATTCATGGACCACACTTTGGCTTAACATCAAGCGGGGTGCTGTCATATATCGAGTCACAATATAAAAAAAAAACATATTTACCTCCTCACTATTAACAACTTGACACTTGTCCATTTGCACAGTATAAATAGCAGGTACAAAATCACCAGCTGGGGAATTCGTAGCGGACGACTTCTCCCTCAAGTCAACCATTGATGTGAGACGACCGCCGTCACCTATAAAAAAATATATCATCGTATTAACTTAAATTTTGCGCGAACATTGACTAATGGAAAGGATGAGTGAAAGTAGATTGACGAAAGGAATTTATAAATCTGATGTAGATGAATGCGTTGAACAAAGCAGGCCTAGGAAAGTGTTCTCCAACAAAATCGGACACATCCTCAAGATAGCTAGGTTGCTTAGTGCCCATAACCACAGAGCCTGTATGAAGAGAATTGTGGATGTGAAGGAAGCAAGGGAAATGTGTAAGGATCGTGGTAAATGGCGCTCCATTGTCTCTTCCTATCTCTTCGGAAAAATGCGTGACAATTTGATTGATTGATTAATGAATTAAACAATTTTTATTAGTTTCGACAAACCGAAGATCCTTGCAAAAGAAAGTCGATTGATACCCAGGATGGTACGCAAGGCTATTGAGATTAAAAAACATCCTAAATACAATAGAGAAGGTGGTTGGCGTTAACTAACACCTGGGACCCCATAATACACAAACTTAAGACCCAAGTACAGCAAACTGCCAAAACAGATGACACCGTAAAAAACCGGGAACAATAAAACAAAATCAAAACATGAAACAGGGTAGTTTTAGAAACAATAACAGCATCAACCAATAGGACGACCAACACCTCAGTCTTTCCGTGACCACGATGGCTGCAATGTAAAACCAATGTAAGAATGCAATGCAAGAATGTAAAACCAAAATAAACGCGATAGTAGGCCGCATAAAATTTGGTTAATTCATTAAATATATCATTAGCTAGAGGACGTCCCTCTTAGAACGCTATTCCGACCAACAAGATTGTTGCTGAAAAAGCCGCCAAACTGAAGTGGGACTGGGCAGGTCATCTCTGTCGCATGTCTGATGCATTATGGGCAAAGTCCACTACTGAGTGGACTTCAGATTGCAGAAGACATCGCGGCAGGTCCAAACAGAAATGGACTCCTACAATAAATATAGTTTGAGATATCGCCAAATGTCGTGAGTCATGGAAAAAGCTCTTTGCTCAGCAGTAGGACAAATAAATATGCTAATAATAATACTAATAATAAATCTCCACCTACCCATATCCTGGTCAAAATTCAATCTCTTAACATAACTCTCAGACTTTGGACTCGAAGACAACATGGCTCTATTCTTTCTGAATGATGCATTTCTTTTACTATTCCTCTCGTTGACTTCAATTCTCCAATCACAGAAACACTTTGAAATCTTCTCCCACGTTTCTTTACATTCAATATCCGTCACAGACGGTCCTTTAACATTCTCACTGTCTGTTAAAACATCATTAATAAAACCAGATAAACATCTCACATGACAATCTAATATCTGCTTATTATTGTTTTTAATTCCAACAGGACTTCTAAATGACGGTTTACGATCATCGTCCGAACTAAAAATATCATCATTCGGACATCTTAACTTAACTAAAAACTCCATAAGGGCATTAACGTCAACTAACTCAATACTTAATTGTCGCAATTTAAAAACTATAAGTTGCGCCAATCGCGAATGGACTAACGCAAAATCTATACTTTGAAATCTTTCATCGTCCATATAAGTAGATATAGTATGTTGCAGATGCTTCGATTCAGTTTTCAACGAATCACCAGCGACCTCTGGTTCGGCTGTCAAAGAGAAGACGAGAGCATCAGCTATTCTCTTAGCAAACACTTGACAGGTCCGTTCAATACACAAGAGTTGACTAACAGTGTGATTTATAGGAAAGGCGTCGCCATTTTCTGGCACTGTGTGCTTCAATGTGATTGGTTGGCGGCATATCCTTTGTCTGAGAGGATTCCTCCAATAGGATTGTCGGTCTGAGGATATCGTGCATCCCTTCATAGCGACGCATAATTCACTCATCGGGCTCATGTTCAGATCTTTCATGGGACTTTGCGTTGATAAATTTCCTAAACTAATTTTTGACACAGACAACTCTTCGGTGAATGTCTCAATGCAGCTGTCGTTGTACACCACAGAGCAAGCGTTCTCGTATTTGCTTTTGAGATATTTTTCTAACAAGGCCAAGCCCTCTGGTGCTCGTAAGTCTGTGAATGTGTCTAAGAATGGCCAGTATTCCTTCCAACCGACTTTTAGTTGTTCTGCCAAATTTCTGAAAGACATTAAAGTAATTTAAATAAATTATTTTAACAACCCACTATTCTTTCCAGTAAGCTATTTTGGTGGCTCAATATATGTGAATGAGGGCGACTCGGGACGGACGTCGGTTTATTACGGCGGCCTAATTGGAACCGGCAACTATCAAGCTGATCCCGAAGTGAAATCTGAAGAAAGTGGCCAACATCAGGCAGGGTTCTGTCATATGTTGAGTCACAATCACAAAAAACAGGAAAGTAATATAGAGGAATAAGCAATAATTACAATGGATCGTGTCAAGTGGCACTCCATTGTCTCTGCCTATCCCCGTGGGAAAGAGGCGTGACAATTTGATTGATTGATTGATTTTTCAACATTTAAAACTAACAGCAGCAGTTGTATCACAGAAATAGCACAACCAAAGTATATATATATATATATATATGAAAGATACATAGGTACCGGCAAGTTGTTCTGAACTGGAGGTAACAAGACTATTGTACTACCACTACACCATGGTCGCCATATGTAAGTCAATTTTATAAACAAAACTGGCAATCTAAACTAGAATATAGAAACTAAAACAAGGTAGGCCCATGAGAGTGTTTTCCGACCAAATCAGAGACATCCTCAAGAAAGCTGGGTTGCCTAGTGCCCATAACCACAGAGCCTGTATGAGGAGAATTGTGGATGTGAAGGAAGCATACTTACAAGTATACAGACCGTGAAATGATTTGGTCACGTTTCGGGATCAGCTTGTAAGTTGCCGGTTCCATCTAGGCCGGCATAGTGGATGTGATTGCTACTCACAGTTATTGAATTGTAGTAGCAGTGACATTCATTCATGGACCACACTTCGGCTTAACATCAAGCGTGGTGCTGTCATTGGTCGAGTCACAATAAAAAAAAAGCAAGGGAGTTGTGTAAGGATCGTGGTAAGTGGCGCTCCGTTGTCTCTGCCTATCCCTGTGGAAGAGAGGCGTGACAATTTAATTGATTGTATCTTATAATCAGTATAAGACTCACCGTCCAACAGTCTCCAGACCTTTAGATATCTCTTTGAGTCTAAACCTAGCTGGTCTTAGGCTCCGAGGAGGAGTTTTCCATTTACGCCGAAAGCATTCCGCGTCCGACGCTTCCATTGGACCGGCGTACGCGCGAATTTCATAGCGCGGTGACATTGGATCATTGTTTATAACCTAAAAGAGAATTTATGTATAAAAATCAATACATTACATCAATGAATTAAACAAATTTTATGCGGCTTACTATCGCGTTTTATTCGTAACTAAATTAAAGTGGGAACAATAAAATAAAATCAAAACATGAAACAGGGTAGTATTGGAAATCAATAAACAAAAAATAAACGAGTAAGTAAGCTCCATAAAATTTGTTTAAATCATTAATCCATGTTCGCGCAAAATCTAAGAAAATACTTATCACCAAACCTAGACTTACCGGTGATTCCCCTAATGTGAATGGCTGACCAATCGTGGGCACAATGCTATCATCTTCTGAATGTAACACAGGCACGTAGTATCTCTCATTCAACATTCGTGACATGTGACGTATACTTTCCGGTGTGCTGGTCGATGAACGCTTGCCGATTATCTGAAAAAAAAAAGTTTAAATAAGAATTGGTGTGTAAATAAGGCGATTGTGGTATAGTGGCAACACATACAAGTATGCAGACTGTTAAGTGACTTAGTCGCGTTTCGGGATCTGCTTGTAAGTTGCCGGTTTCAACTAGGCCACAATAGTGGCTCAGTTAACATCAGGCGGTGTGCTGTCATATGTCGAGTCACAATAGAAAAAAAAGCGGCCAAGTGCGAGTCGGACTCGCCCATGAAGGGTTCCGTAGCAGCAAGTAACATAATATAAAAGTTCTTGTAGTTCGTTGTAACTTCGATCGATTTTTATATTTGAGTTTATTGACTAAGGTAAATTGCGGTTTACGGTTTATGACGTATTAAAAAAAACTACTTACTAGATCTCGTTCAAACCAATTTTCGGTGGAAGTTTGCATGGTAATGTACATCATTTATACATTTTTTAGTTTTATCATTCTTTTATTTTAGAAGTTACAGAGAGGGGGGGGGGGACACATTTTACCACTTTGGAAGTGTCTCTCGCGCAAACTATTTAGTTTAGAAAAAAATATATTGAAACCTCAATATCATTTTTGTAGACCTATCCATAGATACCCCACACGTATGGGTTTGATAAAAAAAATGCGTTTTAGTTCTAAGTATGGGGATTTTTTTTATTACTATTTTTGTGGCGCTCCATTATTTTTGTCTACTGCGTGGGTTGATTGATTGGTAAGTAATTACTACGTCTACTCACATCTTTGGCTTGTTCACCGAATTTGTTAACAGCATTCTTATTACACTGTGGAAAGGAAGTTAGGACATCTATCACTTCTTGTGCACCAAACTTTGACGCGAAGTGTAATGGCGTCTCATTCATTGCTTTGTCTGGTGTATTCAGATAACGATCCACTAGTATCGCTGCGAACTCCTGTAAAAAATATATTAAAAGTAAGTTAGTGCTTGTGTATTATAGAAACTGGACAACCAAAGTAAATATATTAAAGATACATTGGTACCGGCAAATGGATTTGAACCGCCTTAAATATATAATGTATATGTAGTAAAGGAAATTGGATACAGCGCAGAATCTTTTTTCACTCCCAATATTATCAATAATAATAATAATCTTTTAAAATTATTTTTTAATATATTTTATTCACATTTCTATACTAAGCTACTGAACTGCTTGTATCATAGAAACAGGACAACCAAAGTACATATATCAAAGATACATTGGTGGTCTCGAACTCGTACTCTCGGTTTGTATAACCATTGCACTGCCACTACACCACTGTCGCCTTAAATACTTTTGTAATCTTACCTTGCAACACTCGGCATCCGCGTCTGCACCATACAGCAATTGAACGAAGGCAGGGTTGCCCACCGTCGTTAATATTAAGTTACATATCTCTGCATTCATAGCCTTTGCTGCGACGTGAAGTGCGTTGTAGCGTGAGCCCTCCTGTAAATTTCAGTAATACATAAATATTGTTTGCGTAACCATTGCACTGCCACTACACCACGGTCGCCTTACGCTATTAGTTCTCTATACATGTAATATTGGTTTAGTGATTTAATTCCTAAATATCTGTCGCTTCTATTTGAATTCAATCTGCCGATCCGGGGTAGTCTACCACTTACAAGTATACAGACCGTAAAGTGACTTAGTCACCGGTTTTAACTAAGCCGGCATAGGTAAAGTGATTGCTACTTACAGTTATTAAACTGTAAGTAGCATGAATTAAACAAATTTTATGCGGCTTACTATCGCGTTTATTTTACAATTTTTTATTATTCCGTCGTTTCGAGCCATCGTGGTCAAGGAGAGACTGAGGTGTTGGTCGTCCTATTGATTGATGCTGTTATTGTTGCCAAAACTACCCTGTTTGATGCTTTGATTTTGTTTTTCTGTTCCCGGTTTATTTCAATTTTTTGCAAAAAAAAAATGACGGTGTCATCTGGCTTGTAAGTAGTAGTTAGCTTCATTCATGGACCGCATCCATCCAGCTTAACATTAAGCGAGGTGCTGTCATATGTCGAGTCACAATAAAATAAAAATACATTCGCAGTTTTGTTACATATTTTATTTTATTGTGACTCGACATATGACAGCACCCCTCTTGATGTTAAGCCGAAGTGTTGTCCATGAATGAATGTCACTGCTACTACAATTCAATAACTGTGAGTAGCAATCACATCCACTATGCCGGCCTAGATGGAACCGGCAACTTACAAGCTGATCCCGAAACGTGACCAAATCACTTCACGGTCTGTATACATGTAAGTGGTGGTACTACCCCGGATCGGCAGACTGGGTACCACTGCCTACCACTCTTTGATAACCAGACCCGAAGCAAATATCTATCTCTTTTTTTTTATTAACAAATATTTGTAATATTTAATATTATTAAATATTACAAATATATTTAAACAAGTAAATAAACAAAACGTAATATTTATACAACGTAAATCAGATCAATCAACATACACTAAAAATTGGCAAACACCCAGATTATTTCAAATATTTTTATATTTCGTACATAAGATCACACCTTTTTATTTAGAGTTTGTTGACGCGAATAATAGCGCAAGTTCTGTCGGCGCTATAAGAACTTACTGAAAGCGAATAAGCGAATTTCAGACAGTTTAAAAAGACAACACACAAAAGAATCAATCAAATTGTCACACTTTTTCCCCAAAGAGACAATGGAGCGCCACTTGCCACGTTCCTGACACAACTCCCTCGCTTCCTTCACATTCATAATTCTCCTCATACAAGCTCTATGGTTATGGGCACTAAGCAAAAGAACGGAGATGTTAATGCCGAAGTATAAACAAACAGTCTATAATGCGATTAAAATAAGAATAGGTCGGTATCGGCGCCATTTTGTGACGTTTAACTGTCCAACCAACTTCACTTTAGTATGGTGTCTTTTTCTTTGCGGACATTAAGAGGACACTGCTGAGAGTGTTTGAGCTTTAGGACATTCTGCACTGCAGTACCAATTATGAAGTCTTTACCTGTAAAATAGAAGGAGTATTTCCACTGCTGACGAGATATCTAGGGTTGTCCCAGACGCGATCTTGTACTGTTGTCGTCAGACCTGCTTCTATTGCTTTTCGTAAGGAGACCATGTCTTGGGGACTTGGTGCTTTGAATGGATAGGGCTTCTCCCCAACTAGAGCTGCAATAGATTTATTAATCATTTAGGATTCTAAAGGGCATTCCAGGTCGTTCCCGTCACTACACAATTTGGCTCCTTCTGAATTTTTCATGTTTTCAAAACTAAAAAATCTGCCATAAAAAGTAATTCGCTGAGGCTAATAAAGATTTGTAATGAAATACGTAATAACGTTTTTTTTATCAGTCCGGGTTTTATTTGATCATATGGTAAAATTTAAAAAGGCCGTGACTTAAGCCATGAAAAAAAAGTGGTGGTTTTAAAATGGTCTCATACAACCCTGTTCAAGACCACTTGCCCGTACCAGTGTATCTTTGATATGTAATTCGGTAGGCCAGCTTCTATGATACAAGCACGCTTAGTAGTTTAGTATATGTCAGATGTCTTGTCACAATAAAAAAAAATATGAAAAGAAAATAATAAAAGAAAAATGCCCTACGAAATTGAAAATATAAGGTCACATAAAGAAGCCGCCCATCTATCTACGCGTTATTTAACAGTACCTAATCAATATAAAATGGGTAATCAACCTTGAAAAGGCTTCTAATGTACGATAAATTATACAAATACCGCACCAATTCGGCTGTCTCAAATCAAAACGTAGTAATGAATTAAACAAAGGACTTCATTCATTTTGTATGGGGACTTGGGCTTAATTGTATTAACAGTTTAATATGAATCTTAAAATAGTTTGATGTACGATGATTACAATGTAATTGGAATTTATCCTTTATTTTGCATAGTTTAGGTGTGCAAAGCGATCAAAATATAATTATGACAGTT
Organism: Tinea trinotella; assembly: GCA_905220615.1. NCBI lineage: Eukaryota > Metazoa > Arthropoda > Insecta > Lepidoptera > Tineidae > Tinea > Tinea trinotella. The sequence goes on from HG992326.1 coordinate 2,318,590, forward strand.
CAAAGCAGAACAAATATGGCGTTGATTGACAGATAATACAAAATCCATATCTTATTTTCCAAATAACTCAATCGCACAGCAATGAAAAGCAAAACTGTTATTAGTTTTACCAACACAAGTATTGAAACTATCATTTATATATTTTTTCATTATTGGACATTACAAAAGTAGTACAAAGAAGCCCAAAATGAATGATGTCCTTTATGCGGCTTACTATAGAGTTTATTTATGCGTAATGATTGTCAAACTTTTTATTCCGACGTTTCAAGAGCTTTGCAGCCATCGTGGTCACGGAGAGGCCTTCTGACCAAGGACAAAAAAATTGGACGTCTGAATAAAAAAGGTACAATCGTTAACCAAAAATAAACGCGATCATCAGAATTTTTAAAGCTTGTATTTTTCATTTATTAAGGCTCGACATATGACAGCACCCCGCCTGATGTGAAGCTGGCGTGCGGTAGCAGTCGCATCTACTATGTCGGCCTAGTTGGAACTAGTAACTTACAAGCTGATCCCGAAAGGCGACCAAGTACTTTACGGTCTGTATAATGGTAAGAGGTGGTACTACCCCGGATCGGAAGACTGGCCACTGTCATTTCGATTATCATTTTTTTTTAAATTATGTTTTTCCCAAAGTTATCAAAGTCCGACGCTTATTGCAAATAATAATTACTACTTATACATTAGTATTTTTATAGTAAAGCATTTCTAATTATTTTAATATTTCCAAATTTGAATTAAGAGCCACAAAACTATTACCATTTTATTAAAATAGCATTTACTAGGTTTTAAAATGAGTCAGCCATATTGCCAATTAATCAAAAATAAAATTTCGTCCTTATTCCAAAGGAGATAAGGTGTAAAATTAAGTTTGTATAGCAACAATTGTGACCCGATAACTATAAAAATATAATAACGATGTGTTTTGTGTTGTAATATTCAAGGATAAACAAATTTCACTGAAAACTGTTAGATAAGCGAATTTCCATTAAAATACTTGGTATATAATGAAAATGCCATAACATAAAGTATTGCATTCTTTATTGTTCTGTATTAGCACCACGCCTGATGTTAAAATGGAGTGTACTCCATGAATAAAGCCACTGCTACTACAAAGAAATAACTATATGTACCAAACGCTTCTCCTAACTTGTCAAAAAAGGGGGTACTAACAGAGTTAATCCTCAGAATATTCTCCGATTTCGATAAAGGGCGCATAGAGCCGGTCTCTGAGAAATTACAGGGGCCTATACAGTTCTCCTCTAGGGGCCTGCAGATTGACCTTAGAATCTCCTATAAGTCGGGCAGCTCGGCACTGCAATGAGTAGCTCCCGTATCAATTATACCCCCCATTCACCCCCCCCCCCCCCCCAACGTGCTCAAACAAAAATTATCCAATCCAAAAAAATCTCCAAACCTTTCTTTTTCTTTTGTGAGAAATCTTTACACTTGCTAAGGGCCGTTAAGGTACGCTATGTATGTAAGACATTGAGACCTGGACTAGCCAGTGGGGTTGACAGCCACGTGTATAGAATCAAGGCCTAAACGACCCAGAAAGATAAATTTTCGCTTACAAAGATGAAAAGTTAAGCTAAGATAATTATTTGTTGACGCGTCACATCGCGTGATAATAATGCGAGGTGGCGTGACTACAAAACTAAGCTTCCATACTTGATGAAAACTTGAAAATAGTATAGATTTTTGGCCAGCGACTAAGGCAATCGTGTACTAAGTCGGTATTTTCAGTAGTGGCGTTTGAATTAAAATCAATCAATCAATAAAATTATCACGCCTCTTTCCCACGGGGATAGGCAGAGACAATGGAGCGCCACTTGCCACGATACTGACACAACTCCCTCGCTTCCTTCACATCCACAATTGAATTATAACTCCCTCATTATTATTATTTATAAAATAAAACAATAGAACTCGCGTCCAATTCCTACATAATACGGCCTTGTCAAAGTTATTTTTTTTTTACAAACTTTTCAAATAACTCATTTGAGAAATAAGTATAGCTTGTCTAACTATAAATGACGCGCCCCTCCACTTTATTAGTTTATATAAATGTGTGAATGCAAATATTTATAACTATTTTTTTTTATTGTGACACGACATTTGACCACGACCCGCCTGATGATAAGCAAGATATGCTACTATACTTCATCAGCGTGCTCCTCCTTTTGTGTCTAACCTGACTGAATGACCAATTACAATTGCATTTTCGGTGTGTTGCATCTATATTTTATATTTGCTTGCGTGCGTAAATGCAGTACAGGCGTCATTTCGGCTTAGACAGACTATATTAGTATTTTTTTTTTATTGATAACTTATTTTTAATTCTTTGGCAATTTACAATAAAAAAAAACTCCTAAGGACCCCAATTTAAAATATGAATAGAAATATAAGAGAGAAAAATGCAAAAGATAGTAAAAATACTAAGATAAGAAACTTATATAAAATTTGTGCCAAATAAAATATATGTCAAATGATAATCTAGGTCAAAGTCACCTAGTTTTGTTAGAAATTTTAAGGCGATTATCTAGTGGTACAAAAAATTGTGATGCAAAATAAAACCTCTCCATAAAACACCTATACACTTGCAGTGCCATGAAACTTTGATCTATTTTGGTTGCAGAATTTCCAATACAAGCATGTTTAGTAGCTTAGTCCAAAAATGTGGGATAATAGTTTAATAATATATGAAATAAAATACAAAAAAGATTCTAGACACACACTCCTTGCTTCATCCAAATGGAAATAGAAGCTTGTAAATTTCCAAGGCCTTTATAACATCCTCTGGCTGTCATAATGAAGATAGCTGAGTTTTTTTAGTCGTCAGTACTCTATGATCTCACCTTGCTTACTATTCAACAAGTTGATCAGGTGTCGAAGTACAATAAGAAAATAATACCTACAATTATCATTTCCGTCGACAACTTCCACAGGTTCAGCGCCTCTCAATGCAAACTGTACAGCATCCTGGTGCGATTGAAAAGCTTTGAATCTGGCAGTTTTGTACTTCCTTACAAGGTCAAGGGCTTCAGTCTTGCTCTTATATACATGAAGGGCTTCTACAAAGAAAATTATAATATTAGTATTCTTAATTTTCTCGTCATTCAGAATGGCATTCTACGGGGCAGGCATAATTATGTCTAAAAGGTCACATATGACAAAATCAATCACATTGTCACATCTTTTTCACACATGGATGCAGGCAAAGACAATGGAGCGCCACTTGCCACAATCCTGACACAACTTCTCTAAAACAAGCTTGATTATGGGCATAACAACATAATGGTTATGGGCACTAGGCAACCCAGCTTTCTTGAGGATGTCTCCAATTTGGTTGAAGAACACCCTTCTGGGTCTTCCTCGTTTAACGCATTCATCCACATCAGATTTATAAATTTCTTTTATCAATCAATTATCCAAGATTTTTTACAAAAATTATCTTTTTTATATTTTTTGGATGTCATGGCAACTACAATTCAATAACTATAAGTAGCAGACACATCTACTATGCCAGCCTAGTTGGAACCTGCAACTTACAAGCTCATCCCAAAACGTGACCAAATCACTTCACGGTCTGTATACTTGTAAGTGGTGGTACTACCCGGATGCCTACCACTCTTTAAAATCTAAAAAAAACTTTATCCCACATGACTAATTGCCATTCTCATTCAATCATACCATAGTGACATTTTGAACATAGAAGATAAGGTAGGTGATAAATACCAAATGTAAATAGGTATAAATAAAAATACACAAACATTGTGTTTACAAACAAGTAAGGATTTATAATTATTAGTTGACTCATAGGTATATCAAAAATCAGTGTCAACAATAAACTGTGTTAATTAATAACAATTAATTGGTTTATTTATATTTACATACTAAGCTACTATACATGTTGTATAATAGAAACTGAACAAAGTACATTATATATCAAAGATCCATTGGTATTGTTTTTTATATCCCAGAGGCTTTTATTTGTATAACCATTTTACTACCACTAGACCACAGTTACTGCATTTGTTAACAAGTTGACATATTGTGAAATTTTATTAGGTCAATATTAAGTCAGTTTGAAACACTAAAACTGCAGATAAAACTCTTAATTATAAATAAAGCTGCATGTAATTATAAAACTAATACAACAAATATGGTTTTAACAATGCGAAAAGGCAACTATTGTATTTAAATTTTAATGAGTGAGGTTCACAGGGTCATGTGGTGTTTAATAACTAATTATAGATAGTAATGATTCCACATAACTCACCTTCATCAGGGCCTTTTTTAATCTCACAAGGTATGTACACTCCATAATATGTCGTGGGTGGCTCGTTAGACGTCGGACTATCTGGTAAACTATTTCTCTTCCCACCAAGAGTATTTAGACGTAACAAACGACTAAAAATCCCAATAGCACTCTCTTTCTTTTCACTTGGAGATATAACAATCTCCTCCTTCATACCTCCTATATCTTTGTTCGGTTCCGCAACAAGAACACCTTTAGACATGTTTAATATCTAAACTGTAAAGTATAAACAATTTAGAACGCCGTGACGCAGCCCACCTTTATACCATAATGTATTTTTACACATCACAAAAATGTTATTTTGTCACTTACGTTTTGTTAAACACCGTCATAAAACCATAATTTCTACGTTCAAACAATGAGGATTTAGTACATATTACAAAGGATCGAAAGACACAAAATAACTGGGAACTGGGAGCGTTTCAAAAATAATCAAATGCGTTGGACAAACGAGCGATGACGTTTCGTTGTCATTGTATTTTTTTTAGTCTGTTCTTCTATTTTGGGAAGGCAAAGGAAACTTAGTACCAAACAACAACCCTTCATCAATTAAATGTTTATATTGTCTTAACTGGAAAAATAATAAAATAAAACGTTAATTGTTTATTAAATGCATCTTTATTACACAACAACATTAAAAAAAACACAAGTTTAATAAATAATGTCTGATGCAGTTTCATCACACCCGCCATAAACTTCGTGTAGCACAGATTTGAGTCTATGGTATTTGAGCGCGAAAATTAATTATTTTTTTATTGTGACGCGATAACTGGGTTTAGGAATTCCAATTTTTTGAATCGTTTTATCTCAGAAACGGTGGCTCGTAATAAAAGTATTGATACATTTTTTATAGATAATTTTATGATCTACAATTTTTGTCTGAGGTACATACTTTTATGATAAAACTAACCGCATTGCTGAAAATCGCGAAACTTGACTTCGAATAATTATTTTCTATACACGGGATTGATGGGGAACTTTTAAATTATATTTTGAACAATTTTACTGATTTTCAGCTTGTTGGGATTTTATGCACATTCGAATGTCTAAATTGACCGGACTAAAGCATAGTCCGGTGTAGCATAGTTATATAGCATAACATAGTTAGGTGTGCAAAATTATCAAACTTTAATTATGACAGTTCAAAGCCAGTTCAAAGCAGTACTGATAATAGTCATCTGTGGATAATATGGAGTGTCTTCGTGAATGAGAAACGACACAAAATCCATATCTTATTTTCCTAATAACTTAATTGCACAGAAGTTAAAAGCAAAACTGTTATTAGTTTTATCAATTTTTTCTACCATTTAAATATTTTTTCATCATTGGGCATTACAAAAGTAGTATAAACATAGCCCAAAATTAATGTCCTTTTAGAGAATTGAGAACTCCATTCATTGGTCGAAGACCCTACGCAATTTGACTGCTTTTTTTAATAGTTCAATAAAAGAAAGGCTTTTGTAACATATAGAATTATATTTATTTAAGATACTTAGAATCACAATTGTTTCCTGACATTACTCTCTTTCTAAAAAGAATAAAATAATAGAACTAATATTAGCAAATAATAATTAAATACCTAGAAGTGAATTGATTACAATTTTTTAATACAACGACCTCTTGCTTATCATCAGGCGGGCCCAGGTAAGATGTCGTGTCACAATAAAAAAATTACACTAATACACAATACAGTTCCCTCCCCTGCACGGCAATCCAAGAAGCAAGACAAAGACTTGCAGAGTATCATAGGCATCAATAACCAAAATGCCTAAAAAAGAAAACGTTCTGTGAAACTTAGCACAAAACATAGTTGAAAACTTTATTAAATATTTTTTTAAACATTTTGATGTGCCGGCCTAATAATTTATTTAAAATGAGCTACAATGAAATTCCTTACAAGTCTTTATCTTGCTTCTTGGGTTGCCATGCTAAGGGGCAGTATATGAAATTACAAACAAATCTTAAGTCTCTAATAGTACAATTTTTTTTATTGTGGCCCAACATATATGAAAGCATCCCACCCCATCTAATGTTAAGCAGGAGAGTGATTCATGAATGGAAGAGACTGCAATTATACTTAAATAATCGAAACAAGTACATCAGCTACACCTGCCTTGGAACGGGCAACTTTCAAGTTACTCCCAAAACACTTTCAAACCGATTTGGTCTCTTGAAAATGGTGGTAAAGATGCCTGCAGATAAAAAGAGCGCTGGCATTTAAGCCAGTTTTGTTAACTACTTACTTTTTGTTAGTCAAATGATTGTAAAACTAGAAATATTAATATTTATGTGCATGACTGTAAACAATATGCGGATTTGCTCCTACCAGTCATTCAGTGCACTTTTCATCTGCCTATCTATATACTGCGCAGCTCAAAAGTCAGCACTCCTTTTATCTGCCGATAGTTATACTAACCCAGATCAACAGACCTGTGGCAAGCAACTTATTAACTTTTCTTATTAACAAATATTTATAATATTAAATCTAATTGAATATTACAAATAAATACTATAAAACAAATTCTTGCTCCGACTAGCAATCAAACCCGGGATTATTTTATACAAAACTTCAAGCAGGTTGTCAATAATAAAAATGTTATTCTAAAAATACTAGATCTCTTTTTAGTGTCGTCTCTTTCTATTACTTTTTTCAGTGACTTTTGAGACTGCAATCTGGTACAAGTGATTATTCATTTTTGTTATTTGGTCAACTTTCTTTTTCAATGCTTTAATCTCTTCCTTATACTTGCTTCCATTAGGTTCAGGTGCAATTTCAGATTCCACAACCTTTTCCTGAACACAAATTTTAGGCTCTATCTCCATATACTTCTGCCAGAAGTTATTTTTTGGAGTAAATACATCCATTACTATTTCCATATCGCCTTGACTTCTCTTTAATGTTTGCAACATTATTTTGGGAACAAATTTATCTTTATAAATGTTCTGTTTGTTCATTGTGAAGAAAGCATTTGTAACAGATCCCTTTAAAGTGATAATATTTATTTGTTGCCTACTTGCTATGTCCCAAATGCGGACTGTGCAGTCACTGGAACCAGACATCAAAGTTTTCCCTTGGAATGATACTGAAAGGCATGTAACACCCTTGCTGTGACCACTAAATAGTTGTTTCTCAACCTCGGAACCATAAATGACTTCTTTGTTACCATAATCATTTGCCAAATCAATTTGGTAAATATTACCAGTTGAGCTTCCAACAAAGACACACAATTCCAAAATGTCAAATGTAACGGAGTAGAGCTGCTCTGGAAATATTACATTCAATAACAATTCACCTGAAGTTAAATTCATTATTTTGCAAGTTCTGTCAATAGAGACTGTGGCAAGGCGAGATACTATTCCCATCTTACTGATGCATAAATCTGTCACTTTTAGAGTGTGGTGTGAAGACAAATGCATAGGGTCATGTCTACCAGCTATAGTTTGTGTCAATAAGCCATACTCTGGCAGTCCCACTACATTAACTAAAGCCCAAACCATAACAGTTCCATCCAGGGATGAAGAAATAAAGAATTTATCATCAGGAGTGAATTTTATATTGCAGACTGTCTGGTAATGCCGTTCCAGCATTGTCAATAAGGTACCAGACAACGTATGCCATATATAAATCTTCTCATCAATACCAGCGACGATGTACATACCATCCCTGGATACAGCTAAAGCCGTTATCTTCCCGGGCATTACAAACCGTATATCTCGAACTGGCATTTGAGAGTTGAGCTGCCAAACGTGAAGAAGAGGTTTTGAACTCTCTGCGACGACTAAATAATCATCTCCAACGAAATTGAGGGTTCTTGATTCAGCTATTCCGCCATTTTTATAACCCATTAAATTCACTGCCGTAACTGGATTCCATACTGAACTTGTGCTGAAACTATTGTTAGTATCAGTTGTGACTATGACTTCTACACAATGAGCCATAATTAAGATCTAATAAGAGATTATAAACAAACAAAACACGAGGGTAATCTTTGAAGCCGGCGATGTCAAGTACTACACTCCATTATTTTTCAGTAGTTATGTTGCGAATCTAAGAAATATATAAAACGAGTTAGAAACTATATTTTACCGCAAGATTAAATGTTATGAAGTTTTAGATAATAATATTATTACATAAAAAAAAACTAAAAAGCTAAATTTTACTGAATAATGATGCATACAACGAAACGTAACTAAATAATTATGTTATGTTGGCATTCCTTAATAAAAAGTACAGCCAATCGTGGAAAATATTTTTACGTGTGTCCTGCAATAAGAAAATGATTGGTTAAAATTTAGACAGTTTGTTGCCAACATAACAATAAAATACCTCTACATGGGAGGTTAGTGCATGTTTTAAATAGAAATATACGAAAAACAAATCAAATAAAGCCTGCCAAAATGTTTAAGAAGTAAGTACTGATTCTAGTTTTTGATTATGCTTATATTATTAGGGCTATAAATCATATTAAAATGTAATTTGACGTCGTAAAGGTTATATTATTCTTTGGCTGTTTTCTGACAAATTTTGACGTAAAGGAATTCCGACCAATCAGACACCAGCTCATTGTATGGTAGTGTTGTGCCTCACTGAGTTACTGGGTTGTAACTCAATTAGTGACCTGTTTATCAGACATTATTTTATAGGCTTAAACCATTAAAAAATAACTTTGATCGTTTTAATATCATTTCTGCAAATAAATTCCGATTTTATATAAATAACAATAAGTTTCACAATTCCATAAGCTTTTTTCATTGTTCTCAGAGCATCACAATTTATTATTAACATTAGCAATTTAGAATTGAGTAATATTTAATTAAAACGTGTTCTAAATCGTTCTATTTTGAGAAATATTCACCATGATTTTGATTTATCATTATGATATATTCATTTTCCGCAGCTCAATGGCTTGAGGATTCAAAGATAAACATTCTGAATATATCATACAAAAGTTCTTTGTCTTAAAAGTTAGTATGGTTTTTTCCGGGTTCTTTTTCAAAATGTGAGAAAATATAATAATAACTCAAAAAAACGTATCGCAACCTTTGATCAATAATAAATAAGATTCTTTATCGAAACATTTGTAGTGTTTTTAAAGTACGTAATAATATATTCCGAATAGATTAGACAATACAGTCCGTTTAAAATGCTTAGAATAATTTGAAACGTTTATTAGCGAGAACATTTCGAATCGCGTTAAATAATTTAATATTGCTAACAATAAAATGAACTCATTGATTTACTCGTAGTCTTATCAGTTGTGTACATCACTATTTGATGTCATTTTTGTTCTTGTGTGCGTTTCGTGGGAATTGTCGCAAGTGTATTGATGGAAAATGGAGAACGGTAGATAGTGAAAGACAGTTATTTGCAGCTGTTCGGTGGCGTTGCGTGCCTCTGTGCACATTGCGTCGTATAGACTAGATACATTTTTAAATAACAGTAATCGTGGCAACCATTTTTTATTTATGGACAAAGGTTTAAAACGTGTTGGCTACGTCCGACGTTTGTGAAATTGTGAAAAGATATCTCATGACGTAATTTCGACCTTACAAATTATATTAAGTGTACCGTAACATATATGGTTTTAAACGAGTGAATTATAACAAAGCGATAATGTGGGACTCCGACTCTGACGTCGGGTCCAACAGCATTTCGTCCGATGGTATTCGCCGACGACAAGGATGGGATGCGGAGAGTTTGGCGTCCCAAATGGACGAGCTGGATGCAGTGTTCGAGGAAGAAGACGACGGATGTCCTCTGCCTTCGACACCGGAGGATCAGCAGTTATTGGACGCAGAGATGGCTGAAGTGTTAAAAGCCGGAGTGTTGTCGGATGAGATCGACTTGGGAGCTTTAGCGCACACCGCGGCGGAGCAGGCGGAAGAGTTCGTGCGAAAAGTGTGGGAGGCATCGTGGAACGTGTGCCACTTCCGTCATTTACCGCGCTGGTTGCAGGACAACGATTATTTGCACAAAGGTCACCGGCCCCCACTGCCCTCGTTCAGCGCGTGCTTCGCGTCTATCTTCAGGATTCATACGGAGACTGGTAACATCTGGACACATCTGCTTGGTTGTGTGGCATTCATAGGTGTCGCTATATACTTCCTCTCGCGGCCTGCAATTGAAATACAGATGCAAGAGAAAATGATATTTGGCGTGTTCTTCATTGGAGCTATTGTATGTTTGGGTTTCTCGTTTGCATATCACACGTTGTACTGCCACTCGGAAATGGTAGGCAAGTTGTTCTCAAAGTTAGACTACTGTGGTATAGCATTACTGATTATGGGTTCCTTTGTTCCTTGGTTGTATTACAGTTTTTATTGTCACTATCGTCCTAAAATTATATATCTGTCTGTTGTAATTGTATTAGGGGTCTTATCAATAATAGTGTCACTGTGGGATCGATTCTCTGAGCCAAGGTTGAGGCCCCTCCGTGCTGGCGTGTTCATGGGCTTTGGTTTGTCAGGTATAGTGCCTGCAATACACTATGGTGTGACAGAAGGCTGGTTCAGCCAAGTAAGCAAGGCTTCACTTGGCTGGTTGGTGTTAATGGGTCTTCTATATATTCTGGGTGCAATGTTCTATGCGCTGCGAGTGCCTGAGCGTTGGTTCCCAGGCAAATGTGATATATGGTTCCAATCCCATCAGATATTCCATGTGTTGGTGATTGTTGCAGCGTTTGTACATTACCATGGTATTAGTGAGTTGGCCTCTTACAGAGTGACAGTTGGTGAATGCTCCATCCCACCATCCTCCATTGCCTTTTAACCCCATTTGCACCGAAATGTGATCATTAACAAATAGAGTAATTGTAAGTAGTGTGATTGCTTTTAATAAATTTGTAAATTCAATGTGGTTTTGACAATGCAAAATTAGGTTTGTAGGTTTTTTCGTTATATTGCAGAATGAACTATTTTAAAAGACTTACAACCTCTTTATTATTTGATTAAGGTTTATTGGTCATTTGTAATGAGTCAGATAACAAGACCTATTATAAATTAATGTTAAAACATCTGTGAACATTCTGCACTGTATAATATTATCACATTTCATTTACAAATGTATTATTAAAGGCAAAATAATAAACTATAAAATTATTGAATTGCTTTAGTGTTAGATGTTTATATTTATTTATGTTTTTGTTAATTTAAAAATATATTTTAGATTTTGATTGTTAGTTTGGGTGATTGGGAACAAAAGAAAAATAATATAATTAAAAAAAAATGTTCTTAATTGCACTGGCTTAAAAAACCCTTATTTTTCTTTAAAATGTTTAGGTTTTTTATTTAACAAAAAATATATATTAGGCACCAAATATCACTAAAAATTGAAATTATCTAATTATAAATTTTGGGCATTTGATGTTTATAATTTGAACTGATAGGTGAGAAAAATTAATCGAGTTCTTTTTTATCATTGGGGAAAGATAATGCGAGTGCCCATTTTCCCAGTTGACCCAAGCACAGGTATCTCTCAATATTTAAGGATTGAGTATTTTTTAGTTATGATAAACTTGATTTTGGAAGTAAATATACTAAACATACGCCACAACTACAGATACAATTTTCTTATCAACCATGGATGCTCTGTGTAGTCATTGCGTGGTAGGTAGAAAAGTTCTAGAAAAGTACTTTCACTATGCTCTACTTAACCAAAATTGTAAGACCCCACTAATACTACCTTTGTCATCTGGGGAAAATTGTACTTATGACTGACTTTGGGAGGCAAAGATCTATTAAAAAATCCATCCGTTGGTATTTTTGTTGGTATTTTTCTTGCACTGACTTCACAGTGGACTCGTATTTCTTGTCATCTCGTTTGTGGGCTTATAATACTACTTGACTTGATGTTGTGGTCATTTTTAATCTAAATCTACATATTTCCAAATGAACTCTGTTAAGAATCCTATGAGCATCTTGATTTTGTATTGTGTTTAAATGCATAATCTTTTCTCTCTCTAAAACTTACATAATATGAATAACTTGTTTTGGTTATGTAGTTGTTTGTGCCCAATTCAGATTGGAAACTTAGCCGAAATAAAACTCTAATTTGGGTGAATTAACTGGCGCTTTTGCCTATTTTGGAGTATGAGACAACTTTCTTAGCATCCATGGATTTTCGGGAAAGTGGCGGCAGCGTTTCGGACTTGCATACGCAAAGTAGGTTTAAGACCTTTCCGACACGTCAATGATCCCCTTTACTGACCTCACTTTTCCCTCTTACAATATTTTTCTTTTGTTGACGTTTAAACTTAAAACTTGACAAATTGACAAAATCTGATAAAAATATTGATCAGTATTCAACAAATTAGTTTTCTGTGCATTAGGTAGTCTTATAGCTTTTGTAGTTATGAAAGATATGACCGATTTATGATTCCTTTTCACATCATAGTTTTTGCATTCCATTATTATTGTTTTTTTGCAAATTCTCCTATTTTTGTTACATTATACAGGTGTTTTGTCAAATGTCTGATTTTCATAATGTATTAATATTAGCTTATATAAATCATATTCTAAATTATTGTAAGTGTTTTTATAAGGGTAAATATTAAAGAGATATTTTGCAATATTATTGAGAGCAGTTTTGTTATATAAAATGATTGTGTCACTGAATGTCACAAGTAAGAACATGTAAAACTTTAGTAGAGGATAGACAGTTCTGGCATAGTGGACTAGTGGACTCGACTGCCACTTGCAGTTATTAAACTGTAGTAGCAGTTGCCACCATTTAAAATCTCCAGCTTAATATCAGGCGGATCGACAGCCACAATAAATTTATTTCTGTCCACATTTTTCTTTTATTTCTGGAATTTTTTCTGCTACTGATTTTGAATAAATAATGGAGTCCTGCTCTTTAACGATGACGTCAATTTGTCAGCGCTTACGGACTACCATTATTGCTTCTTATTAAAGGTCGCATTATTGTATTGTTTTTTTTTGTTTTGTAAACTCTTGCCTAATATTAAATAATTAGGAATACAAATAATAGTTTTCAAATCGTTACAGATTTCAGTTTCAATATTTTGTATTTTAAATAATATATTAATAACACTATGTTTTTTGTTTTACTTTTAACTTATCGCCATAGATTTCTTGTTTTGAGGGAGAATTTTGTAACAGGATAAGACAAGTTGGGGCGATAAGTCATAAGTGATTTTTTATTATAAAAGTATGTAATTTATTAAGTGTTTGTTACTTGTGTTTATTAGTTGGTATCTGCTTGTAAATTTAGCATATCATTACATCCTAGAATGATAAATGATGGATGATGGAAAAAGACAATATTTTTGCATATGATAATACTGATATGTATACAAGATTTTATAATATTAACGTGTTTGTCACGAATTTCGAGCAAATTGGTGTAATATCTTTCTTTTAAAACGATTTTTATTAAACACCAAGGTCTTGTCTTTACTAGGGACCTGATTTTGTAATAGTTATCTACGCTGACTGAATTTTTTAATAAGTGGTAGGCAGACAGTTGCCTGATATCGGGCGGGTCGAGGTCAGATGTGACTTGTGACACTAAAATAAATAAAAAATTGCCGATCTGGAGCAGTATCAACACTTTCTAGTGTGCAAACCGTAAAGTGACTCAGTCCCCGTGCACAGTGAAGTTTGATATACGTTTGATCAGCGTATTTAACTATTTCGTCAGGTGCCCTAATAGGCGTTGTCCTACGTGAGCGACGAATACTGTAGACGCGACAGATGCAATAAATATACCTAATAGCATCCTCTGCAGTAAGTGATACGAATCTGTGTATTATCGCGTCGTATCGGGTTGGAGTCTCGCGAGAGGGTAGACTATGAAGTCGTGAGGGCAATTTTTAACTTCTGATTGCGAACAAAATGTTAAATACTTCATTTTATATCCTAGTTCTATTTTTAAATTCAGTTTGTAAAATTTAAATTTTTTTGTACTGTAGTTTTGTATTGGTTTTTAATTTTGATGTGGTGGTCTTCTTGCGGTCACAAATTGCTTTTAAAAAGCGTCTAAAATTTATTATTCTTGGTTTATTGGGGGTAGTTATAGAAAATCACTGGTAGAATATTTTATGATTTATTAATTTTTCTTTGTTTTAGAATGATTGTAAAATTATTATATGATTATGGAAATAAAACTATAAAAAACATGTGATTCTTTTATTTACCTTTGTTGGTTTCAGTGGATTTAGGGCGATTCAAGATGAATTTATTTAAGTCTTTATTATCTGCTACATACACAAAAGGCGGTTTAATACCGCTGGACATACTCCACTACTACTAGAGACTAACCTTATAAATTTAGTGAACGTTAAAAAATAGCGGCGACTGAGGCAGCCGTTAATTAAAAAGATTTTTTTTCATTTTTTATACGGTTTATTTCGTCATATTTATCATTTTATGCTTCGATGGTTTGGTCACATGCAAAGGACGAGTGAAAGTAGATTGACGAAAAGAATTTGTAAATCTCATGTGAATGGATGCGTTAAACGAGGCAGGCCCGGGAGGGTGTTTGCCGACCAAATCCTAGTGCCCATAACCATAGAGCTTGTATGAAGAGAATTGTGAATGTGAAGGAACTCCCTAGTTGCGCTGAGATCGTGGCAGGTGGCGCTCCATTGTCTTTGTCTATCCCTGTGGGAAAAAGGCGTGACAATTTGATTGATTGATATTTATTCGTCAGTGCTCTTGGACATCTTGCTTATTACTAGGAAAGTAAGTCAAATAAAAAGAAGATGACGTCTCAATAAAAAAAGGGGGCTCCTGCAATAAAGATTTGCATCTCGTAATAACGCGCTCCATCTTATCGCGTACGAATTCAAGGGTACACAGCTAGTGTTAAAAATAAAATTTCCGATAGGAATGACGATAATATCAATAAGTTTTCAAACGTCAATAGATAGTTTATTTTGCAAAATAAGTTATCTGGTTGTAAGTGGAGGGTTCAGTGCTCGTCATGACGCCAGTGAACTTTCCTTATCTATTTAATAAAATAATATACAACCGTTATATTATTTTAATCGCTCGAAGAACCGACAACCGATGGGAAAGAAAGGTTCTAGAGTGGAGAAAACGACCGGAAGACGCAGCGTAGGTAGGCCTCCCACTAGGTGGACTGACGACATAGTGAAGGTCATGGGTAACCGGTGGATGCAACTGGCATCCTGTCGTTCGGAATGGCGTTCTAAGGGGGAGGCCTATGTTCAGCAGTGGACGCCTTCTGGCTGATGATGATGATATTATTTTAATTAAATATAACATTACAGTTTAAATAATATAATTTGTAAGCATGGATGAAATTATTACGCTTTTAAAGTGGCAGTGCAATGGTCACGCTAACCGAGAGCACGGGTTCAAAACCACTTCCCGCATCCAATATATCCTTGATATATGTATTTTGGTTGTCCTGTTTCTATGTTGCAAGCACTTTAGTGGCTTAGTATAGAAATTGTATAAAAAACTGAATTGAATTATATCTATCGTATTTGTTCGTATTTTTGTGATGCCTTTCCGTGTATTCCATTGCGATAAAACTTATTACTTGCAATTGCGCAAAGGTTATAGGATGGTTTTGGACCCGATAGGTAGAGCTGTTGTCGAGATTTACACGATTATCTACGTCCCTGTCACGCCTCTATTTCTACAGAGATAGGCATGGATAAAATATTTGTATGATCTTAGTATGAGATAGTTAAGTCATCGGTAATTGTTTTGCCCTAATTTCAAGACAACGGGGCGCTACGTGTCTAGATGCGGTCTAGCGCTTTGTTCCAGAGTGGCGTTCAGTCTGCCGATCCGGGTTAGTACCACCACGTACAAGTATACAGACTGTGAAGTGATTTAGTTACGTTTCGGGATCAAGTTGCTGGTTCCAAGTAGGCCGGCATAGTGGACGTGACTGCTACTTACAGTTATTGAATTGTAGTATCAGTGACATCTATTCATGGACCACAATCTAGCTTAACATCAAGCGGGGTGCTGTTATATGTCGAATCACAATAAAAAACAAAACCATAATTTTTTTGGTTGGCAACCGGATTTTAATCTGTTTTTTAGTTATCTTCTTCTTTCCTTCTGTTTATCATCATGCGAGTCGAGGTCAGATGTCGCATCACAATAAAAAAAATAGAGAATATTATATTTTCATAAAACATTCAGAATAAAACACGAATGAACATTAAATAAGCTATTGATTAACGATTATCTAAATTCAAATTCCATTAATGCTTCAGTGACAACTTATTAAATACAATTGTATACAAAAGTGGTAATGGATATCGAAATAAATAATCAATAGTCACGTTTCTTTTGAACTTAAAAACGTGTTTATGCCATGTTTACCTCATAATTTGATATAGTGTTATCTGACTTCATATCTATCCTACATATAAATAAAATTGGAGTGTCTGTTTGTAATATTGAAATAACCGTTTTTTACTACATGAATATGTATACGGTACATACACCAAAATAACATTTTTTTACAATTTTTGTATGTCTGTCTGTCTGCTTGTTCCTGAGCCATCTCTGAAATGGCTGGACCGATTTTGTCGGGACTTTTATTAGCAGATAGCTGATGTAATAAGGAGTAACTTAGGCAAGGTTTCTTTGTTATTTTTTTTAATATAATAAATAAAATAAATGAAAAAACATTTTCCCATACAAAATTGCGTGCGTTCAGAATTTTAATAATTTTTTTTCTTCTGTCATTTTATATGAGTTATCGAGTTATAAATACAAAAAAAAGCCGAATTGAGAACCTCCTCCTTTTTTATGACTAAGTTATAAACCTAATTTTACGCGGGTGAAACCGCGGGCACAGCTAGTAATTAATATTAGAGTGGTAGGCAGACAGTTGGTACTGTCTATACTAATACTAACTAATGATCCGGACTTTAGCAGTGAATAATATAAAATTGCGACTCACGAATTAATGTTAGGTACTAAAAGTCTTTAATCTTTAATGATTAGAATACAATTCTTATCGTCAGGACGAAATTATGATAATTATTCTGAATCATAATTTAGTATTTCATTTTCAAAGAAATACTTATTTTTATAAATGGCTTTTATTGGGGCCTAATATTTTTTATTTATTTACATTTCTATACTAAAGTGCTTGTATCATCGAAACAGGACAACCAAAGTACATATATCAAAGATACATTCGTACCGGTGGGTGGTCTCGAACTCGTGTTCTTCGGTTTGCGTAACCATTGCACTACCACTACACCACGGTCGCCTTAATATGACAACACCCCACCGGATGCTAAGCTGGAGTGCGGTCCATGAAGGTGACTGCTACTTGCAGTTAATCCACTCTGCCGGCCTAGTTGGAACAGACAACTTCTAAGCTGATCCTGAAACGCGACTAAGTCACATCACGGTCTGTACACACGTGGCTGTATTACCCCGGATCGGCAGACTGAGCAAATGACCATGAGCAACTATATGCCTACCATAATTAGGTAAGCAGAATATACCACAACTAGGTATACTCTGAATTCGGACAATCTCTCTGTGACCACGATGGCTGCAAAGCTCTCGAAACGTCGGAATAATAAAAAAAATTAAAATCAAAATAAACGCGATAGTAGGCAGTGGTATTCAGTCTGCCGATCCGGGGTAGTACCACCACTTATAAGTATACAGACCGTGAAGTGATTTGGCCACGTTTCGGGATCAGCTTGTAAGTTGCCGGTTCCATCTATGCCGGCATAGTGAATGTGATTGCTACTCACAGTTATTGAATTGTAGTAGCAGTGACATTCATTCATGGACCACACTCCGGCTTTACATCAAGCGGGGTGCTGTCATATGTCGAGTCACAATAAAAAATAAAAAAAAAGCTGCATAAAATTTGTTTAATTCAATAATAAATGTTCGCGCCAAATCTAAGAAAATACATTGTTATATAGTTTTTAATAATTAGCGATACTTTTGCGCAAATGATAAAGTAATAAAAAACAATTGCCTTAACAAATGCTAATATTTATCTCAATTGCTTTTGATATTGCGTAATTGGCGGCCATACTTTTTTTTAAATGTGGAACAATGTTATGTAACATGTGTTTATATAAGAAAAAGTAGTATACACGTATGTAAGATGTTTCTTGCAAATTGTACAATGTTTTGATTTTATACTTTTACTGTATATTGATTTCTTAGATTCCATTTTCTGATTATTTGATAGTTCCGCTAAATCCATATCGATAGATTATTCAGGGTTTAATAAAACTATAAATATTATAAACAATAAATAAATGTATACTTTTTTTTAAATCTATTTGATTACGTTTGTACACCGCTTGTCTGCAAAGGGATAAAAATTGACTACTTGGGTTTTATGTTAAGAAGGCGACCGTGCTGTATTGGTACATACGGTCTCGCAAACTAAGAGAACCACTTGCCAGTTGCCATAAAATCTTTGATACAATATATTCTTTGGCCATTCTCTTTCTATGATACAAGCTAAATGATAAAATAATCAATACTGATTGAATTTAAAGTAAGTTTGGCGCTGTAAGTCTACGGATATAAATGATAAATCGATGGATTTTATGCTTTTTAGCGCCCCTTGCCACCTTGGCGCTAGTCATTTCTCTTGATAAGCAAGGTGATTTTTTTATTTTTTTTTATTGTGACTCGACATATGACAGCACCCTGCTTGATGTTAAGCCAAAGTGTGGTCCATGAATGAATGTCACTACTACTACAATTCAATAACTGTGAGTAGCAATCACATCCACTATGCCGGCCTAGATGGAACCGGCAACTTACAAGCTGATCCCGAAACGTGACCAAATCACTTCACGGTCTGTATACTTGTAAGTATTCAGTAGTAAATTTGGTCTTATTCTCTCCACTTTTTTTTATTATTTTTTATTGTGTCTCGACATCTGACCCTGATCCGCCTGATGATAAGCAAGAGTGACGACGACTGAAAAAAACCGAGTCTGTTCACGGCTGCCTTAGTCGCCGTCACTATGCGGATCAAAGGTGCTTCTTTACGCATCACTTGAAGGATCCTATTGATTATGTTGTCAGATGATTCTACCTGCATTTATATAAAGTAACGAGATGTTTTAATTGCAAATGAAAACTTTGGAATGCGGGAAATTACGATAAGATTGTGTTGTGTTGCATTTTAATATGGTTTTCACAATTTCTTATTAAGCGCTGCGACGATAGCGTGATAACAATCCATTAGTGCGTGGAAATGAAACAGATAATGATTGAAAAAATGCGACCGTGGTGTAGCGGTAGAGCAATGGTCAAACAAATCGAGAACACGGGTTCAAACCAATTGCCAGTACAGATGTATAATAATAATAATAATAGAATTCTTTATTGCACATAAATAACTAGAAAAGTTTACAAGAGGCGATCTTAATGGCATTTTCTACCAGTTACGCTAAATATCTTTGATATATGTACTTTGGTCGGCCTTTTTCTATGAGACAAGCATTTTAGAGCTAAAAGTAGAAATGCAAATTAAAATAAATATTAAAATAATGAATAGAGATAGGTGTAGGCAGGCAGCGGTGCCCAGTTTCAGGTTTCGAGGTAGTACCAAAACTTACAAGTCTGTATGACTGCGTTTCGGGATCAGTTTGTAAGTTGTCGGTTTCAACAAGGCCTAGGCTGGCATAGCGGATGTGACTGCTACTTGCAGTTATTTAATTATAATCGTAAATTATAATTTTTGGTACAACCGGCCGTAAATGTCATGTAGGTGACGTGTCTACCTCATTTTACCTAATATCATTGGCTATAGGAATTTCCCATGTGATTAAAGGATATCCGCTTATTTCTACGCTCTGCAATCCGCTTGCGCGATGCGTCGGCACTCAGGACCTAGTCTTATTGTTAGTTAGGATGGAACAAGGTTAGATATATAATAACGATTAGCTCAGTGGTTCCCAAATTATAGAGATGACAATTATAGATATGAATTGTCTGGGATACAAAGGACATCATTCATTTTGGGCTTTTATGTACTACTTTTGTTATGTCCAATGATGAAAAAATATATAAATCGTAGTTTTGATACTTGTATTGATAAAACTAATAACAATTTTGGAAATAAGATATGAATTTTGTATCATCTGTCAATCAACGCCATATTTGTTGTGCTTTAAACTGTCATAATTATAGTTTCATTATTTTGCACACTTAAACTATGCAAAATAAAGAAATTATTCCAATTCCAATTGTAATCTTCGTACATCAAACTATTTTAAAATGCATATCAAACTGTTAATACAATTAAGCCCAAGTCTCCATACAATATAAATGATGTCCTTTACAAACTCGGGACTTACCTCTAGAAACCGTTACCAATATGCACAAAAGACAAAATAACAAACAAAGATAAAATACCAATTTATATTACTTAATTAAATAAAAATTATTTCAGTGAGAAGGATGATATTATTTCCATTACAGTTTTGACATCAATTCCAACGGGAGTGAATCGAAGTGAGTTTGATAAGTCCTAATTGATTTAACCATAGAGCTCGTATGAAGAGAATTGTGAATTGAGAATTGTGGCAAGTGGCTCTCCATTGTCTCTGCCTATCCCTGTGGAAAAAAGGCGTGATAATTTGATAGATTGAATTATTGTGTCGGTGGGTGTGTCGTTCTACAGACAAGGCCTATTCAATATTCACTCGCAACTGACCCATAGTTTGGGAAACCCTGCTCTAGCTACTTGCAGTGAATAAAATAAACATTGCAATCTATCGAAATCTTTTTGTTACTTGAATGGAATACTAATGTTCGTTCCACACTATTAGCCTCATTAGATCACATTTCGTTCTCGGTTTGATCTTTCTCTGGTGAAATAGGTTTACCTTAGAAACAATGCTAAGAATCGTAATCTAAGTCACTATACAATGCGATTAAAATAAGAATAGAACGGAATCGTCGCCATTTTGTGACGTCTAACTCTCCACCCAACTTCACTTTAGTATGGTGTATTTTTCTTTGCGGACCGTCAAGAGAAAGACACCTTTGAATTAGTCAAGTGAAGTAAGTCAACAGCCCGTCCTATTCTTATTCTAATAGCATAGTACATAATGTAAACATTATACATAAGAGGTGTAGGCAGTGATGGCCAGTCTTCCGATCCGGGGTAGTACCACCACTTACAAGTGTTACAAGTATACAGAGAAGTTTAAGCAACTCAGTCGCGTTTCGGTATCAGCTTGTAAGTCGCCGGTTCCAACAAGGACGGCATAGTGGATGCGACTATTACTTGCAGTTACTTTATTTTATTGTGACACGACACTGACCTCGTCTCGCCTGATGATAAGCAAGAAGGGGTCCAAGAGTGACGACGACTGAAAAAACTGAGTTAGTTCACGGGTGCCTCAGTCGCTGTCACTATGCCGTTACCATCTCGAGAACGAACTGTGATTGTGCGTAGTGTGAATTGAATGCTTTTGCAATATAAACATTGACGTAGCCCTGACGCATCTGGCACAGTGTCATTGATATAGGCACGTGCGTACGTCACGTTACAACATAATCAATAGGATTATTGTTGCAACGGGAATACGTCTTTAGGTGTCATACATTGCGCGTATTGTTTTTATTTATTATTAAACTACTAAACGTGATTGTATCATATAAACTGAATGACTAAAGTACGTATATCAAACTTACATTGGTACCGGCAAATGGTTTTGAATCGGGAGTTCTCGGTTAACATATATGTAATTATTAAATACTTGACATAAAATTGCCATAAAATAATGGCTCTTGGTTTCAAAAAATGATCAAGCAAGGAAAGGCCCTATGGCTCTATAGTCTATAGTGTGCCGTCGACCGAAAAAACCGACTTGGCTTACCGCTTTCTCAGTCGCCGTCACTCGAGTTATTTTATTTTACATAAAATAGTTACGCTGGGTTTTAATCTGTTCAAATAAATATAAAGAAATGTAGAAAAATGTTTTCATTCTATATTTATTGAAACAACTCGACGAAGCTAATTTCCGTTCACAATTTTAAAATTTATAAATCCGATGTGGATGGATGCGTTAAACGAGGCAGAACGATTTTAATATGATTTTGACACAGGAGGGTTTTTTTCCGACCAAATTGGAGGCATAACCGCAGAGCTAGTATGAGAAGAATTGTGGATGTGAGGGAAGCGAGGACGTTGTGTCAGGATCGTGGCAAGTGGCGCTTTATTGTCTTTTAATTGATTGCACGTTGGCGATTTTTCGTTTTAGAGTGGATTACGCGATTACATTTTGTTACGTGTATTGGTATCTCACAGTATACTTATATCTACGCACTATACAGAAGACAAGGGTCTTCGACCAATGTGTGTTGCCAGTGATGACATATGGCACTGAGACGTGGCCCTTAAATGTTGGCCTATTGGAAAGACTCAGAGTCGCTCAGCGGGCAATGGAGAGAGCTATGCTCGGTGTTTCTTTGCGCGATAGAATCCGGAACGAGGATATTCGCCAAAGAACCAAAGTTACCGACATAGCTCGTAGGATTCTCAAGCTGAAGTGGCAATGGGCTGGCCACATCGCTCGAAGAACAGATAACCGATGGGGAAGAAAGGTTCTAGAGTGGAGACCACGAACCAGAAGACGCAGTGTAGGTAGGCCTCCTACTAGGTGGACTGACGACATAGTGAAAGTCGCGGGAAACCGGTGGATGCAACTGGCATCTTGTCGTTCGGAATGGCGTTCTAAGGGGGAGGCCTATGTTCAGCAGTGGACGCCTTCTGGCTGATTATGATGATGATGACTATACAGTTATGTAGCTACTCAGGAAATTAACCCGATCTCAAGCTCAAAATCTATAGAAAGCAATGTATTGCAAACTGTTTGAATAGTAATAATTACGTAAAAATAACTTGTTAATGAATGTACCATAGTAACGTCTCACAGGTCGTGCCAAATTATTTGGCACGTAATTTGTGTGCTACAATTAAAATTATGATACTTTGTTGCCTAGTCAATATTTAGAAGACAATATTTACCACCTTTGCTGAGTATTATTTAGATTTTTTTTTTATTGTTTCATATCACTCGGACTGATGTTAAACTGAAGTGCAATCCATTAAGTCCGGAGATGACACACTGAATGCGTTACTTGTACGTGCGCGTGAATTAGCTGTCAGGCGCCCGCATTGCTGCATCCACCCGACAAACGCTAAATGCTCGCAATATGGCTTCTGTCAAAGTAGCGTGCACCGAACGTGCACACGCATCGATTCTCTGCGTGACGTGCGCAGCTCTGCGTGACAGCAATCCTGTGTGTCAGTGCTGTCACGCACACGTCACGCCACACGCGTCTGGTCTGACCCGGGCTATAATGAAGACGACTGCTACTACAGTTAAACAACTACGAGTAGCAGTCGCATCCAGTATGCTTGACTTTGTTACGTAGTTAGACCGGTTGGTGATACAATGCACCAAATTATCCAACTTAATGTTTAAAATTACCAAATTGGTAATAGTATTTTTTGTTAATAAAGATAAAATATGTTTATCTTGTATGTATAACGGCATTTTTTTGGCAATTGATAATGAAGAACACAATAAGATACAGTCACATCTACTATGCCGGCCTAGTTGAAATCGTCAACTTACAAGATGATCTCGAAACGCTAAGACACTTCCCGGTCTGTATACTTGTAAGTGGTGGTACTACCCCGGATCGGCAGACTGGGTACCACTGCAAATGTTATTCAATTTATTACCACTCCTAATAAGGTTATACTGAAGGTTTTCTGTTGGTACTTCAAAAATTAAACCCGATAGTAAGCTACATAAAATTTGTTTAATTCATTAAGAAATATTATTCCTTATTATTAGAATCATATATTTTAATGTTTACTTGTTTATTAGATTCGTGAATTTTGGCTGAAAGTATGACCGAAATCTCCGCATAGACACTGCGGAGATTTTTGCTTGTAACATTGAAATAAGAAATAGAGACAAAATGCTTAATGCCAAATACAATAAAGATAGTTTACAAGAATGAGGATAATGATCTTGCCATTTCCGGCAACAACGACATTACATCTCATCGCATCTACTTTAAATATTTGTTAATAAAAAAGAGACAGGTATTTACTCCGGGTCTGGTTATTAAAAGAGTGGTAGGCAGTGATGCCCAGGCTGCCGATCCGGGGTAGTACCACCACTTACAAGTATAAAGATCCTTAAGTGACTAAGTCGCGGTTAGGGATCAGCTTGAAGTTGCTGCTTCAAACTAGGCCGGCATAGTGTGACTTCTACTTACAGTTAATAACTGTCAGTTATTGAATTGTAGTAGCAGTGACATCCATTCATGGACCGCACTCCTGCCTAACATCGAGCGGAGTGCTGTCATATGTCGAGTCACAATAAAAAGAGGTTGCTAAATATAATATATTATTGAAAAACATACTAATAAAGCATGCGTTTGTAATCGACATAACTATCGATGCGTGAAGTATTAAGGTTATCCTTTCTTGCAACACTATTAGAGATTGAAAGCGGCCTGATGTCTAGCTGAATTGCAACTGCTACTACAGTCAAACAACTGCAAGTAGCAGCCGCATCCAGTGTGACACATAGTTAGAGCGGCTGGTGATAAAATGCACCGAATCATCCCTACACACCTTAAATTGGTAATAATATTATTTTGTGAATAGAGATATCAATCAATCAAATTGTCACGCCTTTTTCCCACAGGGATAGGCAGAGACAATGGAGCGCCACTTACCACGATCCTTACACAGCTCCCTTGCTTCCTTCACATACACAATTCTCTTCATACAGGCTCTGTGGTTATGGGCACTAGGCAACCTAGCTTTTTTGAGGATGTCTCCGATTAAATAGAATGAATAGAGAATAGAGATAAAATATGTTTATCTTGTATGTATATCTTCATATCTTTTTTTCGTGAAGTTGATAATGAAAAACACAATGCAATACATGAATATTTATGTAAAGTAATGAAAATAACGGATTCGCTTAAAGTCCGCCAAAACACGTCGAACTTATCTAAAAATTGACTTTTTCGGATGAGGTTTACCAAGTACAATTGACAAGTACCCTCGTCAAACTTTTTTGTCAGCCTCATATCTTATCTCTCCAGCTATTACGATATCTTTAGAATTTTATAAGTTATTTTAGGATATTCTACTGCAAAATTTCAATCAATCAATCAATTTGTCTCGCCTTTTTCCCACAGGAATAGGCAGAGACAATGGAGCGCCACCTACCACGATCCTTACACAACTCCCTTGCTTCCTTCACATCCACAATTCTTCTCATACAGGCTCTGTGGTTATGGGCACTAGGCAACCTAGCTTAATATCTATTACAACATTACAGAGTTTCTTGTGGTTTCCACGATACGATCAAAAAACCACAATTCGACCACGATGGTTGGTTCTCAAGCTCTCGAAACGGCGTCGGATTAAAAATTTGTACAATCATTAGCCATAAATAGCGACAGTAAGCCGCATAAAATTTGTTTAATTCATTAATTAATGTTTTCATAGCTCTGAAAACATATTTTCAGAGCTATGTTTTATACGTTATATACACCAGCCCCCCCTAGCACGGCAATCTAAGAAGCAAGATAAAGAACTGCAAGGAATATTATTGTAACTCATTTTAAATAACTTAATAGGCTGGTACATCAAAATGTTAAAAATAATCTATTAAAGTTTTAAACGTTGTTTTGTGTAAAGTTTTACAGAACGTTTAAATATCTTTTTTGATACTCTGTTCTAATAAGTTATTTAAAATGAATTGGATAGATATTCTTTGCAAGTCTTTATCTTGCTTCTTGGATTGCCGTGCTAGGGGGGCAGTTATACACACGTTGTTTACAGTGTTCGTAAGTAGAAATGTCAACCACGACGAAGTAAAAGTAGGACGGAATGATTGAGAGCGCAAAAGAAACAAATATATGTTGCTCTGCAATGCGACACTGAATTCAGGTTTGCTTATTAGCATAGTTTTACCATGCCACTTTTGGAGCGCGTATAACATATCCACGTCTTTTCTTATTAAAATATCATTGACGTAAACAGTCACGCGACGACGTTAAGACTACAAACTAAAACGTCTTAACGTCGTCGCGTGAATGTAGCGTCTATTATTGCGGTGTACATTAGGTTAGGTAACGGTGCTGTTGACCTACTACGGAATACGCCAATTGCATTATAAGTTATTTTAATTTATTGTTGCTCGTATAACTGCACACCGCCTGAAATTTAAACTACAGTTGCAATGTCACAGGCAAGTATCTGCATCAACTATGCCGGCCTGTTTTTTTATTATTATTTATTGTGACTCAACATCTGATCTTGACCTGTATGATCGTAATCAAGAGGAGGTCCAAGAGTGCCGACGACTGAAAAACGGTCCCTGATTGCCTCAGTCGTCGTCACTATGCTGGTTTGACTGTTTACCGGCAACTTTCAAGCTAGTCCCATAACGACTGGACAATGTTAATGAAAGTGAGTAATACACAATACATTTGTTTTGAAAAACATAGCACAATCAATACAATGGATGATAGAAACAGGACGATCAAAGTACAATTTTATTATCAAAGTACACTGGCAAGTGGTTTTAAACCCGTGCTCTCGGGTTGCGTGATCAGTCTCCCTCGGCAATCCAAGAAGCAAGATAAAGGCCTGCAAGGAATATTATTGTAGCTCATTCAAAATAATTTAACAGGCTGGCACATGAAAATGTTAAAAAAAAATTAAAGTTTTCTACGTTTTTTTTTATTTTTTCATTGTGACACGGCATCTGACCTCGACCCGCCTGATGATAAGCAAGAGGAGGTCCAAGAGTGACGACGACTGGAACAACCAAGTCAGTTCCCGGCTGCCCCAGCCGCCGCCACTATGCTGGCCTAAGGTGCTCCTTCACGCATCGCTTGAAGGATCCAGGGTCACAGGATGGAGAGAACACATGGGCTGGCAAAGCATTCCACTTGTCAATTGTTCTACAAAGAAAAGACGCACGTTGTTTTGTGTGAAGTTTTATTGAACCTTTAAATATATTTTTGGACATTCTGTTCTGGTTAGTTATTTAAAATGAGTTGCAATGACGTTCTTTGCAGGTTTTTATCTTGCTTCTTGGATTGCCGTGCTAGGGGGGCAGGAACTACATCACGGTCAACAGGTCTTCCTGTGTTCCATAATAAATAATAATATTATTATTATTTATTTTGTATATAAAGTAAAATTCAATCTCTTTCACTCTTATCACGCATACAATAAAGACACTAAATATTTACCGTGCGTTATAAAATCAACGACAATGTGCGTTCGGCCTTTAAACTCTGTGCACACGCGCGACCTCGTTCCCGCAAAATACTAATTACCAATTAAACCGCTTTTATAACCTGCGAAGTGATAGACAAAAATCTGTATTGTACAAAATGTTACATAGAAAGACTACGAAACAAATATGGTAATTACTAAATGACGATATAGCTTCCAGGGGCAACCAACCTTAAGGTAGTGAAACATACATATAGGCATTAGGGCGCATAGGTATTGTGATGTTCAGAACCGTCTTTAATCTATTGGAGGCCCTGGACACATAAGGGGGCCCTATGAGCTTGACAGAGCACTTTTTTTTATAGAATAGACAATCCAAGGTCCTCAAATCACGTTTGTATTGCAGTCAGTAATTATCGTTTGAATTTTTAAATGAATATATTTTTGCACTCTGATAAAGACGGGCTAGGTGACGTTACGCGGCAGGGTTCTTAAGGGATACAATTAAATGCCAATTTTGTTGAAGAAGCGCTTTATTTGAATCCAAATATCTCAATCGTTCTTATATATTTCTCGTCGTTTCGTAGTCTCAGCTCTCGTTGTCCAAGTCGATGTCCTCGTTTCCTAATCGCAGGTATCGCTGCCCCACTGAACTCCACGTTTCCCAATCGCATTTATCGCGATACTCAATAAAAGATATAAATCTATACTAATATAATAAAGCGGAAGAGTTTGTTTGTTTGTTTGTTTAAACGCGCTAATCTCAGGAACTACTGGTTCGAATTGAAAAATTTGAAGCGAAGAAACAGTCGAAAATGTGAAAAAAACGGGGAATATTATTCGTCTTTGAGCGTTTCCGTTGCGTGCGCTGCGAAAACCGTTCGAGATACCCAAAAAATATGTATGAAAGAATTATTCCTCTTTAAATTATCTAAAAAAATGTCCGCGACCGTATATGTCTATCTTTTAAGATTAACTCACAATAACCGTTTTTATGATAGTCAAATTTGGTCTAAATTAATGCATTATTACAAATTATTTGTCAGAGTTGTATTAACATAATAATATTATTCTTTATCGAAATAAATGTGTTATTAATTAGGAGTATTTAACTGTGAACAAAATTGTCATTGACATCACCGAATTTCAATAAACATCTTATAAGATAATACAATTTTAAAATAACTCTGAAACAAAATTCACACGCGTCGCATGATGAGCGCTAACCGGCGGGCAAGGAGAGGCGGTGCTTGCGGGCGAGGCGGAGGGGGTAGCTCTACGAGGTATAGTCTGTCTAAGCCGACATGACGCGCCCCTCCACTGCATTTACGCATACGAGCAAATATAATATATGGATAAAACACACCGAAAATGCAGTAATTGGTTATTCAGTTGCTGGTTAGACACAAAGGAGGAACGAACGTGATAAAGTTTAATAGTATAGTTAGTAATATTTGCATTCACACATTTAAATAAACTAATAAAGTGGAGGGGCGCGTCATTTATAGACAGACAAGCATACTATGCGGTCGGCTCCCTACTGATCGGTTTAATGCAGCGTTAATTTGTTTTTACGATATAATATCATCGTGCAAAATCCTTTTTTATACAATTTCATTTTGTAGTAGTTTTCTCTATAGTAGGTAGTGTTTGTTTTAAGTATAGTATTTTGTTTCTAATATTTTCACAATAACACTTTTTTTGTTTTGTTGTAAATAATACCTGTAAGTGTCATCTACATTCTTTCAAGGTTAGGTTTTACAATTCTTATTAGGTTAGGTTTTAGTTTAAGCATACAGTTAGTTTGGTTAAGTTTTCATTTCCTTCGTTCTTTCTTCGTCACTGTAATGCCTAGAAAAAGGACTCAGCGTTCTCGGCAGACTGCTGCTGCAAAGCGGCTGCGAGTTTTGCGCACAAGAAAATAAAACTGAAAATATAATTTACGCAGAAGTACTTTAAAATATATTCTTTTTAAAACTACTTTAAAATATATTCTATTAGTTACGTAATTTAATCGTCTAAAATAAGTCTCGGGTAACAGCTATAGGTAATTTATAACAAAGCTGAGCAGGTAGGTAAACAAAAAATTAATATGATTCCCAAAATAACTATTTCACGCGGTCGCAGTCGCGGGCACAGCTAGTTATAAATATACATAACAAACTTCAATCAATCAACGCCTTTTTCCCATGGGGATAAGCAGAGACAATGGAGTGCGATGATCCTAAAACAAGCACTAAGGTTATGGGCACTAGGCCATAGCTAGGCCTAGCTTTCTTGAGGATGTCTCCGCCGATTTAATCGGAAAACGCCCTCCTGGGCCTGCCTTGTTTTTTAACGCATCCATCCACGTTAGATTTATAAATTGCTTTCGTCAATCTACTTTCACTCATCCTTTTCATGTGCCCAAACCATCTCTTTACCAACTACAACTACATCTTCTTTCAAACCACATCTATTGCGCTATAACAAACCTATAATACACAAAACCAACGGTTTTTATATCGACGGTTTCCGGGCTATTTGTTTTAAGCGACATTTTGACCGATATTGACGTATATACATATTCGGAATCAGCGATTTTTTTTGCGTCGACTGAGTCGACTTTGGTGACGATCAGAGTACTTTTTTGGCGCTTCAAACAATGCCATTTTTTGGGGCGATCCGAAATTTCATTGTATGAACCGACGCGAAATATGTCCTTTTATATAGAAAGTGTACTTGAGCCACAAAAGTTTTTATTGGTTATTTACTTAAGCGTTTTTGCCTTACACACAAATCATCCAAACGGGTCATTTAAAGCGTTTTTCCTGAAGTTACATTCTATAGGTGATGTTTGTTAAAGCATTACACCTTCCCCAAAAAAGATATAGTCATGTCGCTTAAAACATTTAGCCTGAATCCCAAATTGGTATGCAATGTCGCTTAAATCATTTTGCTTGCATCTGTTTTTAGTAAAAAAAGGCTATTAAAACATTTTGCCCTGTAGTTGAAACAGTCTTTAAATGGCAAATCAACCTTTATTCCTAAATCGGTTAATTTTTGATTGGTCGCTTCAAACAAATTAAATCTACAAGTACTATAACTTCATTCATTTTTCCTATACCGATTACATCGAAAACTTGACATTCAGACACTGCAAATTTTGTATGAATCGTTGTACCAAATGTCGGTTAAAACAAAACATTTTCGCCGCTCGCGTCCATTAAACAAGCAAGTTTTTATACTATATCCCCCTGAACGGGCGCTTCAGTCTACACCACATCGTGCCATGTACAATGTGTCCCAAAATTCAACGATAAAACTGCAACAGAGGGTGGCCCTGGTCATGACTAGACGAGAAAAGAAATTAAAAAAATGTTTTTTTTTAAGTTACGAAAAAAATGTATTTTTTAAAAAAAATAATTTTTTTGTATCAGTAAGCTGAATATATCTGCTATTTATCACAATCCTTGAAAACCCCAGAAAACATATAGTTTTTACATAAAAATGATTTATATTACATTTTTTGCTTAAAATGTTAAAAAAAATACTTTTAGTACACTTTCACTCATCGTGGTGTAAAAAAAGTATGAATACTACTATGGCAAGTTTTATCAAAAAATGACGCAACTAATCAAGATTCTAAAATGGTATAATACTCTAGGAAAACTAACCAAATAAAAAAATACGAGTGGTATTTCTAAACAAGAACCAAATTTCATAAAATTGTTGTTTAAATTAATCACTTTTACTATGGGATCAAAACAGGTTTTTGTTAGTCAATATTATTTTAAAACTAGAGAAAGAGAGATTTTACGTTAGAGCGAGATAGACAGATGTTAATTTTTGAATATAACAATGGGGCAAGTAGAGAAGTTGCTGTTATCAGTCATGCTCTGTTCCTTTGTTTACTGTGCGCCGTTCCGCATTAAATTGGCTCTCGTACTGACGACTTTTGGGTTGGCTTTTGGACTCGATTAAGTGATCTGCAAACTGGACTGACCTGGCATTATTTTGGACTGTGATTGTGAGTTTTGTGAATTGGACTTTTGACCTAGTGGACTGTTTTGTATTTATCATGCCGCTACCATACACACCATGGGAATACGCTAATATGCACTTAATTTATGGTGAATGCCGAAGCAATGCAAACTCTGCTAGCAGATTGTATCGGGAAAGTACCCAAATGCTCAAAGATTTTAGAGTATTTATAAATGTACATCAAGCGTTTTCGGAGGATCGTTTACCATCTAATAGGAGAAACGCTGGAAGACCAAGATCGGATCGAGATGAAGAAGTTCTGCATGAAATAGAAATGGATTCTACTACCTCGGAAGCAGCTACGGGAATACCAAGAAGTTCTGCTCATCGTATTTTAAAATATCACAGGCTTTGCCCATATAATTACAGACGTGTGCAGACGCTATTACCGCCGCTACAAAAGCACAGGGAAGATTCTCAATTCTTAGATAAAGTTTTATGGTCGAATGAATCAACCTGCAAGAAAGATGGCTATTTAAATCTTCACAATCTACATAGCTGGAATTATAAAAATCCACACCTGGTGAGACAAGATAAATCCCAATACCAATTCAACCTTAACCTTTGGACGGGCATATTAAATGGAAAAGTGATTGGGCCTTTTGAGTTACACGGAAACTTAGATGGCAATAGTTATTTGAACTTCTTACAAAATAACATGTCAGAATTATTAGAAGACGTGCCTGTAAGTGATTTACGATACTTATGGTATGGCTCACTATGCCCGTCCTGTGCGAGATTACTTGAACAATGAGTTTCCAGGGCGTTGGATCGGGCGACTTGGTCCTATTTCATGGCCACCCCGTTCACCTGACCTATACCCCCTGGATTTCTTCTATTGGGGTTGTCTCAAAGACAGGGTCTACTCAAAACCCATTACAACATTGGACGAACTTCGCCAAAAAATCACTCAGGCTGCGGATCACATAAATGCTGGAAGTTATGCAAGACGAATAAAACGATCATTTTTAAGGCGATGTCGTGCTTGTATTAATGCTGGTGGCAAACAATTCGAACATTTATTGTAATTAAATTCAATAAAAAATTAAATGTTTTATTGTTTAAACTAGTTGTTTTATTTCATTTTATATCCATAAACCCATTTTGGATACAAAGTAAAAGCAGGTAATTACTATAATATTCAAAAATTAACATCTGTCTATCTCGCTCTAAGGTAAAATCTCTCTCTCTCTACTTTTAAAATGATATTGACTAACAAAAACCTGTTTTGATCCCATAGTAAAAGTTATTAATTTAAACAATTTTATGAAATTTGATTCTTGTTTAGAAATACCACTCGTATTTTTTTATGTGGCTAGTTTTTCTAGAGTATTATACCATTTTAGAATCTTGATTAGTAGCGTCATTTTTTGATAAAACTTGTCATAGTAGTATTCATACTTTTTTTTACACCACGATGAGTGAAATACTGAAAGTAAAAATCTTTCAACATTTTAAGCAAAAAATCAATCAAATTGTCACGCCCTTTTCCCACAGGGATAGGCAAAGACAATGGAGTGCCACTTACCACGATCCTTATACAACTCACTTGCTTCCCTCACATCCACAATTCTCTTCATACAGGCTCTGTGGTTATGGGCACTAGGCACCCTAGCTTTCTTGAGGATGTCTCCGATTTGGTCGGAAAACACTCTCCTGGGCCTGCCTTGTTTAACGCATCCACCCACATCAGATTTATAAATTCCTTTCGTCAATCTACTTTCACTCATCCTTTCCATGTGCCCAAACCATCGAAGCATTCCTTTGTCAATCCTTGTCACTACATCTTCTTTCAAACCACATTTATCACGCAGTATCTATCCACATACACTCCTTAACGACCGCATTTCAACAGCGTTAATTCTACTCTCATGCTTCTTCTCATATCCAACCTTCACTTCCATACATTAATGTAGAAACAAGCACCGCATTTGGAACAGCCATCCGTGACTTTTGGGACATTATTTTGCTGTTCATGATACTATGCATGGCACCATTCACTACGTTACCCTTTTGCACTCTTCTCTCAATATCTTCATCACACTTCCCATCCCTAGTAAACATACTTTCCAAGTAAACAAATTTTGAAAAAAAATTATTTTTTTTCGTCACTTAAAAAAAACAATGGATATTTTTCAATTTTTTTTTTCTTGACTAGTCATGTCCAGGGCTACCATCTGTTGCAGTTTTATCGCTGAATATTGGGACACATTATATGCCAAAGTGATTCTTATTGAGTACAACACGATATTTAAGTAACATTATGTTAATAAATAAAAAATGGTAATTATTAATAGTTTTGTTTTATTAGTTTTAATTTTATTATTGAAACAACAAAGAGTTATTTCCCTTCTAACCAAAGTATTATTATGTTTTAACCGACTTTTATTTTGAAATTTACTAATTTATTGTCATTTCAAACAATTACTTTTTAAACACTATTTGCCTCTTTAGTCATTTATCCTGTATCTCAACTGTGTTTTACTAGTCGTATAAACTAATTTGCCTTTTTCTGTTTTATTCTTCACGTTGTAATTGATACAATTAGCCTTACTCTAAAAAATACAAAAGTTATACTTAAAGCGTTTTGCTTGAATCTATTACTTGCAACAGTTGGTGCTTAAATCATTTAGCCTGATTCTACAAATTGATTAAGTATGGGCGTCTTGTATTAAGCGACACATATATCTGCTAATAGCGCATTTTTAAAAGAAGTATCTTAATCAAATTATGGGGGATATAATATGAAAATAGAAAAACTTTACTTTTTTGAAAATAAACCAGGTTTCAAAAAGTTATGAATTTTTTTCTCGAAATCAAAACTTTAAATCGCTCTCCTGTAAAGTTTTAAAAATGTCGCTTAAAACAAATAGCCCGGAAACCGTCGATATGGTGTGTATTCCTGATGGTCGCGGAAGCAACCAGCCGTGAAGTATAAATGGATAGACCTCGCATCAGCACTCGTCAGATTACACACCAAACAGAGTAATAGTAAACACGCGGTGTCATCACCTTGGCCTTGAATGTGACAAATGGATTATATTTATAATCTATGTTTACGCTTAATGTTAGAAAATAATACTAAAAATAGAATCATACTAGTAAACAAATTCATTCACACCGTGTACAATATGCACTTAGCAATTCATTTCGCTAAATCAACCTAAATCAATTGTCACCACTTTTTCACAGAGGGATAGGCAGAGACAATGGAGCGCTACTTGCCACGATCCTTACACAACCATCTCGCTTCTCTCACATCCACTATTCTCCTCATACAAGCTCTACGGTTATGAGCACTACTAGTCCACCCAGCTTTCATGAGGATTTCTCCGATTTGGTATATTAATATATAAATTGGACGACCGACGTGGACGAACGGTTAGCGATTGGTTTGTTGCGCGTAAAGTCCCGGGTTCGATTCCCGGTCGGATCAAAGGTTTGTTAATAAAGAGTGGTAGGCAGTGGTATTCAGTCTGCCGATCCGGAATAGTACCACCACTTAGAAGTATACAGATTGTTAAGTGATTTGGTCGCGTTTCGCGTTTCAAGCTCAAGTCCTAGTTAGTTTCGGTTCTAATTAGGACGGCATAGTGGATGTGATTGCTACTTACAGTTATTGAATTGTAGTAGCAGTGACATCCATTCATGGATCACACTCCAGCTTAACATCAAGCAGGGTGCTGTCATATGTCGAGTCACAATAAAAAAAGGAATAGGAAGTAATTTGTGAAAAAACCGGCATTTTATTAAAGCAGGACATTTAATCAATAATTCTATTCAAGGCCAATGGCGGCCCTACATTCTGATTATATCAATAATTTATAATTATTTCAGTGTTCCAGTAAACAAATTATTTATTTATATAATATGTCTTTATAATTCAAATATATAATACAAATTTCCTATTAATAAAAGATTAATGATAATTTTATTTAGCTAGCTAGGTTGCCTAGTGCTTGTAACCATAGAGCTTGTACGTATGGATATGATGGAAGCGAGGGATTTGTGTTAGTTTTGCAAGTGGCGCCTGCCTGTCTATCCCCGTGGGAAAAAGGCGTGACAATTTGATTGATTGATTAAATTTTATTTGTCCATACATATACGAGTAATATAGCTGCTATTCGCAGGCAATTTTTTTATTGTGACTCGATAACTAGCCTTTTGGCCGGCATAGTGACGGTGACAGAGGTAGCCATCATCTGAGAAGTTTGAAACTCTTGAACCTCTATCATGCTAGTATTTTTGTAGATTAGGCGCGAACATTGAAAAATGAATTAAACAAATTTTATGCGGCTTACTATCGGGTTTATGTTTCGAAATAATAAAAAAATTGTTAAAACGCGATAGTAAGCCGCATAATAATATCATATCTTGTGTACTATCAATTTGTATCGAATAGAAGAGAAGGTTGATATCTGCAGCAGTACTAGTGCAGGTATCATCGTTCAGGGAAAACTATAAACATTGTAAAGCACTAAATATAATTTTTATTTCTTTATTTTATTTATATATTTTTTTAATCATTATCATGCTTATCATCAGGTAGGTCGAGGTCAGATGTCTAGTCATAATAAAAATCAATGTATGCAGGATTATTATGATTCTATCTCTTTCTTTCCCAGATTTGATGAAAAGGAAAGCATATCAGGTGTCCAACAATTGAAGTCATCAGTGCAAAAGGGCATCAGGGCTAAACTCCTGGAGTTATATCCACATCTGGAGAATCATATAGATCAGGTTTTACCTAAGAAGGATACATTTCGCATTGTTAAATGGTTTGTATATATGTATTTTTTATAGCACCCCGCTTGATGTTAAGCTGGAGTGCGGTCCATAAATGGAGGTTACTGCTACTACACTAACACAACTGCAAATAGCAGTCACATCTATTATTTTTTTATCATACCTTTCTATACTAAGCTACTAAAGTGCTTGTATCATAGAAACAGGACAACCGAAGTACATATATCAAAGATACATTGGTACCGGTGAGTGGTTTCGAACCCGTGCTCTTCCGTTAGCGTAACCATTGCACTGCCACTACTCCACGGTCGCCTATGCCGGTCTACTTAGAACCGGCAAATTAAAAGCTGATCCCGAAACGCCATCTATCTGTTAAAATCAACATAATATATAATATACGTAAAAGAGACAAAACACATTTTACAAAATACAAAAACACATTAACAGCCGGTTATACCAAAAATTATAATTTACGAATTTGTAAAAAGTATCGTATAAGTAAAAGAAAAATGGGTTGCATCACTCTTTAACTTCACATTTTACATTTACGTTTAACGGATATTTTATACAGAGCTAAAGGACATCATTCATTTTGGGTTTCTATGTACTACTTTTGTTATTTCTAATGATAAAAACATAAATAAATAGTAGTTTCGATATGAAATTATTAACAACCCAATTCACGATTTTGTAATAGTAAACGTAATAGAATAAGTATAAAGTAAAACTAAATACGTAAATTGAAACATTTTTGGTACAACCGGCGGATAGACTATAATGCCAATGTAGTACTGATAATGATAATCCCCTATGGTAATCCGCAATATGAGTATGACGTCATAGACTACGTGTCGTCACAGAATGCGGGATAAGACCTGCACGAGTGTGTCGTCATGCTGAATGTGTGATTTTCTTTAATATTAACCGTTTTAGTGCTAAGCAATTTTTGCAATTTATGAAAATTGCTATAAGTACATATAATATATTGATTAATGTAATAAAAATAAAATATCAATATTATTGTTAGAGTACGTCGACTCTCACGGAGCACCAAAAACACATTAAAACTCGCAGCATTTTTGCGCTGGGTCGCATTTTAATATTAACGATCGCAGCACTTTTGCGCCGCATAGCATTCTAACGGTTAAAGTGTGGTTCTTCTTAATATTTATTTAATAAAAAGAGTGTATTCATTATAAATTACTATATGAACCGGCGAACTTCATACCGCCTAACAGTCAATGAATGCCGTGTTACAGATTAACTGAACTTAAGTTGTTGTGAATTAGGAAAATTAATAATCGTTTCTCTTTATAAATAATACGACATAGGTTTTTGGCAAATTGGCAATTTAGGCATATCAGTAAAAAAAAATATTGCTTATTTTTTTTTACTGATATGCCTAAATTGCCAATTTGTTTTTAATTCTCAACATTAAGTAGCTTAACATATTTTCCTTAGTACACAGAATAAATTTCTAAACGCACGCATAAATTTTGTAAGGAAAAATGTTTTTTCTTTTATTTTATTAACCTCTGGCTCGAAAAGAGGGGTGTTATAAGTTTGGCTTGTCTGTGTATCTGTGTGTCTGTCTGTGGCATCGTAGCACCTAAACGAATGATCAGATTTCGATGCTGTTTTTTTGTTGTTTGAAAGCTGACATGATCGAGATGGTTCCTAGCTACAATTGATGAAGATCTGATCAGGGGTTTCAAGGTCATCAGTTAGTTTTGTTAGCTACGATAGGGATCTTAGACCCATAATGGGTATTTACTTTACATTTAAACATATCTGTGACCTAACATTTGACACACCCATGTATACGCATGGGCTACTCTGATGATAGAGCTCGAAGGTAGGAGACGAAATCCTGGATGGGCTTAAACTTGATGGGTTTACTAAGTTTGATCTCATTAGATTCGTCTTGGTCGTAAGAAACAAAGTGTAAAAAGTAGGTAAGATGAAAGAAAACATTCTGGACGTGAAGAACCTGATCAACTGATCATCTTCAGCAGTGGACGCCTTCTGGCTAATGATAATGAATACCCGCACAGGTCGGGAAAAGCATCCGCATTCTATCGACCGAATCGGTAGTCGAACTAAAAAGTTCGGTGCGTCTTTTCTTTGTAGAACAATCGACAAGTGGAATGATTTGCCAGCCCATGTGTTCTCTCCATCCTATGACCTTGGATCCTTGAACGATGCAAGAAGAAGCATCTTTGGCTGGCATAGTGACGGCGACTGAGGCAAGCGTGAACAAGATTTTTAGTCGTCGTCACTCTTGAACCTCCTCTTGCTTATCATCAAACGGGTCGAGGTCAGATGTCGTGTCACAATAAAAACTAATATTTAACAAATATTGAGGTAAAATCACATTTCAGTCATGATCACATCGAAATTATGGTGAACAGTGCTGGGGAGTTGCTGTTCTTCCGCCATCGTGAGGGACCATGGATGCCCACACTCAGGTTACAACACAAATGTATGTATATACACTATGTTCATTTCTATACAAAGCTACTAAACGTGCTTATAGAATCATAGAAACAGAACAACCAAATTATAATCGAACTTGACATCTGACTTCCATTAGTCGAGCCCCTATTCTCTTAATACATAATGGCGACGAAAAAACATTGAAATTGTGTCGCGTTCGCAAGTGACCAATCAGTGAATAACAAATTAATAAGTAAACTGCGTTGATTGGTCATTGCGACCGTGACACAATTTCACTGCTTTTTCGTCGCCATAATGTATTAGGAGAATCGGGGCCTAAGTGGAAAGCAAGGGGAAGTCCAAGTGACTAAAAAAATCAATTTAGTTTACGATTGAAAATAATTTAAAAAAAGATCTTTTCGTTTTTTAAATTATTTTGCTGGGCCACAGTTTTATGTCACAATCAATCAAATTGTCACGCCTTTTTCCCCACAGAGATAATAAAGCGCCACTAGCCACTATCCTGACACAACTCCTTCGCTTTCCTCACATCCACAATTCTCTTCATACAAACTATAGGGTTATGGGCACTAGGCAACCTAGCTTTCTTGAGGATGTCTCCGGTTGGGTCGGAGAACCCAACTCCAGCTTAACATCAAGCGGGGTGCTGTCATATGTCGAGTCACAATAAAAAAAACTACTTTCACTAATTCTTTCAATGTGCCCAAACCATCTCAAATAAGATAAACCAATAAGATTTATTTCTTGAATTCCAGATCCATTCTTCCTACCGATGCAGCAAGTCGACAAGGGTGCCATTCGATTCGTCCTCAGTGGGGCGAATATCATGTGCCCGGGTCTGACGTCACCGGGGGCGAGAATGTCCCCCGTGGCGAAGGGGCAAGTTGTTGCCGTCATGGCGGAGGGGAAAGAGCATGCGTTAGCTATTGGACAATGTGCCCTCTCTACTGATGATATGTAAGTATTTTTATGTGTTAGATTTTTTTTATCTAGACGTGGCTTTTTATCTAGAAGAAGCATTTGGTCGTTAAGGAGTGTATGTGAAGTGATGATAGCGGATAGAATAAAGAATAGCACACTGCATGATAGATGTGGTTTAAATGATGATGTAGTGACAAGGATTGACAAAGGAATGCTTCGATGGTTTGGCCACATAGAAAGGAGTTTATAAATCTCATGTGGATGGATGCGTTAAACAAGGCAGGCCCAGGAGGGTGTTCGCCGACCATATTGGAGACATCTTCAAGAAAGCTAGGTTGCCTAGTGCCCATAACCATGAGCTTGTATAAAGACAATTGTGAATGTGAGGGAAGCGAGGGAGTTGTGTCAGGATCGTGGCAAGTGGCTCGTGGCTCCATTGTCTCTGCCTATCCCTGTGGGAAAGAGCGTGACAATTAGATTGATTGAAATAACTGCTATATAATTAAATAACTGCAAGTAGCGGTCGCATTTACTATGTCGGTCTAATTGGCACCGGTAACTTACAATATGATCCCGAAACGCGACTAAATCACTTCAAGGTTTGTACATTTGTAAGTGGTGGTACTAAAACACAGTAGTAGTGTGAAAATAATGGTGGTTGTAGAGAAAGCGAAAAAGTTGTGTCAGGATCGTGGTAAGTGGCGCTCGGTTGT
Organism: Tinea trinotella; assembly: GCA_905220615.1. Classification (NCBI taxonomy): domain Eukaryota; kingdom Metazoa; phylum Arthropoda; class Insecta; order Lepidoptera; family Tineidae; genus Tinea; species Tinea trinotella. Next base: position 2,359,025 of record HG992326.1, read on the forward strand.
CTCTGCCCTGTGGTAAATAAGACGTGACAAAAAATGATTATGGTGATAGGAACCAATCGGGCGCTTTTTTATTGTGACTCGACATATGACAGCGCCCCGCCGAATGTTAGGCTGGAGTGTGGTCCATAGATAGGAGGTGACCGCTAATACAGTTAAATAAGTTTAAGTAGCAGTCACATACACAATGCCGGCCTAGTTGAATTTTTTTCGTGTTTGCCCTTATACATATTTAAAAGAGGATGTAGCGACCGCTACCTGCCACCGCTAGATGGCGTTGCATTGCGTGTCCAATATCTCGCAAACGATTTACCGACAAAGTAATCGCGACGTCACCGGCTAAGTTGAGCCCTGTACGCCACACCCGTACAGCTGGGAGTACTCCTTTACTTTTCTAACATAGTGGAATAATGCTCCGCTAAAAGGTCATAACCTTGTACCGAATTCCATTTTAATTAGCATTGTTATAAAAACTAGACTAATTGGTTATTAATGAGCGTGAATTACTATTGGGGATTTCAAAAACATAAATTAAAAAAAAACACAACTACTCGGGTAACGCGGGCTAAGTATTCAAAGGCACGACCACTAATTAGATGGCTCACCGCTAGTTTTTTTTTATTGTGACTCGACATATGACAGCACCCTGCTTGATGTTAAGCCGAAGTGTGGTCCATGAATGAATGTCACTGCTACTACAATTCAATAACTGTGAGTAGCAATCACATCCACTATGCCGGCCTAGATGGAACCGGCAACTTACAAGCTGATCCCGAAACGTGACCAAATCACTTCACGGTCTGTATACTTGTAAGTGGTGGTATTACCCCGGATCGGCAGACTGTGTACCACTGCCTACCACTCTTTGATAACCAGACCCGAAGCAAATATCCATCTCTTTTTTTTTATTAACAAATATTTGCAATATTTAATGTTATTAAATAATGCAAATAAAAGCTATGAAACAAATATTTGCTCCGACCGGGAATCGAACTCGGGTCTTTACGCGCAACAAACCAATCGCTAAACCGTTCGTCCACGCCTGTCGTCAAGTGAAAATAAAGTATCCCGATTCCACTCCGTTTTTTTTATTATGACGTGACATTTGACCTCGACTACGTGATGGCAAGCAAGGGGGGACCAAGAGCGTCAACGACTTGGTTGCCTCAGTCGCCGTCACTGTGCCGTTTCTACAGTTTATCTATGAACCATGAAGTAACTTAGTCGCGCTTCGGGATCAGCTTGTACAGTCGCCAGTTCTAACAAGGCCGTCGTAGTGTATACGACTGCTACTTACAGTTTTGAATTGTAGTAGCAGTGACATCCATTCATGGACTACACTCCAGATTAACATCAAGCGGGATGCTGTCATATGTCGAATCACAATAAAATAAAAAAATACCATCCAGGCAGAGGCCCTGTGCCACAAGTCAGGAAAAGTATTCGCATTCTGTCGACATTACTACCAGCCCATCTGTTCCCTCCATCCTATAACCTTGGTTCTTTCAAGCGATGCGTGAAGAAGCACCTTTGGCCGGCATAGTGACGACGACTGGGGCAGCCGTGAACCGACTCGGTTTTTATTCAGTCGGCACTCTTCAACCATCTCTTACCAAATGTTTGGCGCGATTTTTTTTGTAGAACAATCGACAGAAGTAGGAACATGGTTATTAAGGTCCTTGGAATATTCTTCGGCTTTAAAAAAAGCGTCTATGTTTTTGCTAATATCTTAATAGGAGGTTTAAGAGCGCTGACGGCTGAAAATCCGTCTAATATTACGTTTGCCTTAGTCACTCACAGTCACTATGCCACATTTACTTTAGCCGCCATAGTGACGCCTTGAAACGAGTCTTTTTTCAATCATTGGCACCCCCCCTTGCTTACTATTCGGCAAAGATAACGATTGATAATAGAAAACCAACGTTTTTTCTTTGTTTTGCAGTGCAAAGGTGAATAAAGGTGTTGGTATTGAAAACTGTCACTATTTGAACGATGGTCTGTGGCAAATGAAACCAGTGAAATAAAATAAATTATTATGTAACGGTAAATAAAGTTTTTTGTAACTATTTTCGTTGTTTTATTTTAATAGTGGTGTAGGTTAATGGTTATTTGCCCAGTCTGCCAATCCGGGGTAATATAGATCCTGGCAGAAAAACGAGCGCTGACTTTTAAACGCAGTATAATGATCGGTAGAGAAAAGCGCTATATTATATAGAGTCAGTGCACATAAATGATATGTATTTAAAAGTATGTAAATAAATCTGATGTGAATGGATGCGTTAAACAAGGCAGGCCCAGGAGGGCGTTTTCCAACCAAATCGGAGACATCCTCAAGAAAGCTAGGTTGCCAGTGCGCATAACCACAGAGCCTGTATGAAGAGAATTGTAGATGTGAAGGAAGCAAGGGAGTTGTGTGAGGATCGTGGTAAGTGGCGCTCCATTGTCTCTGCCTATCCCTGTGGGAGAAAGGCGTGACAATTTGATTGATTTGAAGTTTGTAATCCGTGCATTAATACAATAAATAAATAAATCTGTAAACAAACAATCTGCGTATGTTTATTCATTTTAAATAATATATAAAAATTAAACGACGAAATAATATTTAAAATAAACTTTATTGATTAAAACATTTTATACAAAAACAATCACTTAATTACTAATATCTAATAATCATTATTTCTCATTCATTCACACAAGCAATATAGCTCCCATTATGCTGGCTAAACAAATTGGACACAAGTAAGGAAAGCAAAAGACAAGTTCATAAATAAACCTCTGTAATCGCATCCACTATGCCGGCCTATTAAATGCATACTTCAGGTTTAGTAGTATACACAGCTACCTGAGTATGCAGAGATTTAAAAGGCTTATTCCCTACTGTTTGTTGAAAATAATTCGTTGATCACAACTTATGTTGTTTAAAATTTACTATAAAAATGTAGCATAATTTTATTACATATGGTTCAAAAATATGCCACAAGATGGCATTAGGCTGGGAATAGATTTCCAATTTTACTCTCCAATAGTCTGATCAGACCATCGTAAGGCACTCGTACTATAAATTTGTTTCCGATCCGATAGTGTTTGGATCGGACGTCTGAGTTTGATTTACCAGTGAGTGCAGTAGGCACTCACAGATCGAGAAAGACTGAGTTCAGAAAAAGTCTGGCGCAAGAATCGGATGGGTATAGTATAGAGTAAATACGATCAGATAGTCTGATCAGACAATCGGAAACAAAATCTGACATGTATTCTCATTCTCAGAATCCAAGTAGGAATAAATGTCAAACTCGAATGGGGATGCAAGCGGAAAACTTTTTATAGATAGCGTCACCAGAGACACGACGTTTGTTAGATCTCTATCATCGTCATTACCCATTTTTTTTAAAGTTTCCTTGGGAAATAAATTTTTACTCCGTCGTTATTGGTATTAGGAACAGCGCGACGACGCATTTTTAAAGAAAATGAAAATAAATACGACAATAGGGTTATATTTTGTGTGAAACTGAGGTCTTTTATAGTCGTGTCGACGATGCGCCCTCTATCGTAAACAATTATTAGTTTACATTCCCATTTCTAGAGATTACCAATAAATATATATTACTTAGATATAATTCGGTCATATTATTATAGACTTGATTCTTATAAATATTAAAAAAAGATTATTATAAACAGGTTTTACGCTAATTAACATTTTAAAGTATAGAAAAAAACAGAGCCTTTCGTAAGGCTACGTATGCTTCTCTTGTTCTTCGCTCAAGATCTGTCCTTAAGCAATTAAACAGTATAAAATAGATGCCTAGATATTTTGAAGATTTCGTGTTAGACTTCTTTCTACATTGCAATATTTTTAAAAAAATTGGACGAAAGAGTTGTGTCAGGATCGTGGAAAGTGACGCTGCGCTGTCTCAGCGACAACTACTAAGGCAGCCATTGTTCACTATCAGGCAGGTCGCGTTAGAATAAAAAATAAAAATATATAGAGTATCTGTTTTTCTTTTCAAATTGATCACATTTCAAGATCTGCCGATCGGGGTACAAGTATATACAGACCGTAAAGTGACTTAGTCGCGTTTCAAATACAGCTTGTAAGTTGCCGGTTCCAACTAGGCCCACATAGTGGATGTGACACTACTTACAGTTTTTAACTGTAGTAGCAGACACCTCCATTTATGGACCGCACTCCAGCTTGACATAGGGCGGGGTTGTGTCATATGTCGAGTCACAATAGAAAAGACATATAACAGATACAGCAGCTACGTTAATATTTTACATTCCATTGTAGGCTGGTCCGCCGCCACCCTCGGGGACTACCCAGTTGATATTCTGCGATGGGTCCTTGATATCACACGTTTTACCTAAAATTATACATAACAATCAATCAATTTACTTTGGCCGGCATAGTGACAGCCGTGAACTGACTCGGTTTTTTCAGTCATCGTCACTCTTGGAAGGACCTACTTTTGCTTATCATCAAGCGGGTGGTGGTCAAATGTGTCACAATAAAAAACAATCAAATTGTCACGCCTTTTTCCCATGGGGATAGGCAGAGACAACGGAGCGCCACTTGCCACGATCCTGACACAACTCCCTCGCTTCCTTTACATTCACATTTCTCTTCATACAAGCTCTAAGGTTATGGGCACTAGGCAACCTAGCTTTCTTCAGGATGTCACCAATAAAACATAACCATTAAAATAACTGACGACTCGCGTGAGTCCCAGGTTCCATTCCCGGTAGGAGCAAAGATTTTTAATATTTATCAATCAATCAATGAAATTGTCAAGCCTTTTCTCACAAGGATAGGCAGAATATACTTTTATGACTACTACTTACAATGTATACAATTTTGTGCATTGATTTGAAGTCTTTGTCCATCTCCTGTTTCCATTGGAACAAATTCATACACACCTGAAACAATAAACAACTCCGGGTGAAGTCTTTACGTGTGATTCCAGCTAACCTAAGCTTCTACATTTAAATAAAGTTCTTCATTAGATAAACGATGGGCCTTTGGGGACCTTCAGCCAAGCGCCTGGCCAAGGAGTTGTCCAAGCGGCTGACGGAGAAGTCTGGAGACAGGAAGTCTGGCAATTATTTCTGCCAACGTATTAGCCTTGCTATACAAAGGGGAAATGTTGCCAGTCTCCTTGGGACTATCTCTAATGAATTTTTACTTATAGTTTAATTATAGTTAATATACTTTTAATTTTATCTGTTTCTCAAGAAATATATGAATCAACGAATCCGGGGTAGTACCACCACTTACAAGTGTACAGTGCAGACTCAGTCGCGTTTTAGGATCGACTTGAAAGTTGCCGTCATAGTGCATGTGACTGCTACTTGGAATTATTTACCCCATCAAGCGGGGCACAATAAAAGAATCCATTAGCTGGTTAAATGTAATAAAAAATCCTTACCAGCAGGACAGAATCTGGCTTCTGGTCCATCGTATATAGCTAAGTTCCTCTCAATAGGCACTGAGTCATCTTTCAGTGTTAAATGTGCTGGTTGATCAGCTTCGTGATTGGTGCCTAAAATAATAAAAAGATAATAGTATTTTCTTAGATTTTGCTCAAACAATGATAAATGAATTTAACAAATTTTATGCGGCTTACAATCGCGTTTATTATGGTTTGTGATTTTTTATTATTATTCCGACGTTTCGAGAGCTTTGCAGCCATCGTGGTCACGGAGGTGTTGGTCATCCTATTGGTTGATGCTGTTATGGTTTCCAAAACTACCCCGTTTCATGTTGGAACGTTGGAATTATAATAATATTTGTAAAATCACAAATTAAAATAAACGCGATAGTAAGCCGCATAAAATTTGTTCGATTCATCAAAGATAAAAAAAAATATTATTAAGAAAATATGTTTTTAGTATTATATTATGATTTAATAATCACAAGGTCAAACTAAAATGTTTGGCGCGTCATTTCTTTGTAGAACAATTGACAAGTGGAATGCTTTACCAGTCCATGTGTTCTCCCCATCCTATAAACTTGGATCAGTAACACTGACAAATGTTGGCTGGCAAACAACCAATTGACTGCCTTCTTTTAGCAGGGATAGGCAGAGAAAATGGAACGCTACCTAACACAACTCCCGCTTCCCTCATATCCACAATTCTCTTCATACAAACTCTAAGATTATGGGCACTAGGCATCCTAGCTTGCTTGATGATGTCTCCGATTTGGTTGGAAAATACCCTCCTGGGTCTGCCTAGTTTAATGCAATCTTCAGGTTTTAGGATGATCTTCCGAAACATATACCTAAGCCTCATAACTATATTTTTTTTAATAATTATTAAAGTACTTTCCCACGTAAATTTGGTGAATCCTGTAGCACATCCGAAGCTCATTCTCGCTTTAACCCAACAATACTAACCTGTCAACGCAACGGACGATAGCAAATCGAATGTGATAACTCCATCAGGCTTTGGATATTCAATTGGAGTACATTCCTTTGCTGGCTTCAGTTTCGACGAGTCCGCACCTATGGGCAAGATAGAAAATTATATAAATAATATTTTCTTCGATTTTGCGCGAACATTGATTAATGAATTAAAAAAAAATTATGCGGCTAACAATAAAGAAAAATGGCGACACTAGGGACGCTTAACCTGAATGCATCCTTACGTAAATTTGTAATCAATTAGGAGATTAGTTTATTATTATTATATTAATATTATAATTTTTTTATTATTATACATTTCTATACTAAGCTACTAAAGTGCTTGTATCATAAAAACTTTTAATAAATTCTTTGTAAATGATTAATGTTTTCGTTTTTCTACTTCAAAAGAGCCAAACGTTCAAATCCAGTATTGCCAGCATCATAAAAGAAATAGCAAATTTTTATTTCCAAGTATTTTTAAAACTTTCTTTTATACTTTACACTTTTTTGAACGTTCGATATTTGAATCGCATTCTATGTCTCTATTTTTAATTTTTTTTTTCCAATTCCTTTTCATAAGGTAGTTTTAATAGATAAAATGTACTGCTGTCGCGAATAAATATCACTATGACGTATAGTTCCTGGCAGATTAAAAGATCGCTGGCATCCAAGCTGCACAGTAACTAGTTTTGTTACCTACTTGCTTTTTGTTTTTTGAATGAGTATACATTTTAGATTTTTACGACATGTACACGACAGAATATTCCACCGCAGTCGTGGTTACTTCTTATAAGTCGATCCTTATGCTGCGCAGATCAAAACTCAGCGCTCTCTTTTTCTGCCGAGACCTATATAACTGCTCAAGTCTGTCGATTGTTTTACTGCTGGAATCTATCTCCCTTTTTTAGAATACATTAAAATAATGAATTTAATATCTTACCTCCATGACTAAGAGTCCATGGTTCCGCTCCCTTAATAAGAGTAGAGAATCCCGAGTATGCCAGACCACCGTACATGCCCAAGGATGTATGGAAAGATGGACGACAATTGCGTACTTGCTGCAGAACAGAAATAAATGTTATTATAAACAAAGAGGCGGATATTTGCTTCGGGTCTAGTTATCAAAGAGTGGTAGGCAGTGGTACCCAGTCTGCCGATCCGGGGTAGTACCACCACTTACAAGTATACAGACCGTGAAGTGATTTAGTCGCGTTTCGGGATCAGCTTGTAAATTGTAATAGCAGTGACATCCATTCATGGACCACACTCGAGCTTAACATCAAGCTGGGTGCTGTCACAATAAAGAATATTAAAAAAAACTTTTTTTATATTGGTTTGATGAGATAGACCGCACACCGCCGGATGTTAATATGGAGTACGATTCAAGAATGAAGATGAAGTAGAGGTCTTACATACAGAGTTCAAAGACAGTAAGAAGTCTTGATGAGCCCTGACCACATTGTCAGACTGCTATTTTATGTACAATATTGCCTATTTGTGTGGCATTTCGCCATTTTATGTGCCATATTACCACCTATTTTTGTGCCATTTCACCATTTTGTATGCCACTTCTCCATTTTAAGTACCATTGTTGGAATCGGAAGTTGTTTACAATTGCCAAAATAATTTCTTAAAAAAATATGCTTTTTATTTTATTTAAAAATATTCCTTTATTCCAGCACCAACATTAGTGGCGATCGTGACACAAAAAATATTTAAGGTGGAATTAACTATTTTACGTACGCAAGTGACAAAAAATATTTTATTTTATTTTGACACGATATTTAACCTCTACCCGCCTGATGATAAGAAAGAGGAGATCCAAGAGTGACGACGACTGAAACAACCAAGTTAGTTCATGGCTTCCTCAGTCGCCGTCACTATGCCGGCCAAAAATTGCATGATTGTGCCCCTCCAGCCCTCGTTACGATATAACAGCTATCTACGATTATTTAAAGTTGAAGGCGATTTCAAGTTGCGTTCGATGGATCCAAGAGTGTTGACGACTAAAAAGCCGACTCAGTTTACGATTTATTATAAAATATACCTTAAGTTCCTTATAAACGTATGATTGTTTCAATTTATCTTCATATTGCGTGGGTGTTATTCCTGTTTCATGCGTCGCTTCACCTGAAAGTATTGCCTCCATTGCACTTTCAGCAGCTAACATGCCTGAAAAATTAAGTATTAAACTAAGTATAAACTAAGCTTAATTCTTAATGTATGTCTGTGTGTATGTAGTATTTTCTTAGATTTTGCGCGAACATTGATTAATGAACTAATCAAATTTTATGCGGCTTACTATCGCGTTTATATTGGTCATTGATTTTACATTTTTTATTATCTGACGTTTCGAGAGCTTTGCAGCCATCGTTTCACGGAGCAGTAACTAAAAATAAACGTGATAGTAAGCTGCATAAAGGACATTATTGATTTTGGGCTTTTTTGTACTACTTTTGTAATACCCAATGATAAAAAAATATATAAATACTAGTTTCGATATCGTATTGATAAAACTAATAACAATTTTGCATTTAATCACTGTGCAACTAAGTATTTGGAAAATAAAATATGGATTTTGTATTGTGTAAATAAAGGATATTATCCAATTACATTGTAATCTTCGTGCATTAAACTATTTTAAAATGTATATGCAACTGTTAATACAATTAGGCCCAAGTCCCTATACAAAATTAATGATGTCCTTTGTTTTTTTTAAAGTACTTGTATCATAGAAACAGAACAACCAAAGTACATAAATATCAAAGATACATTGGTATTGGTTTTTTGTTCGAAAGTGGTATTAAACCCGTGCTCTCGGTTTGCGTAACCATTGCACTACCACTGCACCACGGTCGCCTGTTTAATTCATGAGTTCTTCATCCACTTACCACTCTTCATAGCATTGTGTGTCCCCTTAATCCTGGGCACATTGAGGAATCCAGCTGTATCACCCACCAAACACCCACCAGGGAACACAGTCTTTGGCAAACACTGCCAACCACCCTCCACCAAGGCTCGGGCGCCATAAGCCACGCGGGTGCCACCTTCAAATTATATCAATCAATCAATTAATCCTGATACACTCAATTAAATAAAAAAATAAATTGGCCTACTTTTTCATTGCCTAATGTAAACAAGGCCGGTATAGTGGATACAACTGCTAATTGCGGTTATTTAACTGTAGTAGCAATCGCCTCTTATCATAGAAACAGGACGACATATACTCGTATGAAAGGTACATACTATATTATAAAAGGTACAAGCGAGTGGTTTTAGGCTGAGGGTTCACGGTTTGCGTGACCTTTGCACAACCACTATAAAAGAAATATGGTTTGACCAGGAATCGAACCCAAAACCTACACGTCAAATAGATTATTTAATTAGTTATTAAAACATTTTACATTTTTTTTCGTGTTTTATTTAAATCTGTATGCGGCATGCCGTAATAATTAAAACGACTGAGGCAGCCGTAAACTAAGTCAGATTTTTCAGTCGTCTCTACTCTTGAACCTCTTACAATCAGACAAGTCAAAGTCAGTCAAAATAAAAAAAACGCACCTTCAAATGTAGGTCTAATGTATGGATGTAATTTAAATCTTTGGAATTCTTTAAATGGGCTTATGTATGGATTGGCATAGTCCAAGCCCACCACAAAACCTGCAGCAACTAGAGGTGGCTCTCCTTCTGGCACCTAAAAATAATAAAATATATTAAGTACTGGGTTCTATTCCAGGTCGGAAAAAATGATACAATTTATTAATAATACAACAGACCGTGAAGTGATTTGGTCACGTTTCGGGATCAGCTTGTAAGTTGCTGGTTCAGCTTGTAAGTTGCTGGTTCCAACTAGGCCGGCATAGTGGATGTGATTGCTACTCACAGTTATTGAATTGTAGTAGCAGTGACATTCATTCATGGACCACACTTCGGCTTAACATCAAGCAGGGTGCTGTCTATGTCGAGTCACAAGAAAAAAAATAAAAATCAATAAATTAAATTGTCACGCCTTTTTCCCATGGGGATAGGCAGAGATAATGAAGCACCACTTGCCACGATCCCGACACAACACCCTCGCTTCCTTTACATTCACAATTCTCAACCGGCTAACCTCGGTTAATTCGGGCTAACCCAAGTTAGCCCGAATAGCTTGTATGAAGAGAATTATGGATTTGAGGGAAGCGAAGGAGTTGTGTCAGGATTGTGGCAATTGTCTCAGCCTATCCCTGTGGGAATAAAACGTGACAATTTAATTGTTTGATTTTTTCTTATTAGTAATACTAGTTTATACCCCGCCAATCAGTAGTCTGACTTGCCCATAACCATAGAGTACGCATGAAGAAAATTGTGGATGTGAAGGAAGCGATAGAGATGAGTCAGGATCGCAAAAAGTAGTGATCCTTTGTTTCTGTGGGAATCAAGACGTGACGTGACCTGTACATTTTCCCTTACTTGGCAAAAGTAGTGAACAAACTTTTAGCATAATGACGGAATAGCGATGAAAAACAATTACGAGTACTACTGACGCGATCAATACGAATTTAAAAAAATATCTATGAATTCCTGTGAAAATAGTTCATTATTATTATTGGGGTACAACTTGTCTATTGTGAATTTCCCATTTCCATATAAATGGTGTTTGATAAATATAATGTATATAGGATATGTGTGTGATTTTAATAACTTTTATGCATTTGTTACATTGTGTATGTTTATTCTATAGAATGAAACAGTATTAAACAGTTTCCTTTGATAAAGGGCATGAGAAATAGAGATTTTCATGTTTGTTTATTACTTGTGCCAAGGAAGAAAAAACACAGTATAATTCTCTGTACTGGAAACCGTGTACATACCTTTAAATGATATATAAATGATCCACCATATGTATTCTTATTAAGTGGCCATCCTATTGTATGCTCAACCAAACCAGGATTATGCCGCTGAAAACAAATAACTACACATAAATAACTATAGTCTGTCGAAGCCGAAATGACGCATCTCCACTCCATTTACGCACACGAGCAAATATAAAATATGGTTAAAACACACCGAAAACGCAAATATTCAGTTGCCGGTTAGACACAAAAGGAGGAGCACGCTGATAAAGTATAATAGTATAGTTAGTAACATTTGTAATCACACATTTAAATAAACTAAGTAAAGAGTGGTAGGCAATGGTACCCAATCTGCCGATCCAGGGTAGTACCGCCACTTACAAGTATACAGACCGTGAATTGATTTGGTCACGTTTCGGGATCAGCTTGTAAGTTGCCGGTTCCATCTAGGCCGGCATAGTGGATGTAATTGCTACAGTTATTGAATTGTAGTAGCAGTGACATTCATTCATGGACCACACTTCGGCTTAACATCAAGCGGGGTGCTGTCATATGTCGAGTCACAATAAAAAAACTAATAAAGTGGTCGTCATTTATAATCAAACAAGCTATACAATCAATGATGGGCACTAGGCAACCAAACTTAGCTTGAAGAGCTTGTATGAAAAGAATTGTAGATGTGAGGGAAGCGAGGGAGTTGTGTCAGAATCGTGACAAGTAGCGCTCCATTGTCTCTGCCTATCCCTGTAGGAAAAGGGCGTGACAATTTGATTTGATTTGAAATAACTCCAAGTAGCAGACGCATCCACTATGGCAGTCTAGGAACTGGCAACTATCACGCTGGTACCGAAACGCGACTGAGTCACACTGAATAAGATTCGACTTCTGCTAGATTGTTACAAAACTGTATATGTATTGAACTAATATATTCATATCCATTTTTATCACAGTTGCTATGCCTCGCCGGCAACATTTAAGTTGATTTCGAAACGCGACTAAGTCTCCAATGTGTGTAAATAAAAAGTGATTTCGTACCTCAGGCGCGACTTCCCACAATTCCTTCAAACCAATACCATAAGACTGTGGTTCGCTGTTTTCTCTTAGTTTATAATGATTTGACAATTGCTTTGTTAAATGGCCGTGGCATCCTGGAATATTCAATTATTACTAGAAACTAAAAACGAGTTGTGGCACAAGAAAATGGCGGCGGAAAAAACTTTCTGCTGACAACCCTTAGTATACTTATGCAAAATAAAATTTGATATAAATATTTTTTACATTTAATTACTCATGTTTTCGTTGATTTGGATGAATTTCTATTTCCTAATTACCTAATAGATTTTATTGTTTTTTAAAGAAAATATGAAAGTCTAAATAAAAATATTTGTATATTTTACATAAAAAACAAGCAAGATATTTTGCACGTAAAACCAGTATTATGGAATAATCAAACCTACACAATAATTTAATAAAAAATGATTTATCAAAAGATTTATTTTGTATTATACTTCGTTTGTTACATTTGATGTTTACATTACATGTTTACAGTGTTGCCAGATGAAAAAAATTAATAAGGCTTACCATGACTTGCTTGCCAGACTGCTTCAAAATGGGATCTTAGTGTAAGAGGCATTTTACTTGCATGCATGCAACTCACTTACATGTTTCAAATAACTTCAAATAATTTCAAATAATAATGCTTATTTAAGAAAAAATGGCTGACAACTTTATACACTTTTCACACTTATTAGCACTTTTCTTTAACTTCTAAAGAAATTTGAAGCAGATTCTTGGCTAAATATATCTATACCATACATTTACTAAAGCAAATAACATAAAATAAAGCCCATACCTTCAGCAAAAATAGTAATTTTGGAATGAAATTCCATTCCTCTCTCAAACATGTCTTTAGGGCTTCCATCTTTGGCAATACCAACATCCCCTGTGGCCACACCTTTCAGTGAGCCATCATCACGGAAAAGCAGTTCAGCTCCTGCACAACCTGGCCATACCTGCACAAATTAAAAAACAAAAACATGAGCACAAAAAGTGCAAACTTATAAAGAGCGGTAGGCAGTGTTGCTCAGTCTATTGATCTGGGGTACCACTTACAAGTATACAGACCGTAAAGGATTTAGTCGCGTTTCGAGATCAGCTTGTAAGTTACCGGTTTCGACTAGGAAACCAACCAACCAGTAAAGTGGATATGTATACAGTGGCGTAGCGTGGAAATCAGCCGCCCGGGGCGGAAGTCAGCATAATTTGCCCCCCCCTTATTTAGGAGTTTCAATCATAGGTACAACAAAATATTAATTTCAGGTTCAAATTTTAACGATTTATTTTAGTTTTTATAAATTTTGCCGCCCTCTCCGCCCCCGCCATGATACGCCACTGTATGTATAGTACTTACAGTTATTTAACTGTAGTGGCAGTCACCTCCTTTCATGGACCACACTCCAATTTAATATCAGGCGAGGTGCTGTCACATGTTGAGCCACGATAAAGAACTCTCCTCGAAAAACTCCTCCTTAATGACGTGAGTCATAGAAAAAAGAGAGGATGGTCTTTGCCTAGCAGTGGGACAATTATTTGGGCTAATAAAAATGCCTTATCACAAATTAATGTTCTTTTCTATACCAACCTCAGCTCCAGCTTCTTCAGCCTGTTCTGACATCCATTTTACCAAGTGACCTAACCTTACTACATAGTTACCATGGTTGTAATTCGGTAAACCTACAAGAACAAATAACAATGTTCATAAGTTCGAAGAATATCGTAGGATGCTCATAGACTCCTGTCAGGATTTATGTCTGGCTCGCAGAAAATCACATCACGTCTTCCTCGCGCAGCGGTCGGTGAGCGTCATGTGTTTCCCAAGACGACAAATGCATGTCTGCATGAATACACTACAAATATCTTTTATTAAGGTGGTAGGCTTTAAATAAGTCTTCCGATTCGGGGTAGTATCACCACTTACAAGTGTACAGACTTAGGTTTGGGATCAGCTTGTAAGTTCCAACTAGGTTAGCATAGTAGACTTGACTGCAAATTACAGTTATGAAACTGTAGTAGTAGTCACCCTCATTCATTGACCAAGCTAGAGTGTGGTCAATGAATGATGTAGGGTGCTATCATTTGTCGAGCCACAAAAATAATGTACTGAAAAATTCTTAACCTATCATCATGAAAACTAAAAAGTTTGATCGATCCTTTATTAAGGAAAGAAACAACTTTTCTAAACAGGCCTTTCCAGTAGACTTTATGGAGACCCATAACCCTGTATCCTTTGATTGAGTTCAAAGGATCGCATAGTGGATGGGACTGTTCCAAAAGACCCTGTTCGTGGCGACAATAGTCTTAACCATGGACCGCATTCCAGTTTAACATTAAGCAGAATATGATCCAATTACAACTTGAATATAAAACAAACCGCCTTTAAACTGTAGATAATAATTCAAAATTTTTAAATTGCTACTAAATTACAAAGGGGTTCATGAAGGAAAGCGGGCCTTTGGAAAAATCTAATCTATTACATTTATTCAGCACTTAAAACTTCTGATTGATGACAAGATTAAAATAAAATTAAAAACATACCACGGAATACAGGAATAGATATTCTACCAGTCTCAGTTAATAGTCCAAACTTGTCCGAAGTGACTGGTGTGTTCATAGGAGCACCCTTTTCTTTCCAATCTGGTATTAATTCATTTAATGCTATAGGGTCTACGCAGGCGCCTGACAGAATATGACCACCTGCCTCTGCAGCCTTTTCTAACAGAGTTACTCGCACTTCCTGGAAGAATATAGTGGATTTAGTATAAAATAATGTTCATTCTTCATTGGAAAAAAATTGTAATGTAGATGAAGGTTCTTGGCCACCCAACGTCAGCCAAAGTACATTTTTAAACTAAATGGCCACCTCTACCACTCTAAAATGTCAATGTAATGAAATGAACCTGGGATATCCTAAAACTCAAACAGTCTCACCAGAGGATGGCCAGTAGCATCCTCTTAACATGCAGGGAGAATATTGTGATCTCCAAGTCTCCAAGGCTAAGGTTGTTAAAGGCATGAATTTTTTAACTTTTGCATGGTGTGCTAACTGATATTTACGAGTCATTACTGTAAATTAAAATTTCTCTTGGATATATATTTTCTTATTCTTACATTGATATTTATAAGACACCTTAAGCTTAGCATTGTTCTGAATAAAGTTTTGTAATCCCAAATATATGTCAAAAATACCTACTGCTCCTTTTTCTGCAGCAATTTGTCTCGCTCTTATAGCTGCTGCCATGCCAGCTGGACCACCTCCTATGATAAGGATGTCTGTCTCCTCCGCTATGCGTTCCATACTTATATCTGGAAGATTTTTAAATACTTGTTTATATTGGAAAGACAATCATGTTGTTATGTGTTCCCTTGAAGAGTCAATAGGAAGTTTTAGTTAAGTTTTGTTTCTACTTAACTAAAACCATTATTATTACTCTCATTTAATAATAAAAAATACTATTATACAGTGTTTCGTTATTCATACATTGAATATATGATAAATACGTGAAGCTAGGCTGTATGGATAAAGATTCCTTTGCTTCCATTAAAAAAAAAAAAAACCATTGCAAATATAAATTTTAGTACAGTTTAATTCTAGCAAGTTCTGAGTTCAACTTGCCTAATAGTAAGCGAGATGATTTTTAAGAGTGTAGTAAAAGTGTGCTCATTTTTCAGGTGCCTCAGTCACCACAGCTATGTGTACCAGATTCTGGTTTTGTTGGAAATATCTATAACTATGTGTATTTAATAATATAAAAACAAACAAATCGAGATAAGATTTTTGTTCTCATATTCTTAGTAAATAAATAAGATACACTTTATACAATTATATTTATCTTAATAATCAGTAAAAAGTAAACAATTTTGTTATCAATATTTAATTTTTAAGCAGTTACATCATTTATTATCAAAAAATTAAAACTAAAAGGTTATCATTTAAAATATTTAAATTACAAAAAATACCTTTCCATCTTGGATCTTTGTCTCTAGGATGAATTGTATAGTGTGTAGTTATTTTTGGATGATCTGAATATAATCTTCTAGCAGCATTTGTAAGCCTCCCAACTGAAAAATTTCATCACAAAGTCTTGAAAACAAATACTGAACTTTAGTCTGAACTTTGATCTCTATCAATCAAATCTTAATTGCATAACAAAAAGTTATTCGCGCCTTTATATTTATTAAAAATATCACTTTCACATTCATATTTAGAACACAAACACATTTTCCGAGTAGAATTTAAACTTTTCCACAAGTTTTGGGTAAAACAGCTGATAAGCAACGTCATTAAATATTTTTCTTCCGAAAATTAAATTAAATGACCGATTTTTGTGATAGAAATAAATTCCCACATTATCTATTGAATTTTTCATTCATTACCAGTTTAAAAGGGACAATGATATATTTTTTAGAATTATTATTTACCCCTATGAGCCGAACTAACAAGTGCCACCGCCATTTTTAAATGTCAAATGCGTTATGTTCGTGCATGTTTTGTTTTGATTATAAATTATAATATTATTTTTTTACTTAAAAACTAATAACTGTTTTTTATTGTTAATACATAGAAAATATATTATGACATGTTTCGAATACTAAAATATGTATGTTTTACAAAGTTAAAAAGCTTATTTAATAATTTAAATGTGCCATGATAACGTGAAATTACGAAACGCGTTTACGCGGGAAATTCAAACTATTTTTGATAAAAATAATAATACTTTGCCCGGTAATAAGACTTTGATAAAAATAATAATACTTTCGCTTGGTAGTAGGTAGTAGGTGTTTCATCCGTTTCATCTAATACACGAGGGTGATTTTAGTAAAGCGTTCCCTTTAAACGGAGTCTTGAAGGGAACGCGAAGAAATAAAACTTGGGTAAAATAAATAAGACAATATAAAAAACAGTCCACATTTACAGTAAGCCTCTATAGTCTTTTTTATCTTTTATAAAAAAGAGAACTATTATTTTTTACATGTCACTAAATTTTTACGTATATTTTGCGGATAGTCCAATTTTGCGCATCATAAAATTCTTGCGTGATGTGATTTTGTGGATTTTTATAGTTGGCTTTTTATATCTCTTTTGTTAGGCATTACGTTTTACTTTGTATGAAAAGTTCGAAATCTTTTCCTATGATTACAAAGTTACTTTGTATTATAGATCTCATACGTATTTTCTATCGTTAGGCCGGCATAACAACGGCAACTGAGGCAACCGTAAAATGAGTCGTTAATTTTTGAGTTAAGCGACGGTGATCTTGCTTGCCATTGGGCAAGTCGTGGTCAGAATGTCCCCACTCATTAAAAAATCGTATAGAATCGTATAGCAGAATATATTTTTTTGTTTATTTTCATTTCTATACTAAGCTACTTAAGTGCTTGTGTCATAGAAACAGGATAACCAAAGTACACATACTAAAGATACATTGGTACCGGTGGGTGGTTTCGAACTCGCGCTCTCGGCTTGTGTAACCATTGCACTGCCACTACACCACGGTCGCCTTAAATGAAGCTGCGCAGCAACTTGTTTTACACTCTACACATTTATGTATAAATTATAAATTGCCCCTTCCCATTTACATGGAACTAACAACAGAGCTGGTGCGGCTTGTGAAGCGGCTTGTGATAGCGCCTATAAGACTTTTTAAGGAAATAGCAAAAAGGTTAGTCGAATTACAGGAGACCGAAAAGTTGGCTGTTACCTCGGACAAAGAATTAGTTTAGCTATTTAAAGGGGGAACGCTGCCAGTATCTTCGGAACCTTGCCTAAAGGGACTCCTTAGTACATTTTAGGTTGATTCTTGAAGGTTTTGATATAATTTATGATATGATGAAAATATGATATAATTTGTGTATTTGTGGGATTGTTACACTTCCTAAATACACAAAAGAACATTGTTTATTTTGATGCCTCCTTTACCCTTTTAATTAACTAAATAAAATATTACCTAATTACGAAACAACTAATTTAGTTTTGCAAATACGATAATTTGTAATTTTACTATGTAAAGACAAATAAATAACGTAAAATTACTAATATAATTCAAGAATAAACAAATTTAAAATTGTATAATTAATAAATAAATCCGTTATAAATTCAAACAAGAGAGATGTCTATTTAAAAGCGAAATAGATGTTACTCTGGAATTTATGCTGTGTAATAAAGTTTGCCTCCTGGCTAACGCCCTATTTTGTTCTGCAAGGGCCATTAAACATTTTTACGATGTAAATTTGTTTAGCCTTTAACCCTTAACCTTGAGGTAAAGAGCCATTTTCCCTGCTACCATTATTTCCCCTTATATAATTTGAGAACCTATTTTGCCATTAAGCCTTAGAGTGGTAGGCAGTGGTACCCAATCTGCCAATCCGGGGTAGTACGTACCACCATTTACGTTTACAGTTCATGAAAGGGCCGAGATAGGTATGTCGAAAAATAACAAATATTTTTATTTGACATTTTTTTTGTATGTTGAAGATACTAAAATAAATATTCCACCAACACTTCACGAGTCTAGCATTTATTCTTTCAGAGTACTTTAAAGTATTCGAAATGTTGGGAAATTTCGACAGTTTTCGAATTTTTGGCATGATTTAAATTAGTAATCAATGAAATTTCGGGTTAAGCGGTTTTGAATTACCTAGACAACAGAAACACTCATAAAATCCAAAAATCGTGTTTTTTTCTCACTGTTTGACAATGTTCTGTTTGTCTCATTTGGGAGGAAATTTGAGGGTTTACCTATACCCTACAACTACTAAAAACATCTACTGCTATTTGAAACAAATAAGTTCCACCGTTCTTTTTAAATCTGCAGGCTTATACAATAGTTAGTTCATGGGACAATGCTCAGCAGTGGGACAATTAAATGGGCGAATAAATAAATAAATCAACGAATAAATCAACATGTCTCCCTTTTTTCCTACCGGGATAGGCAGCGATAATAGAGCGCCACTTGCCATGATCCTGACACTCCCTCGCTTCAGCACCCAGCTGGATGTTAAGAGTGTGGTCCATGAACGGATGTCATCCTGTATTAAACTACCACTATATTAAGATAAGACACATTTTTCCATAGTAGGTAGTAAAAGTTTCTAAAAACATATTTACATTCTACTCAAAGAGTTTATAAAGCTCTATTCATAGAATCTATTTCGGTATCGATTGCAAGTTTTAGGGGTGGGCTACTATTGAGTTAATAATTATTCTAATAAATATTCTTTAACTGTCAAATGACTGTCAAAAAGTCGAATAATATTACGCCGGATATTCGATCGAACTAATGTTTCTTTTTTGGTAGGTTTTACATGAACATTAACAAAAAACACATCCAACATGGATGTGTTTTTTGTTAATGTTCATATCAATCGTCATATCCGTCTCTTTTTTAATAACATATATTTATAATATTTAATCTAATTATTAAATATTATTAATAAAAATTATGAAACTACTTTAATCTTTTCTCCGACCGGGAATTGAACCCGGGACATTACCTCCTGTGATGTTATGAAAATGTTAGGAAAAATCTCGGTCTTATTAAAGTGTCATTTTTCCTATTTATTTTATATTTCTATACTAAGCTACTAAAGTGCTTGTATCATAGAAACAGGACAACTACAGTACATATATTAAAGATACATTTGAACCCGTGCTGTCGGTGTGTAACCATTGCTCTACCACTATACCACGGTCGCCTTATTTATTATCTTTTAAAAGCTACACACCCCTAAAACATTATTTCTATATGTAACACTGAACAAGTTCTTCATAAACTAATTTCCACCGTCATTTGAGTTTCAGAAAGAGAGAATTGAAAAACTTTTTCCTTTAGATTTAATTCGGATTTGTCGGGAAGGTGCGGAGGTGGATTAGGGCTGTTTCTTATATGAATAATAATAATTTTATTTTATAACTAAGTATATATTTTGTTGCGACTATTTTAATAAATTTTGCACTAACTTGGACATTTTCTGTACCAAGCCTTCGATGGCGCGACGCTATCTGACAGATTTATACTGTAACGGGTATTGATGTGGCGGATGGGTCGATTGTTTCTGATTTTTTTAGTTTTTAGTTTTTTATTTTTTGTTATAAGGTGTTGGGTTCTTTGTATGTTTATGTTGTGTTACTGTTTGGTTTGTTTCTGTTATTGTTCCTTCTCCTCCTGTAAATCTTCCTTTTTAACTATATAAGTGTTTAATTTTTATTTTTTTTTATTTTTGACAACTTCTAAGTGGCCCTGTTATTATATATTTGTTAGTTCTATTTGACTTTCTAGCCGTAAGTTGTCCTATTAATCTTAAATAAATAAATAAATAAATATTCATAACAATTATTTTTTTATTGTCACTCGACATATGACAGCAACCCGGTAGATGTTAAAGTGGAGTGTGGTCCATGAATGGATGTCACTGCTACTACAATTCAATAACTGTAAGTAGCAATCACATCCACTATGCTGGCCTAGTTGGAACGGGTAACTTAGGTAACTTGTAAGTGGTGGTACTACCCTGGATCGGCAGACTGGGTACCACTGTCTACTACTCTACTACTCTTTGATAACCAGACCCGAAGCAAATATCCACCTCTTTTTTTTGTTAAATAATATCTGAAATATTTAATATAATTATCAAATATTACAAATAAAAGCTATGAAACAAATATTTGCTCCGACCGGGAATCGAACCCGGGACTTTACGCGCAACAAACCAATCGTTAACCTTTTCCTATTAAAACTATTTCCTTTAGATTTAATCCAGATTTGTTGGGAAGGTGCGGAGGTTTAAGGCTCGTTTCTTATATAACCTTATTTTATAGGTAAGATTATATTTATAACTATTTCTTATAAGCATTTATTTACAGCCAATATTTTTCAAACTATTTGACTAGACTATCGCGTTAAATTTGGTTAGAGATTTTAAAATTCTTTAATAATAAAAACATTTAAATAATAAAAAAATGAAAAATCAATAACCAAAAATAAGCGCGATAGTAAGCCACATAAAAGTGGTGCCCTGCCCAGTCTGCCGATCCGGGTTAATACCGCTACAAGTGTACAGATCATGAAGTGACTTAGTCGCGTTTCGGAATCAGCTTGTAATATCTTTAGACTGGACTGGACTCTATTGCCCTGATAGTTAAAGGGGTTCATCGTAAACTACTTTAGCTGTGAACTTTTTTTATTACATTTCTATACTAAGCTACTTAGACAACCAGACCTGGAGCAAACATCCGCCCTACGCTATGAAACAATTGGCATCGTCTTTTCTGCGACCGGGGATCAAACCTGGAACTTTAGGCGTAACGAACAACATACCACGGCTAATGTGAAATATGTATTTCACATAAGTAACACTGAATATCTAATCAAATGATCAATCAAATTGTCACGTCTTTTTTTCACTGGGATAGGAAGTGACAATAGAGCGCCACTTGCCACGATCCTGACACAAATCCCTCGCTTCTCTCACATCCATAATTCTCTATACAATACTGAATATACCTTAGTACAATATTTTATGCATAAATAACTTTGAATAGCTGCATACATTTTACACATTATACGATAATGGAATACAAACAAAACTAGCGTTCAATGCTTTGACAAACCGCTCAGAAATAATACACTACTATTTCAGTAGGTATAGTTCTGAATAAAGCTACAATTAATGAATTAAACAAATTTTACTATCGCGTTTTTGTCGCGATCTTATTCGCCCATTTCCAAAAGTCGTCTTGGCTCGATGGCTGGTCGAGATGGCTGCAAAGCTTTCGAAAGGTCGTAATAATAAAAAAATGTAAAATCAATAACCAATGATAAATGCGATAGTTAGCCGCATAAAATTTGTTTAATTCAATAATCAATGTTCGCGCAAAAACTAAGAAAATTATTGTAGCAATATTTTACACGATATTTTATTGTGTTTCGACAGGGTCTCTGACAGGGCCTCGCCTGATGTTGGCCTGGAATGTGGAACCTACAACTTTCATGAACACCCCAAAACGCGACTAAGTCACTCAACTGTCTGTACACTTGATATTGGTGGTATACCGAAAATAACCACTGTTTACCTGTAAAAGCATAGACCGCACTCCAGCTTAACATCAGGCGGGGTGCTGTCATATGTCGATCCACAATAAATAAAAGAAAATAAACTCTATTGTAAGCCGCAAAACACTGTTATTTCATAACCATCTCGTATGTGTTGCACACTATTTAAACTGTAAAAACACACATTTGGCAAATATTTCAGTCGCTGAATTCAGAAGCGTGCCTCCAAAATAATAATGTTCATATTTAGCATTTCCTAAACTAATTATGGTTATTAAAATTTCAAGTGCTCAATACACCGCCGAAATAATTTTAATTATAATAAATAAACGAAACTTCATTAAGCCTTTTTCCCACAGGGATAAGCAGAGACAATGGAGCGCCACTTGCTCGATCCCCGGTCGGAGCAAATATTTGTTTCATAGCTTTTATTTGTGATATTTAATAATATTTATTATTGCAAAAAAAATGTTAATATAAAAAAAAGATATGGATAAGAGTGGTAGGCAGTGGTACCCAGTCTGCCGATCCGGGGTAGTACCACCACTTACAAGTATACAGACCGTGAAGTGATTTGGTCACGTTTCGGGATCAGCTTGTAAGTTTCCGGTTCTAACTAGGCCGGCATAGTGGATGTGATTGCTACTCACAGTTATTGAATTGCAGTGGCAGTGACATTCATTCATGGACCACACTTCGGCTTAACATCAAGCTGGGTGCTGTCATATGTCGAGTCACAATAAAAAATTTCGTCCTCATTATTACGGGTGTGCGGACTGGGCCCTGCGAGCCGAGAGATCGCGTAACTCAATGACAATGAGAATGAGTTTCAATTTGACAGTAAAACTCCATTAATGAGCTTCAAAATTAAAATTGCGACCGCTGAACTGAAAATCGATGTTCTATTTCATTAACAGTTCAAATAAAAGCTGTTAATGACACAATGACACTAATACCGACTTTTTGACAAATGGGAATGAATTTTATTGTCATTGTCATTGAAATTGCGTGGTTAAGTTGATTGTCCTAATAGATTATGGCGACGTTTAAACCCTGAGATTGCGTCGCGGTCGCAAGTGACCAATTAATGTAGTTTACATATTTATTACCTCACACCTGTAATATTCGCACTGGTCTGGGGAAGCATCCGCATTTTGTCGACCGAATCGGCAGTCGAACTAAAAAGTTCGGTGCATCTTTTCTTTGTAGAACAATCGACAAGTGGAATGCTTTGCCAACCTATGTTTCCAGTCGCCGTCACTATGCCGGCCAAAGGTACTTCTTCACGCATCGAGAACACATAAGCTGGCAAAGCATTCCACTTGTCGATTGTTCTACAAAGAAAAGAGTTCGTTATTTAATTGTCGTGTACCATAATAATCGGAGCCTTAGTCTGCCTACTACTCTGAAAATTGTATGACAGTGATATATTTTACAGTTAATAACCGTTATGCCTTTTATGAATAAATTTTACGCAATATTTTTTCATTAAAACTAATGGAATTCGCATATTAAATGTAAAAATGTTCGTTACAATGTCCGTGTAGAATTTATTTTATAATACATATAAATTAATTAACAAGTCATTTGAAAGTAATTCGAACGTGGTCTAGCAATCGTTAACCAAACCCATTTGCTTGTATAGCTTGTCTAACTATAAATGACGCGCCCCTCCACTTTATTAGTTTATTTAAATGTGTGAATGCTAATATTTCTAACTATACTACTATAATTCATCAGCGTGCTCCTCTTTTTGTGTCCAACCAGCAACTGAATGACCAATTACAATTGCATTTTCGATGTGTTGCATTCATATTTCATGTTTTCTCCTGTGCGCAAATGCGGTGGAGGAGTGCGTCATTTCGGCTTAGACAGACTATACCAATGTATCTTTTAATGCGTATTTTTTTTGTGACTCGACATATGACAGCACCCCGCTTGATGTTAAGCTGGTGTGTGATCCATAAATGGTTGTCACTGCTACTACAATTCAAGTAGTAAGTAGCAGTCACATCCACTATGCCAACCCAGTTGGAACCGGAAACTAACAAGCTAAATACTTCACGGTCTGTATACTTGTAAGTGGTGCCTACCACTCTTTAAATATCGTCGAGTTTCTATGATGCAAGCATCTTTAGTAGCTTGGTATAGAAATGTAAAAGTAAAAATATACATAATAATTACTAATAGACTAAGTGGAAACGACTAAGGCAAACTGACATTGAGTCGTTATTTCAGTCTTCGGCGCTTTTAGAGGCAAGTCTAGGTTAAAAAAACTTACATTCGAACCCTGTTTACGCTCAAAACGCATTGCCCTTGATGTGAAAATAATCAATAATCAATGACGCGTTTAACAGAAAAACATCTTAATTAAAATATTGTTAAAATTTAATAATAAAGGACACATTGCAAACAAAATTATAAACAAACAAGAGGCATCAATTAATAACAATTGTTCTCAAACATTATTTACCACAAATAATATATTTATTGAAACAACTGTGGTTGATTTTAAATATATTGTTCATGAAATTTTATATAAAAGGGTCAATTTTCATATTGTTTTGTGTATAGTATATACCGCATTGGTTGTGTAAAGAACCAGGCGTCACTATGCTGCGTTTCGCGTTGGTTCTGATTGCCGCTCAGGTTAGTTTTTTAATTATTTATTATCGTTTTAATTAGCAATTACGCAATTGAAGGCGACCGTGGTGTAGTGGCAGTGCAATGGTTACACAAACCGAAAGCACGATTTCGAAACCACCCACCGGTACCAATGTATCTTTGATGTACTTTGGTTGTCCTATTACTATGATACAAGCACTTTAGTAGATTAGTATAGAAATAAAAATAAAAAATATTTCAAAAATATTTTTGTCTCAGTTAGGGATAAAGCTAAAAAAGAAACGCGCCTTTCTCTAATGTCTTTCGCCCGAGCAACTAAAGTTCGTGACACTCGTTGATATTCTTTACTACTTTTATCCACGTCACCCTATTTTCCCCCCTACATGGACGCCTGATTTAAGGTGGCATTAAGGCTCGGATTAGCTACTTGGTCCGACTACCGAAAGATCTGCCTTCTCGGGCCCTCGGACTTTCCAGACACAAGCAGCGTTTGTAGATGCTTCAAAATAAAGGTCTGAAACATAGAAAGTATATGATTAGACCAATCAATCAATCAAATTGTCACGCCTTTTTCCAACAGGGATAGGCAGAGACTATGAAGTGCCACTTGCCACGGTCCTGACACAACTCCCTCGCTTCCTTTACATCCACAATTCTCTATGGTTAGACCAAGACAGTCTAAAAGCTTTTTTATATAAAAAAATCTCTTATAAGCATATTTTACAATAACTAAGTGTCTTCAAAGTTACAAGTATTAGTATAAATACGTAATTAAGGTAATGAAATTCTTATATATTTGTAAGAATCGTGACAATTTAAACGAGAGACATTCCTTTGAAGTTTGTAGCCATCGATTATAACACAGTAGTTTTTTGTTACTTTGTATGTTTACGCAAGAGTTGAAAGGCCTATCCGAATTAAGTAATTCGATTTTAATATGACACATTTTAAGAAACACTTATTCCTCTTTTATTTTATGTTGGCAGGATAACATTTATGACAAATAGTTTA
This sequence comes from Tinea trinotella, assembly GCA_905220615.1. Classification (NCBI taxonomy): domain Eukaryota; kingdom Metazoa; phylum Arthropoda; class Insecta; order Lepidoptera; family Tineidae; genus Tinea; species Tinea trinotella. The sequence continues at coordinate 2,384,999 of HG992326.1, forward strand.
TCCAATCAAAACGTGGTTAATTGTTTTGTAATTCTTGAATAAAAGTATTAAATATTTATTGGGCATTGTCAATATTCGAACCGCTTTCATATGTCAAAAGAAAGCTTTGTACAGCTGTCAAAACGTCCTCGAAATGTTTTCATATGAAAATCATTAATTGTAAATTGAAGTCGGGAAAAGAGTTTAAAATATACGTAATTCGTGGTTTATTTTTAAGTTACTGTTCCCCGCGGTTAAACCCGCATTTATAAACTGTAACTCGTTTCTTGGGTACCTGACAGGACCCTTTGCATCCTCGTGTTCCATGATCAGGTACTCCAGATCTCTAACGATATATCAACCCAGATATAAGCTAATAGTAAGAAACAATTTTAGGTAAATTGACATAGATATATTTATTATGTATCCTCTTCATCTTCATGGTGAATCATTGGGTACTCTAGGTCTATAATTTTATAACGGCCCAGCTTAAGCTTTAGTCATAGCATCATACCTTTGCATCTTAAAGACCAATCATCAAGCCGACAAACATATAAACAAACGAAAGAACAGAGTTACTTTAACATTTATAATAATTTCCATAAAAATAATTTAAATCGGGGACATTTTAAAAAGCAGGGGTCCGCAATATATCGCATCTGTAACTATAAAGAGGCAGATTGAGGCAACAGTAAACTGAAACGAATTTTTCAGTCTTTGAAGGCGATTGCAACTAGCCATCTACAATTAAATGACTGCAAGTAGCAGTATTATCCACTTTGCAATCCTAGGTGGAAGCAGCAACTTTCAAGCTAATCGACAGGCGTGGACGAACAGTTTAGCGATTGGTTTGTTGCGCGTAAAGTCCCGGGTTCGATTCCCGGTCGGAGCAAATATTTGTTTCATAGCTTTTATTTGTAATATTTAATAACATTAAATATTGCAAATATTTGTTAATAAAAAAAAGAGATGGATATTTGCTTCGGGTCTGGTTATCAGAGTGGTTGGCAGTGGTACCCAGTCTGCCGATCCGGGGTAGTACCACCACTTACAAGTATACAAACCGTGAAGTGATTTGGTCACGTTTCAGGATCAGTTTGTAAGTTGCCGGTTGAATCTAGGCCTAGATGTGATTGCTGTTTTCAGTTATCGAATTGTAGTAGCAGTGACATTCATTCATGGACCACATTTCGGCTTAACATCAAGCGGGGTGCTGTCATATAACATTAAAGTCACAATAAAAAAATAAAAAAAATTTATTAATAAAATTGTTTCAGTGCGCATTTGCAGCTCCCCAAGTTCAACTTAACGCTTACAGCATCGGAGAATTGCCTCCACCACAAGACAATGGACGTCAAGTCAACAGGTAATTTTTTTTGTAAAGGAAAGCACCATGAACGTCTCGCCTTCGATTAGAAAAAACGTCTCAATTGGGGCTCTGTATGCCGCTTGATGTAAAGCTAGAGTGCGGTCCATGAATGGAGGCAACTGCTACTAATGTTAAATAACTGCAAGTAGCAGTCGCATCCACTATGCTGGCCTAGGTAGAATAGGTTAATATTTTTAATATCCAATTTTATAATTTATATAACAACCAAAGTACATATCAAAATACCAGCCAGAAGACGTCCACTGCTGAACATAGGCCTCCCCCTTAGAACGCCATTTCGAACGACAAGATGCCAGTTGCATCCACCGGTTATTCGTGACATTCACTATGTCGTCAGTCCACCTTGTGGGAGGCCTACCTACGCTGCGTCTTCCGTAGTACCGGCAAGTGGTTTTTGAACCTGTCCTCTCGGTTTGCGTAACTATTGCACTGCCACAACACCACGGTGGCCACGGGTATAATGCGATTAAAATAAGAATACGACCGAATCGGCGCCATTTTGTGACGTCTAACTCTCCAACCAACTTTAGTTAGTTAGTTGGATGTTGTTTTTTTCTTTCCGGACCGTCAAGAAAAAGACACCTTTAAATCAACCAAGTGAAGTTAGTCAACAGCCCGTCCTATTCTTATTCTAATAGCATTATATATAATTGTATTCGCATCCTCTATGCTGGCCTAGTTGGAAGCAGCAAATATTTTTAACATAATATCCAATGTAATAATTAAATATTAATATAAAAAACTTAACAACAGATAGTTGTGGTCTTTCCTAACAGCATTAACCTTTCAGCTACTTGAGCAACGGTCTTTTCGAATTGCTCGACGGCGGCGACAGAGGATCGATCTACATTTTGACTGCCCAACAAGTTATCGGTGACTTGTTGAATCAACCAGACGCATACAGTCAGGCTTTGGGACTCGCCAATGCTATCGCCCTCGTCGGTGAGACAGCACCAGGAGTTCCAGGAGATGCTTGCGCCAGCTCTGCTGTAAGTAAATCATCATCATCATCATCAGCCAGAAGGCGTCCACCGCTGAACATAGGCCTCCCCCTTAGAACGCCATTTCGAAGGACAAGATGCCAGTTGCATCCACCGGTTATTCGTGACTTGCACTATGCCGTCAGTCCACCTAGTGGGAGGCCTACTTACGCTGCGTCTTCCGGTTCGTGGTCTCCACTCTAGAACCTTTCTTCCTCATCGGTTGTCGGTTCTTCGAGCGATGTGGCCGGCCCATCGCCACTTCAGCTTGCAAATCCTACGAGCAAATATTCTCGTAGGATTCTCGTAGGATATTTCCTGTATAAAACATTAGATTCTGTACATGCGAGTACATCGGTCAAATGTCATCGGCACACCGGACCTGGACACATGGACCTGTGGGCCGACCGCATACCTTACTGACAATGAGATTGATGAGCGTTTTAGCAGTTGAACTCCATTAATGAGCTTCAAAATTAAAATTACGACTGCGCCTCACACTGAGAATCGATATTCATTTTCATTGACAGTTCATGATCATTGAAACTCATTGTCCGAATGAATTTGACACTAACAGCGACTTTTTGACAAACGGGAATGAATTTAATTTTCATTTCTAAATTGTTCGGTTTTAAAAGCGCACGTGAAAATGGCATACGCTCATTCGTAAGTTCATATTAAAAAAGTCATACTCTTCGTTTTACGACGAGTGGATCCCCAATCGTTTTCGAATTCTGCTAAAAGTAAGTTTGTTAGTAGACGTTGGAGATGTGACCAACATATTTCTTCGGTGCTTTTGAGTGAGCCCCCCATAATGCAATTGAAAAGACATGACGTCGAGTAAAGACAAAAAAAATGTCATGTCTCAGTAAAAACAAAAGAAAAACATCTAAGTATAGTAACTTACAGCCCGTTGTACCAAAAAAGTTTCAATTTTCGAATTTAGTTTTACTTTATACTTATTCTATTACGTTTCCTTTTTTTCTTTTACTTTTACGATACTTTTTACAAATTAGTAAATTATAATTTTGGTACAACCGGCTGATAATATTCCTTCTTTATCTCCAGTTGGTGAACGCATATGCATCAGGCAACCAAGGTGCAATCCGTCGTGCTGCCGCCAACTACGTATCAGTCATCAACAGGAACATCGACTCTATCGCCAACTTGGCTGTCAACCCTGGCTCACTCCGTTACGCCGTGAGTATACGGAAATATTTATCAAAATTACTTTGTATGACAGTTTTTTTTCATTGTAGCATGAGCTCAACTTACGACAACACCCCGTCTGATGATAAGCTGGAGTGCGGTCTATGTATGTGTACTACAGTTTATTAACTGCATTTAGTTGCATTTACTATGCCGGCCTGGATTGGACTGGCAACTTGCAAGCTGATCCCGAATCGTGACTAAAAGTGGCGCGCCATTGACTCTGTGGGAATTAAAGTGTGGAAAATTGTTAAATTGATTGTGTAAAAATCAATCTACAATTGTTTTTTTTATAAAATGTAACTGCATAAAGTTACCTCATTGTGATTGAGGTAATAGGGAGAGTTTTTTTTATTGTGACACGACATCTGACCTCGACCTGCCTGATGATAAGCAAGAGGAGGTCCAAGAGTGACGATGACTGTAAAAACCGAGTCAGTTCCCGGTTACCTCAGCCGCCGCCATTATGCCGGCCTAATGTGCTTCTTCACGCATCGCTTAAAGGATCCAAGGTCATAGGATGGAGAGAACACATGGGCTGGCAAAGCATTCCACTTGTCAATTGTTCTACAAAGAAAAGACTCACCGAACTTTTTAGTTCGACTGCCGATTCGGTCGATTGAATGCGGATGCTTTCCCCGACCTGCGGGTATTACGGGTGTGAAAGGACGAGGTAGGAACAAGGTTAAAGAGGCGATAGAGGACGCACAGAGCCGCCAGGTCTCTGCGTAGTTGCATGGGATCCAGTGTTTGCATGACCTTTGCATCACCTATAATTCGGACAGCTCGGCGCTGCAATGAATCCAGGGCATTGAGAAGATTGTGTCAAGACCGTTAAAAGTGGCGCTCTATTATATCTATTATGTCAATGCTTGTGGGATTTTTTAAAAATTTATTTATTTGCATTTTATACTAAGTTACCAAAGTGCTTGTATCATAGAAACAGGACAAACAAAGTACATATATCAAAGATACATTGGTACCAGTGGGTGGTCTCGAACTCGTGCTCTTCGGTTGGCGTAGCCATTGCACTGCCACTATACCACGGTCGAATTGAAGCGAGATAAGTTGATCAATTGAACTATATTAAGAAAATCAATCAATTAATCAATTGAATTTTATGTAATGTAACTGCGTAGAGCGCACCCTTAACTACATATATATTTTAATTATTTCACAACGAGCTTCATTCATCATTTACCTGAAAGCTATTGTCTCCGTTGCATACGAATATTTTCAGTAAAGACCCCTTTACATGAAGCACAGAAGCCGCAACGATGTTTTGATAACACAGTTTTATCGCAGAGATTTATACATGTTTTTTTTTAATTGTGACTCGACATATGACAGCAGGGTGCTTGATGTTAGACTGTAGTGTGGTCTATGAATGGATGTCACTGCTACTACAATTTAATAACCGTAAGTAGCAGTCACATTTACTATGCCGGCCTAGTTGCATTTTGTTATGTATAATTTGTGCAAAATATTTTTATTAAGTAGAGACATAAATAAGTTTGTTTATTGTAAATAATGGTAGGTGTCCCCATAGCCATAGAGTCTGTATGAAAAGAAATATGGATGTGAAGAAAGCAAGAGAGTTTTGTCAGGAAAGTGGAAAGTGACGCTTTATTATCTCTGTCTTCCCCTTAGGTGTTAAATTGATGACAAAACGAAAGTTTCACAATGGCAGTAAGTGTGTTTGCAAAGTCGTACCAAAAAAGTCGCGCAGTTTTCGCTATTAATGTACAGATGCCTAATTGAGAGAGGACAACATCGATGTTCTTTCATTGGAAGGTTATTGATGAATGAGTTTTGTCGCAGTGTGTGATTAATTACAACAAATATTGAATGAATAATTTCTTTCTGTGGATTATTTATTTATATGCATTATACATTGAAAAAGAATAATAAAGTGGTAGGTAACTTTAGAGAGGCAAGGATTTCAAATAAAATATATTAGATATAATCAAAAATTTAAATTCAAATTTCAACGTTTGGTATTTGGACGACGGGACCCTAGGAGGTGATGTGAATACTGTGTTTTCGGACCTTTTTTTAATCAAAAGTAAATTTGAAGCCATTGGTTTGGAGCTTAATTTTAGCAAATGCGAACTTTTTATAAATAACTGCGCCTTAAATTTAAACGACGTAAAACAAAAATTTAATATTTTGGCTCCAAATATTAAAATAGTTAACAGTAATTCACTTTACCTTTTAGGTTCTCCAATTTTTGATGAATCTATTTCTGAATATATTAAAAATTCAATTACTAAATTTCAAAATTCTGCTGATCGTCTCCTTGAAATTAGTCCACATTATGCACTTTGCATCTTAAAATTCTGTCTTTTCGTCCCAAAATTCACGTATGTGCTCCGTTGCTGCTCTTTTTGGAATTACCCAGATCTTTTAAAACATGTAGACAACTTAATAAAAAATAGTTTAGAATCAATTCTTAATATGCAGCTGAACGAGCAATCTTGGACCCAAGCATCCCTACCCATCCGTTATGGTGGTTTAGGGATTCGCAAAATTTCCAGTGTAGCTTTACCTGCCTTTCTATCTTCTGTCCATAGTTCAGCAAATCTCATAGGTAAAATTTTAAGGGCAACCCCTTCAAACTTTGAGATTGCTGCCTTGGAAGAAGCTAGAAACGCTTTCTTAATTGCATACCCAGGTCAAAATTTTTCAATTTCTCAAAATTCACAGAGGAGCTGGGACGACATAAACTGTAAATTGACTTATGACAATCTATTGAGCAGTAGTACAGGTTCGGCGCGTGCTAGGCTTTTGGCCGTGGGTACGCATGAGTCCGGCTACTGGCTTCACGCGTACCCTTCGTCAAATACAGGAACATTTCTTGAGCCTGACACGCTCCGAATCGCAACCTGTCTACGGCTTGGGGTTCCGGTCTGCGCTCCTCATAAATGTCCCTGTGGCAGTGATGTCGACAAGCTAGGACATCACGGACTGTCATGCCAAAAAAGTGCAGGCCGCTTCTCGAGACATGCCGCACTTAACGATATCATACGCCGGTCTCTTGCCTCCGTCAACGTGCCAAGTCTACTTGAGCCGACTGGTATTGCAAGAGATGATGGTAAGAGACCGGATGGTATGAGTTTGATTCCATGGAAGATGGGCCGGGTGCTGGTATGGGATGCAACCTGTTCAGACACGCTGGCACCTTCCCATCTACATGGAACCAACAGCAGAGCTGGTGCGGCTTGTGAAGCGGCTGAAAAAGCTAAAGCGTGCAAATACAGGGGTCTAGGCTCCGAGTATGATTTTGTCCCATTCGGTGTCGAGACCCTTGGTCCGTGGGGTCCTAGCGCTTTAAGGCTTTTTAAGGAAATATCAAAAAGGTTAGTCGACATCACAGGAGACCGAAGAGTTGGCAGCTACCTCGGACAAAGAATTAGTCTAGCTATTCAAAGGGGGAACGCTGCCAGTATCTTCGGAACCTTGCCTAAAGGGACTCCTTTTAATAATGTATTTTAGTTAATTTTTTTTTTTTTTTTTATCAATGTAGTACCTATTGTTTGTTCGAGAGTTGAATGCATTTGCCATTCTAGATAAATATCTAAATATGTATATAAGCGACTTTAGATATACATAATTTGTCAAGCTAAAGTAGTTATTTTTATTATTTTAACCCGACATGTGACCTCTACTTGCTGATGATAAGTGGAGGTCTAAGAGTAACTGAAAAAATCGACTTAAGTAGTTTACAGTTAACTAAAATAAGTAATGAATACTAATTTCTGACAAAGGTAACAGTACTTTACCCCTACGAATTTAGTATGTAATTTTATCATCCGAAAATTTGGTTATTAACTCCAATACTCTTTTATTTTTATAGTTTTTTTTTTGTTTTTTTTTCAATAACTGTGAGTAGCAATCACATCCACTATGCCGGCCTAGAGTTTCTCGATATCTGGCCTCCACCTGTCTGATTGTAAGCATGGTGAAGGTCCAAGAGTGCCAGTCTAATGTGCTTGAAGGATCCAATCATATAGGACGGGGAGAACACATGGGCTGGCAAAGCATTACACTTGTCGATTGTTCTACAAAGAAACGACGCACCGAAACTTTTCATTTCTTATTTTGCTTCATTTCAGACAAGCTCCCGTGGCAACTGCAACGGTGGTGGAAGAATCTACCAATTCGAGGCTGCATGGGACCGCATACTTGAAAGCTCCAACCCATACCAAATTGGGCAAGTAACTCTATACTAAGAAAAAAACGCTGTCACCTGCCTGTAGAAAAGATTAAGAATTAGCCCCTCCCACTTCTTCTATCTCTTAGGGTAGACTCGACGAGATAAAAGTCAAAGCTGTATGATTAGGACGATAGGTCAAGTAGTTAAGTAGTATGCCATCACGGAAAAGAAACAATGATTGTTTTGTGACCTGTGTAAAGAATTACTTAGACTGTACGTGTATGAGGATATGACCCAGATTTTTTTTTTCTTTAAATTAATTATGCTTGTAACTATCAAATGTCTTAAAAGAGATACATTAGTACCTTTAAGAGATCTTTCCATCTAGATTTCCATCCATCCTAGATTTTTCCATCTAGGCCGGCATAGTGGATGTGATTGCTACTCACAAGTAAAAGATGCGCGCTGGCATTGAGTAACTTGTTTTCCTGACTACCTATTTTTCGTTTTATGAATGACTATAAATTTGAAAATAGGCATTCATAATTATGTGCACGACTGTAAAAGATGCGCGGATTTTCTCCTAGCGCAGTCTTCTAGTGCTCTACTTACTTGCCTATCCTTATATTACGCAGCACAAAAGTCAGCGCTCTTTTTATCTGCCGGTAGTTAAATCTGTGTAACTTGCCTCATTTTCGTTATTCGGTAACTTTAACCTTACGTATACAATATACTGACCGTGATATTACAAGTATACTGACCGTGAAGTGATTTGGTCGCGTTTCGGAATCAGCTTGTAAGTTGCCGGTTCCAACTAGGCCGGCATAGTGGATGTGATTGCTACTCATAGTTATTGAATTGTAGTAACAGTGGCATCCAATCATGGACCACACTCCAGATTAACATCAAGCGGGGTGCTGTCATATGTCGAGTTACAATAATAATAAAAAAGGTAAATTTATTTTCATTACAGTTTGGTCAACGAACAATACTGCTCAGCTCGCCGCTTATATTCTGCATACAGCGTTGAAAGCAACAACGTTGGTGCAGCTCTCACTGCATCATCAACTGCACCAATCACCAAGATCTTCACACAGTCTATTAGACCAGTCGCCAACGTAAGTTTACTTTTCTAACATTCCTTGAAGAAATAGAACATTATCATTAACATTATTGACGATATATTTCCAATTATTATTTATTTATCATAATAATATTGGTGCTAAGACATATTCGCATACAATGATTAAATTTAATATTTATATTATAAAATAAAATAGGACCAAGCATTATGCCTTGAGGAATGCCTGTAAATACTAAAATAATATCTTTATCGATACTATTTACAGTGTCTCAATATAAACAAATATGAAATTATGTTAAAAATATAAGTATTTGCCATTTTTTAATTTTAAAATAGAAAATAACATATAAAATGCTTTTTCTTAAACATTATCAAATGCCTTAGGTTTTGTACTTTATTTTTTTCTTAGATTTTTTTAAAGATAACCCTTTCTTTTACAGTTCATGCGTGCAGCCATCAGTGGGCAAAATGTAGGAGGCGCAGCACAAGCCGCCAAGACAGCCATCAACAATGCTTCTCGTAACATTTAAATTGTAACGAAAACAAATCCGATAGTCACACAGACTTGGCGTGTTCTATAACCTAAAAATAATTTATGTAATATAGTATCTTTATAATATTATAAAACCTTAGCATTTAAAGGGTGTGACGCGGTAAACTATACCTTCTTCTGTATATATGTAATGGTTAATATCTATGCAATTTTAATAACAAATCTAAATTAAGGAACTGCTTTAAAACAAAGTTTTTAATTGGATTATGTTCACTTTCTCTCAAATAGTTGGGTTTTTATTTATTTATTGAATATATGTTCTTATGCGAAACATTTGATCTTGCCTTTTTATTATTATTATTAAATATATATATTTTTGAATAAATTTTTAAATAAAACAACCAGAATATATTGTGAGTTTATTTAAACCTAGACTTAACAAAGTTACCTCCGTTTATATTTATAATTTGGGATTGCTCATAAACTTATTTATTATTATTATACATTTCTATACTAAGCTACTAAAGTGCTTGTATCATAGAAACAGGGCAACCAAAGTACATATATCAAAGATACATTGGTACCGGTGGGTGGTATTTAACCCGTGCTCTCGGTTTGCGTGACCATTGCACTGCTACATTACATCACGGTAAATAGTTTTAAATTTTGTTTCTTTGCATCCGGCCAGCCGTCCGCCAGCCGATGGCTCACAAATAATGAAAATCAGATAGAATATAAAGGACATCATTCCTTTTGGGCTTTTATGTACTACTTTTGTAATGTCCAATGATGAAAAAATATATAAATGGTAATTTCGAACCTAGTGTTGATAAAACTAATAACAATTTTGCTTTTAATTGTTGTGCAATCCAGTTGTTTGGAAAATAAGATATGGATTCTGTATCGTCTGTCAATTACGCCATATTAACAGTTCTGCTTTGAACTGTCATAATTATATAATAGTTTGATCCTATTCACCTAACTATCATCGATGTTAAACTATGCAAAAACAAGGATATTTTTATCCCAATTACATTGTAATCTTCGTACATTAAACTATTTTAAAATGCATATTCAACTGTTAATACAATTAAGCCAAAGTCCCCATATTTGTATGATGTCCTTTTACGCGTACAAATTGATCAACTGTGACCGAGCAACAGATACAAGCAACAAATATCAGGTTAACAAAAAGCTTTTAAAAACAAAATCGCTCATTCACCCCTCTAGTGAAATTCCACGCATAATTATAATACTGCAAACAACATCGTTACTTAACTGGAGTGCCACGTGCCGCCAATTCTTTTCCCATACCCACGGGAAGTCGCTGAGAACCGGAGCAGTCTCGTGTGAATTCCTGTTCACCCTATCTGACCTATTATTTTGGTGTTGATAAAGATACCTTTTTAGTAAAGGAAAAAAATATATCGTCCCATGGGATTGAATTTATAATGAAGGTTTTTTTTGTGGGAAACGGTGACGATATAGAATTACATTTTCTTATTAATTGTAATACGACCTCACCTTGCTCGATGGTAAGTAAACATCGATGAATGGAAGGCTCAAGAGCGCCGACGACTTAAAAAAGACTCAGTTTACAGTTTCCTAAGTCGCAGTCGCTATGCCGCCGAAGTCTTCAAGTTACTTACTTCGAGTTACTTTCTCACGCTTCGTTTGAAATAGACAAAGTTATAGGCGTCTGTCTAGCGCAACAATGATTTGTAGTATCGCGGGCAGGGAGTTTGACATTAGTATAGTTGGAACCGGCAACTTATTCGAAACGCGACTGAGTCACTTTACAATCTGTGTGTGCACAACTTTAAAGTAGTCGTCTACCCCGGTTCGACAGTCTAAGAAAATGATCATCAACCGCATACTATTTCTACATATAATAAACAAAATCAAATTAAAACCGTTATCAACTTTTTTTTATTGTCACTCGAAATCTGACCTGATGGTAAGCAAGAGGAAGCCCAAGAGTGCCGACGACTGTAAAAAACTTAATGCATCGCTTGAAAGATCCAAGGTTATAGGAAGGAGAGAACCAATTGGCTGGTAAAACATTCCACTTGTCGATTGTTCTACAAAGAAACGTACCACCAACTGCCAGTAACAATAAAAAATAAGTAGCGTAAAGTAATTACAACACATAATTACCACCCTAAAATCAACCCCAATTTAGCAGCCACAAAATTAAACACCCCAAAGAATATTAACAACTAGTTTACTCTTTGACGCGTGCCGATATGTTCCCATGCCCACGAACGCTTCCTGGGACAAGGATCGCTCCCGTGTGAATGTCTGCACACCCCAATTGACAACTAAACCGTTAATATACACACAAAGAGTTGTCGGTTACAGATATATTTTTGTAAGTATGGAAAGGACATCATTCATTTTGTAAGGTCACTTGGGCTTAATTGTATTAACAGTTGCATATACATTATAAAATATTTTAATGTACGAAAAATGCGTGTCTTTGTGATTGACAGACGATACAAAATCCACATTTTATTTACTAAACTTAATTACACGGCATTTATAGGCAAAATAGTTATTAGTTTTATCAATACAAGTATCGAAACTACCGTTTATATATTTTTTCATCATTAGACATTACAAAAGTAGTACATAAAAGCCCAAAATGAATGATGTCCTTTATAGAGCAAATAACAGTGTTATGAAGAGAATTATTATAATAATAAATATCAATAAATAAATCAATCAAATTATACTTTGATCGTCCTGGTTCTGTGATACAAACATGTAACAACTCGGGTCTGTTTGAAGACGAGCAACCCTAATTTACACTTTAACACGTGCCGATATGTTCCCATGACCACGACCGATTCCTGGGAAAAGGATTGCTCCCGTGTGAATGTCTGCACACCCCAATTGACAAATAAACCGTTAATATGTACACAATGAGTTGTCAGTTACAGAACAAAATATGGCCCAAATCTGAAGGTAATATTTATTTTGACAATGAAAAGTAAAGATTACGTAATAGACTTATAACCTTGGATCCTCCAAGTAAAACGTGAAAAGGCTCTCTAGTGATCACGGGCGGCATAGTGATCACGACTGAGGCAAGCAAAAATAATATTTAAGAAAAAATATTCCGGAAGGGTATTCTCCTACCTAATCGGAGACATCCTCAAGAAAGCTAGGTTGCCTAGTCCCATAACGATTCCATACTAACCGTAAACATTTTACAATTCTATACTAAAATAGTCTACTAAAATATTTTACTAAAATAGTCTACTAAAATAGTCTACTAAATTAAAAAGATTATCTTTTTATATAAATTATTATATCAACCAATCAATCAAATTGTCTCGCCTTTTTCCCATAGGGATAGGCAGAGACAATGGAGCGCGACTTGTCGCTCCATCGCAACTCCATCGCTTCCTTCACATCCACAACTCTCTTCATACAAGCTCTATGGTTATAAGCACTAGGTAACTCAATTGTAGTTTTATATGACAAATTTAATTTCAATTATTTTATTTTATTTTTTTATTTTTCAGTGTTTAATAAGTTTTTGATATTGAATTATGCTTTACACTAATACTAAGTGTTTTTGTTAGATATTGTTATTATAATTATTATTAACGCATAAAGTCCTGCCCTATAACTGAGATTGTATTTTGCTATAGCAATGTAATCTTGATGGAAGGCTTAAAAATAAAGAAATAGAAAGAATCTTAACTTCCTTGTTTAACTGACAAAAACATTTTAATTCCCACTATTGGCCCGAGAGTAGAAATGGATGCAAAAGCGTTTACAACAAAAGAATCCTCAAAGATAGTTCTGCAACGATTACCCCAACACTTTGGGGTTACCATGAAATTGGAGGGAAAATGGATAAACGCGTGAATGCAAGAACGCGTTAAAAATTTCAACTAGAAATACACGTGCGGCCGGGATACCATTTTATAGACATGAACTATACACCTATCAGAGCAAAAAACCTCAATTATATTTCAGTGTTTTATTAACTTATCATACTATTGGCAACTGGCATATATCTAGTCACTACTTTTTCGCTTCCCTTAAATTGACTTTAAAGGCTCGGTCAAATCGAATGCGTGAGCGTGGCGTGGCGTGCGCAGGCACCGGTTGTAATGTATGAAACTCTATGAGAGATGACACACTGGATGCGTTACTTGTGCGCGTGAACTTGCTGTCACGCGCACGCCACGCATTGCTGCACGGCGGCTACAAACAGGGTCCTCGCACGCGCTAAGAGAAGCGGCAACGTCGCACTCAATCTAACTGCAATGACGTTGTATTATATGGCATTCCCCGTTAGGCGTCAGACCGAGCTGTCACCTGCCTTGGCTGCACAGCAACTGCGTCAGCAGCGTTGTATATTTTTACAAGTTTTGAAGTGAGTTTTGTGATCTATACTAATATAATACTAATATAATAAAGCGGAAGAGTTTGTTTGTTTGTTTGTTTGTTTGTTTGTTTGTTTAAACGCGCTAATCTCAGGAACTACTGGTTCGAATTGAAAAATTCTTTTTGTGTTGGATAGATCAATTATCGAGGAAGGCTTTAGGCTATAAAACATTACGGTGCGACTTATAGAAGCGAAGAAACAGTCGAAAATGTGGAAAAAACGGGGAAAATTATTCGTCTTTGAGGGTTTCCGTTGCGTGCGCTGCGAAAACCGTTCGAGATACCCAAAATATATGTATGAAAGAATTATTCCTCTTTAAATTATCTAAAAAATTGTCCGCGACCGTATATGTCTATCTTTTAAGATTAACTCACAATAACCGTTTTTATGATAGTCAAATTTGGTCTAAATTAATGCATTATTACAAATTATTTGTCAGAGTTGTATTAACATAATAATATTATTCTTTATCGAAATAAATGTGTTATTAATTAAGAGTATTTAACTGTGAACAAAATTGTCATTGACATCACCTAATTTCAATAAACATCTTATAAGATAATACAATTTTAAAATAACTCTGAAACAAAATTCACACGCGTCGCATGATGAGCGCTAACCGGCGGGCGAGGAGAGGCGGTGCTTGCGGGCGAGGCGGAGGGGGGTGTAGCTCTACGAGGTATAGTCTGTCTAAGCCGAAATGACGCGCCCCTCCACTGCATTTACGCATACGAGCAAATATAAAATATGGATAAAACACACCGAAAATGCAGTAATTGGTTATTTAGTTGCTGGTTAGACACAAAGGAGGAACGAACGTGATGAAGTTTAATAGGATAGTTAGTAATATTTGCAATCACACATTTAAATAAACTAATAAAGTGGAGGGGCGCGTCATTTATAGACAGACAAGCATACTATGCGGTCGGCTCCCTACTGATCGTTTGAATGCAGCGTTAATTTGTTTTTACAATATAGTATCATCGTGCAAAATCCTTTTTTATACAATTTCATTTTGTAGTTGTTTTCTCTATAGTAGGTAGTGTTTGTTTTAAGTATAGTATTTTGTTTCTAATATTTTCACAATTATACTTTTTTTGTTTTGTTGTAAATAATACCTGTAGGTGTTATCTACATCTTTTAAGGTTAGGTTTTGCAATTCTTATTAGGTTAGGTTTTAGTTTAAGCATACAGTTAGTTTGGTTAAGTTTTCATTTCCTTCGTTCTTTCTTCGTGACTGTAATGCCTAGAAAAAGGACTCAGCGTTCTCGGCAGACTGCTGCTGCAAAGCGACTGCGAGTATTGCGCACAAGAAAATAAAACTGAAAATATAATTTACACAGAAATACTTAAAAATATATTCTTTTTAAAACTACTTTAAAATATATTCTATTAGTTACGTACTTTAATCGTCTAATCGTAGGTAAACAAAAAAATAATATGATTCCCAAAATAACTATTCCACGCGGACGCAGTCGCGGGCACAGCTAGTATTTTATAAAATTCAAAAAAAATTCAAAGTCATTTATTCATTTGGTTTTTACAAACACTTAGAAACGTCATTAAGAAAAAGGGGACTCTACCGAGTGTTCGGAAAGGCTACAGACTGAGAAGAACACTCAAGAAACTCCAGTCCGGCTTTTTTTAACTTAGTCTTATATTCTATTACATCTTTTTTATCTTGGGAACTAGCAATTCATTCACTGCCAAGCAGCCTTGTCGTCAAAGAAATCTCTAATGCTATAGTAAGCCTTTTGGCACAATTTAAGTTTAATGAATTTTTTAAATTTATTAACTGTAAGATCAGGCACATTACTTGGCAGGGTATTATACATACGGATACAGTTGCCAGCGAAAGAATTACTTATTTTGTGGAGCCTATATGTGAGCACAGCGAGTTTATCTTTGTATCTTAAATTAAAATTATGACGATCACTGTTTTGGTGAAAATTATTAATGTTCTTACGAGTGTATAACAAATTCTCATATATATATTGAGAATAAACAGTCATTATATTGATTTTTTTAAATATTTCTCTTAATGACTCCCGGGATCTCATACCGTAAACAGCACGAACAGCTCTCTTTTGGAGAACGAAAATACATTCAATGTCAGCAGCATTACCCCACAGTAGTAGGCCGTAGGACATAATACTGTGGAAATAGCTAAAGTAAACTAAGCGCGCGGTTTTAATATCAGTTAATTGATGGATCTTCTTTACTGCATATGCTGCTGAACTAAGTCTGCCCGACAATTTCTTAATATGAGGTCCCCACTGAAGTTTAGAGTCCAATGTTACGCCCAGAAAGACAGTTTGCTGGACCAATTCTATTTCCTGGTCCCTGACCTTTACACTAGTTTTTACTAATTTAACATTAGGCAATGTGAATCTGACGCATTTGGTTTTACTTTCATTTAACAATAAATTATTGGTACTGAACCAATTAACTATCTTGGAAAGAGCACTGTTTACTTCGTCAAGTTCTCGTTGTCCACGTTTTACTTTAAATATAAGTGATGTATCATCTGCAATCAGAACTATTTCATGAGCGTCATTTATGATGTGAGGGAGATCGATTAACGTACATTAGTACACAAGAAATAAAAAAGGTCCCAAAATTGATCCTTGTTTACCATGTTGTTTACCATTAATTCCCACTTTTTGGATTCTATTACTTAAGTAGGAAGTGATAAAATCCAGAGCGGTATCTCGAATTCCGTAATGGTGTAGCTTTCTGATTAGCGTCTGATGCTGAACACAATCGAAGGCCTTAGACAAATCACAAAAGACACCATAGGCATCATATGACTCATTCCAGGCATCGTAAATATTTTGTAATAATTTTATTCCGGCGTCGGTTGTAGAGTGACCGCGAGTAAAGCCGAATTGTTTATTATGTAGTAATTTATTAGTATCAAAATGTTTTTGTAGTTGATTAAGAACAATTTTTTCAAAGATTTTACTAAAAGTGGGTAGCACCGAAATAGGACGAAAATTTGACGGATCCGAAGTACTACCAGATTTAAACAATGGAGTTAATTTACTAAATTTCATCAAATCAGGAAACTTACCATTATCAATACATTTATTAAAAATTAAAACTAATTCTGGAGCAACGATTTCAATCAGTGAATTTACAACATGTACTGAAATGCCCCAAAGATCGGCAGTTTTTTTAATGTTTAATGATTTAAAAGTTTTAAGAATAGTTTGTACATTCACATGACTAAAACTAAACACTACAGGACAACTAGGTGCATTCTCTTTCAATAAATTTTCTGCAATGGGGGATGATGAGATGATAAGGTTTTAGTCAGATCAACTGGTATACAAGTAAAAAAAATCTCGAATTCATTTGCAACTTCGGCATCTGCTAAAATTAATTTGCCATTAATATTCAGTTTATAACGATGATCTCTAGATTTAGATTTACCGGTCTCTGCAGTAATAATTTGCCAAGTAGATTTGACTTTGTCTGCACTTTTGTGAATTTTATCACTAATAAATTTTGACTTTGCTTTCTGACATACTTTTTTAAATAATTTAGAATATAATTTAACATAATTTTGAAATTCTTCTGTTCTGTTGTACTGTCTCTCTGAGTATAACTCATACAATCTATGTCTACTTTTGTGTATACCTACAGTAGCCCATTCACTGAATCCTGGGCTATCACAAACCGTTACCTGTTTAAATTTGAAAATGGAGTTGAAAATATTGCAAAATGATTCAAAAAATAATTCATACATACCGTTAGGACTCAAATTACTGTCTAAAAATGGAATTTTGTGACAAAGGTCAAATCTCATACGTTCCAAGCGGTCATCGGAAATCGGTCTACATAAAAATTTCCGTTTAAAATTCTTTCCTTTACAAGACTTAAAGCATGCCAATTGCCCACAATGATCTGAATCTAACTTCTGTATGATACTCTTACTAATCGGTGACAAATCACTATAAATATTATCTATACATGTCGATGTAGTATCACAAAACCTAGTAGGCTCCAAAAATAAGTTTGAGAGATTGTGTGACTTAAACAGATTCAAAATGTTAAAAGTTCTAATGTTATTATCTAATATATTGACATTAAAATCGCCACACACAATTAAATATTTATTACTACACTCTATTTTGCCTAAGGCTTCATCTAAAATTTCCTCAAATTCACAAAAAGTTGAGGAACCTGGCCTGTATACGCACATTATAATGAATTGCTCAAGTTCTACACATGATAGTTCTACTTTATATTCTACAGAGAGGGACACAATATCTTTCCGTTCTTTAAATTTGAGTTTACTATTTAATAAAATCAACGAGCCCCCACGTGTTGTGTTGACCCTGCAGAATGCACTACCAACCTGGTGATTAGTGAAACTGAACATGAGTTCGCCCCTTTTTTTCCAATGTTCAGTTAAACATAAAATATCTATTTGTTCTGTATTCATGAAAAGTTCCATCTCTAACTCTTTGCCCTGTATTAAGCCATAAATAATTTGGTGCACCAAGTTGATAGAATTTACATTTTGTTTTTAATTTGTTTTTTAGGGCATTTTATATTATAAGTCATATTTGAAAGTAAATTTAATTCAATTAATTCATAATGCATGCTAGAGGGTAATATCTCTGTTGTCTGAATATATTTATATATTTATTATATATATATATATATATATATATATTTATTTTGTGATATACAATGGACAAGGAAAAATTAATTGAAGCAGTGCGTAAATTAGAATGTATTTATAATACAAAACACAAAGAGTACAAAAATAGTGTTTATAAATCATCATATCGTTATAAATATCATATCGTGGACCCAAAGCCTCTTTGGAGCAGATTCTTGGCATAGCACCAACAATAATGCTTCTTCATCAGAAGAACTGCTGCTTTCCCACATCTTTTCGCCAAATGCACACAATATGGCTTCTGTCAAAGTAGCTGGCACGCATCGGTACTCTGCGTGACGTGTTCAGCTGTCCGTGATGTATGCAGCTCTGCGTGACGTGTGCGTATGCAGCAATCCGGTGTGTCAGTGCTGGAACGCACACGCATAGGTTGCGAACACGCACACGTCACGCGCTGCGCTAGGTCTGACCCAGCCTTTATTCTTATGTTTAGATGGTTTCGTAAAAAAAAAATACAATTAAAATGTTTATGCAATATTTTATATGACGATTTCGTCTTGTTTAATAATGTACTTTGGTCCGCCATGTAGTAAAATAAGACATGTAAAATATTTATAACAAAAAAAAATTTAATAGGTATCAAAAAAATGTGACATGTCCACATATAATCCCAATACTTGGGCACCCTATTCACACGTGCCAATAAATAATTCCCAGGCTTGTTTCACTCGAGAACTTTGCCTTTACAAGGATCGCTTGGGAACTAAAATATTACCCCAGTGAACTTAATAACGGTCGCTGTGACAATTTACTTTTTTGTTTTGGCAAACTGGTAAAGAAAACAGGTATTAGTCCATACAGTATAATTAAGTTTTTTTCTTCTATTGTTTAGGATATAATTATATTATTCTTATGCCATTCTATTATGGGCAGGTAAAGAATCTCCATTGCATTTTAAAGGATACCCGAAGGATACTTTTTTTAAATCTGAATCTTTTATAATACATATTGTAGTATGTAGTGTTGTAACCCAAGAAAATCAATATAAATTTCAGGCTTTTATTAAGTAATCTAGTTACTCAATAGTCCTAATTTTGACAACGGGCGTGGCTTATTGATTACCAGTCTGTTACGCGGAAGGTCCGGGGCTCGATTCCCGCCCGGAGCAATTATTTGTTTAATTTCTTTTATTTGTAATTTAATTAAATATTATAAATATTTGTTATTGAAAAAACATGCGGATATTTGCATGTTAACCCAGCCTGCCGATTTGGGGTAGCACCTTACAAGTGTACATACCGTAAAGTGACTTGGCCCCGTTTCGGGATAAGCTTGCCACTTCCAACTAGGATGTGGCATGTGACTGCTTTTTACATTTATTTTACTGTAGTAGCAGTTACCTGCATTAATATGTCGGACTACACCTTAACCTCGGGCGGGGTGCTGTCATATGTTGAGTTACAATAATAATAATAAATAAATAAATTGGTAATCGTACAAATCTAGTAATCGTCGATAAATGATCGTCACTACAATTGGCGCCAACCGCTAAATGACCGATTATTATTTTTTAAATGCGGATGTGATAAGGCAATGGAATTAAATGCCACGTGCCAATGATTATTCAACTTGAGGGTCGCTTGAGAAGTGATTCTGTTCACATGGGAATAGGAAGGTCCCGTGTGATCCTACAGGACCCTTTGACTTCAAATTTTACGTTAAGATACCTTTTTTTGTGTGTGTCAGTGTGAGAATATATAACGAATTCTTTTGTTGATGTCAATGTTAAGATGTTATAATGGGTTTTGAGATTTTTTAGGGTTATAAATAAATATATTTTGTGTCCTTCAAGTTTCGTGCGAAAGTTCTTTTATAACGAGAAGAATATGGAAGAACAAGAAATGTTATACTGACTGTATAATAAAGTACATAAATTTTACAGTACAATAAAGAAAAATATTTATTTATTTATATCAAATAACTTTACAAAATAATTAGTAACTCATATAAGCTAATTATAATCATACAAAAAGAAAATACAATACTTTTACAATACAAATAGCTTGACACACTCTTTAAACTACATATTTATAATTATTATTGTGGTTCGTCATATTATAGTACCTCGGTCTAATAATTGAGGCGACTGCTACTACTGTTAAGTATTTGAAATTACACGATAAAGTCAACACGATAAAAGCGTCCGCATACTACAAAATAATATTTAATGGTACGAAAACATGCCTAGTCGCGATTCTCTACCTAAATTACGTAGACATTTCAAATGAATATAAATAGACTTAGTCTAGTTTCAGTCTAGCCAAGTTCAGAAAACAAATATTATTATTTTTGATTGAGCCATAAAAGAAAGTACTATTATTTTTCAATCTAAAAATAAATAATTCATTTTATTTTATTTTATATATCAATTAGTATTTAAATTTTAATGTTAATCTAGTTAAATTATGCATGGTGTGGTTATCGATAAATAAAATAACACTATTATATTTAGGTTTTTTGTTATTGTAAGTATCAAGTTGTATCGGTGTATATTTTGTAGATAATAAATAAATAATAAAAATTGTCAAAGTATACATGGTAGGTATACATATACATAGTAAGTCTAAACATGATCGTGTATCAATAATATTGATCGTGTGCGGTCACTCTTTATCAATTATGATTATTACCAGCCTGTCCTAATCGGGGTATCAAATAGTAATTTTATTTAATACCCAAACCCTACTTAAAATTCAAAGTACATTATTATTATACGATTTAATAATAGCGTGTTGACATTATTAGTTCACCCTTAATTTGTTTAACATTCGTCCACGTGCGGGGACACCCTAATTTAACGATTATAGCTTTTTTGAAACACACTATACAACAAATAGACCAGGGTGGCCATCATTTCATTAACAGTTTTGATACAAGCTATTTGTCTAAATATATTCATTTTTATTAGAGAGATATTGATAGAAAAAAAAAATCAATGATATATATTTTAAAACTAGTGAACGATCAATAAGATGCCTAAAATTAATCTATTATATTTTAGGCATCTCATTCACTATTGACGATAGCATGTACTATCACAAATAAAATTTCAATCAATCAATCAAATTGTCACGCCTCTTTCTCAAGGGGATAGGCTGAGACAATGAAGCGCCACTTGCCACGATCCTGATACAACTCCCTCGCTCCCTTCACGTCTACAATTCTTCTCATACAAGCTCTACGACCATTGATCAATGGATCAAGGGTCATAGTGGATCGCTGGGCAATGACGCGGCAGACGAGCTGGCCAGGAAGGGGTCGTCCTGTCAACCGATGGGACCGGGACCTATTGTGCCCCTACCATTCCAATTCCTGCGCAGCTGGCTACGCCAAAGAACAGGTAACCAACATGAAGACGCATGGTCACAAACAACGGATTGCAGACAGTCCAGGGAAGCTCTCCCTCATATAGACAGACGCTTGACTGGACGTCTGCTAGACCTCAGCAGAGCCAAGCTCCGCACTTTGGTAGGTGTTATAACGGGGCATTGCGGTTTTAATAAGCACCTGTACATCCTCAACATATCTGACAGCCCCCTTTGTAGGGGATGTCTCAATGAAAATGTTTCCA
This sequence comes from Tinea trinotella, assembly GCA_905220615.1. NCBI lineage: Eukaryota > Metazoa > Arthropoda > Insecta > Lepidoptera > Tineidae > Tinea > Tinea trinotella. The sequence continues at coordinate 2,406,959 of HG992326.1, forward strand.
TGTTCATTGACCGTTGCAAACGGTTTACCGTGAGAATAACAATCGGGGTGTGAGAAATTTCAACGGACCCCATTTTTGTATTTAAGTTTGGTATTTCACGCCCTTTCCCACAATTAGAATAGGTAGCTAAGGTGTTTTTTAACCCTGGATCCTTCTAATGACGCGTGAAGAATCCGTTGCCTTTATAAAATAATAATTCAGTGATGGCAACTAAATTGTTTTTTTTTTCAGTCGTCGGCGTTCTTGAAGCAAGTCGAGGTCATATTTGGAGTCACAATAAAAAGCTCTTTTTCGACTTATGACGCGTTTATTTTATTATTTTAATCCGACGTTTCGAAGGCTTTGCGGCAATCAGGAACGCGGAAAGACTTAGAATTTATTTCCTACTTACGTTAATTTTTTTTAATAATAAATTTTATAGAATTATCATAGGACGAGTTCATATTTGTATCAGAAAAAAACTAGAAATATGAAAAAAAACTGAAAATATAATGTTTAACAAAACTAATTTAATAAATCAAATCAATACGAAAACCAAAAACAAAATAAATGCGATAGTAAGCCGCATAAAATGTGTTTAATTCATTAATCAATGACCGCGCAAAATCTAAGAAAATTAAATTAATTTATTTTATTAAGATATCTAACTAAATAATTAAGGTCTAAATTATTTATATTTTCCCTAGACATATTACAACTACACAAATTACCACTATTATTATTAATTAACCCGAAATATCTATTTAACTTGAATAAAAGTGAACTTTCTCACGGTCTAAAGGTTCGATTCCCATAGGAAGGCAACTTTTCCGATGAGAACATCGCGGCCTTGACTCTGCGACCTATGTAAGGCATTTCACACGCTCATAGACTGTACCGAATGGGCGAAACAGGTAATAGCGTGGGAAACGACATCCCTGCGGGCAGGAAAAAAACATTAAGGGTATTTATTATACGTCTTAATGCTTTATTTGCAGGACTTTTGGTAAACGCATTTTTAAATAAAAAAAAAGATAAAATTAATAAAAAATAAATAATTAAGTAAAAAGAATAATTACAGTAACATTTTTTTTTTATTGTGACTCCACATAACCGTGGTGTAGTGGCAGTGCAATGGTTACACAAACCGAGAGCACGAGTTCGAGACTATCCACCGGTACCAATGTATCTTTGATACACGTACTTTGGATGTCCTGTTTCTATGATACAAGCAATTTAGTAGCTCAGTATAGAAATGTAAATAAGCGTTTGTATAGTAAGTGGCGGTTTGTCATCTCTACCTATACCTTCGAGAAATTAGCCGTGAAATTTTATAAATTAAAATATGAATTCAATCAATCAATCGAATTGTCACGCCTTCTTCCCACGGGGATAGGTAGAAACAATGGAGCGCCAATTGCCACGATCCAGACACAACTCCCTCGCTTCCTTCACATTCACAATTCTCCTCATACAAGCTCTACGGTTATGGGCACTAGGCAACCTTTTTTTTTTCGTGGGGAAATCCTCATGGATACTCCTGGTTTCTCGGGGTAGTAACCAGGACTATGCCGGACTCGTACCGGCTAAAACCCCACGGTAGCCTCCGTCATCACGAACGCTGGAGATTGGGAGCTGGGGTACATTCTTCCAAAATCTCCAGCGGTGGGCACTAGGCAACCTAGATTTCATGAGGGTGTCTCCGATTATAATAATAATTGTAATATGCATTAGTACCAAAAATTGGATAGTTCAATGAAATTACTCGTACATTTTTGTTTCAGGATTCGCGCGCTAATTTATGAGCTGAATTTTAATATCTATAAATTATTAATATTTACACAGTTAATATTTAGGAGTGCCCGGCTGTTGATACGCGTGTCACTATGGCTACCCTTCTTTAAAATATTCCCATTCCCACAAACCTACGTTCCCACAAGAATGTTTTTTTTTTGTGGGAACCAAACTTTGGTCCTTGCTGATAATTTAGGCACATAAAAACGCACGCTAGTAAGGATGACGTCATAATAGGGTATATGCATGTATTTTTTTTATGTGTTTAACTCACTTATTACATCGTTATAACATAATAAAAAATATAAATATTGTTGGAAAAGTTCTAATTATTTTTTTAAAATAATTTTAAAACTTCGATTAAATTTGACACATTTGAACGCCATCATCTAGCGCGGGCTTTTAATGACGTCACACGTCACGACCAGTATTTGTTTACTACAAGTGTTACTGTTATTTATGTGGATCTTTAAGTTGTAATAGCTAAACAAAAACACTGCATAAACACAAAGAACAGCTATTTTTTCTCTTAAACACTACGCGCACAATATGAGCTTCGACCCCGAACGTGTCATGTGACGTCACGTTTCATTCGGCCAATGGTGATGCGTTTCACTCATTTGAATTTCACTTGCTTATCTTTTACTTTTTGCTTAATCTTTTATGCAATATATACAAAGAAAATTAAAAATATAATTATTTTAGCATGATGTTAGTACAATAAAGAATCGGGGGAAAAATTTGCAGCAATATTTAAACCACATGCATATTCCCTATTATGACATTTAAGACATGAATTAAACAAATTTTATGCAGCTTATTATCGCGTTTTATTTTTACAATTTTATTTTATTATCCTGGCGTTTCGAGAGCTATGCAGCCATCGTGGTCACGGAGAGACTTAAAAAGACATTCTTTGAAATTAATAATGACTGTATGTTATTAACAATGTAGCGTATAACACTGACCTAAAATACGTAAACTACATCTTAACGTATCTTTGATATATGTACTTTGGTTGTCCTATTTATATGATACAAGCACATTACTATAGAAATGTAAATTAGAAGTCATCAATTGATTAGTTTAACAATTATTTTGGTTTGAAATACATTTTTGCAGACTTTACAAATTTTTAAAGCTATTCTTAAAAATCCATAATATTTGTAAATGTGAGGGAAGATGTGTTGTGCCAGGATCGTAGCAAGTGGCGCTCCATTGTCTTTGCCTATCCCTGTGGGAGAAGGGCGTGACATTAATATTATTTTATGGGACAATTCCCATAAAATAATATTAATAATAATGTTAACCTAATCATAAAAATTCTATTAGGAGTTTACATAGCTAAATAATAGAGTTATTAATTTAGTATAGTAGGTATTTAGTGAGGTATACCAGCCATAAAGGTTATCTCACACGAGGCGCCCTAAGTTCAAAGCATATATTGTGATTCCCATAGGAAAGGGAAGTTATTGTGAGAGTCAGTGTGACCTTCACCTTATTGATAAGATACGTTTGTATACAGTATGTTTTTTGTTGAGATTATATTTTATTTTGGGAATGATATTATTTATTCATTATTAGACATCTTTTTTATTGTGACTCGATATATGACAGCACCCTGCCTGATGTTAGACGGGATGGCTTTTTGAACTTCAGCCCGTGGATTCAGCTAAGTCAAGTCAAAGTCAAAAATAGACGATGTTGCGAAAAAATCCATAATTTAATAAAATTATACAAATCGTAAAGTTTGCAGCCCTGCAAATGCTGCGATTAATCAAACCTATTTAATTCATTTAATTCATGTCTACGTTCAGGTGTTGGTACTTCGAACTGACTTATTTTTGTCTTATACTTTGAGTAATTAGGTGGGCTCCTAAGTAGTATTAGCCCAGGACCCCCTAAACTCACGGTCCGGCTCTGTCACGGTTTGTATTCTGTAAAAGTGGTGGTACTACTCTCGTTTTGGGATCAGTTTGTAAGTTACCGGTTCCATATAGGCCAGCATAGTGGATGTGACTGCTACATGCAGTTATTTAATTGTAGTAGCAGTGACCTCCATTCAAGGAACGCACTTCAGCCTCTGTCATATATCGAGTCACAATAATATTGTTTTTAGGCTTTTAATAATAAAGGCTTTTTTTTATATTATAAAAAAAGCCTTTGTATTAATTTTATTTTAATCATATTTTACCAAGAAAGTGTCAGTAAAATTGACTTTTTCTCGTCAAAAAACTCCGAAATACACTTTAATTTATGTACCCCTTATTCTTACGTTATAAGTATTAAAATTTGCCTGTTCTTTTAACTTCATATTTCGTATTAATTTTGTTTTCTACCCAAAAATGTACTTATATTAGAATAACAATAGGACGGGCTGTTGACTAACTTCACTTAACTGAATTAAAGGTGTATTTTTCTTGACGGCCCGCAAAGAAGAAGACACCATACTATGTAATTGAAGTTGGTTGGAGAGTTAGACCTCACAAAATGGCGCCGATTGCGTTCTATTCTTATTTTAATTGCATTGTACCAGCGTCACTTCAACGCACGGTAGTAGTAGTCGCCTGCATTAAAGGAATAAACTTCAGCTTGGTACCGGTGGGTGGTACACGGACCGTGGTGTAGGGGTGGTACTGCCCCTACACCACGGTCGCCTTATCTTGGATACCTTTTATCTTTAATACATTTGTACAGTTATTTGGTCACCCAATTTTTATGTTAGTAGCTTGGTATAGAAATGTTAAAGAATACTAAGACATGAAATAGGTGATAATCTTAGAGTTTACATTAGCTTGTATGTATGTATGTATTCTATTTGTAATGAAATTAAACTAGACTACAATTGAATCTAGTTAGGAGAAAAAAGAACTTATTTTCGTAAAACATAAAAATAAACGAAATACGAGCAATAGGTAATAAAGTACCTATTCAATTATAGGGGTCCAAATCAGTGTTGCCAGACGACGCACTTTTCAGCCCATTCAGTGGCCCTAGAAGCCTTTACAGGCGGTATCCGGTGTAATGTGTAAGAGTAAGAGCCTTATATATTTTTAAATTGTGAATTAATATATGTAAGCAACCGCCTAATGTCAATCTAGGATATGTTATTGTAAATACATCTAAGCATGTCCTCTTGTGAAGTCTCTACATTGAAAAAAAAAAGTACTGGCAACACTCGGTGGAAGTGTTAAAATAAATAAAATGCTCAAGGAAAAATAAAAAGGGAAACATTTTAAATTGACGAACAATCTTGATGCAAATACAACACGTTTAGAGAGAAAACAAGATTTATATTTTAATTTTTAGGATAAAGCATAATAGAGTTAATGTAATTTAGGAGCTATAATAACTTCTTTTGTTAATAAAAATTGATTTAATTTTAATGTAGGCCCTTTTTATTTTAAGAGTGGTAGGCAGTGGTCAGGGGCGTAGCTACCGCCGCATCTGCAGTTTCAATTATACGGGGCCCCTAATATAGAGGCAGAAACTTTGGAAAAACTAGTCATCATTAAATTTTATGCAAACATTTTTTTTCTTTTGTGATAAATCTTTACCCTTCCAAAGGGCCCCCAACCAATTTTTTATACGGGGCCCCGCTTAGGCACGCTACGCTTCTGGCTGTGGTACCCACTCTGTCGATCCGGGGTAGTACCACCACTTACATTTTTTTTGTACGAGTAAGTTGGTGGAGGTAATGAGTTTGATATTATCCCCCAAAATTTTAATAATGTACCATTTTTCCTTTCAGGGTAAAAAATATTTGAAATGTCCGGAAATTATTATATTTTAATAACCGGCTTAAATTACCAGGACTCTAATTAACCAGTTTTGAATTACCTAAACAACAAAAGCCCTGAAAAATCGATCAACTACAATCCTAAAGTTATTTAAACAAACTCAAATTTTCATGTTTTTTTCACACAAAAGCGGCTGTTTAACAATGTTCTGTTTGTCTCATTTGGGAGGAAATTCAGGGTATACCTATTCATATTCTTTACTACTAAATACACAAAAAAAAATACTACAAAAAAAAACCTTTTTTAATTTTTAATTTTGACTTGACATATGACCCTTCTGATATTAAACTGGAGTCAGGGCCATGAATGGAAGTGACTGCTTCTACAGTTCAAACCGGCAACTTACAAAACGCGAAACGTGACCAAGTCACTTCACGGTCTGTACACTTGTAAGTGGTGGTACTACCTCGGATCGGCAGACTGCCAACAACTTGTACTGAATGTAGTTAATGTTGGTTTAGCGCAGAGTATTTTATCTGAACCAGCATCAGAGATATGTTATAAATTTTGCAATATTATTTCTTCCCTTCAGCGGCGACTTCCTCCCAAATAGACTTAAGATGAATTTGATGATATGTTTTAGGCTCTATGGAGCTGTCATGTCTTAATAGACAAAAGCTCCAAATAAATATAGATAAAAAAAAGGTTTTTTTTATTTTACCTATTGCTATTTGAAACGTTAGCTCTTTTAGTTCCATATACCGTACATTCGTCTAATTCTAGAGGCCTAATAGTTTGGGTTCATAAACTTCTATAAATTGAGACACTACGTAGGTATGGCCTCACGGGAGTATGTCACGTGTACCTTGGATATATTTAGCACAGACACGTTCGAACAATGTAAATACAAAACAGTTCAAGCGTTCAACACTAGATGGCGCCACAAAAAATAAAATATGTAAACCTTATGAATATTTATTTCTCTGTACTTTAAATAATTTTAAAAATATATATTAAGATGTTTGGACAAAAGAAAAAAGGGATAACTCAGACTAACTTCAGGTCCCACCGAGATTTGAACTCGGATCGTTGGATTCAGAGTCCAAAGTGCTAACCATTACACCATGGGACCTACGATTAGTGAGATGAAATTCATCATCTGTATCGTCTATTTTAATATTGTGTAAAAAGTGTAATGCTCATAAATAAAATGAAAGTAGCAAACTAAACATTAAAAATTATTTTTAATGTGCATAAAAATAGCGTATTTTTAGTTGTTTTTTCTAAAGAACCTATGTTACAATTTGTTAGTTTTAAAATTATTTATTTTGAAACTAAAATTACCTGTGCAGAGTGACTCAATCAGGTTTCTGGGTAACCTTAAAAGCACCCGGATTTCAATTTTCCGTGATTAATTTTAATATTATTTCAAAATATCGAATAGAATAAGGATAGATGTAGTTTGAAAAAAGATTTAGTAGTGACAAGGAATGCTTCGATGGTTTGAGCAAAAGTAGATTGACGAAAGGAATTTATAAATCTGATGTGGATGGATGCGTTAAGCGAGGCAGACCCAGTAGGGTGATTTCCTACGAAATCGGAGACATCCTCAAGACAGCTGGATTGCCTAGTTTCCATAACCGTAGAGTTTGTGTGGAATTGTGGATGTGAGAGAAGCGATGGAGTTGTGTCAGGATCGTAGTAATTCGCCCCTACGACCCCCCATTGTTTCTGTCATTTCTGTGGGAAAAAGGCGTCCCAATTTGATTGATTAATTTAAAATTACAAATAAAATTAGATAAAGAACTAAAATATGATTTTGGTTTTCAATTTAGACTCTATCACATTGTAATAAGATGGTTAATTGAATATTAAACTACATTTTGATTGAAACTAATGGAGTTACATTAGTGAATAAATGCATCCGCGCTCCGACAAATCGAACCTCTTGGCACTTACTATTCTAACAAACGCAAAACGACTTACACACCAAAACGTGTAAAACAAAAATAACTCATAGGTCTTAAGCAATAGTAATCATAATTGTAACTAACATAGTTGTGTTGTGTCGTTTTGTAACGATGCAAAGCGCTCGATTAATTTCCCGAGAAGTGCTTTCGGTTTGCAATAATAATTATTAGAATAAAATATTAAGTTGTAGTTATCTTATATTGTGGTGATTTTTTCAATTGAAGGCTGAAGTGCAGTCCATGTATTAGAGAGACTGCTACTACAGTTAAAGAATTGCAACTAGCAGTCGTATTTACCCAGTCTCTCTTTCCCACTGGGCACTCTGGGCGCGTCCCCAGGGCCTCACGATCTAAAGGGGCGCCCTAGTTTTTGCCCGCCCCCCTAGCACGGCAATCCAAGAAGCAAGATAAAGAGTTATTTCATTCATATCATTTAAATTCATTTAAAACAACTTATTAAAATAACATATTAAAACGTTCTGTAAAACTTTACACAAAACAACGTTGAAAAATGTTGATGTGTGTGTGCGTACTTAAAATGAGTTACAATAATATTCCTTGCAGTTATTTATCTTGCTTCTTGAATTGCCGTGCTAGGGTTGCAGATCATCAAACGATAACGGATATTTATTTTAAAAATATGAAACGATAATGACGATGATGTAGTTCAATACATACTTGCTAATACGAGATAAATTGAGATGTTCTCCCCAGCTCATAAAATCAAAATCAAAAAAAAAATCAATAACTAATCGACAGATTAAAAACAACTATTTAAAGTAAGTATTAAAAATTATAAAAGTTTATAACCACAGAGCCTGTATGAAGAGAATTGTGGATGTGAAGGAAGCAAGGGAGTTGTGTAAGGATCGTGGTAAGTGGCGCTCCATTGTCTCTGCCTATCCCTGTGGGAAAAAGGCGTGACAATTTGATTGATTGATATAATTTTAAGGATAAATCTTTTTTTTCGTATTTTAAACAAAAACATTATATTATTTATTTTACCTGTGAATGCTAAAAGATTCACACAAAAAAAAATAAAAAATTGCAAAATCAAAACCAAAATAAACGCGATAGTAAACCACATAAAATTTGTTGTTTATCTGTTAAAAATTATCTGTTTATTTAAAAGAATTCAATTCATTATCTGCTACTTACAGTTAATGAATTGTAGTAGCAGTCATCTTCATTCGAGAATCGCATTCCAGCTTAACATTAGGCGGGAAGCTGAGAGAATTTATTGTACATTCAATTTAGTGAGGGAACTTTTTAAGTATCGCCGTAAGTTAGGGTAATGTAAGCTCGTTATACGAACTTCAAACTATTTCACGCTCCAAAATGCATTCGGAAAGGAACTTTTTCCTGAAAATTCGCTCAAATAAAGAAAGGACTGCTAATGTGTCTAACGAGAGGCGTTCCGCATTGGTAACAAATTAGTTTGCTAAAACTAATTTGTTACGAATAAAGTACCGGGTTCAATTCCAGTCGGAGGTGATATTGGTTTCATAGCTTTTATTTGTGATATTTATTAATTAGGAATAAATATTACACTACTTACATTTGTTAATATTATTTGAATAGAATTGTGGACGTGAGAGAAGCGAGGGAGTTGTGTAAGGATCGTGACAAGTGGCGCTCCCTGTGGGAAAAAGACGTAATAATTTGATTGATTGGTTGATTGATTTGTTTAAAAAAAAAGGTGGATTTTTGCTCCGGGTCTGGTTATCAAGGAGTGGTAGGCACTAGTGCGTAGTCTATCAGGGTTAATCATCATTATCAGCCAGAAGGCGTCCACCAGAAGGCGTTTTGACGACAGGCGTAGACGAACGGTTTAGCGACTGGTTTGTTGCGCGTAAAGTCCCGGGTTCGATCCCCGGTCGGAGCAAATATTTGTTTTATAGCTTTTATTTGCAATATTTAATAATATTAAATATTGCAAATATATGTTAATAAAAAAAAAGAGATGGATATTTGCTTCGGGTCTGGTTATCTAAGAGTGGTAGGCAGTGGCACCCAGTCTGCCGATCCGGGGTAGTACCACCACTTACAAGTATACAGACCGTGAAGTGATTTGGTCACGATTTGGGATCAGCATGTAAGTTGCCGGTTGCTGTCATATGTCGAGTCACAATAAAAAAAAATTAAAAAAATCCGCTGAACATAGGCCTCCCTCTTAGAACGCCATTCCGAACGACAAGATGCCAGTTGCATCCACCGGTTACCCGTGAGTTTCACTATGTCGTCAGTCCACCTAGTAGAACGCCTACCTACGATGCGTCTTCAGATTCGTGGTCTCCACTCTAGAACCTTTCTTCCCTATCGGTTGTTGGTCCTTCGCCATTGCCACTTCAGTTAATACCGCTACTTTAAAGTTGGCGGCATTGTGAATACGACTGCTACTTGCTTGATGTTAAGCTGGAGTGTGGTCCATGAATGGATGTCTTTGCTACTACAATTCAATAACTGTGAGTAGCAATCACATACACTATGCCGGCCTAGTTGTAACCGGCAACTTACAAGCTGATCTCGAAACGCACCAAATCACTTCGCGGTCTGTACACTTGTAAGTGGTGATCCTACCCCGGATCGGCAAACTGGGCACCACTGCCTACCACTCTTTATTAGTAGCACTCAGCAGTAGCAGTTGCCTTTATTCATAGACCGCACTTCAGCTTAACATCAAGCGAGGAGCTGTCATAACATATCGAGCCACAATAAAAAATACTTTGCGATGAAAAATAACATTTTTAACTCCTCTGGTGGATTCCAGTTAATTTGAATAAGTAAGTAGCTGTTGAGAGAAAAATCCACTTTGCTTTAATCAGAGATTTTTTCAGACGGTTCATTAGCTTCGTACTTTACAATGTTGTATATTGAAGAGTTTTATATTTAAAACGTTTATTTTAGAGTATTTTCTATACTAAGCTACTAAACGTGCTTGTATTATAGATACAGAACGACGAACGTACATATATCAAAGACGTCTTAGTTACGGCAACTGAGGTAACCGTGATCTAACTTGTTTTTTTTTCAGTCGTCGGCGGTCTTGGATCTCCATCATGCTTATTAGGTCGGGGTCAGATGTCGTGTCACCGGAAGAAGATTTTGAACCCGGGTTCTCGCTTTGCGTGACTACATCATAGTCGCGTCGCCCTGGAAAAAATATTTGAAAGAATCCTTAAAAAACTTCTTGTTTTTTCAGTCGTCGGCACTTTTGGACCTCCATCATTCTTACCATCAGGCAGGTCGTATCTTCAAAGCCAGTTGGAGCCAGCAATTTTTAATTTTACCAAAGTGTACACACTTAAATGATCTGCAGACTGGGAAATTGCGACCAACTGTTTGTCCACCATATTAAAACAACTTAATCGCGTTTCAGTTTTAGCTAGGAAGTTGCTGGTTTAGTTAGTGGATATCATTGCTACTTGCAATTAGTTGACTATACTAGTAGTTGACTCCATTTTAGGACGGCGCTCCAGCTTACAACCAGCTGTCAAATATTAATCTACAATAAAAAAGAAGTACAAAGAGTGGTAGGCAAGTGGTACTCAGTCTGCCGCTCTGAGGAAGTACCACCACACACAAGTATACAGACCGTGAAGTGATTTGGTCGCGTTTCGGGATGTTGCCGGTCCAATTAGGCCGGCATAGTGTATGTGTTTGCTACTTACGGTTATTGAATTGTAGTAGCAGTGACATCTATTTATGGCCACACTCCAGCTTAACAACAAGTAACGTGCTGTCATATGTCGAGTCACAATAAAAAAAACTAATTAAAATCCCTTCAGTATACGTCTGTATTAAATTTTAAAACTCAGCTGCACTAACCTACTTAAGTGTAGAAGTTAAATCTGTCGATTAGTCTTAAAACCAGCAAAAAGCCTTTAAAGCAGCAAAAAACCTTAATAGATTCTCATTTTATTTAACTATATTTATTACGTTTCCTTACAAAGCTACTAAACGTACCTAAATCAACAAAAGTACAAAGATACATTAATACCGACAAGTGGTTTTGAACCCGTGCTCTCGGTTTGCGTAACCATTGCACTACCACTACACCACGGTCGCCTTAACGTTTAGTAGCTTAGTATAGAATTGTATAATAGTGATAAGTATTGATAGTATTTTCTTAGATTTCGTGCGAACATTGATTAATGAATTAAACTTTTTTGCGGCTTACTATCGCATTCACTTTGGTTTAGATTTTACAATGATATTTTATTATAAACACGATAGTAAGCTGCATGAAATTTGTTTAATTCAGGTACTGGTAGTTTAAATGAGAATCTTTTAGGTTAAAAAGTTTTGTTTTGAAACGAATAAAAAATGCAAGTGGTCCCCACAAGCGGATGCAGTGCTGAAACATTTGAAGCATGTGCCGCTATAGCGCCTGTTTTACATATAAGGGTATTATGTAAGAATTATATGGATAAGAGATAGTTTCTCCGAGTACGGTTGTTTAAGAGTGTAAGGCAGACAGTTGGTAGCCTTTCGCTCAGTTTTTCGATCTAGGATAGTACCACCACAACGAGTAGTATAAGTAGAGTAAAGTAACTAAGTCGCGTTTCGGGATCAGCTTGAAAGTTGCCGGGTCGAGGCCGAGAAAGTGGATGCGTCAGCTTTTGCATGGATCTCAGTCCTGTTTAATAAAAAGTAGACTGAGCCACAATAAACAAAATATAACTAACTTAAATTATTTCATTTTTAAAAGTGTGGAGCTTCTGAACCATGTTCCTTCCTCGTATTTTTGCACCCGTGCCATCTGTAATGGAAATGCATCAGCAGTAGAAAAATCAACAAGTGGAATCCTCTACCAGTCCATGTGTTCTCCACATAAGAAAAAGAAATACTATATTGTCTTTAAACAATACACTCTGTTAGGACTCCTATGAGTATAAAGCATAAAATAAAAATTAAAATAACGGGCATAGTAAAATGAAAATATATAAATATAAGGCTGTACCACTGTATATTTGATATGTGTATACTATGTTCTGTTTCTATGATACAAGCACGTTTACTATAGAAATGTAAATTAAAAAAATTGGCTGTCTGCAAAGTTGGTTTACTAACGATAGTTGAACGTGACAACGTCTTAAGATAATATAAATCAAAATTAAAATATTAAAGGAACCCCCGATTTGAAGACTTGAAACAACTTTAGTCATAGCGCCATAGTAATATTTCTTAAATATCCCTTGCATCCTCATGGTTTATCATCAAGTACTCCAGGTATTTAATTTGATAACAGTCCAGCTAAAGGCTTATAGTGAGTAACATTTTTAGTTAAAACACCATATTTCTATCTCTTGTTAATTTGCTGATCTGAGAGAATCCATGATGGTGCATTAACAAATACTCTAGGCCTTTAATTTGATAACAGCCCAGCTTAAGCCTTATAGTAAGAAACAGCTTTAGTCATAGCACCATATATAGTTATATCCCTTTATCATCACTTGGATCCTCATGGTGCATCATCAGGTCTTCAATTTGATAACGGCAAAGCTAAAGGCTTATAATGCGTAATAGTTTTAGTTAAAGCACTATAGTTCTATGTCTTCTTTTTTCTGATCTAAGAGGATCCATAGTGGTTCATAATCAGATACTCCACGACCTCAATTTGATAACGGCCCAGCTAAAGGCTCATAGTGAGTAAACATTTTAGTTAAAGCACTATAGTTCTATCTCGATTTGCTCATCTCCTACCTTCGAGCTCCATCATCAGAGTAGCTCGGGGGTACCAGTTAAAACACCCATGTATGCGTATACATGGGTGTGTCAAATGTTAGGTCACAGATATGTTTAAAAGAAAAGTAAATACCGATTACGTGTCTAATCTGTCTAATATCCCTACTGCAGCTAACAAAACTAACTGATGACCTTCAAACCCCTAATCAGATCCTCAGCTTTCAAACAACAAAAAAAACGCATCTTAATCGGTCCATTCGTTTAAGAGCTACGATGCCACAGACAGACACACAGATACACAGACACGCAAAACTTATAACACCCCTCTTTTTTGATAATGGATTTATCAAAACAAAATTTAAATTTTATTTGTTTGAAAGATATTTTGTATCCCATACAAAAAAGAGGGGTGTTATAAGTTTTGCGTGTCTGTGTATCTGTGTGTCTGTCTGTGGCATCGTAGCTCTTAAATGAATGGACCGATTAAGATGCGTTTTTTTTGTTGTTTGAAAGCTGAGGATCTGATCAAAAGGAGGTAAATGGAAATCACAATTGAATTGATCAAGTTACATTTATTTGTACGCATAAATACAATTATGTAATTTTTTATTGTATATTAAAATATTAATAGTATTAATATTAGTAATATTAATATTAATAGTACGCATCGCTCACTCAAGTAGAAGAGAGACAGATGTCGAACGCTGCCGAACGCGGATGCCGATTGTGCCTCTTTGTCGCTCGTTCCGCGCTCTCGCTTGCACTGTAAGCCTTAAATGGAACGCCGTAACGCCGCATGAGTCATGTTTATACGTGCGTGCAGGCGGCTCCATCGAATTATAAGACGTTGTCACGTTAAAAATATAAAGGTAATGTTCATAATATTCTCTAACATATTGACTAACAAATATTTGATATTTGCTGCACTCTCCCGGCATGTGTGGCGCTGCAGACATTGGTTAAACATAACCAGTTATTTATTACTCAAAACCTTTTGTTTCCTACGTTCTTCTAGTTAACATAGGAACAAACATGCCGGGAGAGTGCAGCAAATACAATATCAAATACTATGTTAGAGCAGCCTTTCCCAACCTGGGGTCCGCGGACAAAACAAGAAAATTACGAAAGCATAGTGGTGCAGCCGAATACAGTCAGACCATTTTGCCTTTTTCAGTTTCAAGATGGAATAATGTATCAAGTGATAAGTGGCTAGCCTCTTACATACAAAAACACTGCATTAGAGTTTAATTGAGATTTTGAGAATAAAATTGATTGACCTATGGTGAGTACTGCAATAAGTTTTTTTAGGGGTCTGCGGAACATGGCAAGGTGGCGTTGGAAAAGGTTAGAAAAGGCTGTGTTAGAGAGTATTATGGACACTACCTTTTTCGAAGCCATGTACTATAATATAAGATAGGGAATGTTTATGGTATATATTTATAATCTTATAACGACGAAATTTGGGAGTGGTGCATTTGGAAACACACCAGTCTGCTACGCGTAAACTCTCGGGTTTTTATCCCGGTTGGAGCAAAGATTTGTTTCATAGCATTTGCTTAAAATATTAAATTGTATTTAATATTGCCCATAACCACAGAGCCTGTATGAAGAGAATTGTGGATGTGAAGGAAGCAAGGGAGTTGTGTAAGGATCGTGGTAAGTGGCGCTCCATTGTCTCTGCCTATCCCTGTGGGAAAAAGGTTTGACAATTTGATTGACTGATAGACAGGAAGGCTGGCAATTATTTCTGCTAACGTATTAACCTTGCTATACAAAGAGGAAATCTTGCTAGTCTCTTTGGTACTATCTCTGATACGACGTCATTAGATATTTTTATTTATTAATAGTTTATTTATAGTTAATATACAATACTTTTAATTTTATCAGTTTGAAACTAAAGAATTTTGAAGTATAGATATTTATTGTAAGATTTATTTGTATATTACAATTTATATTTTCTAATGATATAATAAAATATTTGCTGCGGATTTGGTTGTTTAAGAGTGGTAGGCATACGGTTAGTGGTTATTTAACTAGTTAGCCGATCCGGGGTAGTACCACTACTTACAAATGTACGGACCGTAAAGTGATTAAGTCGAGATTCGGTAACAGCTTGAAATTTGTCAGTTCCAACTAGGCGGGCAGTAAATATGATTGCTACTTATATTTAAACTGTAGGACCTGTCACCTCCATTCATGGACCGCACTCCAGCTTAATATTTGACGGGGTGCTGTCATATGTCGAGCCACAATAAAATAAACGAATAAATTCTTAGTACCTGAATACAGAAAAAAATTGATGAAAGGATATTTACGATAGTATATTTCTTTAATTGTTCCTCAATTAAAAGGAAGCTTCATCAATCAAATTGTCACGCCTTTTCCTCTCAGGGATAGGTAGAGACAATGGAGCGCCACTTGCTACGACCCTGACATAACTCCATCGCTTTCCTCATATTCACAATCCTGTTCATACAAGCACTATGGTTATAGGCAATAGGCAACCCAGCTTTCTTAAGGACTCCGATTTGGTTAGAAAACACACTCCTGTGTCTGCCTTGTTCAACGCATCTATCTATATCAGATTTATGAATTCCTATGGTCAATCTATGTGCCCAAACAAACGAAGCATTCCTTAGTCAATCTTTCATACAGGTATCACGAATATGAAGGCGCGCCGTGCTCTGCCTATCCCTGTAAGAATTGAGGCATGACAATTCGGTTGATTAATTAACTTTATGTTTATCTGCAAAGTTTTAACAACAAAAAACTTTTTCTTTATTCTTTATTCAATTGGTATCGCAGACTTTCCTTCGTTAGTACATCAAAGAGTGTGCCTAACTGTTTTTGTTTGAGTCAACTTTGTTTACTGAAAAAAGCCTTCACTCTCATGAAAAAATATGAAAAAAAACTGCTAACGAACTGTGGACGCGGCTGTATCCTGAAAAGTTTAAAAGTCACTTTTTTTACAAACAAATCATTATGAATATACAAGTTAGTAATGTAAATTGGTTAGATCATTAGATAAATTCACGCTTGCACAGCAGTTAACTGCGACCGGAAATCGAATCCGACGTTAGTCGCTTAGCGCAAGACCTCTCTAACTATTAAGCTATTAATATATAATAGTACTTATGATTAGTAGAACGTCAGGTTTCTATGATACAAGTACTTTCAGTAGCTTAGTATAGAAATGTAAATAAATAAAAAAACATGATATTAAGGCGACCGTGGTGTGGTGGTAATGCAAACCGAGAGTCTCTGGTTCATAACCACTTGCTGGTACCAATGTACCTTTTTCTATACATATACATGTACTTTGGTCTACCTGTTTCTATGATACAATTACTTTTAATCATCATCATCAGCCAGAAGGCGTCCACTGCTGAACATAGGCCTCCCCGAACGACAAGATGCCAGTTGCATCCACTGGTTATTTGTGACTTTCACTATGTCGTCAGTCCATCTAGTGGGAGGCCTACCTACGCTGCGTCTGCCGGTTCGTGGTCTCCAGTCTAGAACCTTTCTTCTCCATCGGTTGTCGGTTTTCCGAGCGATGTACTTCGAGACAATTCTTTTTAGTAGCTTTATATAAATATTTAAATAAATAAAAAATATTAACATTATAATTGTCTGACCGAATCGAGAACATCCGCAAGAAAGCTGGGTTGCCTAGTGCCTATAACCGTAGAGCTTGTATTCAAAGAATTGTGGATGTGAGAGAAGCGAGGGAGTTGTGTCAGGATTGTGGCAAGTGGGGCTTCATTATCTCTGCCTATCCATGTGGGAAATAGGCGTGATAATTTGATTGATTGATTGATACCATTGTCTCTGCCTATCTTTGAGTGAACACAGCGTAAGAAACAATTTTATTGTTATTAAAATGAAATCTTATTTCGCTACAATAAAATCACCTGTCACATTTACATAAATTTACAGAATGCTTTTCCACCTATAAAACAAGCACATTTTCAGTGAAAATTTCCTCTAAAAGGCTGTTTAATGTTCTTGGCTGCATGCTCAGTCCGCAACCAAAATAAAAATGAATGTTTAATTCTGCGCAGGATTGTGGAGTTGTTGCTGATTGGTCCTAAATATTCGGCCCATGATAGATTCGTCCCAGTTTTTTAAATACTCGTATGATTGAGTTTTAAACAGCTAAAAACAAATACTGCAATACCTTGCTATACTTTTTTTGTGAATCGACATTTTACGACGTCCTTTTTTTTAAACAAGGGGAGCTTTTATTATGAAAAGAGTATCAATTAAAAATTATGATCTGCGATAATCAACAGATATCGGCCTTAAAGCCAGTATTTAAGCAAACATCTTTACGCACAATCGCCAGTTGTATTTATTTTAATTTAAATAAGCATTTATAACGCAGGAAACGGTTCTGTCAGTCGTCGGCAACTTTTGGACGTCCCCTTGCTTAACATCAGGCAAGCCAAGCCACAATAAAAAGTGTAGTGTTTAGTTTGTTGTTCACGCACCACCATCAGACAGGCGGTGAGTCCCTTTCTTTTTCTTTAACTGATAAATGCAAATACCTTGTGTATAATTCACAAAATAAATGGAAGAGTACCTTGCACTATTCCAGAAAATCAATCGCTTAAATACTTTATCGCCCTTCTAGCAGAACAAACCTTGTATTTAACGCACCCGTAATCCGAATATGTAGGGAATACAATGAAACATGTACTCACATCAAGGATCTAAACCAGTGTTTCCCAACGTTGGGCCCACGTCCCACAGTGGGCAATTTGATAGTTAAGGGGGGCAATTTAAAAATGGACTCGACACGACTTTAATATTTCGCTTTGGGTTATTTAAATGCAATGCTATCTTTTGATAGATATGTTTTCTAACAAATTTATAGTGATTTCTTTTTAAAACTTAATATTTATATATATTTTTTTTTATTGTGACACGACATTTGACCTCGACCCGCCTGATGATAAGCAAAAGGAGGTCCAAGAGTGACGACGACTGAAAAAACCGAGTAGTCCCGGCTATCTCAGCCGCCGTCATTATGCCGGCCTAAGGTGCTTCTTCACGCATCGCTTGAAGGATCCAAAAAATATTTCTTAAGGAAACAAAACAATTTTAAAAGGTTAATTTTTTTTAGTGTGTTTGATTTTGATGAATTAATATTGCTTAAAAATTAGTACAGGTAACTTTTTTTATTCTTACTGTGTTATTTTGGTCAATATGCTGCGTGCATGGGCACATATCAGAAATTAGACTATTTGTGTTTTTTTATTAATTTTAACTGTGTAATATGTGTGCTGTTGGTGCACCTGTTCTGTATAAATAAATAAACATCGAACTAATCATTACCGCATTACATTAATTAGATTAGTGCCGCTCTAGAGATGGAGAGCAGTTATCGGTCCAAAATCTGAGGCGAATAGGTTTAATAACAACAAAACTGCAAGCCTGCAGCAAATGTGCAACCAACATAAATATTTCGGTGACCTCCAACTGAAAATCCACTATGTAAAGATGCCATACATAAGCTGAATACGAAATATTAATTCGATTTTTCATTTATTGCGGAAATATTTGTCTAATTAAACCTAATTTACATGCTGCTAATCATGCGTGTATCATAGAAACAGGACGACCAAAGTACCTACATATATAAAAAATACATCGATATTTGCAAGTGGCTGATTTTGATGTGAGTAAAGCGAGAGAGTTGTATCAAGATTATGGCAAATGATGCTCCAATGTTTCTGCCTATACCTGACGGAATTGAGGCGTTACAATCTTATTGATTGTCTATAAACATCTTTATATTAAGCTACTAAACATGCGTGTATCATAGAAACAGGACGACCTAAGTACATATATCAAAGATACTGGCAATCAACCGATAGCTCTTGGTGGCAATTCCACAACCACTAAATAACTAATTAATCCTTCCTTTGAAAACATTATTATAATTTACATATCTACTTATGGATGCCTTATTTACAACTTTTACAAGAGACTTTGCGCAAACAGGGTTAGACATGTAAAAATCATATTATTACTCGAATCCTCCTCCACCTTCATCCTTCTCTTTACAACGGAATCTTACAACTAAATATATCATATATTAACTGTACCACCCATACCACCAGTGAATGTTATAAACAATGTTTATTCTATAATATTTTCGGCATCTATATATATTTACTATTGTTTTTAGCTCCAATACAAATTTGATGGGTTCATAAATGATTGACAAAACCAATTAATTCCACAGAGCTATCTCTCTGGGATTGAAATATTGTCTATACAAGTAGTCTGTCTATCCACGATCCTGACACAACTATCTCGATTTATTCATACCCACAAACAATGAATTTTTCAGTGTTGAGTGGCAGGGCCGACAGTTGATGGTCGATTACCACCACTTACAAGTACAAGTATATAGACTTGTACTTGTAAGTGTTGTAAGTTCCCGGTTCCATCTAGGGCGGCATAGTGGATGTGATTGCCACTTACAGTTATTTAATTGCAGTAGTAATTACCGCCATTTATAGACCTTACTCTGCCTTAATATAAGGAGGAGTGGTGTCCAATAAAATAAAATAACAAACAATACCAAATTTTGGCCCAGGAGGGTTTTTGCCGGCCAAATCGGGGCCTTTCTCAAGAAAGCTAGGTTGCCTAGTGCCCAAAACCATAGAGCTTGTATGAAAAGAATTGTGAATGTGAAGGAAGCGAGGGAGTTGTGTCAGGTTCGTGGCAAGTGGCGCTCAATTGTCCCTGCCTATCCCTGTGGGAAAAAGGCGTGACAATTTGATTGATTGAATACCAATTTTGTTTTTAAATTTTGTTGATACCTAGTCGTCATCATCAATCAATCAATCAATCGAATTGTCACGTCTTTTTCCCACAGGGATAGGCAGGGACAACAGAGCGCCACATAACTCTCTCGCCCTCATATCCACAATTCTCTTCATAGTCGTCGTGATATAGCCCCTTTTTTTTAAACATTGTAGTTAATAATAAAACAAAGTAAAAGCTCCGACATACGTCAGCGTGCAGTACTAATAAATGTCCACGATTTAAGCTCAAACGGGCTTTTTCGTTTAAACATAGTTGCGCCTAAATTAATGTGACTGCATTTTACAGTTTTCATGCGGTTTTCTGAATGTAGCGTGTTCACGAAAAAAAGCAAAAATTTGGTACAAGGATTAAGTAAACTTCGTAATTAGGTAGAATACGAATATATTTCTGTCGTTAAAATTCATACGTGGCCAAATCCACAATAAATTAAACTGTAGAAATCATGCTTTTCCTTTATTGTACATTTAGAAAGACCTAATCCTCTTTTTTTTGACATTTAATATAATAGTTTAATGTATAATTAATATTTAAACAACCTCAGTAGTTATATATGCTCTAGTTTTAGTAAATTATTGATATTATTTTTGGAGATGGCAAGATTTGATTTGAACCTAAAGAATTTGACTAGTTTTGATTTAACTGACAGTGGACATGGACAAATTTGAAACGAAAAGCAGTGATGACGTAATCAGGGTTGACACAAGTAAAAGTAGGTAGGAATAATGGCTAAAGGTGTACTTTAATAAAATAGGTATTTAAATACCTATTTTATTAAAGTACATTGTTAGCGAAACTAGATTGTTTGGCGCGTCGTTTTTTATGGAATTATCGTCATGTAGAATGTTTTACGCGCCCATTTTACACCTCTTCCTATACCCTTGGATTGTTCAAGCGGACCATAAAGAAACACCTTAGGCCGGTATAGTGAAGGCGACTCAGACGAACGTAGTACTGCCTCGGTCTTTTCAGCCGTCAACACTGGTGAACTTTCCCTTGTTTACCATCAATTAAGTCAAGGTCACATGTTGCGTTACAATAAAAGAAGTAACACTTTTTCAGACTTAAAATTATTAATTTATGTATATTATGTATAAAAAAAAACGAAATTTCAAACTTCTTCTGAAGGTTAGTTATTATGCTAGGTTCAACACAGATATATATACTTCTCGCAAAAATTAAAGGAACAAGAAAATTTTCTAAATTTTTTGGCAATTTTCAACAGGCTGTATTTCAGTGAAAAATGGTCGTAAAAAAAAAGAAAATACATAGCTTTTGAAGCTTAAAGACTCTAGTTTTCGAATTTTTAGGTTAAAAAATTTTTGGAGCACCGGTAGCCCTAAAATTCTTGGATAAAGCACGAATAAAAATTTTTACAAATTTTTTATAATTTTCTTTTTGCTCTACGGACATGGAAATTTTTTTTTAAGCTAGACCAATGCATAAGTCCCATATCCTGTTTATTCAGCTTTAATTTGTTTTTTGCGGAATTCAGATACGATCATTTGTCTTCGAGATATCGAATTTTGAATGCAAAAGGATCCTTTTTCACTCAACTGCCAATATCTCTGAAATTGCTGGTCACCCAGCAAGCGGACAGAAAGTTTCGTTATTTGCAGAAAATTTCCTACAAAAATTTGTCATTGTCGATTGGAAAAAAAAATTTTTCTACCTGTAACGTTAACGTGAAAAAAGAGCAAAAAAATGCCATTTTCCCTTTTTTTGGTTAATCGACTGTATCTTCGGCAATATTGGGGGAAAAGCTTAGGATAGAAGAAATTTTTTCAGTCTAATGTACCCCAAAGGCCCTCCTAAATTTTTAGATCGATCGGTTCAGCGGTTTTCCTGGACCGAGTAGTTGAAATTTTGAAAAAATTAAGGGAACAAGATTTTTGTTCCTTAAACTTGACTTAATCTTTTTAAAAATCAATAATTTCATTTTTTTCGGCTTTTTACTCAATTTTGAGTTTTCTGAAGATTGATTAACAAAAAAATAAAAAAAAAAATTGAAAAAAATTTTTTACGATTAAAAACGACGAGTCTTGGTTTTGCCTGTATGGTAACGACCGAAGACCTCGAGTTTGGCGTCGTTCAGGTCAACGTTATAAACAGTGTTTTATTCGTCCCATAGCTGCTCACGGTGGGGATTGGTGATGGTTTGGGCTGCAATTTCACGGGATTCTCGAACTCCTTTAGTGATTGTTCGAGACACTCTCAATGCTAGGCGTTACATCGACCGAATCTCGCGACTTCAGGTGTTACCTTTAGCAAGAAACAGGAGAGGATTTATTTTTATGCAGGATAATGCTAGGCCTCACACAGCGAATATCACCCGTCAATTCTTTCAGACAATCAACATTAGATTGTTGAGGCATCCTGCAATGAGTCCTGATCTGAATCCCATAGAGCACGTCTGGGACATATTGAGCCGCCGATTGCGTCAAAATTATCCCAATCTGAATAATTTAGCAGCATTAGAAAACGCTTTGATAAGAGTTTGGCGTCAGATCCCTCAACGAATGATCCGAAATTGCATTTCGAATATGCGACAAAGATTGCTGTGATTAGGAGTAGAGGCGGGAACACTCGATACTGAACACGATACACACATACACACACACACACACACATTTCACACTTTAGAAAATGAGTTTGGAGTCGTTAAATACTGTGGAGGTGAACGACCTGTGGGTCTCATTTTTTCCGAAGAATCATAACACACGTGCGTAAGCACAAAAGAAGCGTAAATCCGACCGTGCAACCGCCACTTGGTATGCTTTGGATAACGCTAATGCCAGCGGTGAATCAGTTATTAATTATCAATCAGTCCAGGAAAACCGCTGAACCGAGCGATCTAAAAATTTAGGAGGGCCTTTGGGGTACATTAGACCTAAAAAAAATTCTTCTAACCTACGCTTTTCCCCCAATATTGCCGAAGATACAGTCGATTAACCAAAAAAAGGGAAAATGGCATTTTTTTGCTCTTTTTTCACGTTAACGTTACAGGTGGAAAAAAAGTTGTTTTCCAATCGACCATGACAAATTTTTGTAGGAAATTTTCTGCAAATAACGAAACTTTTTATCCGCTCGTTGGGTGACCAGTAATTTCAGTGATATTGGCAGTTGAGTGAAAAAGGATCCTTTTGCATTCAAAATTCGATATCTCGAAGACAAATGATCGCATCTGAATTCCGCAAAAAACAAATTAAAGCTGAATAAACAGGATATAGGACTTATGCATTGGTCTAGCTTGAAAAAATTTTTCCATGTCCGTAGAGCGAAAAGAAAATTATAAAAAATTTGTAAAAAAATTTAATCGTGCTTTATCCAAGAATTTCAGGGCTACCGGTGCTCCAAAAAATGGTTAACCTAAAACTTCGAAAACTAGAGTCTTTAAGCTTCAAAAGCTATGTATTTTCATTTCTTGTACGACCATTTTTCACTGAAATACAGCCTGTTGAAAATAGCCAAAAAATTTAGAAAATTTTCTTGTTCCTTTAATTTTTGCGAGAAGTGTATGAAAATTCAAATGCTCATATTTATTTTCTCAGTCTTGTCCATAGAAAAATATATCTATACAATTAAATTGATTGTTTATTATTTATTTGGTCAACTTCAAACTCATTTTATTTATTCGGACGTATCAAAATCGTTTTAATACGTGTTTGTAAGTCCAAAGTTGTAATTGTAGATCGCAAACCCTGCGATCTACAATTGGAGAGCGTACGATTGTCGGGCGATTCATGTAGTTCGTCAGCGCGGCTACGACAATCGCAAGGACCGAAATCGTGTCGTGAGTTTTAAAAGAGTAATTTGAACATACATTTTTACATTCTACGGAAGTCATAGAATGCTTTGCCAGCGCATGTATTCTCTCTATCCTATAACCTTGGATCCTTCAAGCGATGCGTGAAAAAGCACCTTTGGCCGGCATAGTGACAGCTACTGGGGCAGCCGTTTTATTTTTCAGTTGTCGTCACTTTTGGACCTCCTATTGCCTATCATCAGACGGATCGTGGTCAATAGTCTTGTCACAATAAAAAAAAACCCACGAGCCCGAAAGCCCAAAACCGCCGCGGGCCCGACACCAAATCTTACCGTGAGTTCTTAGCCAATGTTGCAGTTTGCGGATTTATATTTTTTTCTTGTTTTGGCTCATAGAATTTTCTCAGATTTTGAGCGAACATTATTTAGTTCATTGTTTTTTTTTACTTAAGTTAGATTACTTGTATACTTTTATTTATAAAAATAATTCCGCTTTATACTGATAATAAAAGCAGATGTACTATAAAGCCATCTTGCAACACCCACAACCATTTGAATTTGCAATCCAACAATTATATATTTGACAACCCTGGTGATATCTAAAGTAACATACGAAAAGGATCAAATGAAGAAATAAAAACGTAATTACTTATAATTTATTAGTATATAATTTCCGTTTTATGATTTTATTCGATATTGTTTTCTTTCTAGTTTGTCCTGAAGGTAATATTACTTTTTTACTATGCATTTTTCCTATTTAAATATTATAAAATCTTTACGGAGTACCTATTAATTAATGTAAAAAATGACATTTTAAAATCACATCAACATAAACCCTGCGTTATGATTGGTCGAAATTGATACAGCGCGTTATGTTCTAGGGATATGGCCACATTTGAACTAAAATAAGATGAAACGTTTGCATTTTGTACCATTTTTGGGTGGATTTAAACAATTTTGAATTCATACAGTCCTTTTATGTACTTTTATCTATTAAATAAATGTAAAATGTAAAAATCGAAAGTGAGGTGGATATGGCCACGTTTGATTTTTAACGACATTTTATTCTTGGCGATTGATTGCAAAGTTGG
The DNA here is from genome assembly GCA_905220615.1 of Tinea trinotella. Taxonomy (NCBI): domain Eukaryota; kingdom Metazoa; phylum Arthropoda; class Insecta; order Lepidoptera; family Tineidae; genus Tinea; species Tinea trinotella. The sequence continues at coordinate 2,431,826 of HG992326.1, forward strand.
TATATTGAGTTTTCAATAGAACGAAGGGTGCTGTCCGCCGGCAGTGCGTCAAAAATAATATCAAATAATCATTCGAATTACTACTCCTTTTCCCCTCAGGGATAGGCAGAGACGATTGAGCGCCACTTGCCATTATCCTGACACTACTCCCTCGTTTCCCTCACATTCTTTTTATACAAGTTCTATGATAATGGGCACCAGGCAACCCATAAAAATAATAAAATAGACATTTTGACATTCGAAAGGCGACCGTGGTGTAGTGGCCGTGCAATGGTTACGCAAATCGGGAGCACGAGTTCGAGACCACCCATCGCCACCGGTACCAATGTACCTTTGATATATGTACTTTGGTTTTCCTGTTTCTATGATACAAGCTCTTTAGTAGCTTATGAGAGTAGAAATGTAAAAAATAAAAATAAAGATATTTAATAATCATTCGAATTGCCACATCTTTTCCCCTCAGGGGTAGGCAGAGACAATGGAGTGACACTTGCCATTAGCCCGACACAACTTCCTCGCTTCCCTGACTTCCACAATTTTTTTTTATACAAGCTCTATGATTATTGGCTCCAGGCAACCCATAAAAATAATAAAATAAACTTGATATTCGAAATCTAAAAACATAGAATTCTAAAGTAAGCCTATTTTTAAATTACGTAAATGTGAAATATTTCTTGTTTAACTATAATACGTTATTTTAAATGTACTCTTCTTAACTATGCGACTAAATCTATTAGTACTATTGAGTGATTTTTTGTTTACAACTTTTTCCTCTGATTTTCATGTTTTTCAGAGTTTATTTTTATTATTATTATTAAATAATAAAAAAATTAAAAAGTTTATATGTTAAAATTAATATGTTTTTTGTATTTTTTTTTATTGTGACTCGACATAAGACAGCACCCCGCTTGATGTTAAGCCGAAGTGTGGTCCATGAATGAATGTCACTGCTAATACAATTCAATAACTGTGAGTAGCAATCACAACCACTATGCCAGCCTAGTCGGAACCGGCAACTTACAAGCTGATCCCGAAACGTGACCAAATCACTTCACGGTCTGTATACTTGTAAGTATTCTAAATTTCAATAATAATACGAAAATATTCGCATGGATTGGTCATTGCTAATGAACTATGGTTTATTTATTTGTTGCTTAAATCGGAAGTGTACTCGTTTCACATGTCACCGCACAGTGAAAAACATCAGTCACGCCACCTGGCGGTCTTTTATTAAAGTTGTGAAATTGCTTCGGTTGCATGACACTCTCTATGCCAACTCTGTTTAACCACATACTGCTAGTGAACCAATGACATGCTTGCTAGTGAACTATGTATTTATTAAGCTTGAACTATGTATTTGCGTGAAGAAGCACCTTTGGCCGGCATAGCGACGGCGACTCGGGCAGCCGTGAACTAACTCGGTTTTTTCAGTCGTCGTCACTCTTGGACCTCCTCTTGCTTATCATCAGGCGGGTCGAGGTCAAATGTCATGTCACAATAAAAAAAAAACTTTTATGAAATCTCTTACAGGCATAGTGACGATTCAGTCATCCGTATACTGAAGGTAACTCGAGGTCGAATGTGTCATAAAAAATATTGTTTTTAGGTTAAAGCGGGGAATATTCCAAGAAAAACAGGCGTCTACCATGCTCCTACCATAGAGCCTGTATAAAGAGTATTACGGATGTAAAGGAAGCTAAAGAGTTTTATCAGGATCGCAGAAAATGGCGATCCATTGTCTCTATCTATCCCTAAAATAATAGTGGCGTAGCGATGTGTACGACGAGCTTTTATAGTTTGAGGAGCATACTGCATATTACTTCTAATATGCATCGTCGTCACTCTTGGACATCCTCTTGCTTATCATCAGGCGGGACGAGGTCAGATGACGTGTCACAATAAAAATAAAAATTACAATACATATCAATTCAATTCCCCTGAGTCATGTTTACTATTAGGCAGGTCGAGGTCAAATGTCGAGTCACAATAAACAAAAAAAAACACCTTTGGCTGGCATAGTAATGAGGCACTCTCGGACTTTCCCTTGATTACCATCAGGCAATTCCAAGTTTTAAGACAGGCGTGGCATAGTGGTGTGCTACCCGTTCGTTACGCGGGTGGGGTTCGATTCCCGATCGGAGTAAATATTTGTACCACCACTTACAAGTATACAGACCATGAAGTGACTGTGACTAGTGGATGTGAACTGCTACTTACAGTTATTGAATTATAGTCGCAGTCACCTCTATTCATGGACCACACTCCAGTTTAACAACAGGCGGGTAATGTCGCATGTTGAGCCACAATAAAGAAACGGAAGTCGAGGGTAGATGACATGTATTAAAAAAAAATACACTAAAATTAAAGCTAACAAATTCGAAATCACATTTAGTATTATTTAGTTCTATGACTCGACATTTATGAAGTTTAATTCATTGTCTAAAATACTACTAACAAGCAAAGTTAAATCTAAAACTAAACTAACGTTTCAAATCCTTTGACATTTAACTGCAAGGCTATAAGTTATTAAATACCAGTTGGTTAACTAACTTTCGCAAATAACTTGACAGTCGGTTAATAGTAATGTCATAACTTAGAACACTATGTGATGACAGACAGACAGACAGACATATACTTTATTTTATGCAACAAATCCTTAAATAACATTTATTATTATGATAAAATTAAACGTATATTAAATATAATTAAATTATTAACAAATAGAGTACTATGCTATTGGAATAAGAATAGGGCGGGCTGTTGACTAACTTCACTTGACTGATTCAAAGGTGTCTTTTTCATGACGGTTCGCAAAAAAAAGACCCATACTAAAGTGAAGTTGGTTGGACAGTTAGACATCACAAAATGGCGCCGATTTCGTCCTATTCTTATTTTAATTGCATTATACAAGTAAAAAGACAATGGAAATAGAACATAATGATGTACATTTCGTGAACTTATAGAGATATTTTAAAGAGTGGTAGGCAGTGGTGCCCAGTCTGTCGACCCGGGCTATACAAGTAAACAAACCGTTAGGTAACTTAGTCGCGTTTTCATGAATAGAAGCAACTGCTACAATAGTAACTGCAAGTAGGTGTCACACTCACAATGCCGGCCTAGTTGGAACTGGCAATCTACAAGTTGTTCCAACTTACTGATTTAGCACAACAATGTAAAAAAGTAGGTGTGGATAAAATCAAACAGAACAGAAACTTATTCATGGTTTAATTAATTGAGAAACTTACTAACTAAGGACATAAAGTGTGGAAGACAGGCAGTTGGTGGTTATGTACCTAGTTAGCCGAGTTATTTGCTCCAAGTAGTAACACCACTTTCATGTCTAAATAGCGCGAAGATCCCGTAAGAGCCCGTTTCCGCTTGTCGGCTGTGTCGGGCTCAGATAATTATTCGGGTGTTGGCGCCTCTGTTCACACTAATCGGTTGTCGGAAGCTGCTGGTAAAATTCAACACTCTACGCGAGGCGATTGTACAGGAAGTTCTTGTGATGAATTAGGGCTGTCGGACTCAACATCTGACAAATGTGAACAGCGTCATATTTGTAAAATTCCTTGTCACTGGAACATCCGATTAAAGTCCGAGCCCGACAGCCGGCAAGTGGAAACAGGCTGTAATACGACTGAGTTACATAACAGTCGCATTACGGGATCAATTTAAATTTATAGGTAACAAACGAGGCCGGCATAAGTCACCCTTAATCATAGGCTGCAATCTAGTTCAACAACCGGCAGGATTGTGACTCGACATAATATGACAGCACCCCGCTAGATGTTAAGCTGTAGTGCGGTCCATGAATAGATGTCTACTATACATTGCTACTACTATACAATTTAATAAGTATGGGTAGCAGTCACATGTACCATGCCGGCCTAGTTGAAACCGGCAACTTACAAGCTGATCCCTATACGCGACTAAATCACTTCACGGTCTGTGTATTTGTAAGTGGTGGTACTACCCCGGATCGGCAGACTGGGTACAACTCTTTGATAACCACACCCGAAGCAAATATCCGTCTCTTTTTTAACAAATATTTGCAATATTTTATATAATCATTAAATATTACAAATGTCCTTTGCAAAATACAAAAAAAATAACAACGATTAAATTTATAAAAAAAAAACCATAATATTACACCAATTAAATTAGTATTAAATACAACACAAATTAAAAATTAAGAATAAAATTCAAGTGTTGGTTGTCATTTGGTAGCCAACAGTACCATCACTTTCAAGTGTACACGAACGAGAAGTGACTGGGTCGCGTTTAGGGATCAGCTTGAAAGTGGCTGGTTTCAAATAGGCTGGCATAGTGGATGAGACTGCTACATGCAGTTATTTAACTTAAGTAGCAGTCACTTTATTCTTTGACTGCACTTCAGTCACTCCACTGTCATTTTGTCGAGAAACAATAATAAATTAAAAATATTTTCTTATATTGTGCGCAAACATTGATTATTGAATTAAACAAATTTTATACGGCTTACTATCGCGTCTCCCCGTGACCACGATGGCTGCAAAGCTCTCGAAACGTCGGAATAATAAAATCAATAACCAAAATAAACCCGATAGTAAGCCGCATAAAATTTGTATAATTAAAAATATCCAAACTCAATACAGGTCTCAATCAATCCAACCAATCGATCCCTAAATCTCTCAGCTATAACATCTCTCATACCATTAACACTGAACGAATCAGGTGAAGTCAACGCTTCGGGGTGGTCTTGGAAATCTATCACATCCTCTGACTCCCTCACTAGCATATTACTTAACATAACTGCTATACCAAAGCTAGTATTACAATTAGCTCTTAGATCTTCATCTAATTTATCTCTAGGATATACAGAATTAGCTTCCAAACCAAAGTATGAAAGAAATTTATCAAAACACTTATAGTAATGGTCTAACCATTCCTTGAAATACATTCTTCTCGTTTTGTGATCTATACAGTTGAAGATAAAGTAGAATATGTCTGCAGCTGGGGAAGCTATCCTTGTCAGTTGGTAGTCAAGCATCATTACTTCCAAAGGTTTTTCGTCCTGTAATGTTTTGAATTGATAATTTTAATTTGGGTGTAGAGGTAAGATCTATGCCAATACTGGTAACGTAAAATCGCCATTTAAAATTGTTCTAAAAATAATTAAATGCGAAATACCATCAATCGTTCTATGGCCAAGTTGTTTCTACCTATCCATGTGAAAAAAAAAGCATGATAATTTGATTCATTGATTGATAGCATGTTCGTTAGAAAAGTTCTATTGTTCCGCTTCCAGCGTGGAAACAAAATAGAGTGTGGTCAAAACAGTATTACAGCGAAACAAAAATGTGTTTTGTTTTTAAAATGATTATGAAAACAAATTGATATTAAGTACAAACAAAGAAGTATTAAGTACAAACAAAAAACTCGCACAATTCCGCATCCGCATTCCGTTGACCAAATCGACATACAATACAAGGTATAGCGAACTAAACGATTTGGTGCGTTATTTTTTGTCGAACGATGGAAACATTTTCAAATAGAATTTACCTGAGAGATGTTTTCCACATCCTAACCTTGATATTCTAGCGAAGCGTAAAAAAGTGTCGCTGGCCGGCATAGCGACGACCACTAAGTCCATTAAAACTGTGTCGGTTTTAATTTGGTAAGGAAGACTCGCGAGGTCAGAATACGCATCACAATAAAAAAAACTATCTTTTTTAATAAGTTGCATGGCGAGAAAACATAATAATAAATATAAAAATTATACAAATATTTAACTAATATAATATAAATTGAGATAATATCGATAACTCATAATTAAGCATTAGTTATATAAATAACATTACAAATCCCTACATCATGAATGACTCTTATCTCTATGTTGATTTATCTAATCGTTATCGCATTGTTTTATGTGAAGTTGGTAAATATTTGAATATTATATATTATTGTATTTCATTTGAACAGTTTCTTAGTTGAAATAAAAATAACTAAGTAATCAGATACGTTATTCATGAAGTCCGTACCTAAATTAGGGCCAAAACTTGAAGTTTCGCTAAAGATTTTAAAGACATTGCGACCGTGGTTCGATTTATTTAGGCAATAACCACCGCACTCGTATCAATGTTTGTTGATATAAGATAGATTGACCTTGGTCAGCCAGTCTCGGTGATACAAACTAATGTATTAGTATATTAAAATCTTGTATAAAACAATACTTACTTTGTTTCTAAACATCATATTGTTTGTCCAACAATCTCCTTGAATAATAGCAGAATAATCACTATCAAAATCATTATGATGTAAAACAATGGATAGATCAGGCATGTTTGCGACTACACCCTTTATTTTCTCCTTATAAAGTTCATTTTTCACTGCACTTATTGCGTCAATTTCTAACTGATCTGTAAATTTTCGCATTTCTTCGAAATTTTTTGTTTCTGCCCACATGTTTGTTAGTTTACCCTTAATTCTTAGATAATATTCATGATCTTTTGCTTTTAAAGTGTACGATAAGGCGTGTATTTTCGCTAATTCTTTCAATACCATTCTGGCGTGTTCATCTGACATCGAAAGAAATCTGTCAAACAGTTTAAAACCAGACTCACAGATATCTTCAAGCAAGATAACTTCATTAGGAGGTTCAATATTTGAACCATAACATCTCGGATGTCTCAACCGTTCTTCAAGAGGAACATTGGCTGCTTCTTGTAATTCATCGTATTTGGGAAATAATTCATTGTAAACAATAATTTCGTTATTAAATGCTACAGATGTCTGCATTAGATCTCTTACTTGATCTAACGTCGGTGCTAATTTGACAATCATTTTGAACAGTTTCCCTTCATTAACTCCATCTTGTTGTGCGATGAATCTTTTAACATTCGCTACATAATTATCACCCTTTTTCCCAACAGCTTCCACTTTAACTGTGCACTTATTAAAATCATTTTCTAAAAGTATTTTCTTGCACACATCTTCTGTATCTTCATTCAACGCGGAAAGATCGCCTTCAAAGTGTAATTCCATATTATCTTTGCGAAATTCGTTTAGCAACTAAACTTAAATAAATCTCGTTTTGTTTATATAGTTCTTTATCTGATGACGTTTTACTTTGATAATGTTTGGGAAATCTTTTGTATATGTACTAGATAATTATGGATACGTTTTTATATGATGTTTTTTGTTACTATTATGTATTTAGCAGTATCACAAATATATCAGAGTACTGTTCTTAAATGTAATGTTTTACTAGTAACAATTTTATTTAAAACTTTAGCTCAAACAACATTGGATAAGATTATTAGAGTATTGAATTAGAATAATTATATAAATAAATAGCTAAAGCAGTTTTATGTATTAAAATAGCTCTGCTTTTACCTCAATATTAATTAGTAGAAAATAAGAAGATAACTATTATATTTAAAAAAAAGTACTTAGTAAATTAATCCGTACTATTTGAGAGTTGAATCATTACTGAGATAACTATAGTAAAAATTTATCAAGTCAAGGTTTATAATCCGACGAATTCTGTGTTGACGCTAAAAATAACCCAATGTATAGAGTGTATTTTAAACGCGATTTAAATTCATAATTGTAACAGATTCAATTGGGTCTAAACGCATTATTAAACATAATTTAATCATCTCCAAGCGACAATCCTTGCAATAGGACCTAAATGACGAGGAAAATGAAATTATTTTAAAAAAGTTTAAGACATGTTTTAATCTATTCTAATTGTAAACTAACAGAGTTTATTAACTATAATTAATATATTTAATAGACTTTATAATATATTTTAATCCAGTGCGACGTGTCAGGTTCTTTTTTACTTTCGTATATTTCCGCGTGGGTAATCAGCGGGTGATAGAAAATTGGAGTTGGAACTAAAGTTGAATGAATGTGCTGGATATGTATTTAGGTAAAGATTCGAGAGGGAGAGGTACCAGTCCACTGCCTACCACTCTTTGATAACCAGACCCGAGGCAAATTCCGCCTCCTTTTTTAACAAATATTTGCAATATATAATTTAATTATTAAATAATACAAATAAAAGCTATGAAACAAATATTTGCTCCGACCGGGATAATAATCTAAATAAACGCGATAGGAAGCCGCAAAATTCTAATTACGAATTAGGCCGGCAAAGTAACGGCGACTGTGGCAGCCGTTAACTGACTCGGTTTTTTCAGTCGTTGGCACTCTTGGATCTCCATCACGCTCACCATCAGGCAGGTCGAGGTCGGATATCGAGTCACAATAAAAAATATATTACATAACTCTTTCTATAGATATGGTCACAAGGTCATAGGTCGGTCGTATTTTGTTCAATATATGAGTACTGTTAAATAACCACTTTATTTCAAGGCTTTATTTATTATTGTCAACGCTATGATAGTTCAAACAATGCCATTTGTAGAAGCCAAAGCGATGATCTCACATCCTTTGGTTAAGCGACGCTCTGTGCCGACTGATATTCAATAATTTAACGCTTTATGTTTATTTTGATAATTGCTCCAGGTCTGGTTGTCAAAGACTGGTAAACAGTGGTTACGCAGTCTGCCAATCCGGGGTAGTATAGTTCCGCCAGATAAAAGAAGCGCTGACCTTTAAGCTGCGCAGTATAAGGATCGGCAAAGTACAAGAGCTCTAGACGACTGCGGTGGGAGCGAGTCTGTTTATCTATACACATGCGTTATACAAAAAAGTAAGTACGTAACAAAAGAAGTCAATGCCAGCGATCTTTTTATCTGCCGAGAGATCTACCACCAGTTATATGTATACTGACCGTGAAATGGCTTAGTTGCGTTTCTGGATCATCGTTTCTAGTAAGTTGTTGGTTCCAACTAGGCCGACATAAAGCAAATATAATTTATATGTATGTATATAGATGTATTTACTTACTAGTTTTACCAACAAAATATCATCGTGATTGTACCAATTTAATAATCTAGATAACGGATTCAAAAGCGGTTGTTATTATAAATATATTTGCAAATATCGATAAAAAAAAAGTATTTCGATAAGGATGACAAAGCAAAATTGAATGAAACCAAATAAAACATGTCATAAATTGTAATTGAATCTCATAACATAACAAATATAATAATATAAATAAAACATTATAAACGTGTAATAAATTAACACAATAAATTGAATATATTTAATAAAAAAACATACGACTTCTTGTAACAACGGAGGTACAAGGTACAAGGCAACCGTGCCGTGGTCTAGTGGTAGTGAAATTGTCACGCAAACCACTAACCCGGTTCTAAAACACTTGCCAATACCAATGTATAATATCTTTCATTTAAGTACTTTAGAAGCCTAGTCTCTATAAAACTAGCACATTTAGTAGCTTAATGTAGAAATGTATTAAAAACAATTTCAATCAATTAATCAAATTGTCTCTGCCTGTCCCCCACAGGTATAGTCTCCGGCTGGGGTGCTGGCAGTGCAATGGTTACACAAACCGAGAGCACGAGTTCGAAACCACCCACCGGTACCAATGTGTCTTTGATGTATGTGCTTTGGTAGTCCTGTTTCTATGATACAAGCACTTAGTATAGAAATGTAAAAAAATATATAGGCAGAGACAATGGAGCGCCACTTGCCACGATCCTGACACAACTCCCTCGCTTTCCTCATATCCACAATTCTTAATAATACTGTTTAAATATTTCACCTAATACTGGCCTCGCCTGTTGAGAGAATGAAAGATGATATATTTTTATTTTTTATTCTGACTATAAGCTTAATATAAAATTGTAAATAATAAGACAGTAAGTATCCCGCCTGATGTTAAGCTGGAGTGCGGTCCATAAATGGAGGTGACTGCTACTACAGTTAATTAACTACAAGTAGCAGTCACATCCGCTATGTCGGCCTAATTCAAACCGGCAACTTACAAGCTGATCCCAAAACGCGACTAAGTCACTCCACGGTCTGTATGTAGTCTGATTAACACTGAAAAATCATCTAAAAGGTCTTTAAAATCATTGCCATGTCAAAGCTAACTGTACATACTGTACAACTTTCAATCTGATCCCGAAATGCAATGAAGTCACTTTACGATCTACACACTTAAAAGTGGTGGTACTATCCTGGATTGGCAGATTGGGAAAATTCTTACTATACAAATTCTTTCAACATGATCTAAACATTATGTTAAAGAGTGGTGCTAGACTGCCGATCTGGGGTAGTACGACCACTTACAAGTATACATACCGTGAAGTGACTTAGTCGTGTTCCGGAATCAGCTTGTAAGTTGTCTCTTCCAACCGGGACGGCATAGTGGATGTGACTGCTACTTACAGTTATTTAACTGCTGTAACAGTTAACTTCATTCATGGACCGTACTCCAGCGTACCATTAAAGCAGGCAGGGTGCTGTCATATGTCGAATCCCAATAAAAATACTAAAAATATGTATATAATCTTAGAAGATTTTATAATAGAAATCTCTACTTAAAATAATCAATATAAAACAAACAAACAAACAAAAATAACCTAAAGAAACTCAAATTCTATACAACTCTTAATAATACCTTCAACTCTCTCAGTGTACCTTTTAGCAATCACATGTCTCATCTGATTAACACTGAAAGAATCCACTGAAAGATCACTACCTTCAGTTTTTTCTTTGAAATCAATAACGTCTTCAGGTTCCCTCACAATTATATTGCACATCATCATGGCCATACCGAAGCTTACTTTACATACTCTGATCAAATCATCATCGAATTTAACTCTAGGATAAACGTCCTCAGCGTTTAAATTAAAATAATTAAGGAATTTATCCAAATTTGCGTAGTAACAGTCCTTCCATTGATAGAAATTATTCTTCCTTGTTTCGTAGTCCGTGCAGTTCAATGTCAAATGTAGAAAGTCAAGAGCTGGTGATGCTACTCTTGTGATTTGGTAATCCAGCATTATTATACTCTTTGGCTCGTTGTTCTGTAATGAAATATTCATTAGGGAGTTAATTGTGTCAGGATTTTTTTAGTAGCCCTGATTTTATTAATATTCGCAAAGTTGAAAATGCATAGCGGTATTAAGCCCGCGTTTTGTATATAAATGATTATTGTGGTAAGAGTGCTTGACTAGAGGTCCCTTGTTTCTGCTTATCTCCGTTTTTTTTTTAAATTGAGACCCGACATTCGAGTTCGATTTTTGTAATAACATCCAAGAGCCATTACATACTATGAATTTTTCGCTATCTATCTACTTTTGCTCTCTGCACAGCCCAAAAGTGAGAAGGCGAATGCGTCTTTGTCGGCCTTTTGCGGAATTAGAGGAATTAGATTCGCCACATAGTTCAATCTAATCTGACTTGTTATAAAATAGAATTTAAAATTATATATTAATTTCTTTCTTAACTAATTTTCTTCACTTAGCCCCCTTTCACGCTGATCAAATACGGTATCTGAGATCTGTCTCAGAGATTTGTATTGGTTTCAACGTTTATACACACGTTGATTTTTGTATATCGGTAAAAAATCTAGTCTTTTGGTATAATGGATACCTCTAACACGTCTGAGTTACCTTCAGCACCTTCGTGTCACTTTTACAGTCTGTTTGAAATAAAAAGCGAAAAAGGTTTTGGTCTAAAAATCATGTTGCATCGCCATGTTGCTTTGCTGTCTCAAGCCAGTGGCTTGAAACCGATAACCCTGTATCTGATACCTTGATATTTAGAAACCATCGTTCACACGTTAAGATTAGCATAATTTATAGCAGCACTTTATGCGCTATGTGCAAAGGGGAATCTAAACATGTCATTATGGAGTTCATCATGTGGATCTTAATACTCGTATTATACTCGTAATTGATCTGTGGTATAGATGGCATAATAATATACAATATGGTAGATCGTACATTTTTAATAGCCACTGTACGTGTACGTGTTCGCGTTAATTGATATGACATTGGACATTACCAGCCTTTTTATGTACGATGAGTTGACATATATTATAGTCTTAATACTGACCTGACTAAAATAGTACACACATTTTTTTTTATTGACTCGACATATGACAGCACCCCGCTTGATGTTAGGCTGGAGTGTGGTCCATGAATGGATGTCACTGCTACTACAATTCAATAACTGTGAGTAGCAATCACATCCACCATGCCGGCCTAGGTGGAACCGGCAAGTATCTAAGTACAATGCAAAAGTAAATTATTCAAGTGTTTAGACTGTGAATATAGTCGCGTTTCGGGGTCAGATTGTAAGTTGCCGGTTTCAACTAGACCAGCATAGTGAATGCGACTACTACTAACAGTTATCTAACTGTAAGTTAGATAGTTATCTAACTGTAAGTAGAAGTTAGATAACTGTAACATTCACAGACCGCAATGCGCAATTAACGTCTTACAGGGTGCTGACAAATACGAGTCAGAATAAAAAAATATTTACCTCAAGTTTAAACATCATATTATTAACCCAACAATCTCCTTGAATAATAGCAGAATATTCCGCATCAATATCAGCGTAATGCATATCAACAGCCATCTTGTTCATATTTAAAATCAAACCCTTCGTACGATTTTTATAGTCTTCGCTCTTTATCATATTTTGTGTTTCCGCCTCCATAGCAGCAGTATATTCTTTCATTTGTTCAGATTCCGTCGTCCGAATCCATAAATTCTTTAACCTCACTTTCAAATCGTCAAACATTTCTCTATTTCGTTCTTTTAAAACATATGATATACCATGAAACTTAGCTAAATCTTTAAGTGCCATATTAACTTGATCATCAGTCATAGAAACGAATCTATTCAGCATAACATAACCAGATTCACACAAATCTTCTAAAATAACAGTTTCATGTGGAGCTTCTATATTGGTACCATAACAAATAGCATGTTGAATCCTCTCTTCTACTGGTACCTTTGCTTCTTCTTGCATCTCATCGTATTTAGCTAAAAGTTCTTTGTAAACTATAATTTCATTTCGGAAAGCATTATCTGTGCCTACCATATTTCTTACTTGGTCAATTGTAGGTGCTAGTTTCACGATCATCTTCAAAAGTTTTCCATTATTAACTGAGTCTTGTTGGGCTACTAATCGCTTTACATTTGCGATGTAGTTGTCACCTTTTTTACCAACTGTCTCCACTTTCACTACACAATTAGTAAAACCTAGTTCTTTTAAACTATTTCTACATATTTCTTCAGTTTCATTCGTAAATGCCGATATGTCTCCTTCGAATGTAATTGCCATTTTGTTGCCGAATATTTTTAATACAAATGAATTGACTAAATCGTATTTATTTGACTTATCAACGTTGATAACTAGAATAGTTTGATTATCTGATTAATTTCCAAAATGGCTCCAGTATAATGTCCTGAAAAAATTTAACATTTTGCCTAAGTGAAAAAAGTAATGAAAATATGAATTAAAATCAGAAATCAGCTGACCCGGCATAGTGGAATTTATAGGTATCCTACGTATCTATGTTACGACAGGTTGAAATTATTAGGAACCACAGACAATTTAAAAAAATTAAATTAAGAAAGTTGGATTGCCTAGTGGCTTTAACTGTAGAGCGTGTATAAAGAGAATTGTGGATGTGAGGGAAGCGAAAGAGTTGTGTCAGGATCGTGGCAAGTGGCGCTTCATTGTCTCTGCCTATCCCTGTGGAAAAAAACAATGACAATTTGATTTATAATTATAAATATTCCTAATTGTACTAAATAAAAACTTGTTTATAAAAGGCGAACTTATTGCTTTTAGGCATTTTCAGCTAGTTAACCTTCGGCTATCTAACTTTTTGCATTTAAGGAAATATCAATACACCACAACACAATAAAAAAACAACAAAAAAATTAACATAAAATACATACATATAGACACAATATAAATAAGAAAAACTTTATATTTTTTGTATACCTAATTATTATACTTTAATTTTTTGTACATTTACACCGCTACAACTTACATTAAATAATAATTAGTCGTATATAATAGAGAAAAAACATTACATATCATCTGATATATGTATAAATCAATTAATCAATCAAATTGTCACGCCTTTATTCCACAGAGATAGGCAGAGACTAATAATAACTAAAACTAACCTTCACAGAACTCTTTACAAAACAAGCGACGACTGTTAAACCAATCATAAACCCATCCACATCCGATCATAACAAAATAAGATAAACGAATGACCACAAATTAGTGTGAGCATAGAAGCGATACTGTTCACCTTGGAACTAGTAGAATAAAAACCATGGTGTTCATTTTTAAATACGTAATTAAACAATACTTAGTGCTTTAGGGCCGGTTCTATAAACTCGTCATTTGTCCTCGACTTGTCGCCGTCACTATGCCGGCCAAAAATCGCTTAAAGAGTTCAAGGTTGTACGATAGGAAGAACACGTGGGCTGATAAATCATTCAACTTGTCGACAACGGGGTAATTTTGAAAACAATTAAAGCATCAACCAATAGGACGATCAACACCCCAGTCTCTCCGTGGCCACGACGGCCGCAAAGTTCCCGAAACGTCAGAATAACAAAAAAAAATGTAAAATCAAAACTAAAATAAACGCGATAGTAAGCCGCATGAAATTTGTTTAATTTATATGAAATATTATTATTACTTATTGATCATAATAATGACAAATTTTGTTTATTCAGGCACGTCAATGTAACTAATACGTTTTGTAATTAACCCAATTAAAATTAATAATAAAACGATAAAATTTAATAATTATTACTAAAATGATTCTTTTAGTTTAAAATATAATATATTAATTGATTGAAGTGTACATAAAAATCAAAGACACATTAATACTAAAGGACATCATTAATTTTGTATAGGGACTTGGGCTTAATTGTATTAACAGTTTAATATTCATTTTAAATTAGTTTAATGTACGAAGATTACAATGTAATTGGAAAATATCTTTTATTTTGCATATTTAAGGTGTACAAAATGATCAAACTATAATTATGATAGTTTAAAGCAGAAATGTTATTGTCTTGTGTCTTCGTGATTGGGAATCGATACAAAATCAATATTTTATTTTCTGAATAACTTAATTGCACAGGAATTAAAAGAAAATTTGTTATTAGTTTTATCAATACAAGTATCGAAACTACCATATGTTTTTTTAATCATTGAGCAATGATAACGTAATTACTAATTGACCCACCTTAAGCACTAGCTGGTTATATCATCAGCTCTACTCCAACAGGGATAGGCAGAGACAATAGACCGCCACATATAACGATCTTAACACGACTCTTTCGTTTCTAGTTTCTAACACTTATACAAACTGTTATAACTAGAACGTGCAAATAATGAAAACAAATAGCAGTTTTATTGATAGTACAATCTATTATACTTACAATGCTTACACAAACTTTCAGCCTACATAACATACAATTTATTCAATTAATCAATTAAATTGTCACGCCTTTTTCCCATGAGGATAGACAGAAACAATGAGGGCCCTTGCCACGATCCTGACACAACTCTCTCGCTTCCTTCACATCTACAATTCTCTTCATACAAGCTGTCAGGTTATGGGCAACCTACTTTTTTGAGGATGTCTCCGATATGATAATTTAATTTATTATTTGAGTAAAACGCCTTAAATATTCAAATAGCTGAAAATAAATTTCTCGATCCGTGGTCAAGTGGTAGTGAAATAGTCACGCAATACGAGAACATTTATTATTTCTATACTTTACTAAACTGAGCCCAATGTATCTTTGATATTATTACGTACTTTGGTCGCCTACTTTCTATTTCAGAAGCAGGGATAGTAGCTTAGAATAGATATTAAACTTTTTTAAATATGCTGCGCTTTCTGTTTTCCACTCGTCAGCGTTCATGTACTAAGGTACATGAGCGCTGACGAGTCAACATTTCATGATATGATAATGAAAAGGAATAAGCAAAACCAATAGCAACGACCACGATTAAGGCAACTGTAATCTGAGTAATTTTTCAAAAGTTGCTGTTCTTGGACCTCCTCTTGCAAGTCGGGTAAGATGTTGCGTCTTTATTAAAGAATTAGCTTATCCTTATTAGCTTTGAAGTCGAAAAAAAAGATTTAGGTTTCAAATAAACTTTGATTGCAAGACTTTGTTTGCACAACGCCGTCTAGTTCGGTTTAAAGGAACTATCTCAAATTTTAAAGCATGTTTGATTATTGTTTGACATAATATTTCAATAAATTGAGTCAATAAAAATCATCTAGTTACACCATAACACTCGTATCACGTACAAATTCGAATTATAAAATTATATATATATTTTTTTTATTGTGACACGACATCTGACCTCGTCCCGCCTGATGATAAGCAGGAGGAGGTCCAAGAGTGACGACGACTGAGAAAGCCGAGTATTGTTCTCGGCTGCCTCAGCCGCCGTCACTATGCCGGCCAAAGGTGCTTCTTCACGCATCGCTTGAAGGATCCAAGGTCATAGGATGAAGAGAACACATGGGCAGGCAAAGCATTCCACTTGTCGATTGATCTACAAAGAAAAGACGCACCGAACTTTTTAGTTTGACTGCCGATTCGGTCGATAAAATGCGGATGCTTTCCCCGACCTGTGCGGGTATTACGGGAGTGAAAAGACGAGGTAGGGACAAGGTTAAAGAGCTTAAATCGAAGACATCGTCATCGTCAAGAAGGTTGGGTTGCCTAATGCCCATAACCGTAGACCTTGTATATAGAGAATTGTTGATGTGAGAGAAGAGAGGGAGTTGTGTCAGGACCGTGGCAAATGGCGCTCCATTGACTCTGCCTATCCCTGTGATAAAAAGCGTGACTATTTCATTGATTAATATTCAAATCAATCATCAATCAATCCCGGGTTCGATTTCCTATCGAGGCAACTATTTTTTTCTTTGCTTTTATTTGTAATATTTATTTATCAATCTAATCATATGGCGGCACCCTGCCTGATGTTAGGCTGGAGTGTGATCCATGAATGGAGGCGACTACTAATTTATAACTGCTGGTAGCATTCACATCCACTATGCCGCATCTACGCCTGCTTATAGGAACCGGCAATATTTAAACTAATCCCGAAACGCGACACTTTATTTGAATTGGGAACTACCATGGATTATAATTGTATAATCAAAAAAAATGACATGCCTTTTCCCTATAGTGGTAGGCAGAAACAATGGAGCGTCACTTGCCACGATTCTGACATGCCTCCCTCGCTTCCCTCAGATCCACAATTATCTTCATGCAAACTCTACGGTTATGGGCACTAGACTACCAAGCATTCATGAGGATGTCTTCGATTTGGTCGACAAACCATGTCTCCTTCATGGGTTTAACACATCCATCCACATTTATAGATTCTTTTGTATATTATTCTTTCACTCATCCTTTCCATGTGCCCAAACCACTATAAAGAACAACAATTGTTTCTTCAAACGTAATTATTAATTTATGCCAAACTTCATGAACGGTCAAACGTCAAACGGCCAACATAGCGTGCCGCTGGTATACGCGACCCAGCTTACTTGTATAAAATTGAATACGATCAATCAAATTGTCAGCCCTTTTACCCACAGGGATAGGCCGACACAATGAAGCGCCACTTGCCAGGATCCTGACACAACTCCCTAGCTTCCTTCACATTCACAATTGTCTTCGTACAAGCTCTATGGTTATGGGCACCAGGCAACGTAGCTTTAATTGAATACGAGTTATTGTATAATAGTTAAATAATATTACACAATTACAAAGTAGGAATTAGTGAATACTTTTGAGGTACAAATGTAAATGATAACAGTAATAGATTAGAGTCAGTCAGTAAACAACGCGATAAAAACGATAACATCACAAAAACACATTGGCGTACACTAGTATTCCTCGCACTGTGATAATGATGTGTTTTTAACATAGAAGTTTTTAAATATAATTAATATTGTAACTTAAAACAACGTAAGAATCAAAGTGAATGTGTTTAGGAGCGTCGAAATGGGAATATGGATTTCGGAAGATGTGGAGAATGTTCCGGATCACGTAAAGAAATTATGTGAGATAATATTTTTGGAAAATGGTTATGATAATTGTGAGGTAACAGTCACACCAGCTTGTGCGAAAGGCGAGAATTACTTTTCAAACGTATTAAGATTAGCAGCTAAGAGAGATGATGAAGAATTTAGTATAATAGCAAAAATGGCATTAGCCCAAGAGTATTTTCGAATAATATCATTCGCTCCACATTTATTTTATAATGAAAGTGCAATATATCAACATTTATTTCCAAAATTCGACGAAATACAGAAAGAAGCGAATTTAAGTGAAGAAGACCGGTTTTGTTATGCAAAGATATACGCCTCAGCTGATAAACCGACGGAGGTCATTATCTTAGAAGATTTAAATCTAAAAGGTTATGTTAAGTTGGAAAAAAACGTTGATTATGACAATATAGAAGTGTTATTGACTCTAAAAGAAATAGCAAAGTTCCATGCTCTATCATTTGCATTGAAGTACAGAGACGAAACTTCTTACATAGAAATTAGAGATAAATTGTTAAACTTTTGGGCGCTAGAGTACAATATGTCGGCGGTTATGAGCCTGTACAACACTATACAGGAAGGTACATCGTATTATTTTGATGAAGAAAAACAAAAACAATATTTGAAAGAATGTATAATTGGGCTACCTGAAATGGGTCGAAAGTTGTATAACATGCATTTGGCATCGAAGTATTCCGTAATTAGCATGGGATTTAAATATAGATATAAACCGATGTATCAAATTAAGGTAAGAAATTCAAGATTTTGTAGTAAAAAAGATTTGTAGCTATGGCACAATTTTAATACCCGTAGTAATTAAGTAAGTACTCGTATAATAAACAATAACAATATAAACAAGAATAATAATCCTGAGATAATATAGGAAAGGACATCATTAATTTTGTATGGGGACTTGGGCTAAATTGTATTAACAGCTGCATATACATTTTAAAATAGTTTGATGTACGAAGATTACCTACAATGTAATTGGAATATTATCAAACTATAATTATGACAGTCCAAAGCAGAACTGTTAATATGGCGTGTCTTTGTACGATGCAAAATCCATATCTTATTTTCCAAATAACTCAGTTGCACAGCAATTAAAAGCAAAATTGTTAGTAGTTTTATCATTATAAGTATCCAAATTACCATTTATATATTTTTTTCAGTATCATTGAATCGTATTTAATTAAAATACTTTCACGCAACCCTTTTGGACAACTGTCCGTGAATAGATTGAAGAGCCATATTGACGCTACACATCCCTGTCTGTCACCTTTAGAAATGCCAACCAGTCAGATAGCGCCCTATTAATTTGAACACAAGCACTGGAATCCTCATAGAGAGATTTCAGTGCACAGACCAAACGCTCCCGAAAAGCTGCTGCCACGATTCACTCCTGTTCACTCGATCATAGGCCTTTTCAAGGTGGACAAAAGCACAAAACACCTTCTGGTATTGACATTAAAAGAAAAATCTTAACAAAATAACCAACTTTAGTACAAAACTATTAAATCACGACAAACACATTTAAATATACTTAAATACAAGATAACTGGTTAAACATTTGAGTAATTTACTTTATATGAATATTTTTAATTTATTTTTACTTGACATCTGATCCTGACCTGCCTGAAGGCAAACAAGATTACTGACGACTAAAAAAAGTCTGAGTTCACAGCTGCATCAGTCGCCGTCATGCCGGCCTAATGTATATTTGGCGAATATTTGCTCCGGGTCTAGTTGTTAAAGAGTGGTAGGCAGGCTATTCCCAGATGTTACGTGTAATATATATTTTTTTTATTGTGACTCGACATATGACAGCAACCCGCTTGATGTTAAGCCGAAGTGTGGTCCATAAATGAATGTCACTGCTACTACAATCCAATAACTGTGAGTCGCAATCACATCCACTATGCCCGCCTAGTTGGAACTGGCAACTTACAAGCCGATCCCGAAACGTGACCAAATCACTTCACGGTCTGTATACTTGTAAGTGGTGGTACTACCCCGGATCGGCAGACTGGGTACCACTGTCTACCACTGTTTAAAATTCACGCGAAATATAACTCGACTTGCTTGAAGATACCAACACATTTTAGGATTGGCTCAGTCGTCGTCGCTATGCAGGCCAGCATGTTGTTTAAGTACCATTCAAATAGATAAAAGTAGAGGACACTTCCGTATATTTTATCAACTATTGTGATTAACTTACCTATTTCAAGTTACCAATCGATTGTGATAAACAGAACACCACATTATCTAGGCAAATTCATTATCTATTATGTATTTTGTATATTAGAATCACATATGTATATATGTGCACATAACAATAGAGCCTGTATAAAGAGAATTGTGGATGTAAAGGAAGCAAGAGTGTTGTGTAAGGATCCTTGCAAGTTACGCTTCATTGTCTCTGCCTTGATTGATTGATTGATGTATACATATCGAATAGATCGACTGTTGTTAGGCTAAACCCCAATTTTCTGAATACATCATGGCGACAAAAAGCAGTGAATATGCGTCGCGGTCACAAGTGACCAATCAACGTAGTTTAGCTTTTCATTATTCGCTGATTGGTTACGAAGATGTCAAATATCAGTGCAAAATCGTCATATCGCTGTCGTATATTAAAGAATTGGGGTCCTGAAGCGCAGTCCGTGAGTAAAGCCGACCCCTCTTACACTGAAAAAAATACTGAAACCACGTAAAAAACGTGTCAATAAACCAATAAACAATAAATAGTAGGCTATAATAAAGTTAGCGACTGTTATTTAACTTTAGTAGCAGTCGCCTTCATTCATGGAACGCACTCCAACCTAACATCAGGCAAAGTACTGTTATATGCCAAATCATGAGTTGAGTCATCATGAGTATTTATGCCAAATCATAAATATCCCAATATCCCATAGCTAGGCTAGAGCCTCTGCCTCCTCTTTTCAAAATTCACGCCTTTATCCATCTATTGTAGTCGTTTCCACCCTGCCATCTTTATCTGGACACATCGTGATGTCTTTTCTAGTCTAGAGTACTCTCAGTAACACATGCAGCAGAAGTGACCTGTCCAGTCACACGCTTGTTAACTTTTTAGACATAGTTGACTTAGTTTTTATATTCTTTTGTTTCAGGATGGCAAACCGAATAAGATAATAATGTTGGACTTTCAACAATCGACAGCATCGACGCCGGCCGTTGACGTCCACTTCTATATTTGTAACTCGACAGAATATGAGAACAGAAGTAAACATTATAAAGAATGGCTTGATTACTATTACGAGCAATTAGGTTATTTTTTAGAAAAATTCCATTTAAATGTTAATGACGTCTATTCCAAAATGGAGTTCGAAGAAGACTCTAAAATTGCATCGAAATACGTTTTTGGTATCTCCGTACTGTTTGCTAGTTATTGGGCAAGGGAAGCGGAAATACAAGTGCAGACTGGGAAAAATATTGAGCATCCGGCTGAGAAATATAAAAAGACTGTTTATGGACTTATGAATAGTATGCAGGACATGGGGTTTATTTATTAGAATTTTTAAAAGTATCTTAAAGCATTTGTATTTTTTTACCTCTTTTAACTGGGTTTCTAAGTTTAACTGGAAGAGCGTGTCTAGTGGCTCTTTTCTTTAAATAAATAAAAAGTCCTTCTTAATATATATATTTTTGGTAGACTAAAAACACAATAAATATACATTAATAGTTTGCGGAAGGTATCGAAAATGCATTGAAAAAACTCTAACCAAATACATATATTAATTAGTATTTTCTTAGATTTTGCGCGAAAATTGAATAATAAATTAGACGCGATAAAAAATTATTAATTAGCATTTGTTATCATAATGGTAATTAAATACTGCATTTGTTAAATTCTTTTAATCTTAAATAACGACCTTGGTTTAACAGCACTATATTCTAGCACATTTAAAGTTAAAACTTAGAAATAGATTACATATTTCGTTATGGAAACGACTAGATAAACAAGCGAGTAAGAAAGAAGAAAGAAAATAATCAACCAAATTCTTCATGTAAAACTTAAAAATACCATATATTCTCTCAATAGGTAAAAGCTTTCACCGAGATGACTAGATTAACAATTCCAAAATATATTTTATAAATGTTTTACTTTTTATACTTTGAATTAAATCCTTGAACAAACATAAAAAAGCATATAAATTACAAAATAAACAAAAGCTCCTTAAAAGCATTAAATCAAATAAAACTCACGTACGTTAAGAAAGGAAAAAGAAGGAATTTGCAAAGACTACGTATGATTCCAGGCGACATTCCCTGGGGTGCGATTTCATGATTTATAAACGAATTTTCCCTTTTTTTCTTCTTCCACTCCCCAACTTGTACATTACAATGTTATTCACAACAATGAGTTTGTAAAATAAAGTAATAAAAATGTTTAAGTAATTTTATGTTTTATTCCTTCCTATTTTCTTTAAATGAATACTGTATATATTAAGAGTGGAATACAGAATAGAGTGGTAGGTAGTGGTGCTCAGTATACCTGTAACCTTGTTCCTACCTCGTCTTTTTACACCCGTAAAACCCGCACAGGTCGAGGAAAATGCCTATTTTTTTCATGCAGTTGTTTTAGGATCAGGACCTACCACCCCATTTTATTTTCAGAAGCATTCTTGAGACACTCAGTATAATTTTAGTCTTTGAATGAAGAACCGTCGTTCTCAAAATTCGTTAATAGTCTAGTCAACAAGTGCTTTTTGTGCAAAAATTGCAATAGTTATAAACAATTAAGTCGAAAAAAGGGGGTTTGGTTATTTGCAAATATCTCAAAAACTATTTGAGATAATTCAAAGTCAAAAAAAGATTCGAAACTTCGGACCTTTAATGAATAAATATTATTTAAACGTAATAATTTGGAAAATTAAAAATTGGAAAAATTTAAGCGCCTACATGATAGATCACTGAACAATAATCCGTGGTCCAAAAATTTTTTTCGCGATTTTGTTATAAACAAAAGCCTTGTTTATAAGATAATTCAATTTTTTACCTAAGTAAATTGTTAATAACAAAACGAAAATTAACAATTTTTCAATTTTCCTAACGGGAATCTATTCTAAGATTAGCTAACGAAAGGAAAAAAATCTTAGACTAATTTTAGTGCTACAATTTTTTTTTAAATTAACTACTAGATAATCGTTTTGTATGAGTAAATGATATAAAGACTTGATCAAAAAAAATTTTCATGCAGTCATTATTATTAAAATTGTGAACGGTGTAGTGACGACCACTGAGACAACCATGAACTGAGTTAGTTTTTGAAACCTAAAAAGATCGCTAAAAAGGCAGTTGTCGAGTATTAATAAAAAAATAGTTAGATATTTTTTTATAGGATAAACAGTTTACAGTTTTACACGCAATGTTTTCCCTGTATGTAAAAGACATGATAAATTATGTATGGTCCCTGAAGTAATCTACAAGGAATGCTTGCTCGAATAGCTACGAAACATATCTTCCCAGAGGCTATTTTAAAAATAATCGTCAATACTACTGGGTCTTCAATTAACATGGTTCAGTAGATTTTATTTTATTTTGGGCTACATATGATGATGTTTAGCTGAAGTGCGTTTACTGTATGAAAGACGAATGCTGTCGCAATCATAATTTGACAACACGCCAGTTTTTTACGCGTAAAGTCCCGGGTTTTATTCTCGGTCGGAACAGATATTTCTTTCATAGCTCTATATATATTTATTTATTGTGAGCCGACCCCTCCTAATGTTAAGCTGGACTGTGGTCCATGAATAAAGGTGACTTCTACTACATTTCAATAACTGTAAGCAGCAGTCACATCAACTATGCGGGCCCATTTGAAACCGACAACTTACAAGCTTTTTCCCTGATCCCGAAGCGCGACTAACTCACTTCACGGTCTGTATACTTGTAGGTTGTGGTACTACCCCGTATCGGTAGGCTGGAAAATTGACCGCCAACTGTTCACCTACCACTCTTAAACAATCAGCCCAGGAGCAAATGTTTGCCTTTTTAATAAACAAAAATCAAATAAATGCTATAAAACAAATGATCGTCTGGAAATCAAACTCGGGACTTTACGCGTATTAGACGCCATGCGTGTCGTCAAAACATTTTCAGTCTAACGGAAAATACCGAATTTTATTCCCGTTGCAGACGCCAATGTCTGCATATGATTTTATCTATACAAATTTCGTTATCACCTTTTTTGCATAACGTGAGGGAAATTATGTTATGAAATTTTCATATTAAAGTGACAATTCCAGTTTTATCCAGTTTTGTCCAGCATTGACTTATCTTCATTGACAATGTAATAAATTGATATTTATTTTAAATTGAGAGCAAACATTTTTTGTTAAATATTTATTTAGCATTACGAAAAATAAGTTCCTTATGAGGAAAATTTTGAAAATAATATACGGCAAGCCAAATGGCCGATAAGATACGCGATGGCGCCATCAGATAATAAAAAATGCAATATATGAGAAAAATGACTCATGTACGGATTGCATACCGTTACTTTAACTCACATTATTTTTAATAATAAGTGTCAAGATGTATCAAATTTTTGTATTAAAAATAGATTGGTAAATAGATTGGTAATATGATATTTAGAGATTACTATAGGAAATCAATTTTAGATAAACGTCTATCTATATTTAATAATCCGATTAAAATAAAATCATTTAAGTTTGAGGCTACTGTTAAAATCGAGGGATAAAAAAACACGGGTCCGCAGTGCCCATAATTATGAAGATAATTGCTAGATCCATGAAGAATCATTAACAATGAAATGAAACAACTCCGTGCGAGTGCTGGGTCCATCGCGTGACAGGCGGGAGACTGAAGGCAACGATCCGGACTTGTCAACACTCACTTTTACTGCTCTCACTTTCCCCTCTGCCCAACCAAATATTATAAGACCCTCACCAATGTCGACATACGATCAAAAATGTACTTACGACTGACCTTGGAATGCTAACATTCTTTATAAGATAATGCAATGTTTTTGTTGGTTTGCCTCCTGTGATGAAGATATTGAGAGAAGAGTGCAAAAGGGTAACGTAGTGAACGGTGCCATCCATAGTATAATGAACAGCCAAATAATGTCCCAAAAGTCACGGATGGCTGTTCATAATGCGGTGCTTGTTCCTACATTAATGTATGGAAGGGAAGGTTGGGTATGGCAAAAGAAGCATGAAAGTAGAATTAACGAATTAATTAATAGAATTAACAAAAGTCACAGATGGCTGTTCATAATGCGGTACTTGTGCTACATTAATGTATGGAAGTGAAGGTTCGGTATGGCAGAAGAATTAACGCTGTAGAAATGCGGTCGTTAAGGAGTGTATGTGGAGTGTGTGTGCGCTCCATTGTCTTGGCCTATCCTATGTGGGAAAAAGGCGTGACAATTTGATTTGATTTGCCTCCTGCACCAACTTCTACTGCTTAGAGCTTGGTTTTGAATCCATTTCTTGGTATCTCGTTCGTGAGATCATATATTTACTGGACTTCATGTTGTGGTCTTTTACAAAGATTAGTAAATGGTTACGGAATGAGATTAAAAGTTGCCGTTTCCAACTAATCCGGCATAGTGGATGCAACTGGCAGCTCTTAGTTGTGCTAGTAGACGCCTACTTCATAGATACTCCATACTTCATAGATCGCCTACTCATACTCCAACTTAGCATTTTTTAAATTATGGCCTGACATGTATGACAGCACCCAGATGCACCCAGATGAGTGCTTTTATATGTCAAGTGACAAAAATAATAGCTTTTTTCAAGAAATATTTTTGCTTCTCGCATAATTTTATAAAAGGGTTTTATATGGAATCATGCGTAACTCTAAAAGGCAGGTCCTTCGGCAAATCAACGCACTCCTCCCAAGAGTGATCGCCGAATAATATTAGATTACAAATGTTTCCAAAAAAGAAACGTGTAGTCTGATTTTATATGGACGTACGAGAATTTACGTTTTAAGATTTAAAATACGTTATTAAATTACTTTGTATAGAATTAAAAAATTGTGGATTTTCTGAGCCCAGTTTCCTATAAGTTATCACTCAATATTTTTTCTTATTGTGATGCGATATCTGATGTCGACTTGTTTTATGGTAAGCAAGCAAGTAAAAGACACTATCCTGCCGGCCGGGTGTGCTTTTTCACCCCATGCTGTGACTTCTACCTACAGTCAGGGCCGTCTTTACCCGGGGGTTCAAGGGGTGCGGTGCACCCGGGCGCAGAGTCCTAGGGGGCGCATGCCGACCGCCATAAATTTCGATAGGTATCTACTACACTGAGACCACGCGAGCGGAGCCTTGACTTTCGCACCCCGGCGCTAAATATGCTTAAGAC
Source organism: Tinea trinotella (assembly GCA_905220615.1). Classification (NCBI taxonomy): domain Eukaryota; kingdom Metazoa; phylum Arthropoda; class Insecta; order Lepidoptera; family Tineidae; genus Tinea; species Tinea trinotella. Next base: position 2,458,184 of record HG992326.1, read on the forward strand.
GGCCCTGCCTACAGTTATTAAACTTTAGTAGCATGACTTATCTGGGCTTAAACAAAACATTGACTGACGCTTTGCGCCAACTTTTTTTATGAAATATAAGATTTTTACGGCTTACAATCGAATTTATTTAGATTAATTTAATTCGTCGAAACGTTCTTCAATAGTTGCAAACGCTGAGTCGCTTTAAACTATCGTAGTCGCGGGGAGACCTGTCTCAGAGATTTGTATTAGTTTCAACATCAGTACACACGTTGATTTTTGTATCGCTATACAAAATCTAGTCTTTCTGTATAATGGATACTTACTAACACGTTTGAGATACCTCCTGTAGTATTAATAATTAATAGCTCTTAGTGTTACTTTTACTATTTCAATTAATCAATAAAATTGTCACGCCTTTTTTCCACAGGGATAGGCAGAGACAACGGAGCGCCACTTGCCACGATCCTGACGCAACTTCCTCCCTTCCTTCACATTCACAATTCTCTTCATACAAGCTTTATGGTTATGGGCACTAGGCAAACTATTTTAACTATTTTACTATGTGTTTGAAGCGAAAAAGATATTGATCTAAATAACATGTTACATGGTACCACTTTTTTTTTTGTTTTTATTGTGACTCGACATATGACAGCACCCCGCCTGATGTCAAGCCAAAGTGTGGTCCATGAATGAATGTCACTGCTACTACAATTCAACATATGTGAGTAGCAATCACATCCACTATGCCGGCCTAGATGGAACCGGCAACTTACAAGCTGATCCCGAAACGTGACCAAATCACTTGACGGTCTGTATACTTGTAAGTGGTGGTACTACCCCGGATCGGCAGACTGGGTACCACTGCCTACCACTCTTTGATAACCAGACCCGAAGCAAATATCCATCTCTTTTTTTTTATTAACAAATATTTGCAATATTTAATACTATTAAATATTACAAATAAAAGCTATGAAACAAATATTTGCTCCGACCGGGGATCGAACCCGGGACTTTACGCGCAACAAACCAGTCGCTAAACCGTTCGTCCCCGCCTGTCGTCAAAGCCAGTGGCGTGAATCTTTAAAACCATCGCTTGTTGACACGTTGAAATTAGTGTTGTACGGAATCAATATACATACTATCTCTATACTATACAGATCTCTGCGTGAATTGGGCCTATTATTAAGACTTCTGTACTTGACGTGTCTAAGCAAGCAAGAGGAGGTCCAAGAGTAGTTATAGAAGAAAACCAAAACAAAGTACACCATTTACAGCATCTTTATATAGGGGTAAAGTACACCCTTATCGCTACTGAAACTCGTTAACAATAAACTAATATTTCAAGTAGGCTACACAAGGTTTTCCTTGTGATTTGTAAAGGTAAGTTTTAACGATCGAATGGACCCCCGAGACTACTTGCTAACTCATACTGTTACCATACTATTTTATAGAAAACACTATCGTGCTGTAAATAACCCATCTATTGAGGGTTCCTTTGAAAGAGGGTGTAGTTACAATTTTTTAAATGGATATTTAATAATCAAATTAAAATATATTTAGTATTATTAAACTATAATATTAAACTACAATTAAATTTTTTTATCCAGAGATGTCCCATCAGAGTCTTAAGGAGACTGGCAACATTTCCCCTTTATATAGCAAGGCTATATAAAGGCTATATAAACGTTAGCAGAAATAATTGCCAGCATTACTGTCTCCAGACTTCTCTTTCAGCCGCTTGGACAACTCCTTGTCAAAATTTTGTGGAATATTTAATATTATTATTTTTCTTATTAAGTATTTCACTTTTGGTTCGTATTAATCTTACGTTGCCGTGGCGGGATGCAACGCATTCAGCTGACCGAATCGACAACCGAAATAAACGCTTCGGGGATTCGTTTCTTCATCAAACAATCGACAATTATTTAATTGATTTTTCCACCTGTAGTGCGAAATGTTTGGAGGTGACTGCTACTACAGCTAAAAAACTGAAAGTTACTGTTACCTCCACTAGGACGGTCTAGTTAACTGGTAACTTACAAGCTGATCTCGAAACGCGAGTAAGTCACTTTACGGTCTGTATACTTTTACTCTTACCACCATCAGAAACCACCATGAAAAAATGTATATCAAAGAAAATACCTTATATGTTCACGCATAAATTTACACTTTTAAAAAGAAAAAAAAAATACAACATCTTCTTATAAATCAACGAGCCATCCTCAGGGGAACAAGCAAAGGAAATCGCAGAATCGTCGCAAATGAAATTTCTCACTTCGAAGCATAGAATGTACTAGATATTTTGCCTAAACGCTACACGCAAAATGTATCCTTAAAGGTGTAGGCATAGATGTGTAAATTCTTTAAATAGGTAAAAAGATTTCGGATAAAGCCTCCAGCGGAAAATATATTCGCGAAAGCACCAATTGAGGTCCAAATATAGTGAACATTGTCTACTGTATCATTTTACTATAAGATATATTTCTACTTAGTAGTTGTTTAACTCGGTTGTTTCAGTCGTCGTCACTCTTGGATCTCCTCTTGCTTATCATCAGGCGGGTTGAGGTCAAATATCGTGTCACAATAAAAAATAAAAAAATAAAAATAACCGTAGAACTTGTATGAAGAGAATTGTGGTTGTGAGAGAAGTGAGGGAGTTGTGTCAGGATCGTGGCAAGTGTCCGCTCCATTGTCTTTGCCTATCTCTGTGGGAATAAGGCGTGATAATTTTATTAATTGATAGTTGTATCTCCTAGTCATGAGCTTTTGTACTACCCTACCACACTTAAATAGACAATAGCATACATTGAAATACATTCTTCGATTCGCGTTAAAACATCAATCCGCGTATGTCAAGGTTCGATTTTCGGTCGAAGCAAAAAAATGATAATAAAATAGCATTTTTCATTGTTAATATTTATTAAGTATATTTATTAGTATACTATTTATTAAGAAGTATTTACGAATTTTTTTTTAATGGATACTTCAATATTAGTTATTATGTATTTATATTAAGTTACTACGAAAAATTTTGTAATTAATAATATTTTGTATTCTCACGCAAGTGAATATTATGTTCTTGTGAGAAATAAATGTCTTTAAACCTAAACAAGGCCCGGGGTGTTCGCTGACTTATTCGGAGATATCCTCATGAAAGCTAGGTGGCCTAGTGCCCATAACCATAGAGCTTGTATGAAGAGATTTGTGGATGTGAAGAAAGCGAGGAAATTGTATCAGGATCGTGGCAAGTGGTGCTCCATTGTCTTTTCTTACCCCAGTGGGAAAAAGGCGTGACAATTTACATTGAATTGAATATTTTCGAATTTATCCTAGTAAAAGAGCGGAACCAGATATTTACTCCAGGTCTAGGTGTTAAAGAGTGGTAGGTACGCAGTTCAGTTTTACATTTGAATTGAGGTAAAGTGACATCCGGCATAGTTCTTGCAGTTAATTATCCCAATCATAGAGCGTACTGCAGCTGTCATATTTCTATCAGCAATAAAAAAATGCTTTATTATTAAAGAAATAGAAAGCCTCAACATGAAATATAAAACAGCAAAAATATTCATGAACCAATAAAAAAGCTCTTAAACCCTAAGTTGAGATAAAACCTTAGGTCGTCTAGATAGTAGTAAATTGACTTAAATACACTTCCCATTGTTTTAAAGAGCCCTACTCTACATGAATGATTCATGAAAGGGACCTGCGAAAGAGAAATCCCTCAAACTTTTAACGTTTTTACAAGGCTTTGTCTTAGCTGGGCATCGCGGTGTCTTTTGTTTTGTCGTGCAGTTTAAATGTAATATACAGACCACTCAGTGGTATTTCGGGATTAACTTAATAGTTGCTAGTTCCAACTAGGCCATCATAGTTGATGCGACTGCTACTTGCAGTTATTTAATTATAGTTGCAGTCGACCGCACTCCAGCCTAATATAAAGTAGGGTGCCGTAATAAAAAACACCTATGACTGGACTAGGATCACATAGCAGCACATAATATCTGTAGGGTGTTATTTTAATTTTATTGTATGTATTATATTATATTTCATTTATCTATTACGTGTGAAGTCCATAATGCAATGGTTATATAATTGCTTTATCCAAATTTTATTGATGTTTCACGAAAAACAAACATACAATACGTTAAACATACTATAAATTGTAGGGTCAATAAAAAGCTACCAAAATAATTTCCGATTTAAATGATTGAATGTTATTACTTAATAACTTGCATTGACGCGATGTATAGCTTACGTAAGCTAACAAACATACACCTTAGTGTTTTCGCGACATGTTGAGTGTCGCAATACACTACTTAGCTAGGACATAGGCTTGGAAATAATCATGTTGTCATAGTCGGAGTACCTTAAAGGTTTAGGCGATAGCTTAATGGACCTTTATTTGTTTTTCTACTAGGTGTTTTAACTCGCTTATATTGTTCATGAAACTATATTATTAATGCAAGAGAGGTTTTTTTTATAGAGACTCGATATTATTTAATAGGAAGCAACTGTAAGTCTAAGAATGCTGACTGCTTGAAAAACCTATTTATTATACGGTTTTCTCAGTCGCCATTACTTTGCTGGCCAATAGGCAGTGTACATTTTGAAAGATTTTTACTAAAGATTTATATTGTCTCTACCTATTCCTATAATTTAATTAATATATAGATTGTTTATCTTGAATCAATCAATTAAATTGTCACGCCTTTTTCCCATAGGGATGGGCAGAGTCGTCTCTGCCTCCCTCTTTAATTTCAATATAAGAAAATCAAATAAATGAATTTTTTCTTTATAACCTTAAAAGATTTTTTCAAAGTTAAAAGTTTAAACCTTAAAAGTTTTCTTGAATGTTCTTGCGAAACCTTCGAACACTTTACAAGAATACAGTATTTATGTCGCTTTTGTATAGAAAACAAACAATACTTACTTGTAATACAGTGTTAATTATGAAAAGGAAGCACCTTCATGTAGAACTTCTACTGAAAGGTACAACTACCTGAAATAACTCAGAAGTTTTGAAATAAAAGTTATAATGGTAACGAGTGAAGACATCTTTACTTTGTGCTTTTAAAGTTAAAACTAGTTTCTTAAAAGTTTTGCAAATTTAATAAAAAGCTCTGTACAAATATATTTTTTGTTACTTTTTAAAATAATATTTTATTTTAAGGCGACCGTGGTGTAGTGGCAGTGCAATGGCTACGTAAGCCGAGTGGCACGGGTTCGAAACCACTCACCGGTACCAATGTATCTTTGATATATGTACTTTGGTTGTCCCGTTTCTATGGTATAAGCACTTTAGTAGCTTAGTATAGAAATGTATAACTAACAATAAAATAAAAAAAGTTGGGCACATGAAAAGGATGAGTGAAAGTGGAATAATAAAAAAATAATAGTATTTTCTTAGATTTTGCGCGAACATTAATTCGTGGTCACGGAGAGACAGTCTCTCCGTGACCACGATGGCTGCAAAGCTCTCGAAACGTCGGAATAATAAAAAATTGTAAAATCAAAACCAAAATAAACGCGATAGTAAGCCGCATAAAATTTGTTTAATTCATTAATTAAAAAATAAATTATAAATCTGATGTAGATGGATGCGTTAAACGAGGCAGACCCAGGAGGATCTTTACCGACCAGATCGAAGACATTCTCAAGTAAGCTAGGTTGCCTAGTGCCCATAACCGTAGCGCTTATTTGAAAAGAAGTGTGGATGTGAGGAAAGCGAAGGAGTTATCTCAGGATCCTAGCAATTGGCGTTCTATTGTCTCTGCCTATCCTGTAGCCATAAATCAGATGGAATAGACAGGCGTGGCACATTGGTGTTAGCACGCGCCGGTTTGTTTAGAGTCAAATGTTAGGTTCGATACCCGGTCGGGGCAAAGTTTTGTTTAATAGCTTTTTTAATAATAATTTAATAATTGGATTAAATTATACAAAATATTTGTTAATAAAAGAGGTGGATGTTTGCTCCGGATCTAAATGTCAAATGGTAGCCAGTGGTGCCTAGTCTGCCAACTTAGTCGCGTTTCGGAATTAGCTTGAAAGTTGCCGGTTTCAACTAGGCCGGCATAGTGGATGCGACTATTACATACAGTTATCTTACTGTAGTAGAAGTCGCCTTCATTCATGGACCGCATTCCAGCCTAACATCAGACAGACCCTGTTATATGTCCAGCCATAATAAAAAAGTATTATAACACAAAGTAATTTATTCTAACTGGACTATCTTAACATAGAGTCTGAGGACGCGTAAAGGGTTTTTTTTATGTCTGTAGGCATATGTACGACCACATTTTATCAACATTTCAGTTCACACTGTATAAATAACAAATGAACCTATGAAATATTCATAGTTTACGTTCAAATAACGTCAGAGAAGGTTACAAAATGGGTGTCAAACGTTACTCAAGAATCAATGTATGGCCAACAAAAAAAATATGTTTGATGAAACTACTTTTTTATTACTGATATTAAGCTAGAGTGCGATTCATAAATGGAGGTGACTGAAACTAAAAGTAAAAAATTGTAAGTAGCAGCCACATCCACTATGCCGGCCGCGTTTATTTTGGTTATGATGATGTAACGTCGGAATAATAAAAAAATATATAAAAACAAACCCAAATAAACGCCTATCGCGATTATTATATTTTTTTTATTATTATTCCGGCGTTTCATCATCAAAGCCAAAATAAACGCGATAGTAAGCCGCATAAAATTTGTTTAATTCATTAATTAATGTTCGCGCAAAATTTAAGAAAATATCGAATAAGGGACTTTACACTTAACCAATAAACTAATTAGGTTTTAATTTAAATAGGTTCGTTCTTTTACTAATTTCGAGTAATCCCTAAGGGCGGCAAGAGGCAAGAGGAGGTATAATAAACTGTTTTAGTATACCGTAGCTTCAGTCGGCAAAAAATCACTATGCCGGCCAACAAACTTAATTCATACTACTATTACTTGTTTATAAAAGATCTCTTGCAGTGCCTACAGCAAAATATTGTCGCCAAATGCGCTGGGATATTTCCTCGGGCCGATAATGCGACGGCCGTAAGAAATTTACGACGTATAAAAATTTTTATTACTTCGATAATATAGAGGGATGTTAGAGGGACTATACCACTATAGTAGGTTTTATGAAGTACCTATACTAAATTACATTGTGTAAATTTAAGCCTAGCTGTAGAAGCTCGACTTTAAAGATAAAATTACGGTCATGAGAGCTTTGGCCTATCTCTTAAAAATACAGTAGTCTTTTTAGGAGTTGTAGACAGACAGTTTTTACTTTATTTAATTCAGATATCCATCATTTTAATATGGTCTACCACAGCCTTTCCTAACCCTTTCCAAGGATGGACCCCCTAGCGTCAGCTTACTATGTTCCGCGGACCCCTAAAAAAACTTGTTTGCAGCATTCACATAGGTAAATCTATTTTATTCTCAAAATCTCAAGTAAACTCTAATGCAGTGTTTTTGTATGTAAAAGGCTAGCCACTTATCACTTGATACAATATTCCATCTTGAAACTGAAAACGGCAAAATGGTCTGACTGAATTCGGCTGCACCACTATGCTTTCGTTATTTTCTTGTTTTGTCCGCGGACTGCAGGTTGGGAAAGGCAGGTCTACCGCATGCGTACGAGTTGTTTAAGTGTAAACAAAAGTATTTTACGTCTCCATTGTAGTACATATTTTTTTGTAAAATTTTCACAACTCAGCCCGCCATCTGCATATAATATTACCTACATATTTATTCAGGACGGTCACAGACCAACTACAAGACTAGAACCATTTACCCCTTTTAGGCAGACGATCCTAGTATAGCAGATGCGACTCACCAGTCACTAGCTAATCAAGAGCTATCAAATTGTCACGCCTTTTTCCCACGAGGATAGACAGATATATTTAAGTGCGGTAGGCAGTGGTATCCAGTCTGCCGATTCGGTCTGCACAAGTATACAGACCGTGAAGTGATTTGGTTACGTTGCGGGATCAGCTTGTAAGTTGCCGGTTTCAACTAGGCCGGCATAGTGTATGTGTAACGCCGCATGAGTCATGTTTTTTCACGCGTGCAGGCGCTCCATCGAATTATAAGACGTTGTCACGTCAAAAATATATATTATAGAAACAAGACAACCAAAGGACATATACCAAAGATACATTGTTACCGGCAAGTGGTTATGAACCCGTGCTCTCGGTTTGCGTAAACACTACACCACGGTCGCCTAAAGATTAGGTTGAAATGAAGGAAAGATAATTTTCTTTTAATGTATTTCCGAAGTTGAGCAGCGATATTTAATGTAATTTTTTGACTGAAAGGCAGATGAAACCTCTCCACCTTTTCCTTCTTTTGTGAGCAGCGTCTTCTGAGTATGTTGTCTGTGAAACTACCTGTGTGTTACCTAATTAATTAAAAAGGACTTTATGCTTAAGCTATAAAGGTCAATTTTGCAATGGAAATCTGTGATGAATTGTATTCTAAAAGCAGTTGTGTAATTAGGAATTATTTAATATGTTTATTCGCGGTTTTATTTGTGTTTCAGTATTGCAATAAACATACGCGCTCGCAAAGTACACACGTAATTATGCGGCAATACATATTGTATAAACGTTGCTCATATGAGAAATAATAACTAAGCAAAATTATAATTTCAGAATTTCAGGAAATTTAAAACACATTTTTAAATAACTATTTATTTTATTGTGGTAAGGCTGGAGTTTAATTAATAAAGGACATCATTCATTTTGGGCTTTTATGCACTACTTTTGTAATGTCCAATGATGAAAAAATATATAAATGGGAGTTTTGATACTAGTATTAATAAAACTAATAACAGTATTACTTTTAATTAAGATAACTATCTTAATTTAACACACCTTAAATTAAGATAACTAAGATAACTCAATTGCTGTGCAATTGAGTTATCTGGAAAACAAGATATGGATTTTGTGTCGTCTGTCAACCACGGAGACACGCCATAGATTTAAACTGTCATAATTATAGTTTGATCATTTTGCACACCTTAAATTAAGATAACTAAGATAACTCAATTGCTGTGCAATTGAGTTATCTGGAAAACAAGATATGGATTTTGTGTCGTCTGTCAACCACGGAGACACGCCATAGATTTAAACTGTCATAATTATAGTTTGATCATTTTGCACACCTTAAATATGCAAAATAAAGGATATTTTCCCTTTATGTAACTTCTTCTCATATTATTATTCACATTTTATAGAAATATTTAACAATAGGTTCTTCAGACCGGAACTCTTCGGTCACAATAAATTGGCCCACTTCACACTGAATAAAGTTCACACTAACAACATGTGGTTCCGTCTATTTTCTATTACATTTACTCTGTTATCAAAAGTACATACCTACATGAATTATTATACAAGAAAAGCTTAGGGAATAGTGTTTATAAACACCGGAATATTAAATTTGTCACGCCTTTTTCCTACAGGGATAGGGAGGGACAAAGAAGCTGACACAACTTTCTCGCTTACATCCACAATTCTCTTCATACAATCTCTACGGTTATGGGCACTAGGCAACACAGTTTTAATTGTAGTGAAGTGCATTTTTTACGTCAATGTATATATTATTTAACTTTTCATAAAAGAGTATTTATATTTTAAATAAAATATAAATAAGTCTAGTGTTAGGATACAATATAATTAAGATTGCTTCATGAAATTTAAACCCAATCAAAATGCTAATCCGCTAATGGAATTATAATTCCATTTTTGAGAAAGCAGTAAGCAAAGTGAGAACGGTAGATTAGTATGGTAACCATCCATAGTGAACAATATCGGGATAAACAAACAGGATTAGTCAATTATATACAATCCCTGCTCACTATCCCAAAGGTTAGCTGGTAGAAAATGTCATTAGACATTAAGCTCGCCTATGTACCATAGACCAAATCTGTGCAACATCATTTAACAAAATATTCCCTTGCGCCTGGCAGGAGCATACCTTCAACTAATAGACTAAACAAAAAATTCTTCTAATACCAATATTTTGTTAACAAAAAAATCTTAACAATAGAAAAGGATTGTTATCTGCAGCTCATGAAACAAAAAAAAAATACTCGCCTTCAATAGGCTAACGTCGAAGCAGCCGAGAATGGGCGTATTACGTGTGCAAGAGTAGTTCATACCATTGTATCCCTTAAGGTGGTGCAGCGAGCGTTTTGTCAATATTACATGTGTATTATTATACTGAGCAATAAAGAATTTTATCTATCTATATTTTAAGACGAAAATACGTAGGCATGTTATACGCGCTCCAAAAGTGGCACGTTAAAACTATGCTAATAAACAAAGCTGAACTCAGTGTCGCTATGCAGAGCAACATATATTTGTCTCCTTTTCGCTCTCAATAACTATCATTCCGCTCTACTTTCATTTCGTTGTAGTTGACCATTTAAACTTGTGCCATTTGCAAACAGTAACAGCCGGTTGTACCAAAAATTATAATTTACGAATTTGTAAAAAGTATCGTTTAAGTAAAAGTATTCGTAGCAAAATCGGAACCCTTAAAGATTCGTTATGTTTGTCTGTCTGTCTGTCTGTCCGTCCGTCCGTATGTTACACACTTTTTTCCGAAACTATAAGAAATATACTGTTGAAACTTGGTAAATAGATGTATACTGTAAACCGCATTAAGATTTGCACACAAAAATAGAAAAAAAAACAATATATTTTGAGGGTTCCTCATACTTAGAACTGAAACTCAAAAGTTTTAGTAGTACAAACTCCCTTTTCCTAACTCCGCTCCGACATTATCTTTAATTTAACTCTTTTATTCCCACAGGGATAGGCAGTGACAACGGAGCGCCACTTTCTACGATCCTGACACAACTTTCTTGCCCAGTCTGCCGATCCGGGGTAGTACCACCACTCACAAGTATACAGACCGTGAAGTGACTTAGTCGCGTTTCGGGATCAACTTGTAAGTTGCCGGTTTCAACTAGGCCAGTAGTATAGTGGATGTCACTGTAGTAGCAGTCACCCTATTCATGAACTACACTCCAGCTTAACACCAGGCGGAGTGCTGTCATATGTCGAGTCACAATTTAAAAAAATACAATTCTCTTTATACAGACAGCCTTTATGGTTATGGGCACGTTCATAACTATTTTTTTTATTTACATTTCTATACTAAGCTACTAAAGTGCTTGTATCATAGAAACAGGACAACCAAAGTACATATATCAAAGATACATTGGAACCGGTGGGTGGTCTCGAACTCACGCTCTTCGGTTTGCGTAACCATTGCACTGCCACTACACCACGGTCGCCTTACTTTTGATTTGATCAAGGAACAATCTTCTAGGTTATCCCTGTTCTATCTTTCCACTCAATAGACAGTCACCCTAAAATAGAAAAGCAACAACGTTAGCAGTTAAAATTGTTTTCTTGTTTCCTAACAATAATTCGTTTTGTCTAATTTATATTACGCTTTTCATTTTCATTAGGAAACTTTAGCTGGTTTTGTTTAAACGTTTAATTGTTTGTGTATACAGTTATTTTTAAACTAATAAGACTTAATTAAGTTTCATTTGGATTTGTTTTCTGATCAGAATTAGTTAAGAAAGACGATACTAAAGAAAATTGAGGACAATTTTAAGAGAGCTGTATTAAGTCAATCAATCAATCAAATTGTCACACCTTATTCCCACAAGGATAAGCAGAGACAATGGACTACCACTTGTCACGACCGTAACAACGTAGAGCTACTTTTTAAAAACTCTACTGTTATCTTTTACGTCCTTAATCGTGGACTGAATTTAAGAAAAATGTTAGTAACTACAAGTTTATGTACTTCTTTATTTAGACATAGGACATATTACATATGTATATTTAGCTTTAAATAAAAACATGTACTGCCTTCAAGATAACAATTTATACGTTAAAATAAAATTATGATTTTTTTCTACTCGTATTAGTTATGACAAGCCTTTTCTGGAAATCAATGTACTCGTAGATTAAAGTAAACAAAGATATGGCGTCTAGAATCATTAGTCTCAATTTAATATCTACCCTCTCTTCGCGCATGAAACTTTGTATTACTCTGAAGGCTGAGTGAACCAATTAGGAAACCGTTCACATAAGTCGATAAAGGGAAGATAACTTCTACATGATATGCAAGCAAGCTTACTAACTACAATGTACATACGAGGAAATCACACGCTATATACAACACTGCCGAAAAGAAGAATTATGTTTTTCAATCGTATGTATGTCTTTATTTTTCTTTTGTGGCAAAATGTTAATTTAAGGTGCCGTCAGTTCAATAACTGCAAGTAACAGTCGCATCTACTATGCTGACCTAGTTGGAACTGGGAAACGTGATTGAGTCACTTTACGGTCTGTACACTTGAAAATAGAGGTATGGTACTGCCATGTGATTGATCGGCGTTTAAAGCGAGTTGACAGATTTTACAGTTTAAATATTGTAAAATTTAAACTGTGCCAATCTTTGGCCGGCATAGCGACGGCGACTGAGGCAGCTGTGAACAAACTTGGTTTTCTCAGCCGTCGTCATTCTTGAACCTCCTCTTGCTTATCATCAGGCGGGTCGAGATCAGATGTCGTGATAAATAAATTATTAATTTTGACAAAGGTCAAAGAAAGCTACATTTTTCTAAATATAAATTCTTTATGTATCAAGTATAATTTCCATGATTGTGTTTACATATTACTCGTAGCTGTAGCAAGTTGACCTAACAAATTTGTGACAATTTAGTAGCTATGAATAGAAGTTTACACTTCGCTCAAGCTCAGTATTGCAAACTAGAAATTTCGATGCAAGTTACTATTATGAACTATTTACTTCTTTATAAACGTAGGGGAAAACTGTACCAACTATCGTGCCAGGCTTTCGCCGGATAAAATCATCTGCGCAGTTCAAGGACAAGTTTACAAACGGGCCCCTTTTTTGGTAGAAGTGTGTGTAAACGATTTCTCGTCCCTTCTTCCACTCGTACTCGTACTCGTACTCGGATTCGATATTTTTCAGCATCCTCCCTGATGAACCTGAAGTGCGAAGATACTTTTAAGTGGTGGTACTACCCAGGATCGGAAGACTGGGGACCACATCCTTTTTTTATTGTGACCTTGACAGCACCCCGCTTTATGTTAAGCTGGAGTGTGGTTCATGAATGGATGTCACTGCTACTACAATTCAATAACTGTAAGTAGTAGTCACATCCACTATGCCGGCAGAGTTGTCTGTATATTTGTAAGTGGTGGTACTACCCCGGATCGGTCGGCTGGATACCACTGCCTACCACTCTATGATAACCAGACCCAAAGCAAGTATCCGCCTTTTTTATTTATTAACAAGTATTAGTACATTTAATATAATTATTAAATAATATTATAAAAAAAAACTAAGAAACAAATATTTGCTCTGACCTGGAATCGAACCCAGGATTTTACGCGCAACAAACCAATTGTTGGACAATCGGCCACGCCTGTCGTCCTCATTACATCTTACATCAGGCACTCAAACTTTTATTTGGTACCTCCTCTCGCGTACCTTCCCGAGCCAGAGTCTAACAGGAAAGTGACGAGTGTGTGAAAGCAGTAGTCAACGGGGAAGATAGGTGTCCTCGGCGCTCTAAACCTCTTATTACTCGGGCAAGTCGGGGTTAGATGTAGAGCCACAATAAAAGAAAACTCATCTCTCAATATAAAAAGGACTTGTACGTATTTTACGAAAACAGGAGTCAATAATTCTCTCTAAGGCTGTATTTTACTGTTGAGTTTTTTACTCGAGTCAAACGGTCAAAGGACCTACTTGATACGATCCCCAACTTCTGAATAATACTACAAAAGGAATTGCAATTTGTCCTAGCTTTGTACTTTTCTTTCAAATGACTAATGTGACATACATTTTAGTTTTATTAAGGGACACAATTTGCACAATTTGTAGATTCTCATATTTTCCTTCATATTTTATGAAATTCAAACAAAGTTCGACATTTTAAGCTCTACATGATATCAGTTGTTTTTAAGGCGAGCGACGGTGGTGTAGTGGTAGTGCAAACTGAGTGTGCAGGCAGGGCCGTCTTTACCCGGGGGTTCAAGGGGTGCGGTGCACCCGGGCGCAGAGTCCTAGGGGGCGCATGTCGACCGCCATAAATTTCGATAGGTACCTACTACACTGAGATCACGCGAGCGGAGCCTTGACTTTCGCACCCCGGCGCTGAATATGCTTAAGACGGCCCTGTGTGCAGGTTCAAAACCTTTTCTTGTAATAATGTATTTTTAATATAATATGTACTTTAATCTTCATGTATCTATGATACGAGCACTTT